>JAINEB010000018.1:6175000-7425000 GCA_022840565.1 Eubasilissa regina | reverse complement strand
TATATGGAACCTACAATAATATTTGATTTGATTAATTGATTGCTTATTTCAATTTTTTTAAATTTTCACAAAGTGAGACTCAAAAGATATACATATATAATATTTACCTAGTGATAAATTTGAAGGGTAGATGTCTGGTGGCGGGACACGTGTTCTTTGATAACTTCGATATTAGTGAACGCTGGCGTGTCGCCCAAAACACATTTGAAACGCGTGTCATAGGTTCGCCATCACTGTTCTAGAGACTATAATAATACATTAATTACATATTATACACAAAGAATCTTATGGTGGCTTAAAATAATTTCTCCAAATATTAATATATTCTCTAAATATTAATAAATTATAAATATTTTTTAAATGTGGAAATGTTCTTCAATACCGTTTATACACCCTGCTAGCCAAATATTATTAAGTCAGTGTTTGATAAATTTATTTCTATTTTGGTACATCTCTACCACCTTCTATTATATTTGATTATGTTTAAGATTAATTTTTTTTATTTTTAATATTTACAATATTGTTACTTCCTTCTCCAATATCGCGTATCTATTGCTTCCAGCCTATTTTTTCCTGTTGGTTTACATGGTTTTTCGATATTACTTAAGTTCGTTTCTTTTATGTTTCATGTATTGTCTATTATTATGCTACACATACATATTTAATTATGTATTGACATGTACATTTCTCCTAGTCATACACGAGGGGAGTGATATATGTTTTACTTGAAATTATAATCTTTACGAAAATAAAAGATATGGAAATCAATGTTGATTTTAAGAATATATTTTTGGACATATTTATTCGGGATGTTACTTTTCGTTATTTGAAGAAATGATTACTGAGATGATAGGAATTACAAGAAATTGATGGATTAATTTTAAAACTATTGTCTAATGGTAAATATAAAGTAATCAAATAGAACTGAACATATTTATTTATAATACAAATCAAATGCACGACAGAAAGATATACATACAGATAAATTCAATTTATCGAAAAAATATTTTAGCTGCCACCGGGATAAATTGCGTTTATTTGTTTGTATATCTTTCTAAGTGATGCATTTAATTTGTATTAAAATATCACAGAACTATGTTCTGAAAAAATTACAACTTTACAAATAACAATGTGTTCTCTTTAAAAAAAAAGTATTTATTTACGTTTGAATAAGATAAAGTAGATTTGGAAAACAGTGTTTCTTCATACGACTTTCCAAATTTATTTTTTCACCTAACTTTAAACTATTATGAAATTTTGTATTAAAAACTGAAAGTCAATACGCATAAAAATATAAATAGATTAATAACACAAAATTAAAAACGTAAAAACATACATTTAAAACATTTTTCATCTAAAATATACTGTTTTTTAAAAAAAATTTATTCAATTATATTTTTACATTGAGTTCCAAAGTCTGATAGTAATATTTTGCTAATATTTTGGCCCCAATATTTCTGCCGTGTGCTAGTATTAATAATTTAAATAATTTCCCATTACCGTTAGGCACACTTTAATAGGTTGTACGTCATAAGAGCTAACCGCCTGTCTTATCAATGAACCAATCACAATTACAGTTACTTTTAGCGCTATTATTGTAAGTAAAAGTAAAATTGTGTAATGGACTGTATACGGAGCGGTGTAAAGCATGCTCTAATTAAGACGGGAACAAAACAAAATACAGAACAAATATCTTTTGATTTATGATATGTTATGAAATACATATTCACAATAGTGAACAATACATTTTTCTAATTATTCACCCATTAAGCATCAACGTGACTGCCTCGAAAAGGAGATCACCGTGGGCACAACTTTGAGCAGAAAAAGACCTGGAAGAGTATCACAGCCTTGACTGGGACTTGTGGAAATGCATTACGAACCAAGTTTCATTTGATTAAAGCCACTATACATCAATACCAGTATCGTGCAATAGGTATTGACTTAGTTTATGCTGTTACCATGATATTATATAGTACTATATAATATACTATATGCTACATTGTACATAGGTTTATGAACTTTTGTGTGACCGACGTCTTTAGGCAAAATTAATCCATTATGAGAAAAATGCATTATCCTCGAACGCAAATAACAATTATGAAAACAAAACGTTTAGTGAGGTAGTAATATTTGCGAATGAGAAAGTTGATGCTTCGATCAGCTGTAAGCCAAATTCAAAACCTTTTAAAGGACATTCTATTTGGAAACAGCATAAGTAAGGACTTCATACAACATGGATCAGCTGATCCATTTTTGACTCTGCCGAGTGGAACTTTAAATTCAGTAGGCAGCAATTGTATGGCTTCAATGGAACGGTAGATTAAAATCGTGGCTAGCAATTAATTATGCCTAAATTTTTTATTACCTATAATGGTTAATATTTCTATTGGTGTAACTACCGAAAATCGAAAGCTTTTTTTTTACAATTAGTAAAAACAATAGTACACAAAAATTGAAAACAATTTCTCGTGTTGCACAAATCGTCCAACAATGGTGCAATGCATAATAATTTTCGTTACAATCTCACGCAAGAAAGGTTTTTGCAACGAAATGACTAAATAATAACGAATTTAATCCAAATGACGGCGACGTAAGAGACACGTTACGATCGCAGCAACGACGGTAGAGTTCCCTTCGCAAACGCCCCGAAGAGCACACTCACGCGGCGAACTCGGCAAAGTGTATCAACTTGTATTGAATGCAGCGAGACATCCGGGGGGAGATGCGCGTCCCCGCCGGCGCGCGGGTCCCGTTCGGGCATGTCACTCGCGATTGTGAACCGGCACAAAGAAGTCTAGCGCAGAGTTAGTTGACCTACTTTCACTGGAACTCGAAGACTGGTCGTTCTTTGGCTAAACCTTGAGTCGTATTGAACGTGCCTCTCTTCATTATAGCATCCTTGCGGAAAGAACTCGATTACCGGCTAAATTATAGGTAGGCGGTTAAATAAAATTGTATCGCCTTTGAACTATTTACGACAAATTAAATGAGAAATTGAGTAATTTTTTTAGATGAATAAGTTTTTATTTTCAAACTAAAAAAGCAGGTACTAATGTTAATATTTAATACAAATAGTACCAACTTTGATTTATTTTTCCCTTCACACAATAACAATAAAAGTAGGTTATTTGAAATATGAAGTACATTTATGACTTTAATCGTAATTTTTTATTATTTTAATTTCGAGTGGATAATTAACAAATTCTATACAGCCAGCTTTTTACACTAATAACAAATTAAAGAATTATATATTAAATGATAAGGACAAGGACGACATTAAAAAAAAATCAGGGGTCTACAAATTAATTTGCAATGATTTCAATTATTTTTATACAGGTAAAACTTTAATATTAGAATTAAGGAGCACTTGAGTGGCCTAAATAACAACAACTATTCAGAATTTTCCAATCACCTTTTGAAAACAAACCATTATTTTGATATTAACAAGGGTTTAGAAATTATACATGCAAATACTAGGGGTTTACAGTTAAATCAATTAGAAATTTTAGAAATTAGAAAAAGTGTTAATACCAAGCTTAATATTATAAATAACCAAATCCTCTTTGCAAATAGTCACCTTTTAAAATTGTTTTCATATTAGTTCTTACTTATTCACCACTTTATAGTTTTGTTTTTATCTATGCTTGTATTTTTTAATATCAGTATACATTGTTTCCTGAAGAAGATACCATAGGTATCGAAACATGTAGAATAATCAATAAATAGTGGTTTAAACAAAGTATTTTGTATAATTATTAATATAAAATGAGGCCACAAAGTAATTTTTCAAATACTGAAGAAATTTATAAAGATTTTTAAGTCGCTATTATATGGTATTTATTCAGGAAAGTAAGGTAGTGTAAATTTAATATAATAAAATCCTTAGACTGACAACATTTAAATTACTGCATAGCAACGTTCCAAGCAAATTTAGATCACGGTGTGGTCATGAAAAACCTTTTGTACAATTTTTAGGACCAACTTGTGTACTGGATGAGAAAATATTAAAAACATTACTGTACCGGTATATGGCTGCTTGTAGGACCCGGGTTGACCGTATTACTAATAAAGACGCATAATTAAGTCAAGATAATAAAAACAACGATCAAGAAAAGGTGCATACTTCGACAACATTCTCCCCAATGAAAATGTGCCATTTTACAGCTCATTATGCAGGGGAAGATAGAAGGTAGCAGATGCGTGGGTAGAAAAAGGTTATCTTGGCTGTGTAAACTCAGAGTAGTTCAACATGGCCGAAAAATTTTGAAAAAAAAAAAGAAATGTAATATTTTTTTGTATGCGCTGTGATGCTATCAATGACCCTATAGCCTTTATCGAGTCTCGGACTCCTACATACAAACAACTTATTAATACGTGTCATTTAATTTTTTTTTTGTTTTTAGCGCCTTATTTTTTTTGAAAGGATTCAAAGAATTACCATTAAAAGTTTCACGGAGTCCCATGGCTATTAAAAAGCATAATTTCTACCGCCTTGACTAAATTAAAATACAATAAAATTATACTAGCAATTGCATTAAAAAATAAATAAACATTGTGTCTTCTGATTTATATGTGCAATGGGCTGTTCTTTCATTGTTTATTTCTTTTGTCATTCTCGTCAAACCATACGTGTGAATAAGAAACAGGCACACGCAAACTACAGTAGGTACTTGCGTACATACATATGTACAAAAAGTATCCACTTATCTTTATAATAGTAATTTATCAGATTGTCGAGAGTGTGAAGAGTAGCGGATCGTTAGTACTTTCCTATTAATATTATTGAAGTAATATTGGTAGTTCATCATATGAGGCGCGTTTTTTAAGTAAATACAGGATTTTTAGTTAAAGAAACACCATTTTTACATCACTTTACTTCCTTCGGACGCTGCACTCCTTAAACTACTTCTCAACATAGTCGCCACTTGTCACAGGACACCATTTTTGTATACCTTCATCACCATGTATGTACTCCGTCTTTTGAGTTCATCATTGTCATCAAAACGCTTTCCACCAAGGAACCGCTTCAGATGAAGTAAAAGATTTGTCTCCAAATCAGGACCATGCAAGATACACTTGGCGATGAATGTCAGCTGGTATCATGTTGCGTGCATTCATGAAACTAATCACGGACCGTATCTCACAGCCGGCGGGCTGATCTATTATCTCGAACATTTTAACCACTCGCTACAAAATGACCACACTGTGTAAATGTCTCTGACGTTGTATGTGGTGAGTCAACAGATGAAGAAAACCATTGCGCATGCGCAACATCACAACCGCAGCGCTATACCGAGAATAACCGGCAACGCTACTTACTTAAAAAACGTGCCAAACATTTTCGGCACTGGCAAAAATTAGGTAAATTTCGTCTGTTTGCGTACGTATGCTTCTCACTTTTTTTCTATGTCTATTATGAACAGAGCTACGAATTTGTAATTTAAAAAATACGTACTAGATAAAGCGTGAAAAAAATTAGGAATGTTTTTCTTTTTTTTCCAGGATCCATATTAAAGGAGTTAGGAATTTGTAATGTTTTTTTAAATCGCCATTTTAAAACAATTTGACAAACAGAACAGGCCAACTAATATAGCGGAGATATTTATAAAGTATTTACATTTATTTAGAAAAAAAACTGGAAATTCCTTTTCCTTTCACATACAGAAGAAAGCTATCTGATTCTTGCGACCAGTGCCTGTAGCCGATTTGTTAAAAGTATTTTCAGTTTCTATATTCAGGGAAGACAAATGATTGTCTCATTATTAAAAAATGAATGCATAAATTATTAATAGGTACTTACCTACTTATGTATAATTTCGAAATAAAATTCATAGTCACCATATTTAAACATTTTCAGGAATGAGATAAATTCATCAGATTTTTCATCATTATGAATTAAGATAGGACTAATTAAATATAATATCGAATTGAATTAAGTTTTTTAACGCAATTTATACAGGTGACTATTATGTTCCAGGCCGATTTTGTTTAGCCTTCATTATGGTTTTGGCAGACATTTGTTAGTTCGCATTTGGTAGTCGTAGATAATAGTTACAATTTCTCAAAATTTCCCTAGTGAGACGGGCACAGTCTAAATATATTTTTACATTGTATTATATAGTTACAAATAAATAACATTTATTTCCATTTCCAACCACCTTTGCCACCTCACACAGCCCCAGCTACGCTAGAAATTTTGCGACAAATTTTTCCCGGCCACATGATGTCAAAAAGTGGTGATATCGACGGGCCTCCTCGATCACCTGTTTTGACGGCTCCCTACTATTTACTGTGGGGGTACTTGAAAAGAAATTTCTACGCCAATATGCCAATAATAATTCTGATGCTACAGAATAATATTCGAAATGAAATTGCTGAAATAACACGCGAAGTGTGCGAGAATGTTATGAAAAATATGGTTAAAAGAGCACGCTGCCAGAGGCGGCAACTTGACCGATGTCATATTCCACGCATAATTGTATTAAACCAAGTAATCGATAAATAAAAGCCAATTTAATAAAATGTGTTAATGTTTTAGTTATTTAAAACAACATCGGCCTGGAACATAATATTCACCCTTTATGTTACAGACTGAATATTTTAGTTTTATAATGCAATATTTACTTTGATACACTACTGCCATCTGATCGAGTTTTCATAAAGCTACTGCTTTAAGCGTTCTAAAATCAAACAGGAAGAACTAAGTAAATGCGTTTATCAATATTTTTACTAAAGCGACACACTTGAATCTCTGCCAAACTCACATGGCACACCAAGCATCGATATATAATAATAATTAGACATGGCTTCCTATAAACAAGTCATATGTGTTTAACAATGTTTTTATTTCACTTAGCGTCGCACTCAGCTTCGGCTAACAATGCCGTTTGCGACAATTCGGCGGCAGAGCACGGCAAGAACGGGTGCTGAATTCAGAAAAAAATAGTTAATAATTGGCATATTAAGATACATTTTCAGTTCTTTACAAAATACATTTTTTTTATTCTTTTCTCACCAAATAATTTGTGGTGGTTTGGCGTTATGATTTAAAAATATGTCGTCGTTCTTATTCTTTTCGAATATTCCCACGTAAAAATCTTCCCACCATTGGTGTTAATGGGATCACATTTGTACTAGTATTTAAAAATTTTCTAATATTCTACGAAAAGTTTACATTTTAGCGCAATTGTTCAGAGAATCATAAAATATTTTCTTTTATCTAATTATGTACGGATTATAAAATAATGATTAATATTGATAATTGTATTGTCACAATTTTTTGGAAACATATACTGTTGGATCAGTATATATTCGGTTGGATTCGGAATATGGCGGAGATTAAGAATAAGATCACCACGGTGGACCCAGAGTTGGATGTTCCTGGTCCACCCGCAGGTTGAGGAGAGATCCCCCCTGGAACGAGCAAGAAAGTGGCATGCGAGCGATGGCCAATGGATGGGCGTTATGGTTATCCATAACGCCCATCCATTGGCTGAGATGAGAAGGTGTCCGGTCTATCTCCTGAAGCGAGGGATGAATTCTGGCGCGGGCGTGTGGCGACCCTGGTCCTCAGCTGCATCGGCACTCCACGGCCGCGTTGGCTGATGTTGGCAATAGATAAACTCCGTAAATAGAAGAAATAAATAATAGTGACCTCCCTCAGAGGTAAGTTGATCTGAAGAAGGAAGATGTAAAGAATATTTTATGTGCGTCCAATTAATTGTGTTTTGTAAATAAATGTGCAATGTGAATATCAGAATGTCTTTGAATCAATTATCATCCCATCCGAGGTAGCAGGTAACACTAGAGCACACACACCCAGACAGCCTATCCTCTGGGACACAAAGACACCGTAACAATGCATGGAAAGTCTTGTCGGTACTTGAAATTAAAAACTTTTTTCAATCTTAGATCAAGTACTAATCTTCGAATTAAATCGTGTCACTAATCATCGAAGATGTTCCCTTAAAGTAAAATTCAAGCACGTGGAAGAATTTTAAATTAAATTAAATTTAGTTTTATAAATAATTTTTCACAAAAAAGTATGGAAAAGCTCAGTAATTTTAATATTTCCTATAAGCGAAGTAAAACATATAGGTAATCTATGTATATTGTCATAAACAGAATATGTAAGGTATGTAATCTAACCTAACCTTGTAATGCACGCCTTGATCAGTATGTCTCATCGTTTATCTAATCCCGTCTCTTTCGAAAGGCACTTAAGTAAATACATAGTATATATAATATTATAATTTACATTGGATCGAAATTCCATTCGATTTTTTTAATGTGAAAAATAATGTCATTAATTTAATTGATCCAAATTTTCGGGGCATTATTAAACTGATTCAATATATTAATTGCGTATAATTGATTACAAAGGTTTGGTTTTACGCAAGATATTGGACAGTAAGCACCTGACCAAATTTTTTGTAACAAAAATGTCCATCAAATCGATTCCATAATTCAGAATGTTTTAATAAAAATGATTCATTGTTAACATAACAATTACTTTTAAATGCATTTTTTTTTCAATTATTGAATGCTTAGTCCAAAATTACTACATTATTTCATTAGATCTATAATTAATGATAAACATTATAGAATAGAAAAAAGATCAAATTTATTTATACAAAATCAAAAAATATTTGAAGTTATTTTTGTCATTTTTGAAATTTGAGGAAAACGCAAATCAATATTTCCTCTCTATCCAAATTAGTTTTAATCAATCTCAAAGTTTGTATCAAACAATGATTGAAATGGTTTTCGTCAGCAAGCAATTATTTGTTTAGGTACTGTAGAAATATGAATAAAAACAATTCGTATACCTACACCACCATCGTAGGAAAACGGAAAATATAACGCGACAGCCTTCTCGATAATGTTGCCAGTGGAGGTGGTTGCCGCGGAGGAGGGAGAGGGAGAGGGGGATCGGAAAGTGAAAGTAAACGGCATTATTCAAGAACTGGTTCTGTCTTTGGAGCCGTCCCACCAAGGAAACCTGGGCCAGCTATAGACCGGCCAAGTGCACGGACCGTAATTAAAATAATCGCTGATATTGTTAATAAATAAATTTTAAATAAAAAAATAGAGCAATGAAGTGAAACAATGTTGAAAGAAAATTTCAAGAAAACCTTTCAAAATAATACGTACGCCAGCATTGTATTACAAGTTTCAAGTTTTTTTGTACTTGTAATGTACTTGTGCTATGGTGGAACCTAAAAGATTATTTTATTTTATATCTATCGGTTTAAAATATAGAAAATCAATCATTATTATTAAATTAGTTGATAAATATCCATAGGATCAGTGGCGTAACTATGCCAATATAACCAACGTGGTATATTGGAGTCTACTTTAGATGAAGGCCCTAAAGGTCCTTGTCCTCCAATATATTGATACTATTCCCACCATAAATATGGACTAATATTTTTTTAACTCGGCTCCCCGACCAAATCTACATTTTCATTTTTTTCTTCTTCTGCTATATCTATTTCTATTTCTAAATTGTTATGATATGATCTATTTATGTTTCTCTATAGTACTATGCCTTTTACTAACTGCGTATATACTATTAATTTTAGTGACCGCGGCTGTGCAGCTTCTTCATATCACTACGTTCGAGATGAAATCGCATAGCTATCTATTAGTATTTAAAAAATGCCAACCTGGTGGTGAATGAATAGGACCATATAGAAGATTTTGCTTATAAACGGTCCTGGGTAAGAGGACAAAATTATACAAACTGGAGCCTGCAAATATTTTAAGCCGGTCTACTCCAAGTGTTTGACATGCTTGTGGTCTAGTGGTTACGATATTCGCCTAATGATCTAGTAGTAGGGGGTTCGAGCCAGCTCATCATTCCAGGAGGCCATCGAGTTAGTCCTATTTTCATAGCACAAGCGTATAGCTTAGTTTGAAAATAGTAAAAATATTGATGTGGCACGTATATCATGTATGCATAGCTATTTAAAAAAAGAACATCTACATCTGATAGTTTTTCATCATTCCACATTTGCCTGCATAAGATCATAAATGTTTCCCAACATTGAGAAATATTTGCTAACTATAGAAAATTGAATGTGGTGTCATTGGTATCTCAATGAAAAGTGGATCATAAGTTTCTTCTACCCTTTCTTTCATACATAATATATCTCTCCTTATTTATGTGTACTGTCAACGTAATGTACTGAAAAATCAATCAAACCCACCCTTATCGGCTATTAAAAAAATTAAAAATCCACCACAAAAAGATATTGAATTATAATATTCAAGAAATCATTTCTCGCACTATTGAAAACAATATGGTAATACGCAGTAGTACTTAAAAATCTGACATACAATACAGGGGGTCTTTACATTTTAAATTGGGGCACATTTTATTAATATCAATTCTAATGATACAGTTAGTACGAATAACAACATTAATTACGGGTTACCGATAGTTGTATTCAGAACGACCGTCATAATACAGGTTTTCAGTTTGCCGGACATTATAGCGAATGAGGCCCACCCAAATCATTATGCTCAAGACCATACTATGTAAATTTTAAGTTTATAAAATTATTTTATTTTGTAAAATACTACGTACAAGATAAACAGCTTCTCTTTGTGAAATAAACTTTTACTACAAAATCTTTAAAGCCTCTTTGATCAATGTTGTTTTTTCTTAACAATTTTTTTTTGTATTTTTGATCTAAATTTATTCTTTAATTTTCGTCAAAGTCTGTATGAAAATAATATGACATTAATTTATTCATGATTGATGTTTAAGATTAAAAATAAATTATATTCAATCTGCCCGAACCGGAAAACCATTAAGAAAACAAGATAACTATTTTAAAAATATTATTAGAGTTTATTTATTTATTTAGACTTTATAGACATATTTAAGAATAACAAATTTTTTACAAAATAATTTTAGTTCAAAGCACCAACAATCCGTTTGATAGATAGTTCACACGTATTAAGTATTGCAAAAAGAATGTTACCTACATTGTAAAACCACGAATGATCATCAAATACTTCCGCAATAGTTGAGTATTGCCAGCAAATAGATACATATTTTACCTTTGATCTTTTAAAACATAAAAAAATATTTGAAGAAGATTTTTAGGTATATACTTACTTGTATACTCGTACAACTATAGATGTATTTTCAATGGGCGATCTAGGCAAACAAATGCTGTATTTCATACTTTATAATTGTTGTGTATAATAACCTCGTATTTTTTCATAGAGGTTAGATAAATTAAGTTTGATTGGTCTATCAGTAGACCAAAATATTTGTTGCTTTATTTATTTATAGAGTAAGGCATTTAATTTGGATTACATACTTTAGTCTTTCAGAAATAGGATTGTAAAAAGAAAAATTATGATTTTTTTGCATGATATTAATCTTGGGCATTGTTCATTTAAAATAGGGTACGAAGTTAACCCAACTTGAGGTAAAAAAACCACTTCTAAACCAACAGTGTGGGGATAGTTTAAAAAGTTTAAGAACTGAAACGTAGGTAGGTTTTAAAGATGAAGAGGGTGGACGTTCTGCTACTGTTGAAAACAATGAATTGAAAGTTTTAGTGAATGAAATCTCTCGAAAAATAAACTGCATCCATTAATTTAAGAAGTCCCATTTTGTTTTATAAGTTTTCAATTTTTCAAGCACTAAAATAACTACTTACGACAAAAAATGTATCGATAAGCAAAGCACAGAAAAGTAGCAAAAAATGCCGTTAAAGAATTCTAGGATTCTAATCTGCTATGTTTTATTCTATGTGTTCAATCAAATAGGTCTTATATTGATTAATAAAGTTTATTTACTTTAAAGTTGTGTTTGGTTGAATTTGAAGGCCTTTAACTTAACATTAACCTCTAACTTCGATTTTAATCAATCATTATAATATTTCCATAAACGTATCACTTTTTTTATAAAATACATCATTTAGAAAGATATTGTCAAATAATTTAAAATATGAATTAAATTACTTGTATTCTCTTGGTTCTTGCGTTACAATTTTTTTTAATAGGTTACCGTATGTGTAAGCAGGAAATGTTTTTAAATATAGATACTTTATAATGTTACGAAATATTTTACATGATTAATTGAATTCTAATAACACTTTAATAGACACGAATTCTTCGTCTATTATGTTGAATGAATAATAGAATTTTAGTAAACTTCAGAAGAAAATATGAAATAAATTATTCATAAACTTATTATTGTAAGCTTATGATTGTTTGATTAGTATCATAAGTCACGACTGTTCAAATTTATTGAAAAGTAGTTGGGTTACGCAACCGGGTTCCTATTCGTTTAAAAATAACTGTGCATTTAAAAATCTACGTGCTGTAATGGCGTTTATTTCTTGGCCCAGCGTTGATGTCTTTCTCTTTGAATGATGCAGTTATAATACATAATTTTATCAGATTTATAAATTCTTGCAAAATATTATCTTTAATGGATCCTACATTCTTCAAAATTTATTCTCGTAAGCTGAACACTCTGCATATTCGTAAATATGCATACGTTAGAACTGGTTCTAAAATAGAGAATTTTATTTTATGTTATATCGAACCAAGAATTGTTGTTTCAAAGCATTCAGAATAAAAAGTAAATTAATTAAAAGCTAAGTAATATATTTCAACCACTTAATGAATAGATTAGTACTCTGCTGGCGGTGTAGTGCTAAGTAAAAAAAGTACAAAGGCTGTATTTGATGTTAACCCCCCCACCTTTTCGTTGTTAAGTAATGATTTTAGCCATAAATAAATTAGCTTTTGTGTGAGATGATTTTATTAATTTGTCAATCGTTGAAAGAATTGGATGCCGTCGCGCACCCAGGTGTACCAATTTTTAACAAAAAAATATAAATTTTCTCGTAATGACTCACGTTTTGTGAAATGCTTCGGTCTTATATATATTTTTTGCATTCATATCCGTCCGCTAAATAATATTTGGTGTAGGTACAGTTTATATGTCGGAATATTTTGTACCAATTTTTTTTTTAAATGTACTTGAAAAATAAGTTCCATGTCAATAGAAGGTCGCGCTCTGGCTCCACTACGACGCAGCTAGTACCTATCTTTTTAGTGCGTTTTTAATTTCATTACTTCTAAAGAGAAAAACTGTTAAACCTCCCTGCCTGCATATTTTTGTAATAATAATGGGTTTTTTTCACTCTTAAGTCTTAATGCAATAACGTTACATTGCATACTTATTTAGAAAATTGGATCTTTCTTATATCCGTAAATATTTTTACTGTAATAGAAACATGGCAAAATAAACAATGTTCCAAAGGTTTTTATTGGATTTTTTTGTTAAATATTGATACTCACTATTGATACTAATTATATATTATAATTGCAACTTTTTAAATATATTCTAAATTAATGCATATTTTATGAAACACGTTAAAATGTCCGATGACCATATCTTTAGAGAACATTGTGCTTGCAAATTGCTGCAATTTACTTTGTGTTTTGTATAAATATTGTTTTACAATTTTGAACACTGTATATAAATACACTTCTCTTTCTATACGCAAGAGTTTTTCTCATATAATAATGCCACAAAAATTAATCGTATTAAATAAACTTTTTTATATTAGTAAAATAAAATAAATTCTTAATTATATAATTTTTTTAAATATATCATGTAGGTACAAAAATTGTGCATATTTTATGATAAGAATATTCACGAAATATGCGTTAACTTGTCTGTAATAATTATCGAACAAAATATGAATATCATTGAATATAATATTTTTTAAAGGAGAAGTCATATTTCTGTTTCTTCATTTGGCATTAAATTGATTCTCATAGAGTTAAATAATCGAGGCACGATGATACGTATCTAAATATGACATCACCGCCTGCATATTTACTACTGTGAATTTGAGTAGGTATTAGGTAATCAACTACATGGGCTTCATTCATCACTGAAAATAGTTTTAAAAATGAATACTATGAATCGATGTGAAAATTCTTAGATGAGTTGAGTCACTTCAAACAGTCGAGAACTTGCGGTTTAGCAAGATATTAATTTATACATAACATATCACATACATATCTTTACAATGAAATACCAAAGATTTCATTATTTGCTACAACTGCATTATGTTATCTATAATTAACTAAAGCATAATTTTCCTAACATATTTTTCCCCAATATGTGTGTGTAGATACGTCACCATATACTGATCTAATAAATGATTAATTTAGCTCGATAAATTGTTAGTCACAATAAAAGCGATAATTTGTATCAATATCGCAACTCCGCAGGACAAAGAAAAATAAATAACTCAGTATGTTTGTTCGTAAGTGTTACGTGTTACGCTATGACTAAAAAAAATGTCCGTCGCCCGCCGACGTAATCGAACAGGAACCATTCTAAATTTGAATTTGACAGCTCGATACTGTACATGTGTGGATATAGTCAAATGTCGCTTGCCGTGGTAGTATAAATACCGGTTTTACAAAACAAACTAATAGTAAAATTGAAACCACTCCACAAAAAAATACAATTGCAATATTTTAATATGTGGTACAATGAATTTGTCCCTTTTTAATGGTTGGTACATTTTGCATGCAAAAGATTCGTGGATTAAATGTTCACGAATGTGTCTAGGTAGAAATGTATAGTGGAACAATGTGGTTGTCCTCCGGATCTTTCCCCCACTCTTGTTTTCGATAGCAGCTGTTTTCCCCTTCACTCCCCTCCTGTGCATGTCTTCGCCGACCCCCCCCCCCTTACGTGATCAAGAATGCCCCTTCTTAAATAAAACATAAGACACTCGTCCATCGACATCGGCCCAAGGTTGGCGGTGCCGTGTAGGCGAATTGTCAGTGTCTACAAAACGTCACGCATTTTGAGGGCTTGGAGTAAAAGTGGCGAGGACCGTCATGTAACATTTTTTTAAATAATTAGCGGTTGACGTATCCGTTTACTTATTAGCGTTATAACTGTAAGTCGTATTGGGTCGTGATTGGGTGGGTGTGCAGATTGAAAACTAAACCTTTGGTTCGATTTTCGTTTTATATTGTTTCTCTACGACATTGGCTCTCGCAAAGGTCACATAACTGTTATGTTGCATTAGCAGATCCGTAAAAATGAGAATGTCACAAGGCAAATTTAAAATTGTTATTTTTTTACTTCTTGCTTTTATTTAATGTACAAATCAAATCCAACATTTATATCCTTAGTTCGTACCACTCATGAGTAAGAAATTCTTACTGTAAATAAAAGGAATGTGAAGTTTTACACATTTTATTAAGACGGAAATTCTTGTATTAATGAGGAATATTTAATTAAGTATTAATCCCGCAATGAAGAATATTTTATTCTAAATACATTGAACTGTAATTAATGGCTATCTTAGTATTTTATAATGTAATTTCTTATTTTAATGAGTTTCTGATACATTTTTATATTCACAATGCTATATGAATAATATTGTGTATACTATATGATATTTATATTATTAATACAATTTTTTGCAATTACACCGACAATATCCACATTTTCTCTTAACCACCGTACCATATTTTAATGACGACAAGTTTCGGAGTGATAGCTCAGCCTTTAGGACAGAAGGTGTAGAACCAATTTAAACTATTAATACTAATAGACAGTCCGACAAAGGTCGAGCTTACAAAAGTTGTGAATGTCTGAAATTTTTTTGGAACTATAATTCTGTTTCTAGGATTTTTTCTTTACGCTATCAACGTTATTCTTGGTTTTACTTCCATTTTCTCAATGATTCCGGGGTTCTTTGAAAAACGGGCCCCCTCGCAATTACGATTCGGTGACTCCACAAATCCGGCACTGCTTTTAAGTGACAATTATAAATATGCAATATTATAAATAGGTGCATGTATTATTAATTAGTATCCAGATAGGTAGGTAAGTAAAATGGTCGAAGCAGGAAGACTTTTAATGAATGTTTTTGAATTTAGAATGTACGCTGTTTTTTTGTCTTATTCGATTATTTAATTGGGCGCCGCTCGCGGGAATTATTGGAAAACGAGACGACCTTGCATTGTGCGCCGCCTACCGGTGCGCGCGGAGTCTTATTCGCATGCAAGTCATCTGGCACCCAGTCAAACTGGATCATATCGGTCAGTCGCCTTAAAATATCGGAGGAACTTTGAAGTCTTTCTTTTGATTAGAGTATCCGTGTTGCTTACATACACCTTAGTGGTTTATCTTGTGCATGGCTCGCCAAATATCCAGTCGAGTCTCCTGTTGCGGCGTGGGTAAGGGGTTGCTTTATACATGTACATACATTGTACATAATATAATAAATGAAAATAGACGAAACGAATATTAGTAACCTTTTTTTGTGTTGCTGTTAGGTAGATTTTTTTAAAAATACTTATTTATTTTTGCTTATTTTGATTAGTGATGATAAAACCGTTATTTTAACTGTAATTGTGTTCGATTGTAACGATTGATAACTGATTAACGTAATTCTTCTAGCAATGACTGGTACACTGTAAAGTAATCCTCCGACAGATAAATGTTAGTTACCAATCATCGTTAAATCTCATTTACCATTAATTTAAATACTTAATATCTAGAAAACTTATGTAAAATGTTGGGAAACATGTATAAAAAATAAATGTCGTAATGGCGTATTCTGTAAGGGTAGCTAGATCTCAGATCCCAATATATATATATATATATATATATATATATATATATATATATATATATATATATATATATATATATATATATTTATATATATATATATATATATATATATAGTATACACAACCTTGCATAAGTTTATCACTAAGCTATTAAAATCTAAATATGTATTTATGCTAGCCGTGTTTATTTATTGTAGTATATATTCATGTTAATCGATGTGACGTCCATATTTTGAATTTTGTATAACGTATAGGTAACGTTCGTCTATCAAACATATGAACAATTCTACACTACATTAAGCTTGCATCGGATTTGAAATCATTTCGTATTTTGACTTTTCCTTGTTATATTACGGTGCTTTTCTACGGAACAGAAACCACACTGAAAGCAGTAGTAAAGGAGAGAATTCATTCGTACTTGAGTATTTTTTTTAAATGTTGCATTTTATGTGGAAAAAAGATTAAACTGATGTGGACTGACCTTTACTGTCAGTTTTGGCATATCCTGAGGGTCACGAATATGCGTTGATACGGGAAACTTCATAATAGTCTTGTTCAAGTTTCATATCATGTGTATAAAATGAATTAATTTAAACCCAATTAAATGAGTAAATTTTTAAGATATACAGAAAAAATTTATATATCGAAAAAATGTATAGTTCTGCCAGGATACAAACCCGGAACGTTTCCTACCCGGAAAACGCGTTACCATTTTGCCTCATTGTTTCGATCATTTTTGTTCACATCTGTGATACATCTATTATAAATTTTTAAAAAATCATCAATGAATCCCAAAAACATTAAATATGCCAAAATTACAACAATCCATTAAAAAAAAAAAAAATAATAATTTACCTTATTTTCAGTTAAAAGTCAATATTAAACGGGTTACAATACTTTAATTACTGTTTTAAGTAAAATGGTAAAGAAATAATGTGAATACTAGTTATATATTAAATTACAATCAGTACACAGCATGCAATTCATTGTTGCATGCTTAAATTCATCATAAAAAATATTTATTTTATATCCGGCATAAATAATTAGTTCCTTTAAAATTATGGCAATTATAGTCATTTTTTTAGAGGAAATCCGGAAACAAATAATAAACACACCAATAAGTTATAAAATGTATGCATAATTAATTGAAAATATTATTTTTGCAAATATAAAGTATAATAATGAACTTAAAATTAAACTTTACGAGCTGCCACTCTATAAGAGAAAAATCGCGATTAGAAAGAGAGGGAGAAATAATTATATGAAAAATTAGAGTATAATATTTTCAGAAGTATCAATGACTATCATATAAAATTAAGTTAAATCTGAACTTCGTGGTCTGTTGGTCCGCTTCTAAAGCGTGAACTGCATCCACTCTTCACTATCCTGAGCCTTTTTTAGTGCAAGTGTAGCGAGACTCCAAGCATTTATTTGATTTAGTTAAACCATCTCCCGTTCTTCGTCCTTGTACAATCTCCAGTATGTCTCCATTTCTTCTTGCAATGTACCCAACTAGTGGCGTAACTACTAAAATTGGGCCTCAATGCAGAATGTAAAAAAGGGGCCCCTAAATAAATATTGTATATATAAACATGAACCGCGCGGTTTATCTATTAAATAATAAGAATAAAATTATATCTTTTCTCATGTAATTAAGGTAATTTATATGCGCTTGCAATGTTAAAATTATATGCTTCATTTTAAGGCGATTTTCACTTTACGGGGATGGTTTGGTCCGTATCCCGACATATTAGCGGGGTAATATAGTGTGTCTCGAAAGTTTTTTTTTATTTTGGTTCATTCGATGCACCAACACAACGAGCGGTAGAGAGGCGTGGGGTATGCCGATCGCTTGCCGCGTTCTTGGAAATTAAGTCACTATAAATCATGTCCTTATCAATTGTTTGTAAAATTTTCCCTGGAAAATTAATATCCCGACGAGGTGACATAAACTGACCTCCACGTATATGATGGGATAGATGGACTGTATCGATTAAAATTATGGTATAGATTAGATCCAGAAAGGAATAATGGCAGATAGACCTGGCCTACCTTCATCTAAGTCTTTTATACCTCCAGTTGACTTGAACTTTTATGGTGAAGAACGGAGATATCACTGCACTTCATGGATGCTTGAGAAAACCGGTTTTTTGCAGTCCGGATTTTTACGCACGGCGATACTTTCGATCTACAAAAAAAGCATGTTGACAGGTCCGTCTCGAAATGCAATCTGACGGGCTGGGACTTTTTCCTATGAAGCTACCTTAAATCAAAAGGTACATAGTAACAATTCCCCGTCTCTGAATCAATTAAAAGAAAATATTTGAAAATAAATGGCAGCGATTAGCGAGAATACGTGCCGAGCAGTTCTCAGAAATTTTGCCTACCGTTTTGAAGAGTGCCAGCGAAATAACGGATCACATTTAGAAAACATTTGGGACACCTTAGACAATATACAAATATATATCGATAATATTTCCACGTGTCTTTGGAGTACACGTGAGATACTTTCAAATGTTATGATTTCATTTGAATTATAACATTTGAAAGTATTCTTGCTGTTCGCGTTGGGAAAAGATACATCATATATAACGATACGTGCAAAAATATCGATTAAGAGATACGAACTTTTTGAGCCCCTGTGTAACGTGGACCTCAATGCACCACATTTGATGCATTGGCATAGTTACGTCACTGCGTACACATGAGTTATTTTCCGACGTGTTTTGGAGAGCTTTTCATCAGCACCGAGTTCCTGAAGAATGGAGACATTCGATCGTCTTGCAATTCATGATTAATGCATCATGCAGCACCAACATAATTTTAAAGGTGACAAGCACGTTTCTCTCTTTCTTCATTAGGATCCATGTTACAACTCTGATAAACCTATGAAAGATACCAGAGTTTTAATTAGTCGGATTTTTATGTTTCTTGGGATGGTTCTCCTGAATTTTGGTAAGTTTCATGGTAGCACACAATCAAACCATGTCTCCTTCGAACTTTAGCTTCGCACCCTCCATTTCTTGAGAGAAGAAGTCCCAGGTAGTTCCTCTTTGTAGTCATATAAAACATTAATTCTCTGCCTTTGATCAAAGCGCAAAGGTATAATAATAATATATGATTAATCTAATCTAGATATTGTGTGGGTGCATATATAGTTCATATACGTATACCTCTGGATGATTATTACATACGACTCTAACATACAAAATAATTTCAACCAACTCACGAATATGTGCCAAACAATGCCGAGTAATTTGTAATAATTATTCGTTGAAAAGCTGCTTCGCTTGCACGCCGGTGGGGCGACTTCCGCAGGGTGTATCAAGGTCCACAACCTTTCTTGCCCGCCGTGTACCGCCTTTAAAGCACACTTGAAATTTAATGCGAGTATATAATCCTGATACATTAAGTACCGACCTACCTACTTCATATTCATCTTTGTGTCAACTGGTTTTTTAGCTCGTGAAAAAAATGATCTCATTTTTATTACCGGAAGATATTTTTGTGGATTACATTGACAATTTATTTACCACAGACAATCTATGCATGTATATATTTGTACATCTGGCTAGAGTAATTGAGTGGGTAGGATTGATGTACATGTTAAGCAAATGTCGAAGGTAAGAGCACACATGGCAATTCAGGTTATTTTATTTCGATAGTTCAGTTTCAATGTAATTATCTATGATCCATTGTTCATACACACATTACCTAAAAGTAAACCTTTTATTTAGCATAGACAAAAATTGAATTAAAGTTACCTAGGGATCCTAGGTAAATTAATTTTTTTTACTTTTTAAATTAAAAACTTTATCTCATTATATATTTTTGTATCTAAATATTATAATTATTAACGCATCAACACATTTAGGTACCTACTTATAATTATTATACAAATTTAGAATAAAAATATCTTTTGAATTTAAATAAATTGACTGACCGGTCGCCTTAAAATGAAATTATTGTTCATTGTGTGCAATAGAGAAAAGCTATTTAATTTTTGTTAAATTAATTTTCATCGCGAAAATTACCTCTTAATTGTTGGTGCTAAGAGATTTTTTTTATAAAGATGTTTAATAATATTTTATCACCCGGATCCTAGGCGAGTCTAGGCTGTTTAGTATGATCCTGGCCAAATAATCATTAACACTATATGCTTAAATAATTTGTTTTAGTTCCATATTCGGATCTGACTTCAATTTTAAATTTGCGGTGTACGCTTTTAAAAGCAAAATTGACTTAGAAACAATCATCATGGAAACGAATTACAATAGTGAAGTGATTAAAAAAAGATTTATTAATTGGATTTATAGACAGCGCGCAATCAATTTCTCTTCAAGCTTTCGTCACAAATTATTCATGAGCGCAGTTCGTTCACTCGGGTTCGGCGCCTGCCCCGGCGGTCAGCGCGGCTGCATACTGTACTGGCGCGCCTTACCGGGCCGTCCGCACAATACGCGATGATAATAATTTTGTCATTCCTATGCACGTACGGCTTACGTAATGTATAAATATCAAATTAATACGAATATATTTTTCTTGACTTAAACCTGTTTTATTTATTTTAAATTTATAAATGGTTATTTTGTAAATCCATAAGATGATGTACTATACTTTTGACGAGTAAACAATTTAGCTCGCATCCGCCGCAACCAAAATTACACACTAGAATAATATAAAAAAATACGTCATAATCGTTACTATTGTAACTACACATTTTATTCACTACCTTTTACAGAATTTCAGATATCCGAAGATTAGAATAATTTTTAATCTTCTTTCTGGAAAATAAGTTCTTTATGCAACTGCAACTGTATCTTAACAATTAAAATTGGCAAAAATAAATATATTAAAATGAAATTCCTTTTCAGTGAACCCTATACATAATAACACAGACACACACTTACATATTTTTTAATATTGAGTTACAAGTCATAAGTACTACTAGACACAGCTTGTATATATATATATATTTTAAGGCTTGTCCTTAGGTAGTTAAAATTAATTACAAAACCAATGTTTATCAATAAAATGAACAAAAATGTCACGATGCACCTGTAAATACTTACTTACATATAAATGGCCTATACATACGTGGCACCATATCGAAACTTCCACTATTGGGCTAAGAGACGCATATAAAAGTTCTATCACATAAAAATAGCGGTATAAGAAAGGAAACCTTCAATAATGTTGCGTGAATTTGACATTTTCTAATATATTTTCGACTGATTTTTACCTTCACTACTTGGAAACGTGCTACGTTGACTGTATGAAATCTTGAAAAAGCATTATATTTTATTTTTAAAGTATCCCCGGTAGCGAGCGTGTTTCGAGACTGGAATTTTTTGATAATATTTATTATGCGGTGTATTATGCAACAGTGAATTGGGTGAATAGTGAATTTCCGCATTATTGTTCACAAGTTTTTTTATCATGTTACATTATTTTTCAATTTTCATCAATTTACTAATATTTTTATTGATTGATCGGAATTGAAACCGAATGAAAATGTTTTAATTACCTATTACCACATTTTTTTTTTAAAATCAATATTTATTAATATTAGATATTGTTTATTAGAAGACAATTTAATTTCTAAATTTTTATTTTTTTGAATTGTTTCAATTTTTTATTTAATTAATGACCTTTTTTATAAAATATTTTATTGTCTTGTGAATGTCAATCGGAATGTTTAGTTTACATGTTTAAATAGTATAGATAAATATAAGCGTAAATTGTGAAATATATTAATTAGACCGAGACGTCTGATTAAAAAAAAGTGAAATATACACATTATTTTTTTGTGAAAAATTCAATAACGTCTAGTAAGTCTGCCACCTGTTGGCGATCGACTATATTACAACCTGTAACAAAGCAAATTTGTAAACCACTTATTGCCAAATGGATACAAAACAATTTACATATTATTTTGTTTCGTAATGCCGGTTTTTGCCAAAAATTACTCGATTATATTATTAAGGGTATTTTTAGGCGCAAAACCGAAATAATTTTATTATTGAAAAAATACTTATTAATCACATTGCATCTAATGAGTGTAGTTAAAATATCAATATAAAAAATGTAATGCAGTTTTACTAACTCATCTTAACCTAATTTGATATAGACCGGGGGTGTTACAAAAAGGGTAGACAGCAAAATCTTTAACTTTAAAATATATTTATAATTAAATCACTCAAAACATCTAATCGATTAAATACCAAATTAATTAATACATCATACTATATTATGTTAGAAATGTTATGAATTGACTTAATCTTACCTGATGGTAAAATTAGCCCAACCTAACTTATCTGATCTAATATATCAGTATAATTAGATTAAATTTAGATATATGTAAATAGCAAAATCAGATGATTTAAATGCATCTGAAATGATTCACTTGCACCCTATTTTCCAACAGCCTGGTATAAAGTTTTAAAAGGTTAACAATTATATTACAGCACCTAATGATATTATTTATTCCGCAGCCAGATTAAAGAGAGATGGCGACGAACGCGCCCCGTCACAGAGACAGAGATGAAGGCAGCGACGACAACTCTGACGACGAGGCGACACCCTTCGGACAAGAGATTTACGGTGGAAGGTAAGAAAAATAAAGACCACAATATTAATACATTAATCCGTTTATATACACCCCGTTCCAATGTTCACTTCAAGTTTTAAGTTGCGCGCGCAATGCTCTTAAAAATAGCGCGCACCTGACGTGCTATCAGTGCACCACTTCCGTCAATTATTAATAATTCAATAATTAAATAAAAAATATCCAAATTGTACATTATTTATGAAAAAAATGTGACGTGTGTGAATGAGTACAGTCTCTCGGAGTTAGTCGCAAAAGCTTGAAATATTTTGTGGATTGTCCTACTGACTCAAAAATATAGATAAATGTATGATGCGTAAGAAACATTAAGTTATATTTATACTTTATGGTCTGTCAAATAAATTAAAATATTAGCAAAATTTGAATAAGTCCAAAAACACACAATTATTTTAAAATATTAAAATATTGATTTTTCAGGCGTATTCTAGTATGACGTGTTAAAAAAAAATATTTTAAAGATAAAGAATATTGCTTTAAATAATTTTAAAAAATAATTTGATTCTCATTGTGACATACATGCTGTTTCAGGCTAAATTAATATCAAATTTAGTCTATAGATGGCGATAGTGTAGTGGTATTCGAAGTGATTCCACATATTAACATATTAACAACTTTCAATAATTTTATGGATATGTAGATGGATTGGGTGGAATGGTGAACGTTACATTGTGTAAAGTGATCACTTAAGCTAGCCGAAGACAGATCATAAGCCCTGTAATTACCCATTCCTTCATATTTTTCCATTAATAAAAAATAGCATCGTCGCTATGAGATACTTAATATTTGTTTAAAATGAAGTATAATAATTATTATTATTAATACATAATCCAACATTAAAAATTCGTGTCGAAAATACCGCTCGAGAGGATTTTTACTTTAGCGCTCACTACAACACACCCCTATCTTGGAAGGAACATTACCCTCTTATGATAGGCGCTGAACCCGAACTCCCAGCCTTTGAAAATAAAGGCATCTAACATATCCTTTCACATGATTTATGATGCATAACATAATTGTTGTCGGGTCACAGTTTGTTGTATAAAATTTTGATTTCTATATTTCTGGTTGACGTTAACACCATTTAAAAAAAATAAACTAACCTACGTTACAAATTAAGGAGAATGAACAAGATATTTAAATATTTTATTTATTAAATTATAAATTCTTATTTACATTATACTGGTTGTATTGAAATCGATAGCAAAGTACAACGTGTTCAAGAAGTCGTATAAATGCTGCAAATGCAAGGGTCCTATTGGTGTTAAGTTCTGTCCTTGTAATAATAATTATTAATAATAAATATGATAGGCAGTTAAATATATATATGTTACTGCTATATGAGATTTTGTACTAAATAGAGGAAAAGCTAATATTCATCTGAAAATACTTAGATAAACGTACTTATTACTGATTTTTTAGCTAAAGCGGAAATTTGATAAAATGTTTCTAAAAATACAAACATGTTTTCAAGAAAAGTTTATAATTGTAAAACTGACCCATTGTCGGATAATCATTTCTAAATACGTCACTTTTTATTTTCCTAAATAAATTTCAAAGTGGCGGTTTTGATTTTAAACCCATTAATTAATTACAAATTATTACATTTCTGCCGAGAAAATAAACAAAAATCATTTTTGTAACAAATTAAATATATATCATTCTAATTAATACATTTTATTTGTATTAAAAATATCACAGACTTATGCTCTGTAAAATTGCAACTTTACAATAAGAATGTGTTCTCTTTAAAAAAAAACGTTTTTTTTTACCTCGAAACATTCTATTGTCACGAGGCAAGGTTAAACAATGTGATCAAATCTGTCAATCTGCTTGTTAAACTTAAAATATTACTGTGTAACGAGGAAACAAAAACAAAACGAATTAATTAATACGCGTTTTTGTCTGAATATTAAATTGGAAATAAATATAGACAATACAAATTACATTAATCAACTAGAAAGATACACAGAAAAAATCTATTTATCAAAAAATATTTTAGTTGCTACCGGGATTTGAACCTGGACTTTTTAATATACGGGGAAGTTGACTAACCATTTCCGATATATCAACACATTACATTTACGACAAATGTTGTTGAACTAATTAACGAATTAATTAATACATTACCCCTGATGGGAAAAGGTCCTGTTTCGGATTCCGGTTGCAACTAAAAATTAGTATAGTTTTCATAGATTTTTTCTGTATATCTTTCTAATTGATTTTTTTTTTTGTATTAAAAACACAACAAAACTATGTTCTTAAATTTTAACTTCACAATAAAAGTGTGTTCTCCTTAATAATATAGAAATTTTTATTTTTAATAAATAGGACTGACATCTGTTGGCGGTCGACTTTAATATGATGTAAAATAATACAACGTATGAGTGCATTTATTTTGGTATTTTATACGTTTAACTGCAGTATAAGAAAAAAAAGAAGAGGAATTTTTATATCAAAAAAATTATATTTAAATTCAATACGTGTCAGTCGGGTAATTTATTTTTATAGTCGTTATAAGTTATTGTAACCTCAAGACAAGCCGATGACTGCAGTTATCGCATTACTGGCGCTCAGTTGGAAATGCCTTCTTGTATCAGAAACCCTGTTACAAATGCCAAGGCTGTCTGCGGTAAAGGCATAGAGCCTTAAGACCGTACGTTATCCTTTGTCGTCTATTCACGCGATATTTATTAAATGTCAAATAGATAATAAGGTAACGTGCATTATTGAATGCACAAAATTATATTTGCGATATTTTTTATCTATTCACAAGACACTATATAAATGCACTCTAGGTATATAAATGTATTTTATTTGTTTCTAAATATATAGAGCTAAAGATGTATTATGTTGTTTGTTAATATTAAATTACACATAGACATTATTTAAAGGGTTTAGAATGTGACTAAAGGCGGAGAGAGATGTTCATCTTTCAGTCTCCTTCTCCACACCACCTAGAGTTAGTCAACCCTCAGACGTTGTAGGTTATAGGTTTATGAAGTGATGTCATTTGCTATTATTTTCCGTACCTTCCCATGCTAGTACTTCAATTGTGGCACCCCAATAGATTGACACAAAGCGAATAAGTTGTCGAATTATATAAATAAATCGTACATTTGCTTGATCACTTTGATATAATCTGAGAATGATGAAACTGTTGTGGTCTAATAAAAAAAAAATCGTATGTTGTTTCTATATTAATTAATCTTTCAAAGATGATTTGAAATGGGTTAGATCATTCAAAAACTCAATTTTATTTAAATTGCGCTGTAATCATTTTCACTATAGAAATTACTTGATGCATTCAGCTATCTAATAATTTATTATCTAGTGAATAAATTTTCAATATCTTTTTTAAAGACAAAGTGAAAAATATATTTTATTTTGCAATTAAGTTATTATCATTACCAGAAAAACAAGTATTAATTTACTATGCAGAATCAATAAATTGAATAAATAATGTTTAATCGGTGTCTGGTACACGCAGAGACTCGACTATAACCGGATCTACAATAAATTTACCAGCCTTCTATAATATTTCAAAAAGTGTCATTGCCTTGCAAACCATGATTATCTTGTTCCTTTCAAGTATAATATGTATATATTTTATTTAAATACACCTACCTGTTTATATTCACAAGTCTCACTTGCATCTCAGAGCCTTTCACGAATTTTCTCGAGTCAAAAGGTCAATTGAAGTAATAATCATTACGGATATTTTAAAAGTCAGGGGTCTTACAGATTAACTAATGTTTGAAGTCTTAACAACATTAAGCAGAAGAATTACATCATAATTTGAAGATTCACGCATTATGCTAGATCCAAACGTATTCACTTATACCGAAATGAGTTTCGAGCAGTCACAATAATCATTTTCTTGAAAGGGCAATGGATTTAATGAGACAACGTGTGAGATCATTATTTGGTCGGTTCATATCACGGTATTTCAAGGTTGTTATGCATTATATTACCCGATAAATGTAGCGTGTTCCAATGCCGGCAACTTTTTTATGGTGCACGGCTGAACTGGCTGTACACATTAGTTTCAAAAGTATGCAGCTTTTGTGATTGCATTATAATATAAAAGTCTTATTCGATTTTAGTTACATTATGTATGCAGATACAAATTCATGTACTATATATGTATATACCTGTATGTATACTGAACTGGCTTCCTATTCTCGAAAAAGAAAATTTTTTCTTCTCTTTATTTACTCGGAATGATGTATCTGATGCTTAGATTATGTAATTGTGTTCCGTGATTCGACAGTAGTTTCAATTAAGCAGCCTCAGTTTTAACTCATTCTCTTGAAACTGTCACTGGCTAATCACGCCCAAGATGCCTCAAAATTTTGCTCTATGATCAAGCTCTTCGGTCACCGGGAAACTTATAAAGATGTATAAAGACATTCTTCCTTGGACACAGCCTATTTTCCAAAGGCATACATGTACATATTCTACATCCTTATTGTCATCGTCTCGTTGTTAACTTTCGTCCACTATAGCTTTAGTTCACTTAAGATTGGTCGTCTGGTCTAGAGAATTCAGAATTTTTGAAAGAACCTCCCTCAGAAACGAACTCCGACTCCCAAGTCATATTTATTTATTTAGCTTTTCCGATACAATAATATAAGTGCATTATGTAAGAGATGTTCACCATGTAAGTGTTACACTATTAAAGAACTAGACTAAAATCTGTGCTAAAGGAGGCAGGTTCATCTGTTATATTTAACAATGAAATCAATACAATATATGTACCCATTATTACGAAATTGGTCTAAGTCATGTTTCTTCCGTTTCGAGATATTTAAAGGTTTGCGTTTGAATTGATTAAAAAATATTTTTGTATTACACATTACAATGTTTCAAAAATTATTTAGTTTACTAGATTTATAATTTATTTCGACATATAAATGCTGAATGTAGCTTATAAGGAAATAAAAAATTTAAGGTTGAAATGATTTACTCTATTGTCAAAATAAACACTAGCGGAATATCGTTGAATATTGTAACAATACACCCGAATAGAACGCTTCAATTTTTTCACAATTGTTATAATTTGCATCATATTATATTAATTTATAACAATGTGACGCGAAATAATTGACAAACTCATTTTTTTAAATTTCTTGACTTAAACCATTTTCATAATAATGGGCACATATATGTCAATTTATATGAGCTTTCTATTCTCCATAGGATCATTCTGGTACTCAGGTTCTTCATCTTACTTTTAACCTATCTATCACTCTCAAACGAACCTTAAATTTTTCATTAATTCAAAGTAGATTTATAAACCATGCACTTTCGTCCATTTCTCATTATTTTTATATTCTCTTCAGACATTCCCAACTTGGCTATCATATCTTACAACAGTAGATACATTTTCAGAATCGGTATAATTTCTTAGGAAATATTATTTTATTGTTCAAACAAAAAGCGTTAAAATAAGTACCGCATCATCAGAAAAACGAATTATGTATAAAATAGAGAAAGAGGAGAATGAAAGATTAATCTCAGGATTATAAATATCCGGCAAGTCTAATAGTTTTGATCTTGACGTTTGAGATCTGAGCGACCACAAGCGTTGTTGCGAATGCTAAAGATCTCAAATGTATATGGATGCTGGACACGCGTTTATCGTGGTCCGCGCTTCACGGAATACATTTGATAAATAAATAATGAGTGAATGAGGTGACATCTATACCGCGTTGAGGAAGTACTGTTATATCAGTCTATTTCACGTACGGACATCAATCCGTACAGGGTGATCCAACCTTGTGGTACCTAATAAGAACGCCGTGTGAATGATTATCTGCCCATTACAATCCGCTTGCCATATTGTCTGTAGCTTTATAGGCAGGGCATCGTCCGATCGTAATCTTTATGCCGTTAGATTCATGTCAAACACGTGGTGTCGGATTATGTGTCTTTCTTTTCGACCGATTTATATTAACAGGTGCACGTGTAGGAAGAAAAAAAGGAAGAGAGTCCCGCACACCTAGATGCCTTGTGACTTATATAAGCTCTGACACACCGATATGGATGTCAAGTATATAACACGATTCGATGAGTTTATTATAAAAATCGGAACCATTTTTCTCAAAATTTAATAAGATAATTAACACTGTTCACTTGTCGTACCTATTGAACCTTTAAAATTAACTTAAATTATTATAACCTGGGAATATGATGCAGAAGACGGATCGACCTGAATGTTGAAAATATGTAACCATCAACATCCTAGGAGAGTCGAGGACACAAACTCTCCACAACGCGCTTCCATCTTTTTTCATCTTGCGCTGTTTCAGTATTTGATGACTAATCAAGACCCAATTTGTCTTTATAAAATATTTGTTGCTGATTATCCTTTTTGTATTTGCAAGACGTGTCCAAGACATCTCAACTGAAATCTATTTATACATAAAAGTAAGGGCGCCATGCCGAAGGTCCTACTTGTCACTCAATCCATTAATGTTACTCCTACCACTCCTCTAAGGTATTTCATTTTAGCAGCCTGGAAGATGTGCAGCAAATGGTAACCGTTCGTTTATCCAAGACCATTCTATGAGCAAAAGCTCCCACATCGGTCATTCTCTTTGCCTGCCAGGTTGGCATTTTTACTTTACAAGGCAATCATGCGATGCTGCAGTGCAGCATTAAAGCAATGTAACACGGCACGGTTCTCAGCAAAAAACCATTCACTGTCCTTTCAATACAGATTCTGTCTTTATTTAATTAAAGGCAGAATCTGAGAAGATGTACAATCGCATCTTACGATATGAATCGGAGCATAAAATTGTGAGTCAGCGGGTTCAGAATCGGTCACTTTAGATACCCGCGGACCGAGGACGAGATGATGACGACAATGACGATGACGATAGCTTACTCTCCCTTCACCAGCTTAGATAATTCACGGGTCCTTCATTAAAATTTGCTCCGGGCTCTGCGACGTTTCAAATTAGCTCTGTCCGCGGATCTGCGCGCGTGCATTTGTCAGATTATATTTTTTCAAGCGTTTATAATTCTGTCCCAAACGGCTAGATGGCGTTAATCACATAAGAGTACCAGTTATTTATTATTCGCCCCAAGGTAGGTGGGTACTCGCCTGAGTACTTACACAGCACGCTTTATAAACGCGAGTGATTGCAGGAATCTGACCGGCCTTGGGGCCCCGCCGCGATCGTCCAACTTTCGATTGTAAGCCAAAGTGTATCTGCGTAGCAACTCTCATTGTCAGAGCGATCACGAAGTGGTTCATTTTGCACAATGAAATATCCGGCACAAAAAATAGACTTGATTTGTTTTTTCAGCGGGACACTATACCGCCTTTTTTTGACGACGCCGAATTTTGCCGGCAAATATTTAAATGTAGTTTTGTAATTTAGATTGTAATTTTTTTTAAAGTTAACATATCCTTGATGGGAACCTGTAAAACAGTCTTAGAGATATTATATTTAAACGCCAATATTTTCAAATATTTCAATACCACTTAAATGTATTAATTAGAAAGATATACATATAAAATCAACTTATCGAAAAAATGTTGTTGGTGCTACCGGAATTCGAACCTGGATCTCTTTTTACTCAAAAGCGTAAATATAAACAGATGGCTTTCAAATAATGGAACAACAGATGTATTAATTTGAAAGTGCAGCATATAAGTTTGCTATGCGACGTGAACTACTATCAATAAATGTTTGTTTTATGTTGCCATGCGATACGGATGGATATTAAAAATGACACATGAAATTATTTACGGAGAATAATCTTGGATAAGACAGATATTAAAAGTCCATGCATGTTTTATTGCTAACTTAGTCTTAAATTTGAGGACCTCAATGTTTTGAAAATGGTAATGTGTTGTGAATTTCAAATGTAAATTTTATATTTAGATAATTCTACAGTCTAGAAATTCAGTTAAAAGTTGTTTTATACCCCCCCATATCTTTCAAACACTGTCGCATCGAACTGTTGAATTTCAAATGATTATTTTGTCGAGTGGGTGCAAGCTCGCCTACGGAACTAAAGATCGAGGCTTCGAATTCCGTGTCAGGCAGCCATTGGTTAGATATTTTCAGTTTAACTTGAATTAAATACAAAGTTGTAAGTTGTTTTGCGTACACACTTTTGATACAATTGTGGTGCTGAAATTACTTAGCAGCATGCGGTCAACTATTCTGAAGTTAAAATCAACATTATTTTTGATCTCTTTTTATGAGTAGACATCTATCTAACCTTGGATAAATCTTAATCTTTTTTCAAGTAGCTTAATAATAATAATAGGATTGTTGGTTTACTTAAGGCGTGAACTTTTTAAAATAAAAATATGTAATATAGTTAAATGGCTATTTATGATGAGAAAGAGGACAAATTCACACATCAGAATAGCCCAGAAAACCCTACACAAAATATTCTGAACGGCGATGAAATTTTGATAACATTTTTATTTAAGTGGTTAATGGTAATTTTTATGAGATTTACTTAATTAAAAAAAATATTTTCTTTATATTTTAATTTTGCTACATGTTATTGGTTTGTTTTCCAAATTAAATAAATAAATTATTATGTTATGTTTAAATAAATATTGTACGTGTCCTTTAATTCGAAATAAATTGAAATATGAGGAGCCAAGGGACCCGTATCTTTTATCTCATTGTTCAATTACCAACAATCTGACTGTGTTTTTAATAATTGACTGGTTGTCGGTGAACGAGGCAGGTGCTTGTACTCCGCCAGCTTCCTGCTTTTTCTGTTACAACGATGTATATTATACAAATAAACATAAAGTTACTTGGAACCATAAAAACGATATATGTACATATTTGTTTATATTATTAAGTCTCTTAGGTCTCAAAATAAAATTACAATTTTTTTAAATCTATCTAAAATGTAACACAATCTACCGCTTCTGATCTGATTTGGCAAATTAAACAGAGAAAAATGCTAACCTCTTCACAGTTATTGTACTCTATAGCAATTTCATAAGAAATGTCGATAATTTTATGAAATATATACCTATATAGGTACTAATATAATTTAAAATAAGTTATAATAAAAAATATATATTATTATTTAAATACAAAGATTAAAGATAATATCCGATGCCTAAAAAATTGAACAGCTGAAAATGTATATATGTAGAAAATTATACAATCTATTATTTCGGTATCGGCATAGAACGATGTGTGTTTGGTATCACACAAAGAGACGAGAAAAGATATGTGTGGAAATGTCAAGAGCAGTTGATATAATAGAATATTCAAAAAAAATAATGACAATGTGCAGGCCACGTCGCTCAGAGAACGCAGAAGATAAATGCAGTCATACTACCGAAATCATCAATTGATCCAGCAGTATAGAGAAAAAGGCCGATGATGATTATATCAATGGAAATATTTATAATACTGTATATGTATGATATGCTGTAAGGGGAATTGTGAAGTTTAAAATTTTTCTTCTACTTCTTCCACGGTACTACATCCCAGAATGGAGTATGATCCCCTCCACAAGTGCTCTCCACCGACTCCAATCCCTGACCATTCTCCAATTCCCGGGCTCTCCCATTCTAGTCCAATCTTCCACATAGTCAGCCCGCCTCTTCCTTGGTCTGCCTCTAGGTCGCTTCCACTGGAGAATCCACTAGCACATGATCTTTGGTATTCTGTCATCTGACATTCTTTTAACATGGCCAGCATATACAGAATTCTACGATTGCTTATTGCTCAATACAATTTGTGTACAATTTAACCCTTCCCAAACCGTGCAGTAACACAGGTTATCATCATAATTCAATCTGAAATATTTCGGTAAATACATGCAACATAAAATTCAGATTTTAGATAATCCTAAAGAAAATATTAGCGCTTAGGAATGACTAGTGAAAAATCAATTATGAAAAAGGAATCGTACAAAAACAATTATTTTTTCCATTCAATTCGCTGTAAAATTAATAAGTTGGTAAAAATACCATTTGTGATATGAAAGACAGAGATCACACATTATTTTCACAGTGAAAAGAACAACAAACATACAAATATAATTGTCTCTTTCTCACTAATTAAATGAAGAGAGATAAAAAGGAAGGAAACATTGTATAGGACTTAATGAATGCTCAAAACTTTGTTATTAAATATTTTTTTCAAAATTGAATGGTCAATATTTAGAGTAAATTCGTGGCATTAAAGCCATTTAAGTTAATAAAAACATTTTTTCTAACTGTTTTTTATGGTAATACAAGTTGACAGCTTGGCTGCATTCGGGTATTTTATATCATGGTATGGTAAAGGTTAACAGTACATTCAAATTAATACTTAGTTCCATAAAACGAATTATTTGTGTATTATTATAATACAAAATGAATACAAAAAAAAGTATATCTTTGTTTAATAAAAAATACCTAACTTAGCCTAACCTTGCTAAATTTTTATTATTTTATTGCACAAATAATTCGTTCTAAGGATTAAAGTATTTTTTTAATGTACGTATTAATAGTTCTCATTAAATTTTCGTGGTTCATTTTTACTATTTAAGTTAAATTTTTTAATGTTTTTAATTATTCGATAAAATAAAAAAACAAGTAAAGAAAATTCAAGAATATATTTAAAAAATGTTTTAATATCGTCAACTTTCATATTGTCTGCTAACACCGAGTAGATTCCTCTATTGCGGAAGATTTGTGATGTTAACATTTTCGCAATGAAGGTTCCCACAAAACCTTTCACTAGAAGTTCTGTACAGAATTTTAAACATCTTTGTTGTTTATTTAATGCTTTTTGAAGAATAATGTAGGCAAAATGTCCAAACACCATTCTTCTTATTTGGCAACACGCTGAGGTTGTCCGAATTTTTTTTCGCGTGTGGAATAAATAATTGATTTTTTTAAAGGGATTTAGATCGCTGATATTGCACACCACAATGTGACGAATTAGCATTGAATCGATTCAAAAGAAAATTTTAAATATGTCATTGTATAAAATAAGTACATTTTAAAATAGCCGTCTTTTAATTTACTGATCACGTGATACTCAAAATGTGCAGAAGAAAAAATTATTGTTATTGTTGTAAAAAATGTACCAGCGCTGAATGATTATCATGAAAATTGAGCACAAAGATTACACGTGTATTGTACCAAATGATCAGACACGAGGAGATTTACAAAGCGAGGCATATTACAAAAACCAATGCAGTTATTTCAATAGAAAGATATTATAAAAATAACTTCAAGATATTGACTCAAAATATTATACATTTAAAATATGTAAACGCTAGAATAGTTAATATATAATGCGATGTATAAAGATTGAAGCTCAAAAGTTGTTTGCGAGTATTTACTTGTTTGATAGCCGATGATAGCATGTTTGCCTGTAAATTTAAATGTCAAACATATATACACCATCACGATGTATTCTTACAGGGATAAGCGGAGAGAATAAAAGCTACAACTACATATTTAATTTTTAATTTCTCACTCACTCACGGTCTTACCATTGCATTAGACGTCTAACATTACCTCTCTTCAGATATGTTTATTTGTTTTTCTTTTCAATTCACTCTGAATATTCTACTATTCTACTATTTACTACTACAAGTGTATCAGCATTATTCGATTTGACACTTTTACTAACTGCCTTATTATTATAAACATCATGAGTATTTTATTTTGATATATGAAATGGAAGAGTAAAAAAGTCTAATAAAAAAAATCCTAAAAATTAACTAGGCGTAGATACTTTATATATAGTGCCGTCTTATTCTATCATAATACTTAAGATAACTAAAATAAATTACATTATGTGCGCTTAAATATATTTTTATTTTTACAAATCGTTTTTTTGGAAGTTCAATCGACGCCATCCGTGTGCATCTCAGTCCGATGATGACCATGTATTTGTTGATTAACGTTGATTTATTCACTATCCATGCCCATAAATCTTTTTGACTGTAATCGATATTGTAAGTAGGCCTTTCTACATCCGTTTATTACGGAAGTCTTGGTTTTGTTAAATTTTTTATCCACTTCCCATTTTTTTTTGTTATTGACGTTCTTGACATTCATTTTTTTGTTATAACAGATGTGAATATATTATAATATAACATGACAAACCAAGATACAATTATACTGCGTAAGTATATTGTGTGGGATGGAGTACACTCCACCTCTGATATATACAGCATTGTCCTGACTACTGTGCTGTTGTGGTGTTATTTAATTCAAGAAAGATAAAGATTCGACATTCTTTGTATTTTTATTTTCTTGTCCTTAATTATTGAGTTTGCATTTAATTAATTATCTTTTCAAAATCGATTAATATCAATTTTTATATATTAGTTCACGTACAATTATATATAAGGAATCATATTTTTAAATAATATTGTTATTTAAGTAAACGATCTTCATTGTTGAAAAATTGTTTCATCACCATTTACAAAAAAGATGTGCATTTATATATATATATATATATATATATATATATATATATATATATATATATATATAATACATTTATAAAATAATTAGTAGGATATGTATATATTTCTTTTAACATTTATTTTTTCTCCATGAGAGTAAGACTCATGTATAGAGAAGGAGTATATACGAGAGTGTATAATTTATGTTTCATTTAGTCTGTGTACATGTTTTTTGACTTCAGATACAAATTTATAGTAGTCTGTAATTTTTCTAATTGTGATTGGGAGATTGTTAAAAAATTTGATGCCTTGATAAATGTAGTGATTTTGGGTTGCGGTATATTTTAGTTTTTGAATATCAATTTGTTTTCTAAATCTTGTAGATCGGAATTCGCTTCTAATATTTAATTTATTATTAATTTAAAAAATTTGGATAATTGAATTTTTTTTTGTATATGTCTATTATTTTAGGTACTTTGAAATCTGTGAAGAGTTGGGTACTTGAATAGTCATTTCTTTTAAGAATAATTTTTATCATCATTTTTATGTGATTTCTAATTGTGATATTGAAGTTTTATATGCTCCTCCCCATCAAATAATATCGTATTCTAAATGTGACTGTACAAACTCGTAATATACTATTTTCAGATTTGTAAGTGATAAGATGTTTCCGAGTCGTAAAAATATGTAGGCAGTTTTCCTTATTTTGTTTGCAAGATTAGTCATGTGTTCTTTCCATTTGAGTTTGTTATCTATTATGATTCCTAGGTACGTGATACAGTATTTTTCTTCAATTGATGAACATTAATCACAAAAGTCTTCTTGAGTACAGGCTTTGGTGTGAATTTTAATATTAATTTCAGTGTTATTTTTCTTTTGAATAGCAAATAGTATGTTTTATCAGTATTAATTGATGGTAGGTTATCATCCGCCCACTTTGTTATGGTGTTAACATCCTCAATAACATATCTTTTTAGTACTTTCAAAGATTAAAAAAAATTTGAACGCTATATAAAATAAATAGATAACAATTTTCAGTGTCCAAATACGGTGTGTTTATACCATATCATTATTATTAATTTTAGATATGTTATTAAAAATAAATAGATTGTGAATCACATTTGTTCTTGAAACAGTAGATTTACAAAAAACATCATTAAAAAATAACCCATCTACACTCGTAGGTTTTCACGTGCATCATGTGATAGCAGAATTTATTGTGGGTTATTCTGCCATTGGTCAGATATAAGGATCACCAAAATACGGCGGAATAACCCAAAGAAAATATTATTACCATGACACACCTGTCAACGTGTTAGATTGGAATATAAACATAATATTATAAAGCGAAAATATTTTGCCCAAGATTGCATTACAAGTAAAATAACGTAGGCAGGTAACTGTCTGTGTTGTATATAGAGTCTAACGGAAAAAGGGAAGAATTTTTACTCCAGAATGGCTGGGGTTGACGACCCCGCCTCCGCAATTCGGGTTCAGTTGTTCGCAGAAAGCACAGCCTTCTCGCAGAACTGTGGGTAGTTGCAGGACCGGTTTAGTCAGCCGTACAGGATTCTATAATAAACAATAAACTAATACATATTTTTTCAAATCGATCCCTTAGAATAATAAAGTTTCAACTAGCATTTTGTGCTAATTTGAATTATTGAGTGAAAAGGGTTCCAAATTTCATTCCATCTTCTTCCATATACACCCAGATAATATTATCCATAATAGCAAGAGCTGAAAGTTCCAAGTGTATTGGTTATTTATGGATCATTATTGTTAATTTACAAGCTTTTATTTATTTTTAATTTTCCTCATCTTACAGTGGTCATTGATAATACAGAAAATAAGTTAAGATCTTAAAACTGATCATATTTGCATACTTAAAATAAAATATACATGAATATATGTTGAAATTCAATCAACACTTTTGAGCTCATTATCACAAAACTGTGTAGTGTCAGATGGAACCTTGTTATTCTGAGCGTCGAAATTTCATTTGTGACAAATCATGGTGGATATTAATTCGATAATTTTTGTTTTTATAGTAGTATTTTGTTTAATTGTTTTATTCAAAGATATTGTGTTTCAAAAATATATATTTACTGAATTATGGTTTGTTCTATGCTAAATATTAATACTTAATCGGTCTATGAGAAAATAATGAAACTAAACACTAAGTAGCTAAAGCTAAATAAAACTAAGTATTAGCTAAATTATGACATTTAGGCCGAGTTTGAAACATTACTGATACATTTATTATATTATCTAATGTCTTTTAATTGATTATTAAGGACTAATTTAATGTATTGATTATAAATATATACATATTAAATCAATTTTGTCGAAAAATATTGTTTTTGCGCTACCGGGATTCGAACCTGGATCTCTATTTCCAATCCGGGGAAGGTGCATTATCCAACTATGCCACAGTGACAGTACTTTTAACGACACATTTATTACCTAATCTGATATTTTTCGACATGTTTGTACGTATAATTTGTAGAATTTAAGGCTCGTTTAAAATGCTGTTAGGGTGTGTGTCCGCTGCTCTTGATATGTGCTATATTAATCGTTTAAATAAATGACTCAGCATGATTCTGTGTATCATGTATGTACGAGCCCTAAAGTTATAAAAATAAATATAAAATATTTTTTTCTGAATTGACATTGACACTCCGGCACTGAGAAGAGGCAGTACTGGGAACACAATGTTCCTGACCCGTGGAGTCGGTTAACCTCTCCCAAGGTCACCAGCGGATATCATTGAACCCTCGAAGGCTGGTCTGAATGCAGGAACAGCTAAAAATAACATTTTACTACCCCGCGTACAGTAAAATAATCTTGTTTGGGGTTTTCTTCCTGGATTCATGTCTTTTAGTTTGTTTACCTTGTGTATCTTTGTCTATTTGTTAGTGTACTTGATTTATAGTAAATGATACGGTATATTTTTCACACATTGAAAAATATGTGTAAAAATGTTTTGAACCCACTCACTATTCTGTGTTTCAAGATATCCACCCACCTAGAAGATGAAACTCGTAAAATGGACGAATAATGAGCCTTTAATTGTTGTTGAAAACATTTTAAATTACACATAGATTTTTTTAACATCACCTGTTTTTTTAATTAGATATTATTGTTTTTAATGTATTATCTTAAAAATATTTACATACAAATTTCACAGAGAGACTTCTTACGTAATTGTTTGCAGAAATAAGGCAATTCCTACTCTAATGTTACTACCTCCAAAAAAATTGTTGATCTAAAATACAACAATTTAAATATTTTGTCAGGGTGTGGGTGTCCGGAAAATATTCAAAAATACGATATAGCTAAAATCGAAGTAGGTATACACGCAAATGTAAACATGTTACGGTACTGTCAAAATTATCAATTAGTTCAATAATTTTTTCGTAAAGAAAACCAGAACCTTTGTCACTTTTGCATAAACAGCTGTTTTCAATCAAGGTTTATAATAGGATACGCTTGTTTTTTTAATTTTTTTTATTTATTATTAATCTGTTATAATTACAATTTATTTATTAAATAATAGACGTTTAGCACTATTGTGTTCAGTGGTTATTAGAATCTAGCAATCTGCTGTATACTACGCTCAATTTTCAATTGACATAATCAAATATCAAAAGCGCATGATACGTATTTGTCTTTGCTTTTTCAGATTATTGGAATCAGGATTTTATAAATAAATACTAATTAAATATATTAATTCTAAAGATATGCATATCAAATCAATTTTATTGAAAAATACTGTTATTGCTACCGGGATTCGAACCTGGATCTCTTTCTAATCCGGGGAAGGAGCATTAACCGACTATGCTACAGCACGCAGCACTTTTGACGACAAATTTTCGAACCCATATGTTACACTTCTAAAATTAATACACCTATCGTTCCATTATTTGAAAGCCATCTACTTTATTTTTACGTAATCTCAAATACCTTTGAGTAGTCCGATAGGAGCCAGATTTTGTAAAGAGATTTTATATGTATATATTTAATTACATTACATTTAATTAGTATTTAAAATATCACGTTATGAATAATTACAACTTTACAATTAGAATGTGTTCTCCTTAATTATATTAATAAATTGTATTTAACCAATATACCCAATATTTTAGGTATCTCATTCATTGTATCATTCCCGGCGTTTGAAGTTAGAAATTCCTTCGAACATTTTGGGTTTATTTCCTTGATCTTGGGCAAACACAACGCATTGTTTTATCTAAAGTTATCAGCCGCGTTAGCTATCGCCTGTCATGATCATTTTTTTTACAAATTGACACATTCTTCTCAAAGATAAGCGCTTTAAATATATTCTTCAATTTTTGATAATTCTAAATGTTGTATTAAAAATCTTATTAAAATCTATATTGAAAATTTATTCATAGACTGTTTACGAACTCTAGTACACAATCTAAAATTAGTGACTATTTTCAATGAAAGAATTATAAAATGTGTTTGATTTTATATTTCTTTATGTATATTAAATAAATTAATAATTTACCTAAATATTGTTAAAAATATACTGAATATTTGATATATTTAGGAACATTAACATAAGCAGACATTTGCATTTTTTTTTCAACAGAGTGAGAAATAGTGCGTACTATTTTTCTGCATATGAGAGTTTCAGAGTTAGACATTTTGTTCAATCGACATAATAGCCATAATCGCCGAAATAGGCTGCAGCGATTGATATTTTAAGACCTTGGTTTTTACATAATATTCTTGGCTAGATTTATGTATTGCTAAAAAAATTTGCTCTTGTTCATTCTCAAACCAGTTTGACAACAGAACTTTGTTAAAAATAAAATGCAAATGAACAGTGGCGTGCATTAAGTATTGATTTAGGTTACGCTACTAATAATGTTGCCGTATAAAGGACTGTATTATAAGGGATGGGAGGCTTTTTACTGGGAAGAAATACAAGTTTTGAAAAACATTTTTTTGTAAGAAGAGTTGTTTTCTATTCTAGAAAAATATTAGTATAATGGGACGCATACTTCATGTCCAATTTAAACACAGGTTAGCACTGTGTAGTTGAAAACATTTCGTAATATGTCTGTTTAAGCGAAGACGTGTACTTATTACGTTTTCCAAGCGGGGAGAGCAAGATACTCGCAATTCGTATACGATTTTGGTAGATTTTGCGTAAAATTATGCGAAACACAGCCTTATTTGTTATTTCTAAATTCTTACTTTAATTAATTTCAAATTGGAATTATTTTTACGTAAGTTTAATCATATATGTGTATATATTTCTGATGCATGATGTGTACGCCCCTGCCAGTGATGTGTTTGATCAGCCAAACGATCGAATACCTGACAATGTTCGTTTTATCTTATTTTCTGAGATTGACGCCACCCGGTCTTCTTGAATGTCAAATTGGACACTTGTAATATATCATTCTTGCCCAAGCTTAGGCAGAGAGCTTTAAAGTTAATGTTAAACATCTATTAATACCCGCATGCATGTAAAATTGTTGGCAATCCGGTTATTAAATCCGTCGCTTGACGACGGCGATAATGACTATTCAGGAATATTAACAACTACCATAAACCTAGCAATTCAAATGGACTGCGTGATTCACCACTTTAGGTGAGCTTTTATACTTTATAATACGAAATTCTAAAACATAAGCTATTTATATATATATATATATATATTGTTATATGTACTTATTTAATATTTACATAAACATATGTTTAAATGTAACATTTCTGATGATTCTGGTAAACGATGAGTCCTTTACTGTCTGGTATACTAGTTTTATAAATATCAGATAATGTTTTTTTGTGCTAGTGAGACAACATAGTTCGATTACATTTTTTAATAGATACCTATGTGCTAATGTTTAAATAAAAAAAATACAAAATAAACATTGTTGAAGTGTGTTATGAAAAATTATTTTATTAATTATTAATTCAAAGTTGTTTGACATTACAGTTTTGAAAAAAATGTATAATTGTTAATACTAATTAAATGTATTAATTATAAAGATATACATATAAAATCAATTTTATCGAAAAATATAGTTGTTGCGCTATCGGGATTCGAACCTGGATCTCTTTTTCTAATCCGGGGAAGGTGCATTACCAACTATGCTACAGTGCCAGTATTTTTGACGACAAATTTTCGAACCCGTATGTTACACTCTTTCAAATTAATATATCTGTCATTCCATTATTTGAAAGCCATCTACATTGTTTTTACGGAATCTCAAATACCGTCATTTCATATCATTTGAGTAAACCGATAGCAAATGCCAGAATTAACAATTTATTGTTATTAAATTTTGGACACATTGATACAACTTATACATTATTAAGAAAAACACTTTATTATTGTGAAGTTGTAATTAGTATTTAAAACATCACAGACCTGTCCTGAATAATTTCAACTTCACAATAAGAATGTGTTCTCCTTAATAGTTCTTATAATTGTCTTCTAAAGAGAAAGAACAATGATTACACCCAAGTGTCTCCTGTTGTTCTCTGCCCATTATATTCGCTGATATCTATTTCCACAGATTTGATGATTTCATCAATTCAGCAGGTTTTAACGAATTAATATTTTATAAGGTTTTTTTGGTTTACGCAAACAATTATTGAAACACGTGTAAAAATTGACAGCTAAATAAAAATATATTTTCCTGAAAATATATTTTTATTGTTATAAAAGATGTATTTTACAAAAATTTCCATTGATTATTTAATGAAGAATATGACGTAATATCGCGGATTTTTCCCACCGAGAATAGCCTGAAAGAATGTTCTCCAAGACTATTACCATTTCAGTAATAGGATGACACATGAAACATCCGGAACACATTGACAGATGATTTTTAATTAGATGTTATACAGACACGGTATTTTGATGTATGTCATGTTGTGTAATGACATATCCAATTATGGCATTTTTATTGAATAATTTTGTAATTAAATGTTCTACGGAAAAGACCATAATTATATCGTAAATTACACTGTCAAAAAAATGAAACTATTAATAAATGAGGTCAATGCTTAAATTTATGGTGATCATTAATATTTCTGAGTTTAATGTCAGAAGATGATAACTACATAATTAGTTTTTTATGCTTATGAAAAATAAGTTAAGCTAAGATTCTGTAATTGGAATTTTAAAATAAATTAATTATCTTGGAGGTGTTTATATCAAAATATAATACGAGTAATAATATTTTGTGTCTGCCTACAATCGCGCCTAACTAAGTCATTCTTATTTTAAAATATTTTGGGATAATTTTTTTTATCGAATTTATAAACAATATAATTCAATCGCTACAAAAATGCGGGATTGACTTACTTTCCGGAAAATTTACAATAATTTTTCTAATTATGATAAAAATATATTTTTAGTTTCCTACTTCAGTGTGTCACAGTATTACAGAAATAAAGAGAGAAATTACTGTGGATTTCAGGAACAAAGTAAAACATTTAATTTAACCCCCTGCCTACTATACTAACATTATACTGTACTATAACAGACGGTGCTATACTTAAAAGATAATACATTATGTCGTCGTCGTCGTCGTCATCATCATCATCATCATCAACCATTTTATATCCACTGCTGGATGATCCAAATGTTTCTCCGTTCATTGTTATTCGCTACCACGTATTGCAGAGTTTGAAGATTACATCAGTCCAGCGGGTTTTAAGGCAGCCTGTCGGTCTCTCGATCCCCCCCCCAATACCACCAGAAGTGTTAAGTCCAACACCCCTCCATGATGATAAGAAAAAATAGTTTTTTTTTTTCGTGTGAAACTTTTTTACCAGCACCGACACAGTATTAACAAGGAGTTCAAATTCATTCGTGATTATATGCCACATCCGCCGCTCTAATCGCATCTAAATTCATTACTATTTTAGAATGTTTAATCAGTGTACCCTAAATATGTGGACTATCTAAAACCTTTGTGTATTAGCGCGTGCTTTACCGATGCGCATTTCACAACATTTATAATGGATTATGTCATTTCAATCCAAATATAGTTAATTAGTAATTTCTTTAGAAAAATGCTTCATGCAACAAGCTTTATAACATATTACATAGACTGCGCTAACAGCAATAACAACAGCTGCAGATCACAGTGGTCGATTCTGTTTCGCAATCCACGATCCAGTGTTAAATCCAGCTCACTCTGACTTATGTAAGCTTTTATCTGATTTACAGATTGTTAAAAGTGCTCTCGAGAACTCACAAGTAATCCACATCCATTTTATCAAAATAAATTTGCTTTCATTGATCAATATTTTCCTTCTTTACTGGGTGCCTGCGTTTTGTTAGCGATCTTGTTGCGTTCGAATCGGTGATTGCCGAGAAAAGCGTGTTCGCCAGGGGCAACGTTAATGCGGCATTCTAGCGTTGTGATTCAATAGCTTTGTAATCCTTTTTATTACATTCAACGTTTTAACAGCTGAAATAATAAAAATATATTATTTAATCAATGTAACCAGATTTTCGTTTGAAATCAGACATTCGAAAGGTTTAGTGCGATTTTTTTATAAAATAATGGTTCAAATTTGGAATATAAATTTATTAATATACCATTAATAAAAATGTTATAAAAACAATAATAGTATAAATAATCCATTAGATAACCGATTTTTTTTTACACAGGAACTAAAAAAATTTTAATGTTAAAAAGTTTTAGTAACTAAAAATTTTTTACTTTAAAACTTTTTTACAATATCTGTATAATGTAAAACTTTTCATAATTATAGTGTCATAAAGGAAGGTCATAAAGAAACGAAACGTTTGATCGCTGAGTGGGCAAAAAGTTAGTTTACCTTCAGCACAAAAGGTCGAGGATTTGATACTCTCACCCGGATATATTATATCTAATACTTTATTTATACGACAAAATGTTTTTTTTTTTAAATAGACACGTATCACATCAATATTCTTAATATTTTTAAACTAAGTTTAATGCTTGTGCTATGAAAATGTTTGATGGCCTCATGGAACGAGGCTCGAACCCCCGACTACTAGATCACTAGACGAGTATCGTAACTACTAGACCACAACCACGTCAACCTAATTATTAAACCTAGTAAGAGAATTGGAATGTAATTTAATATATTACCTAAAATAACTTTCACGTTTTAAAATCATATATATACACATTCGAAATTAATTATTTATTGAATACATGTTTTATACTATAAAGAAGTCATTCAATTAGTCTTAAAATCTTTAATTTTTATACTAATAGAATGGAAAATAAATTTATGTAATAATTATAATTATATGTTATAAAATTTTCTTTCTCCTTTACTTTACAAACCCTAAGAAGTATATCTTGCTTTACAGACGTTTTACTTAATAAATAAAATCAATCTCATCGAGTAATAATATTAACTAATATCGTATACAAACAGCATATTTTGTAACTTCTGCGAAACCAGTTGAACAACATTCAAAACTGCATTGGTACACACGGCGACAGTGTTGAAATAACTGAGATGAACTTGACTTTAATAATATAATGTGCGATTGTTTTTGTTCTGCGTGCTATGAATAAATTATTGGTGTACTCCGAATTGCAAAAAAGAAATGAGTAGCTTAAATCCTAAACAATATTATACACAATTTTTTAGTCACTTTGATTTGTCGAGTGTGACAGAACTGGTTCTGTGCTAGAGTTACTAACTAAAATTTACATTATTAGCCCACATTGATCTTTTTTCTTTAATTAATCTCATTTTTTACATTATTAAATATAATATTTCAAATCTAGTATAATTTTTTTTTCATGTAATAATAATAACGAAGATGGTAAGGGTGCATCTTTAGTGAGATATTTTGTTAGATGTAAGGCTGTATATATTGGTCGGTTCAATCTTCTCTCCATACAAAATGACTAATAATAATAATAATAAAAAAATATTGGATGACTGCGTACCCACTGACGTTTCGAGAATGAGATATTTTTTTTTATATTGCACCTGTTAAATATGCTGACAAATCACAATTATTTGTGAGGCTTAAGCTTGTGCATGATTTTAACAACAAACAAAGATTGAGGGTTCGAATCACATAGGCGCCAAAATAGTTATATATTCATGGCAAACGCTCTTAGATATAAAAATAAACCTATTGTATATTATTTTTCATCCCATTGCTTTATTTTATAAAAAAAATGATACATAAATGCATTTATGGTGTCACGTGTGGACTATATATGCTGGCCTGTCAATGTTTCAGCTGGATAGATTACAATCTGTTCTAAATGCGGCTGCACGGATAATATATGGAGTTTCCAAATTCCCTCATATAACACCTCTTTTACATCAGCTACATTTGTTCGGATTCCCTGAAAGAGTTGAATTTAAATTGTGCTCGTTGATGTACAAGGCGACACATAACATGAGGCCTATGTATCTTCAAGAACTTTATATCCCAGATAATTTGCCTCTACTTAAGCCGCAAGGAGGGTTGTAGAACCGACCAACCGTTTCCAGAAGTCTAAATTTAGTGAACGGACATTTGCGGTGGCAGGCCCGAGAGCGTGGAACTCGTTGCCCTTCGTCATAAGAAACAGTGCGTCAGAAACTTTATTTAAGAAGAAACTGACGTATCTTTTCAAAGAGTCATTTCAATTTGTGAAAATAACAATTTTTAATTTTAAAAACAAAGATAATTGTAGAACTATAAACAGTTTATATGTAAAGCGCCCTTGAAGTGAAAGTTTTTACGAAAATGGCGCCTTACAAATTATCCATTATTATTATAAATATAGGATAGGAGGATTCTTACTCGTATTTTATATGCCCATACATTGCTCTCTTTCCAATATAACTTCATTCTTCCGTGTAATTTGTAAAATAATTTCCTGTAAACTTATTTTTGCCTTGACATGATAGGTAATTGACATGTCAATGTCCTCGGGCACTGTTTCTCAAACAGTGGGATGAACCTGTTCTCTCTAGATTCGTGGATTATTGACATGCTTCATGCGTGCGTCACGATTTATTCCAAACTGGGTGTTTCGGTAAATAAAGTATGTATTGTTAAATATGTATTAATTTTCTTGGTACAATAACTATTTTAATCACATTTTAATCTATCACGTTATTTAATTAGATAAATGATTAGTTTAGATTTGTTTCCGTAATTGCCTTCGATAGCTAGTCCTGGGTTTTCTATTGGTATTGTTGAATATATTAATTCAATATATGTAAATGAAAAGACACCAACCTTTGTGAAACTGGGCTGATAGTCGCCAATTCTTGTACCGATGGTCGCTCTCCTTACAGTCTAGAATCTTCTTAAATTCAGTTGGTCAACCACCGAAACTTTATATAATCGATAACCGAAAAATAATACACAAAATGTTTTTATATCACCGAAGAATGAGAAACCGTATCTCGCCAGAAGCAGTTTCGCTTTTGTTTGCTGTTTTTAAATCCACACAAATAGAATGCACAAAAATGCGTAACAAGATTTTTCAACCATTATCTGTCGTACGCGATGAATTAGTAGGACCAATGTGGGAGCTTTTGCTAATAAAACTATTCTGGGTTAGTGGAGGATCACCATTCATTGTCCAAGATTGAACGTAGGCTCTCTCAATCGTCTTAATTTGTCCCCATCAGCTGCCTCTCGTGTCCAATGTCGCCCCAGTATCTTCACAATGTAATCCTTCCATCAAGTTCGAGATCTGTCCTTATCTCTACTACTCGTCCAAGTCATTTTTCGACTAAAAGGCGTATTAAATAGGGATGGGTTACATTTGGCAATCTAAAAATATATTCTCATAACCCATGCAACATTATCTAAAAACGAATGTTTTGCCAGCAAGTTTGATTTATTTATCATAAATTAAAGTCATTCACGGCCTTTTCGTATGTATAACTACATCTTCAACTTTGGTTCTACTACGAATGTTTTTATCGCTTATGCCTACTATCCTGCAAAGATACCCCGAGCTTAGTCCTTTTCATAGCTCGCTGGGCTACCTTAATCTTCCTTAATGGATGGAGTATGTTGTAAAAGTCAACGTCAGTGGCGTAATTAAAAAATATGGGCCCTAATGCAAAATGTAGGGGCCCTTTATATATGTATTGTATGATATATAAAAATATTAAGTGATACGCGACATTATCCATTAAATAGTAAAATTAAAATTGGTTTCTTGTTTACAAAATATTTATAATTTTATGCCAAAAAAAAAATAAAAGTATATTTTCAGGGATTTATATTATGTGTACTCGCAACTGAAAAAACAATTCTCTTTCGCTTTACGGCGATTATCTAGTATCTAACCTAATATATTAGCGGGGTACTACTATACTATACTGTATATATGAATAATATTTCATTGTGTTTTCATGAAATACGTGAGAAATGATTGATTAATTTTCATAATTCCATTTCTTGATGTGGTTAATTGGCGGTCACTCTGTGGTGTAACGTAATTATTTTAATATTCACAACTAAACTTTGTTACCTAACCCTGGGACTACACCTTTCAAAACTACAGTAGTGACAATAACCTAACGTATGTTTAGTTGTGAAAATTATTAGTCCACGTTAACGCTGGATAAAGTAACGATACGCGCAAAAATATCGATTCTAAAATCATTGTATTCACCGCTTTCAAACGTGGGTCTCATTGCAATTGAATCGGTTGCGCCACTGATCCAAGTTTCAGCACTTTTAAGTGAAGACTGAGAGGAGGCGTTGATTAAAACCTTTCGCTTTGAGGCTGAATGCAATTTGAATGCAATCGATTATTTTATCAGAAAAGAATTGCACCCGAAGGCCCTGCCCTATGACACAACACCGTGTTCTTGTTTAGAAAGCATTGAGAATCGCCGGTCTACATTGCAAACCGGGCCTCGCCTTCGCGAAACGTTCAGCGGTACCACCCTCGCATTCTTATCCTTGTACTTTATAACATTATACATTTAATACTGGCTCGGTAACCTAATCCTACAATTCACAACACTCGATAATTATATCAAAAGGTCGTTTGCTTTGCCAACGCAACGTAGAGCAATTGTCTATCGTCATTCGCCACATCAGATGCACGACCTGTTCCAAAACCCGGCATACGACAGTATTATCTGACGATAGTGGGACTCGGCCGTGTCTTTAGGAGATTGTGTAATGTATAATGCATCCAAGGTCTACCAAATGTTAAATTAAATGAAACGACAAATAAAATGCATTCACGACTTATATAGATAATCTCGTTGTTATCTTTCGATCGTAACTACTAGTCACTAGAACTACACCAAAGACAACGTAACCGTTACGCCTACTAAACATTTTGATTTAGATTGTTTACGCAAAAACTATATTACATATCAAAATTAAAAAATATTATTTAATCATTCGCATCATGACGTGACATGCACATCTTAGGGCTGACACCAGAGAAGTACCTGTTACTTTTTTCACTTGGTCGGTCCAACAGGTGGGGGATCTTCCTCTTTCTCTTCCACCACAACAAGCTTCACCAAGCTATCTTCCCTTTTCGCAGGATGCCCAAAAAATTAATGGATTCGTCTCAGACAAATATGGCTAAGAGATTATATTATTTAATATTTCTTAGATAATGAAAATTTAAAAATAAATCACTCAGTTAATATATTTTTGAAGTTCGTTATTAGAAATATTATTTTTAACTTATATTGAAAAATAATATATATGATAACTAATATGAATAAATTGACATAAATTATCTTACATCCATGCATATATTATTATACATGGATAAAAAATCTTTTATAGAGAGCAACGATTCATTATTATTTATAATATTTTAAATAATACGTTTGTTGTTGGACATACAATAAGAAGTGCTATAACAAAATTATCATTCTGAATTAAATTAAATAAGTGTTGATCGTGAAGTACAGAATACATGATAATTACATATGTATATAGTACCATTTTTCGTACATAAATATTATCATTTTTACGGAACAGGATATGAAAAAAACAATTGAATTATATCGATACATAATACATATAATATTTGATTGTGAGAATTTAATAACAAAATCTTTTTTTTTATGACGTGGACAGATAGAAAGATACTCTAAAACCAGCTCGCTTGAATTCTCGTAGGGGATATAAAATATCATAACACCATCCTAGATCGGTTTCCAGTGAGTAAAGATTTCAAACAAATTTAATAATTACTCAATTTTTATTTTTATTGAAGTGATGTTCACATCTATAAGTTACGAATTTCTTTAAGTGCTTTTGTAATGATGCAGATAATTACAGTAGTAAGCAAATCTCACATAATATCGATCTAGTTTAATATGCCAATAAAGTAATTATATTTTGGCGGTGTCCTTGGTCAGGTATATCTCCTAATTGGAGTCACTGAACACGATGAATATAGACTGTTGCGTATAGTAGAATGTAATGTGCATAAGCCCAAACAATTAACGTATGACTGCGAGACATAGGAACTCAATAAAAGAATGATCCAAAATCTAACGCGTAACGAAAGATTCACGTGTATTGGGGATACCCTAGGTAATAGAACATGTCATCCAATGGTACCCTAGGTAATAGAACATGTCATCCAATGGTACTCGAGGTAATAGAATATGTCATCCAATGGTACCCGAGGAAATCATCAAATTCTGCGGAAATACATGGTAGCGAATAAAAATAGACAAAGAAAGGCGGGAGACACTTGGGAGGTTTTCATCTAGCAGTGGACATCGGGCGTGTTTTGTGACTGTTCGGAGCTCTGGTTTTACGCACTGATGAACGCGAGGTGCGTTCAGAGGTCGTCGGCTGTAATGATGACTATGGAGGCGACATACCTTCACAAACATATTATTAGAATGGCCCTTTGCTGGACGTAGCGATCTTGGTTGGCTACCTTGATCCTGGTCTTAGGATGGTAATTCTTAAAATGACACTTAGAAAACTAGGGGATTGGACTAACAATTTGTAATGTTTTCAAAGTAGATATTGACATTTACGCCGTCGAGTCACGGAGAGGACGAAAAAAGATTTGATTGTATTTATTGAAGAGGCAATGATCGCCTTCTGAACCTACCCAGGTACAGAATAAAATTATTATTAATCACGCTATGAGTAGGCACCTACCTGTCTAGTTTAACTAGGCAAAGCTCAGTAAATTGACATGAAAAATGTTTTTTTTTTCATATCTAGTCGAATGACTAAAATTATTTTATTTGAAATATTCGTGGATGTGGCGTGGCTTACGTTTTTAAATATATGACCGACATATAAACGGTGAGAATGATTTTAATAATGATTTTTTCATCAAATAGAGCTAATAAAAACATGACCAAACATGATGTGGTGAAGCACTTCCTAACTATAATATTTTATACACGATAGTATGCCATTATGTACAAAATCTAGTATATTTATTATTATGAATTGATTAATTCAATTTAACAGCTAACTTAATCACTTCCTCCCTTAGCTCTTGTGCTAATTTATCTTTGAACACATTGTATTATTTGTACATACAGGTGAAGATTATGTTCTAAGCCGATATTGTTTGGCAGGCATTTGTCATTTGGTAGTCGTAGAGAGTAGTTGATGATAATTTATTTTGGAGCATCTATCGTCACATGTTGGAAAACTTCTTAATGGTCGAATTGGGTCGATTAGACCTGCAACGTAGGACGTTTCCACCCCATACACAGCCCGAGCTGCGCTTGAAATTTTTCCCGGCCACATAATGTCAAAAAGTGGTGATATCGCCTGGTCTCCTCGATCACCTGATTTGACGGTTCTCGACTATTTTTTGTGAAGCCACTTAAAAGGAAAGGTCAACGCAGGTAAGCTAACAATTCCGATACTACTGAACAATATTCGAAATGAAATTGCTGAAATAACACCCGAAGTGTATAAGAATATTATGAAAAATATGGTTAAAAGAGCACGCATTTGTGTCGCTGCCAGAGGCGGTCCCTTGGCCAATACTGCTGAACAATATTCTTAATATACATAAATAATTCTAAATATGAATTATTCATTAGAAAGATATACATATAAAATCAATTTTATCGAAAAATATTGTAGTTGCGCCACCGGGATTCGAACTTGGATCTCTTTTCAAACCGGGGTAGGTGCATTATTCAACGATGCTACAGCGACGATATTTTTAGCGACAAATTTTCGAACCTATATGTTACCTTTTTGATACTAATACATTTAATCGTTCCATTATTTGAAAAAGCCATCTACCTTATTTTTACAGAAGCTCAAATACCTTTCCGAATACCAAATAACTTCTCATTAAACCTTACCGAGAGAACTTGTCCGATTCAGCAATTGACTTCCTGATACGCATATACGAGTATATACTATATATATATATATACATATGTATGTATCAACTTCCCACTACTTAATTCATACATCATTGTAATATAACAAGTAATTGATAAATAAAAACCAAATTTAAAAATTATGTTTCATTTTCTAGTTATTTAAAAACAACATCAGCCTGGAACATAATATTCACCCTGTAGTTGTAAACTTCCGTTTGTTCCCCCTCCGACCCTCAGAGCTCGACTATTTTTCAGTGAACAAGTCCACTAATGTATTGTATTAATTTTTAACAATCAATTTTGCCATTTCATTCACTGCTCTGCTTGAGTAACTCGCATATTTTATTATTTCATCGAGCTATTAGATTTCTACTTATTCTGACAAAGAAACAACTTGTCAAAACGGTTTCTACGACACGCAATGGTTTTTCAGCGATTCGTCGTCCGCTTGACTTTCACGAACATTGAACGGAGCTAAAAAGTTTCAACTTTAAATTAATTGCATATGACCATTCAGATAAATGTGTTTTATGACAACTAGAGTAATGTGAAATGATACGACTAAAATTAGATTTAAAAAATGTGACCTGGTTTTCGACAGTAATGTATTTTATAAACGTATTTGTACAGAATGCAAATTAAATGTATTAATTAGAAAGATATACATATAAAATCAGTTTTATAGAAAAATATTGTTTTCGCTATCAGGATTCGTACCTGGATATATTCGAGGCCCCCTGGTCATTATCGAAGAAAGCATAATGAAATTGTGAGGTCCAGAATCAAAAGTAGACATATCTCCTTCACATGTTTTCGAGTAAAACGCAAAAAAAAACCATTGTATCACAACTGTCACGTATGGAGTTATCTTATTGGCTGAAATCATATTTGTCCTGGTTTGAATTAATTATCTATTGGACATATCTACGATTGAAGTAACAAGCAAATTTTAATATTGAGTTTTTATACGAAATTCGATGATATTTGTCTAATTTTGATAGATTAGTATTGTAGATATTAATTTGATTTACATTTGTACATACCTAACTCAAAAACCATAAAAATTTGACATGTATGATTTTGATTATATACATACCTAACAATTTTCCGGAAATTGTGTCATGAGTTCCCCTACAATAAGAAATGTTTTTATCGAACTATATCTACCTAATAAACAACTTGCATTTTCATAAGAACGCGAGCGGCACGTGATCGCAGAAGTATATTCACCTCGTATACTTAAATAATTCTAAATATGAATTATTCATTAGAAAGATATACATATAAAATCAATAACAATCATATGCTACAGCGACGATATTTTTAGCGACAAATTTTCGAACCTATATGTTACCTTTTTGATACTAATAAATTTAATCGTTCCATTATTTAAAAAAGCCATCTACCTTATTTTTACAGAATCTCAAATACCTTTCCGAATACCAAATAACTTCTCATGAAACCTTACCGAGAGAACTTGTCCGATTCAGCAATTGACTTCCTGATACGCATACATATATACGTATGTATGTATCAACTTCCCACTACTTATTTAACAACAGCCTTTCCTTTTTTCATGGTTTTTTCCGAAAATATGGAAGTGGCCGCGTTACTTAATTAAGATTATAATTCATTTAGTAATTTAAAATTCTTTGTAAAATTTACAATACCGTTGTATAACAATTATATGATTTGTTAAATAATCGTACAGTATTAAATCAATAAATTCGATAACATAGATTATGCTACATGAATGATCTACTTGCATATATAACATGAGAAATGTTTCATCTAATTTTGGATCACGGTGTGCTCTTAAAAAATCCTTTGTGCAATTTTAAGTACCAATGCTTTTGTTTGAGCGCTGGGGGAGAAAATAATAAAAAAATGATCATACTAGTACAAGGCTACTGGTAAGGGCTGAGTTGACAACATTATTATTTATTTATTTATTTACACCCTATTCCGAATAGTTTTGAGAGTTGTTTACTCTCGTTTCGATTTGTCATAATTACATTTTTTATTTTTATTTCATTCAGTCATTATTAACATTATCATCATAATATTATCATAAGTTGGCTCCGGTATCATCGTACCAGAGCCATACCTGCACAATTTGACGTTATCATATTCAATTCAGAAGGCAGTCAAAAGAAGGTATAAAAATCATACACCCCCAAAAACGGAAGGTAGACGTCACATTTATGTGTTGCTGTCGCAGAACTCGGTCACAGTCCGGCAGAAATTCACCCTATCCAGGTCGATAGAAGGAGAGCTAGTAGAATGCTCCGTTAAGTTTCTCTAGCCACTGCTCTTCCCGGCATCGTCCACCCCAGAAACCCCCACCGAGAGACCCACACCCTAATAAATTACCGGAAATGTTCGAGATTCCTTTCATTTCTTAATAAGTCATCGTTGCCTGGGATCCGATGACCTATTCCTTCTAATCTCGCTAATAAATTCTAATCACACTACTAATGAAGATGTATTAAAATGCATAAATAAGTTAAGAAACCAACAACAACTATCAAGGAAAGCTGCATACTTCGGACACGTTTTCCGCAATGAAAAATATGATATTTTTCAACTCATTTATGCAGGGGAAGATAGAAGGCAGTAGAAGCGTAGGCAGACAGATTATCTTGGCCGTGTTACCTCGAAAAGTGGTTCAATGTCCAAAATGTTGGTGATCTTATACAGGATAAATCAACATGGTCGCCAACTTTCGATAGAAGGCGGCACACGGAGAAGTCTTGTTAAAAATTGTGTGCGCTATGATGCCAAATCGTATGCGCGTACACACCCGCTCACATTAGAGGGAGCATTGAACATGAGTTGGTTAAATGTGTAGTTTTAAAAAGAGTGTCAACAGAATATAAGTATTCGTAAAAATTATTCAAAATCTATGATATGTTTTCTATAGCTCAATATCGTGTAGATACAAACGAGGACCCAGAGACAAAATACATTTGCTTGGTACGCGATGATGGCGTCGCGTGATGCGTATCCTGCAGGCGGCCAGACGTATAAACCTGTCAATTCTCCGGAAATTCAGACAGATTGTTAATCTTAGCGGACATATAGCGCGACGAAGAAGTGATTATAGTCTGAAGGAACTGGTGATACTCGGCAACATCGAAAGCAAACAAGCAAAATGGCGATTTCCTATAAGATGGATGAGTTAAATAAAATAATTGACAGGAATAATACAAGGAAGATTGGAGAAGTGTTGTCAATGCGGCCAAGGAAGCAGAATAACATAAATATCTAAATATTCAAGTAGTTATAAACAAAGTTATTTTATATTATTCATAACACCGACTAGTAAATGAATAGACATGAAATAAAGTATACATATAGGAGAGGGGTTTGGAATATTAGTTGCAGGGCGAGGGGTATTCTATACACATTCCTTGTGGAAACATCAATCCGATAGTTTATGACACATGCAACAGTAAAAGTATTTACTCTTCGAAAATTAAATATTTGTGTAAACAAGACGTACTTTTATATTATATTGTCAGCTTTTAAATTTTTGTTGCAACGAGTCTTATATTTGAAAAAAGTCGCGGAGCTATTTAATTGCGTAAATGATACCGGAATGAAAATATCGAAACAAATAATTTCCGCTAGCTCACGTCTAGGTATATTTGTGGTAATCTGTGATCTATAATTATAAAATCGTTTTAAATGAGTTTTAAAAATGTGTGTCAGCGGCGTTCTAATTCTTCCCATTCTCCGTATAAAGATACGATGTATCGGTATGCGTGTGAATATATAATAAAATTTACATTTTTGTAATAGGTGTGTGTGAATAGGTATCTGCAACTTTTATGTAACACCAACAGTACCGCGAATGTAATGGTCAGAAGTAATTGTTTGAAAAACATCACATAAAGGCAAGTCGATTTCACTTTCATCACTAAAAACCTTAGAGTATTATTACCGCTGAGCGTATTGACGGATAAGCGTGGCCACCGGCGATCCAGACGTTGCGTGTCGATTAACCATTTATTATTGCTAACTTCTGCCATGATATGCAATGGTCAGTTTGTGACTGGGAGGTTGGTCTGTTATGTTTCCAAACAGGCATCTTTAGACGGGCTGCTAAAATTATTTATTTATTTCGGCATATTTATACTAATATTTTTTATTTTTTCTTAATATAGTGCATACATAAGTATTTTTATAAATGCTCTAATATAAACAGGATTAGAATCGATCATTTTTACAGCTTATCTTTCACATATTTGCTTAGTTTCATTTTGATTCTACGTAGTTTATATCTTATGTTTTCTGGCATTTCATTAAAAATCTTCATCGCACCATCGATTTCTGAGATTTAGCTTTCTTCCTGAATGGCAGCCTCGGTCTATCTATTCCTCTTGTATGATGTTCGTGCTCATATTAATTTGCATCAATTTTTGTTATATATTCTGCCGATACTTTCTTAGTGAGGATTTAATAAATAAATATCACTACATTGAAGTATATTTTCTGTTTAAAGTTCATCATATTCAGATCTTTTTGAATATGATGATCTTTAAGAAATTACCTTTTAGAAATACCATTACATTGAAATATATTTTCTGCTTAAAGGTCATCATATTCAGATCTTTCTGAATACGATGACCTTAAAGAAATTACCTTTAAGAAATACCATTACATTGAAATATATTTTCTGCTTAAAGGTCATCATATTCAGATCTTTCTGAATACGATGACCTTTTTTCTTTGAAATTGTTATTCTGTTAGTTCACAATAAATATTTGGCATTATTTTTGACAACAGTACAAATTATAATTCGGTTGACAAAATAAATACTGAAATTGAACTATATTTTACGTTTTTTTAAAATTAATTAATCTATCGGTTATAACTCACTTTCGAATAGATCGTCAAAGTTTTTGATATCCCATTAAAAATAAATATAAATAAACGTAGAATATTTTTTTTACTGATTTACGACTTTAATATCTTTCAGTACATAAATATAGTGTAAAAGTTTGTTGTAAATTGTTTTAAAATTAAATTTAAGGTTAATCAGGAATACATTCTCAGGTTCTTAGAATCAATTCAGTGTATTTCCAAAAACATACAAATATAAATACAACGTTATTCTCATGTTTTATTTATATAAAATGGAATTTAACGACGCGGATTTCACGTTATATAAACAATATCGTCTAAATGCCGTCCATTTCTCTCAAGACACTCTTGCAATAGACAATTGCACACCACACTGTCGTTTTTGGATAATGCAAACGTTTTTGATGGCGTTCCCTTGGGTTGTCGGGGCACCAGTTTCTCGTGTTCTGTTTATTAATATGGCCATAGATACGAAAATGTGCTTCGTGAGTAAACAACATGTTCCCAAGCGTTCGTGCTGTTCCAAAACGTTCCAGCATCGTTCTCGCTAAAATTTCACGTAAAGAATAGTCATTTTCGTTGAGGCAGTGCAGTTTGTATGGGTGAAACTGTAGTTTCTTTTTCAGAATAACGTGCACTGTTGATTTTTTTATTCCAGTACAGGCTACAATCTTCCTTATTGATTTACGCGGATTGCGCATAATGTCACGTCGAACTTGAGTCACGTGTTCTGGCGTCGCTGCTGACATTGATGGTCCTGGAGGAGTTTGATTAACCGTTGTCCTTTCTTGTTTGAAATTTTGAACCCAACACCAGATAAGTTACATGCTCGGCCCATCACTTACTTGTCGAATATTAATGTGAGTACAAAAAGCGCGACGCGCACGAACCAATGAATCACCGCACTTTAAATATTGCTCAACCGCGAGCGCGCGGTGCGCTCCCTACCAGTGACTCATTGCGACTGACAAATCCGCAAATCACGTGCGTCGAACAATACTCCTCACTCTGATGGTTTACGAGCAATTGCAATTTAATATTGAAATTTTTCCGCTGGACACCCTTAATTTGGAAATTGAAGAATAATACACGATCATAAGAGATATCATTAATTTAAGAAATAATTATAAATAAAAATAGGTATACACAATATTCTACAAATATATACACCTACAAAGCATTCATTTGTAAGAACTAACACAAAAAAATTTTTTTAAACATTTTTTTAACAATTTTTTCATATTTATAGTTACACCGAATTGACGCTAAGCTGGCGCTCTAATTTGGAACATTAGTAATACGATTTTTATTCAATTGTACCTACGTAATAGATTGTTTTAAATATATGAAACGCATTTTAGTCATCATTTTTACTATAGTTAATCCATTTTTTGTAAATTTATGACGGGAAACGCGTCGTGAAAGGAAAGATCGTGGCATTCAGTTTTAATGTACTGGGTTTGATTGGCTAATAAGATTTATGCAATATTTGGGGAAACTCAATAAACAGCCAACCAAAACAAAACATAGCGAGAAAACCTTGATACTCGGAAATAATTATTCAGGGGCAAGAGAAACTTTGAAAACGTAAAGTTAGTGATGTCTTCGTGCGTTCAGTTTTCGGAATAATTTACTACCAAGGATCCGCACGTTCATTTACAAAAATTTATATGAATTTATTTAAATTTAAACAATACGTAAATTATAAATTCAGGTAGTAATATCAAAATACAAATAATTAGTGCAGTCGCTCCCATGATGCTTTAGGTCCGAATTAAAAGACAAATTTTGCGCTATCTTCACTGGAATAAAAATATAATTAAAGATATCTACTTACAAGTAGTATTATATACAGTACTCGAGTGTTTGGTTGGTTTAGGCTAGTAATCAAGTGATTGGATATTACATAATTGTAAGTAAAACTTGTAAGAATTTGGTGTTATGAATATATTTTATTTACGTATTGAATTAATATTCTCTTTTCTAACAAAACTATAAATAATTTTAGAATTGTAATCTATATAAAATGTAGGATAATTGGTACGTATTACGAATCCTGTGATGATAAGATTTGAATGCATTTTTATTCACTTTAAATTCTTTTATATAATATAGATTCTGCCTCCTTCGTGACCACGGCCAGTGTTTCCGTGATTCGATGATGAATATTAGAAATAACTGACCTTTGACCATGTTCAGGATCTCACCGCCCGGCTTTTATCGGCAGCACTAAATAAAGCGGTTAATAATACATGCCCATGCGATACCGAAAAGGAGCAAACCCCTGAACATGTATTATTTGAGTGCAATATCCATTCGCATGACAGGTGAAATATTGAAAAACTCTGCAACCTACACAACGATGATCCATACCATACCAAAGGAAGTTGAAAAGTGAAAGAACTGAGGATGACTTTATAAAATATCTCAAAGCAATTGTTATTAACTCTTCCCAAACCATGCAGTAACACAGGTCTACCGTTCTAATTAAATATGTAATATTTTGGTAAATATACGCAACATATATGTACTTCATATTTTAGTTAATTTGAAGGAAATTATTTACGCTTAGAAATGACTTGTGAAAATCAATTATGTAAGGCGAATCCTACAAAAATAATTATTTTTAATTCATTCCGTTGTAAAATTAATACGTTGACAAAAATACAATTTGTGGTAAGATAGAAAGAAGTCACACATTAATTTCACAGTAAAAACAATAACAAACGTAAGAATATAATGGTGTCTCTTTCTCACTAATTAAATGAAGATAGATAAAAAGGGAGGTTATATTATAGGATGCAACCTCCTATATAGAACTTGATAAATGCTTCGAATTATAATATTACATATTTTTTAAATGCTCAATACTTATAGTAAATTTATGACATTAACTATTTTTTCACATTTTAAAAGCCAATTTAATCTAATTTCTTACGGTAACACGAGTTGATAGCATGGCTGCGTACGACTATGTATTTTATATCACGGTATGGTAAAGGTTAAGGCAAAACATATAAACAACACCAATTATCCAGAATAATCTACTTACAGCGATGCAATCTATACGAGAGATCATTACTATGATATTTCTATAATTTTTGTTGCTACTTTCGATATGTATTAATATTTCTTATGCTTATTTTATTATGTTTTTTTTTATGATTATGTTATTTATTATTAACTCATACGCTTAGATTATTTGTTTATATTTAATTACTACTTATGATTGTGTTTACTTATATTGCTTTTATGATTACTTACTTATATTTGTTTACGAGTCCTTGTACGAAAAAGCAAGGAGAAAAAGAGGCAACTAAAAAATAAATAAAAAGCGGTTTGTGTCTTGGCTAAGTTTACAAATAGAAATTGAAATAATCTGACCAGGCAGGGATTCGACCCCGACCGGTAATATGATACGTGTCGATATTACAGTATTTATATGAATAATGAACGTTTTAAGTATGATTAAAGGATTATAAATAGACTTGAAATTATAAAAACTAAAAATATGTGTTTGCTACTGTATTACTGAATTATTTCACGATTTGTAAAGGCCGAGATGTTGAAGATATCTGCATTGTGTTTACAAAGCAAAATCGTGGGGGCATTCTCCGTAAAGCGCGCCCAGCGATGGAGAAAAATTAGAAATTTTTCGTATTTTATACTTTCCGTGTGATGTATGGACTCTCGGCAATCCAATTACATGCGCCCGTCAATTTCACAATGGACGACCACGGTCCGGAGTCTTCTTCAGAACGCGGCCGGGAGATCACCCGTCGACACGATCCACTTGGATCTGTTCAAATTTAGAGCGTTCCGTCAAAATTCGGCGGGAAATCTGACATATATGGTTGTCGAATAATAGTGATGTCAAATATTTTCATAATAATTGTTTAAAAATATAATAATTCATACATTTTTAATTTGTTGTGATTAGTGTTAAATATAAACCGCTAGAGTGATAATAAAATGTGTTTGATTTTCTAATAAAAAAAAACTTGTGACGTAAAACGTAGCTTTAATCATTTATTTACTTAATTTCAGATTCAGTAAAAATTTTTTTTGAAATGTTGCCTAAATAAACGAAACACGTAATTTAGGTACCTACCTATTTTAATTTATATATATATTTTTAATAAAATAGTCGAATTCTATCGATATGCCTTGATCAGTTTTGTAACGGAACAAATATAACATTGAAAAGTGGATAAAACATGGAGGATTTCCAGGCGTTAAATTCTAAATTACCCGAAGACGATTACTACACAAGGAACAATAAAGACTATTCTCTGTACAGCTTGGGAACATTTCAATATTGCAGTATCTACAGGTAGTGTACCAGAAGTGGCGCTGTAACAACGAGAGAAAATGCACCGTGAATCGTTCCTTATGAAAGAGCAGCCATGTCAAAATATGAATTTCGTGACGAAACTGTTCCATACGCTTGGGACTCGGGCGAGAAATCGCTGTTTCGTTTTGCAATTGAGATATTGTTGTAATTCGACATGGTTTCTGGCGTGCAAGAAGTCGAAGCTTACATTACATTTTTGTTTTGTCAGTTACACAAAATTATTCCATTAATCAAAAAAAATGCGTAACCTATTGATTTAAGATTGTAAGAGGCGTTGCAAGTCGTAAATTTTAATGTAAAATGTTACTTGCATTGTAAAATAAAAATGTACTGTAGGAATTTGTTTAGTTTTTCAGTTACGTACAATAACGTACGTATTGTGAAGTTACATTTTTTCAGAACGTAGTTCTGTGGTATTTTAAAACAAATTAAATGTATCAATTATAAAGATATACAGGAAAATTCAACTTATCGAAAACATATTTTTGTTGCTACCGGGATTCGAACCCGGATCCTTTCCTATCCGAGGAAATGCATTACCGATTAGACTACACCGACATAGTAAGTTGACGGCTAATTTTTGAAGTTATATGCTGTAGTTATTTTAAATTGATACATCCATTATTCTAAATTTAAAAGCTATCACCTTTTTTTGCGAAAATCTCAAATATCTTTGAGTAATAATATTCGCTAAGAGATGTCAGAAATTATTAAATTTTAGATAAACTTTGACATAACTAATATATTAAAGAGACCACATTATTATTGTGAAGTTGCAATTTTTCAGAAAGTTCTGTGGTATTTTCCGGATATCAAAGGATCCAGGTTCGAATTCCGGTAGCAACAAAAATATATTTTTGTTTATATACAAGTAAAAGCACAATATCTTTACAATAATATCAGATTAGATTTCAAGATTCTACAATCTGACAACAAAATTAACGACCAAATTTAACTTCAACACATGTACCTACGTAACAGATTTCCATGGGATGCCAGCCATTAAACTCTTTTTTTAGATTTACAATTTTGACAACAATAAATTAACAGTTTTATAATTATTATGTTATGCTGGGGTGAGCTACCAATATTAACAAGGGGCTCGTGCTATCTATCGCAACATTGCTATATTATCGTTTAGACAATTCGTTGGGGTTATTTTGTTTAATGATGAATTACATTTTTTATGCATTTAATAAAGTCTAAAAAAGGCTCACCATGCCTTATGCTATGAAAATAATAATGATAACTAACAGTCAGCCCTTCTATGACAATATACGACAAAAAAAGTTTATTAATATTTTCGCTGTCTAAATTTGTGTCAAAGTGATGTGATTTTTTTATATGAATTATAATGAAAAAAAAAAATTACTTTAAATATTCGCGGTGCACTGAAGCAAGATTTATATGATCATTTTATATATATACAGTAGACAGGCTCCATATTGCAATCGAAATATGTAGAAAACCACTGTTTATATAGTTTTAATTAAGAGTTTCTAGTAAACTAATATATAAAAAATAAAAAATCACAAATAAACAAATAAAATTGGAGAATCAGAATTTTATTCACTATTATCACAAAAGAATGCTTTAAATTAAGCTACATACATGCCTCCATTTTTAATAACCTTTTACTTGAGCTCCTCGCAAGCTGTGCAACAGCAGTCCTTCATGGCATTTAAATAAAGGTTTCAAGGATATTAATATATCGGATAATAATAGTTACGGATTAGCCCCTGGCCACCTGTCTTGATCTTAATAATATATGATTGGGTATATAACGTTATAATAAATTGTTGTTTGGGAATTCATAAAATAAAGCTGATACAAAGCTACCGATTAAACTACAAAACAAATAAAATGTTGACGGGTCAAAATTTATTTATGCATTATATGTATTATAAGCTTAATAAATATATGCTCGAATGCCAGGAACCTGTCATGAAACAAAGAAAAATATGAAATTATTTTAAAGATTAACAAAAATTTATTTGAATAAAAATGTATTATTTTTCAAAATTATTGTTGCCTTTGTCCAAATCTCATGTCATATTGTATATATAAAATATTACGTCAAACATAGTTTAGAATAAAAAATATTTAAGTAGTATTCAAATATTATATATGTATTTAAATTATTCATAGTTCACATTACCAATATTTTATTAACTTAACAAAAGCATTTTCGTTAAAAATATATCGTAAGGTTATGAAGGCTGTGCGAATAATATCAATTTTATAGATCTTGTTGTCATCAGCAGAACCTTACAAAACATTCCGATCTCAAAATAAAACAATATTGTAGTATGTTTCCATGAAAAACACAGATGTCTTTTCATTCTATCGGAATTTCGACCCAAGAATTTTCTCACGTGGAAGAATCCATACAAAAAATTTCTTAGGCAAAAGAGTCTAAACAAAACATATCATATTTCAATTTTTTTCTATTTCTGTGCTTAGAAATTTGTACCTAAGCGCCTCTACGATTTTTCTTCCAATAAACTAATTGATAAATTCAATGTACCTATAATCCATTTAACATATCTGCATGTTGTCTACTAATATTAGAACAAGAACGAATCACTTTTTTTAATAAACATCTTAAATTAATACAGGATAAAATATTTCAACAACTTCAATCACAACAGAAGCTAATTATACATAATATAAACAAAAAAAAAGACAATTATGACAGGGATCCAACTGAGTCAGGAAGCATTTCTCAGAATTCTTGTTAGACTAATTATCTTAATAATTTAAATTAAATAAATCTTTGCACTTCCCTCCATACTGTTTTTTTTTTTAAATATTATTTTGTAGTCATATTTATATTATCAAACTATTATTTTATAATCGTCTAGATAATACTAATTTTGGAAACAATATAATCTCTTTTAAAATACACTTGTCTTTAAAAATTGTTTAATACCTTCCTCTGTTATGTAAAAAAAACTAAAGTTTGTAAAATTAATAAAATAAATTATTAGTTTTACGTAATGCCTGTAGGAAAATGTAAAATTATATGTGAAAATGTATAATATGATTTTACAAGCTTATCAATATATTATGTATTTTCATTTACCTGTTTGATTTTGTTTGTGATAAAAATATTTAATAGTTCAGTGCTTTAGACAATGTCTTAGTTAATGAGTTTTAAAATCATTATATTATATTACCTTTGAAGAAATTAATGCACGCTTTACCAATATGAAACTACTTGTAAAATTTTTTTTCACTAATTTAACTTATTTATTTTTACAGTCAAAGAACAGTTCAAGAAACAAAAGGATGGGACGTGTTCCGGGACCTACCCACAAAATCGGACAGTGGTTCCATGGCCAACCAGAAGTGGCTGGAATTCACTGTAAAACTGTGCAAGTTCTTTGCTTACATCCTGACATTCGTCATCGTTCTGGGCTGCGGAGTCATAGCCAAAGGAACCGTTCTTTTCATGACCTCACAGATTGTCAAAGACAGACCCATCACATACTGCAACAAACAGCTGGGTAAGTCAGGTTTAAGGTTTTAATTCTTATTTGCAATTAGTACCCACATAAACTATGATTTATTATATAAAAATAATGATCTTTTAACTCTTTCTTTTTCAGTTTGAAATTGGAAAAAATCACTGTTTATTGTTTTGGGGCATATCTGAGTTATGAATGCATATGCATTGTATATCTTCTTAGGTATCGAATGGTATATTAAACAACCATATAAAATAAATACAAATACTATTGCACATAATTTCTAAGTAATCTCACTTGCAACAACAATATATATCATCCAAAATGGATGACGCTCCATCTATCTAACAACATTTGTAAAAAGTGGTATACAGTGTTGTTGCGGGGGTGGGTCACGATAAACGGATTCATTTATAAAATTATTGGATCATTTTATTGTCCATTACATTTTTTATTAATGAAAGTAAATTCCATAGTTAACTGCATCTCCTTTAAGATGAAATGAAAATTTGACAAAAGAAAGAAACTGATTAATTTGATATAAATCCTTCCTCAGAAAACCATCTCAAGAACATCAATATGACACGTAGTCTATGGGCTAGACTGAATTCTTTGTTGTTATACCATAAAAAAAAAATAATAGTTCTAGGCGTAATAAGAGCTCAAATATAATTTCAGGTAGAGACAAGCAATTCATAACAGTACTTCCCGACACGGAAAGGATAGCGTGGATGTGGTGTATATTATTCGCTTTCATGGTTCCCGAGATTGGCACCCTAATCCGTTCCATCAGGATATGCTTCTTCAAAAGTTGGAAAAAGCCGCCAACTAGTCATTTTATGTTGGTAAGTGAAATTTTTTTAAAAATATAATATATTTAAGTTAAAATATGTTAACGCAATCACGGTATCTGTCTATTTTATATACCTACTGATGCGTTTAATGAGATGATTTAAAAAAAAATTGTTATCTCACATATTCATCTTACATTATATCTACAGACATATAATTTAAAAAAAACAGAAGTCTTTAATGTATAAAAAATATTGGTATGTTTTAGTTTGAAAAAAATTTACAGTAAATAAATTATACATAAGAAAATTTATGCAAATTAATTATTAATTTTTTTTTTATTAAACATCATTAATTTGTATGTAAAATACATAATTCAATAATGGCTATGTTAACTAATTGTGAAACTAAAATGGAGTTCTAATGCCAAGTGGGAGGGTCCTCTGTTTATTTATTGTATGTAAGAATATTAGTACTATGCACATAGTCTTATCCATTAAATAGATGTGCAAATACACTTGCAACTGAAAAAAATCCTTGCTTCGCTTTACGATTTTCGATGGTGGTCTGGGCCCTAATCCGACATACTACTGTGTAAATCAATGTTTTCATAATACACTTAAGAAATGATTTATAAATGTTATAATTTCATTTCTTGATGTGGTGAACTTAAAAGACTTAAAATATTTGTTCTCGTTAGTGCTGGAAAAAGTATCGATAGTCACAATCGAATTGTTGTATGGTGCGGAACTTTTGCCACCTACATTGTATGTATTCATTTGAAAAAGTGTAACATATAGGTTCGAAAATTTGTCATGAAAAATACTGGCACTATAACACGATAGGTAGTGTACTTCCCCGGATTGGAAATAGAGATCCAGGTTCGAATCCCAGTAGCGCAAAAACAATATTTTTCAACAAAATTGATTTTATATGTATATATTTATAATTAATACATTAAATTAGTACATTTTAAACATCACAGACCTATATCCTGAATAATTACAACTTCACAATAAGAATGTGTTCTCCTTAATAATACCGTTATCGTTTGATGTATATTCTTTTAATTTTCAGGTATTCTTAATGGAGACTTTGCATACAGTCGGACTTGCGATGCTCTTCTATGTCATTCTTCCAGAGCTGGATGTAGTGAAAGGTGCCATGCTTACCAATTGTATGTGTGTTGTACCCGGGATCCTGGGCCTGCTCTCCAGGAGTGCCAAGGAGTCCAAGAGGTTTATCAAGGTCATCGTGGATCTGGCAGCCATCGCAGCACAAGTCACCGGCTTTGTTGTCTGGCCTTTGCTGGACGGGAAGCCTTCTCTCTGGTTGATCCCAGTCGCATCCGTCTTCATATCACTTGGCTGGTGGGAAAATTATGTTTCGAGGCTAAGTCCACTCAGTAAGTTTGATACTGATGATACATTAATCTTTCCACAAAACTTCCCTACCGGTATTCATTGTTTTAAAAACTTTGCTAGTCTTATTTCATACATGTTTTTCACAAACATTTTTTTTTCTATGTATGACAAAATAAAATGTGATATTCAATGAATTTTTGTGTACGATTATGTACAGGTGGCCCAAAAAAAGTTTGAACATTTCGTAAAATGTGATATAATTACATCAAAATTAGTTTAACTATATTATCAATAGCTTAAATAGTTTACTAATTTATTTACTTACCTATATTACGTTTTATTTCAACAATTTCCGGTTGCTATCTTTGATTATTAATTTTCCCATTTTTTATATTTGGTTTTTTCAAATTATTGTCCAGAATGACAAAAATCACTGCAGAAGACCGTATTCTGATCAAAAATTTGCAAATTGAAAAACGTTGGGGTGCTAGGAAAATGATCAAAGAGTTTCAAAACAAAGTCTGGAGTATAACTAGACATTACAGCATAACCAGACATTACAGCAGGACAGAGCTCCATCTCACACAGCCAGAAATACAATCAACTATCTTCGTCGTGAGAATGTTAATTTCATCGAGCCAGGCATGTGGCCACCGAACAGCCCAGATTAAAACCCAGTAGGTTATGCAATATGGGATGTTTTGATAATTTCTGATTAACTAAATATTATGCCAAAAAAATTACATTAAGATTTATAATTAATTATATTATGTTTTGAAATAACTCATGTGTTACGAGATGTTCTCACTTTTTTTGGGCCACCCTGTATATATAACATCTATAAGAAAGGCTGTACCAATATTACATTTTTCTGTTACAATATCCAATTCTGAGGGTGATAAAGATGGTAAATTTTTAAAAGATTTATTAACTCAACAAAATCACATAATTTTTTTTTCTTTTCAAATAACACATTTTTTATTTGTAAGCTCATTACAGCAGTCACTGAAGATTCATCGATCCGTTGAGACTGTTGTGGTCCAGATTATTAAGTGCTCACCTACCGTTTGCAGGTCCATTTTGACATTATCTGCCTGTCTACACATTCATTTTCTCTAGATTTTGATTCTTTCAGTTTGTTTGCTCTTTACTTTTATTATACATTGTCATAATATGGGTGTCATGTCATACCTTTCCCCGAAGAGCCGAGTTCTATATAAAATAAAATGTTCTAATGTTCAATGAAATTTTCTTGTACATAATCCCATCATCAATTAATAATGAAATATATATGGACATAATAAAAGGAACAAAAATAAAATATGTGTATCTGTCAAAATTAAAATCTAAAGCGAATTGCCAGTTATTAAAATGGAAGCTAATTAATGTTATTTCCAGGTTTCATGAAGGCACTCACCAAAGTAAAAAATGAACTAAAGTACACAAGATATTTCACCTACATGTTTGTGTCGGTGTGGAAAATCATCGCCTTCCTGTGTTCAGTACTTCTTATTCTTTGGATTCAAGGGGAAAACGTCAATGACTTCTTCGGATTATTTCATGAGAGTTTTGCTCCTCATCCAATTGTTATAGAAGAGGTACAAATTATTATTTGCAAACATACAGAATTCATCCTTTATGTTTATTCATTTAACTAATTAATAATATGTTACAGATTAAACCAGTACTAAGTGGAACTGTTCTCCCAGACTTGTCAGACATCACAAAAACTGGAGATTCTGTTGACATAATGTCAAGTCACAATACACCAATTTATGTGCTGCTAATTCAGATTGGCGCTGCATACTTGTGCTATGTATTTGGAAAGTTTGCCTGCAAAATCTTGATCCAAGGATTTAGTTATGCATTCCCCGTAAATCTAACCATTCCAGTTTCCATTTCATTATTGATCGCTGCTTGCGGACTCAGAAATGGTGATCCTTGTTTTTTCCATGGAACGGTACCTGACTATCTATTCTTCGAAAGTCCGCCTGGTAAGTTCTCCTGAAAGTACCCACTGATAAATATTCCAATGTCATTCAGTAAAATTTTAAAACATTAATGATGTATTATAAATTATTTTATTTTTTGAATAAAGTTAGCTGTAGAAATATATTAAGCTAAATCATTGACTGAGTTGTTATGTATTTTTCTTTTAGTATATTTCTTGAATGATTTTATATCTCGACAAATGGCTTGGGTTTGGTTGTTGTGGCTCTTATCACAAACTTGGATAACTCTTCATATATGGACACCAAAATGTGAGCGTTTGGCCTCAACTGAAAAGCTTTTCGTAGTACCCATGTACGATTCCCTCTTGATTGATCAATCAATGGGTCTTAACAGAAGGTGTGATGATACAGCAGACGTTAAAACCGAGGTAAAACTTTTTAATTTAATGAATAAAAAAAACTTAATGTCGTTTAATTAGAGAGATCATATAATAATTTGATTTGTATATTTTTTTCATAGGATTTAGCTGAAATTGAAAAAGAGAAGGGTGATGAATACTATGAAACAATATCAGTCCACACCGATGGTTCTAATTCAACTCCGAAAACAGTAAAAAATTCTGATCACATTACGAGGTAATGCTTTTGTAAATCCTATATCTGTATTTTGGGAAATCTTTTAATTATATGCATATATTTTCTTCATTTTCTCTGTCTCATTTGTGTGATGCAATTTGATTCTCATGTATGTATACTACAAAATGTAAAAATGACCATCTCAGAACAGACAGTGCCTAAAGAGGTAGTCAATTTAATAACAACATTTTAAGCATATGTGAAGAAATAAATACCATTGTTTGTCATTATTTTATTTCAGAATCTATGCATGCGCTACTATGTGGCACGAGACAAAAGATGAGATGATAGAGTTCTTGAAATCAATTATACGCCTTGATGAGGATCAATGTGCTCGCCGTGTCGCTCAGAAGTATTTGAGGGTTGTGGATCCAGACTACTACGAATTTGAAAGTATTAATGCATTCAACATGAATGATTAGATTATACAATTCCAGCATGTTTTAGTGAAATAGACTCTAAATCTTTTATTGTGTAATTCTAGCTCACATTTTCTTGGATGATGGTTTTGAAATATCAGATCACAGTGATGACGACTCTCAAGTGAATATTTTTGTGAAACGTCTTGTGCACACAATCGATGAGGCAGCATCTGAGGTTCATCTGACTAATATCAGAATCAGACCACCTAAGAAATTTCCTACCCCTTATGGTGGAAAATTGGAATGGACACTTCCCGGCAAAACTAAGATGGTGTGTCACTTGAAGGACAAGGACAAGATTAGGCACAGAAAACGATGGTCCCAGGTTAGAGTCATCTTCTGGTTATGATTTTTATAAATGTACTTAAATCAGGCTAATATGACTAGTTTACGAATGCTGTTAATCAAAAAAGATAAACTTATCTAACTGAGACAGTGGTCATCAACTCGACTCATATTAAAGGTATTAGAAATTGTATAATACTCTGGAATAAGATGACATTCATATCACTGCTGCTACTAGTCCACGACCCACTTAGACCCTTGGCACCAGGTTGATTAAAAAAATATACATAATATGAAGTAATTTTATTAATGTTTTCAGGTAATGTACATGTACTATCTACTGGGACACCGACTTATGGAACTTCCTATCTCTGTTGACCGCAAAGAAGTGATGGCTGAAAATACTTATTTATTGACTCTGGATGGAGACATTGATTTCAAACCTAATGCTGTGCAGTTACTGGTAGATTTAATGAAGAAAAATAAAAATCTAGGAGCAGCTTGTGGCCGTATTCATCCAATCGGTTCAGGTAAATATTCACAGAATCTTTGTATTTACATTCTAAAAAAGTCTTAATTTAACCAAATGACAATTTTTTTATCATTTGAATATGTTTTTGAAGGTCCGATGGTGTGGTACCAGATGTTCGAGTATGCCATTGGTCATTGGCTGCAGAAGGCAACCGAACACATGATTGGATGCGTACTCTGTAGTCCTGGATGTTTCTCACTGTTTAGGGGTAAAGCTCTTATGGATGATAATGTGATGAGGAAATACACCACCAAGTCTGATGAAGCTAGACATTACGTGCAGTACGATCAGGGTACTAATACAATTTAATGATTTTTAATTGTTGTATACTTAATTGTCTAAGTAATAACATTATTTACAAAATTCATACATTTCACATAAAATAATTGTCATTCTGATTGATGTGTGATTACTGAACCGTGGAAATGTCGACACACAAACAAAAACTAAATAAATTTATAGTCTTCTTCACTAACTTCTTGAAAAAAATGTAAATGCCAACCAGGATAATAATACCAATAGAAATGCTGACTAATGTTAAAATAAAAAACTAGCAGGTTTATCTGTGTACATTGTACTTAAACCTTGAATATTTTATGAAGAGATCTTCCAAAGTATTTAAATTTATAGTCACATGGTAACCATGGGTTGGTCTAGTAATTAAATAATTGACCAATGATGTCCATGAAAGGGTGATTTATTTTATTGATTTGTAAACAACTTAGCAGTGCTCCCCCTCCCCTAATAAAGTTATAGGTAGAATTATATTATTTGTGAATTCAGTACCCACACCATACACAAACCTTAAAATTTGAATTAAAATAATATTACATACCTAGTACACAGTGGTGAAATCATTTTTAAACACATGAAATTAAAAAATGTTGTAACATTATATTCCCTCCCCCCTTTCTGTATCTAGTAGTATCAACTGTATACATGTGCAATATTTACACAAAATAATGAGAATATTAATTGTACTCATTTGTGTTTTCAATAATTTATTGTTTTAATGTCAATCTACTGTATTATTGTATAAACTCTATTGTAAACTCATCAGGTGAAGATCGATGGCTATGTACTCTAATCTTGCAAAGAGGCTACCGTGTTGAGTATTCAGCCGCATCAGATGCCTACACTCACTGCCCTGAAGGTTTCAATGAATTTTACAATCAGAGACGCAGATGGGTACCTTCCACCATGGCCAACATCTTTGATTTGCTCGTGGATTACAAGAAGACTGTCAAAATCAATGACAACATTTCAATGCCTTACATTTCTTACTTGGTGAGTACGTTATTTACAAAGAAAGCTACAATCATAGTTAAGATTATAATTTAATATATTTTTTGCTATTCGCATTAGACCTGTTGGATTCAAAGCGTTTAAGTCAAAGCATAAAGTCTGTGGGCAAAAATACTTTATTTCAATTTATTATTTTCCACAAAGTATCTTTCTAAATGCAGGTTCATATTTTCACTTAACATTAAATTATTTTTTTTAACAAAATATAATATTTTAAACAAAAAACTTACAAAGTGTCATAATACAACTTTAAATGTAATATTACAAGTAATCCATATTATTTATTACAAGCCATTCCTAATAATACCAATACAATAATGTGAAAAATAGAATTCAAGAATCATTGAAACCTAATTTGGCTTTATATGATTCTAAAATGTAAACGGGGATTTCAAAATGAAAACAGGAACGTTTCTTCATTTCCATTGCTTCTATTAAAAAAAAAGGTTTTTTGTTGGATTGCGTTCTAAGAGCCTTTGAAACATTTTTCTATTGAGATTGATGTATAGTAATACCCCGACTTATGCGGTTCTTGATTTTCATCTTCCGCTTTGTCCCTCACCATACACGGGAATCATTCCACCCGCTCCACCCGCCAGTGCAGAATATTATTATTAATTAATTAGTTGGCTAGATTTTGTGTAGATAGAGTTCGTTAGATTTTATGGAACCATCTACATCAAAATTACTTTGTTTTATGTAACACATTTATTTTTTTAATATTTTGTATTAATATGTATGAAGAACTACAATATTGATTAAATATTTTTCTTCTAAACTAATTTTTTTGTTAGTCCTTGGTTCCAATTAAACAAAATTTATATTTATTTATAAGTTGTACCCCGACTTATGCGAATTCGACATATGTGATTTTCGATGGTCCCATCTATCGCGTAACTTATGGGTATTACTGTACAGTGGAGTATGTGCAACATGAAACCACGGGGACAGAAATATTAAACAGAGTACAAATTATGATATGTAAAAGTTCATTACATTTTATCATTTTCATTTTTTGCTCCTTAATATTAATTTAGTTACTATGAATACAAATTTAAATAAAAATCAGTAGGTACATGTGATTTTTCCATTTTATCTTTCGGTTATAATTTTGTTGTAAAAAATATTCAGTTGGTAACAATCATACAATTTTCTTTTCAGATTATGTTGATGGGTGGTACTGTTCTTGGGCCTGGAACCATTTTCCTTATGTTGGTGGGTGCGTTCGTAGCTGCCTTCAAGATTGACAACTGGACATCCTTCCAATATAACATCTATCCTATAATTTTCTTCATGGTGGTTTGTTTCACGTGCAAATCAGATATTCAGGTACAGTACCCATATGGTCGATTCGAAATCATTTATAAGACACATTAATCTATTTTATTCCGAGTACTGTGCAATAATGTATAGTACAAAATCAATAATTTTATATTAAAATAATTACAGATATAAATAAACACCATGCGTTAAAAAATATGAGTTACATATTGTAAAAAAAATTAAGAAAGGAAATTTGTGTTACCAAAATTTTCTTTAGGGATAGAACTGAAAATAACAATAAAATGATCTCCTCTTGTTCAAATGACGCCCCCATCGATAAATTTAGCTTACTATTAATTTGAATGTGGAATTAAATACTTGTGAATTCTGTATTATTTGCTTAAATTAAAATGCACATTTAAATTCATCATTTTTACATTATGTACTTAATTGTTTATTTTTAATTCAATGTTAAAACCCAACTGCATATTTTGTCGTTTATTGTATATTGTGTCGTATTTTTGTGTTTTGTAAAATCTGCTTATTTTATTCATTGCATTGTCGTTCTTAAATGTCTGTGTGTTTGTTTTGTTTTTAGCTTTTATTTGCACAAATTTTATCAACTGGATATGCTATGATCATGATGGCTGTAATAGTGGGTACCGCTCTCCAATTGGGTGAAGATGGAATCGGTTCTCCGTCAGCCATTTTCCTTATAGCTTTGACAGGATCTTTCATGATAGCGGCGTGTCTTCATCCGCAAGAGTTCTGGTGTATCGTCCCTGGTATCATTTACCTCCTCTCCATACCTTCCATGTACTTACTCTTGATCCTTTACTCGATAATAAACTTGAATGTCGTATCTTGGGGCACACGTGAAGTGGTAGCCAAGAAGACTAAAAAGGTTTGTTTGTTATGTTGTTAAGTTCGTCATTGGTGCTGGTTTCTAAAGGTGAAAGTTAAATATTTTAATACTAATATATTTCATCATCTGTTAACATTCATACTGTTCATGCAAATATGATTATTTTGTCCTTGATTCTGAAAAGCATTTTACTTCATTGCACAAATTTCTTCTTTCTGACTATTTAAATCGTCACTTTCCAACAACTAATTCTATTTATTTTTCCTAACTCACAGCAATTTTTTGTCAGTCTAATATCGACAATTTACGCTCTTGTGATGAAAACCATATTAGTGGCCTTGGGACTCCAGATAATGGCCAATGGGTGGTTTGCACCTTCCAGTCTTTTCCTTTTCATAATCATGGGGGAATTGTTTGTAGCTGCACTTTTGCATCCACAGAAGTTAGACTGTCTTCCCTTTATAATAGTTTGTTGTATAACCACTCCTAGTATATACATATCATATATATATATATCATTTTACATTTATATTTTACTCTATAAATATATATATATCTCCTTTTGATCATCTTCTCACTGATAACATGAATAAAGTCTCTTGAAGTACGGGGAAAAAGGCAATTGAGTTGAAAAATATTATGTTTCCTATAGTCGTAGAAATACTTAGGGTGTTGGTTAAATTAAATTAATCACCAATAATCCAATAGTAAATATATACCTTGAATTATTTTTAATCCATTACTTTGCATACACTATTTAATTTGCAGATTAAAATCTTTGATCAGGTATTATTTCAGTAATTTATGTATTGAAAAATGATTGACTGAATCGGATTGAATTTGAATATATAATTGAATTTTTATTTATAATTTAAATTTCTATGTCAAAATAACTGTTAAATTTGATTTGAATACTACCTTGCTTGTGTATTTCGCTGTAATATTTCAAGTACATATACATATAAATATTGCCTTCAAATTGTTATTTAAAAGTAACATATGAACAAATAAATGAAATATATAATTTTAATAACTAACATGCAATTAAAAATATATATATATTTGTAGGTTTTATCAAACTAAGTATGCAGTAGATTCCAGTAAAGTTTTACTTTATTCTTTTTCATACGTATTACACATACTGTAAAAGAAAAATTACTTTTTAAACACAGATTTTTTAAATATTTATGCATAAAACACAATTGGTATATATATTTGAATTTATTTTGGAAGACACCAGTAGAAGGCATTTTTGTATTTTAATATAACTTATCAGTTTTCGATAAAACATGAAATTTCTTACGTAGTGCATTTTAAAATTTAAATGAACTTTTGTTAATACATAATATACCTTTAGGAAATGGCCGAGGAAAAGAAAGAGGCGGAAGAAGCCCAGAAAAAAGTTAAAAACAAGTCGCTTCTTGGATTTTTACAAGGAGGACAGGGGCAGAATTCCGATACCAAAGGATCTTTTGAATTTTCATTTGCCGGACTTTTCAAGTGCATGTTCTGTACCCACACAGAAGGCGGGGAGGAAAAAGCTCATCTCATTCATATTTCCGAGTCTTTGAGTCAGATCAACAAAAAATTGGAAGTTGTTGAAAGGTATATTGTTATAGAAAAATAATCTTTTTTTTTCCTATAATTCTCTGAAAAACCTTAAATCTGTACACTGTTCTGGTATTTTGTCAAATATTGGAAGCCTTCTAAATATATATAGTATGTTTTCTATTGATTATATTTCATCTTAAAAACTTTATATTTAATAGAATCACAAATTTTAAATGTTAATATTGAGAATGTCAACCAAGTCAAACAAATCTATTTCTCAATATTTTTTCATTCTCCACAATGATCTAACAATATTATTATTACTCACATCTGAAATAACTGTGTATTTAATTTTATGTGACATTTGACACAGGTTTTTATCTGTGTTTTTTATTCTGGAATTTGAATACGTAACTTATTTGTGTAATTATTTTACCAAGAGCAAACAAGATTATTGACTGAGTTTTCAATATTATTTCAATATGTTTTAGAACGATCGATCCAACAGGCGCATTGCTATCAAACAGGCGTAGATCAACACTCAGTGCTAACGCTATGGGTCACCATACTTTGGGAGCTCTCAACGAAGATCCTGAGTTGCATGATGGATCAGATAGTGAAACACTCTCAACTGTTCCTAAGGTTAAACAATTCTTAACGAGATATAGTATAAGAAAATATTAACGTGTATTTTGACAGTAATTGAATAAAATTCATTCTTTAAATTAATAAATCACAGTGAATAAATCTGAATAGTGAAGGCATATCTCTATGTGCTTTTAACTTCACGTTAGCTATGTTAAAATTTCCATTACTTTAAAATTGTTTTCTACCAATCATGTGTCAATCAATCATAAATTAATTCAATTAATTCTGCTAAGATACAGTTTGCAGTCAGCTGTTCACGTGATTATTTTTTTATTCAATCTGTTAGGCTTAAGAGTTTTCATTTACAGAATTTAGGGCTTGCAAAATAGAAAAAAAAGGAGTAAGCCGTATTCTTTAAATAGTTTTTAAATCTATCTATGAAATTATTTTCATTTCATATTATGCTGAAAATAAGTATGTATCGAACTTTATTGAAGTCCTTAAAATTAAAGAAAAAAGAACAAAGCAGGTAACTATGTGATTTGAAAAAAACTATTACTTATTGAAGAAAAGTGTGAAGTTCTGTGGAATCAAAAAGAGTGAAATGAAAGTGTTTCTGTAATATAATTATTGTAATTTTAGGAAGAAAGAGATGATCTTTCTAATCCGTACTGGATCGACGATCCCGAACTTGGAAAAGGAGAAGTCGATTTTCTTTCTGATGCAGAGTTGCAATTCTGGACTGACTTACTTGCACGTTATTTGTATCCTATTGACGATAATAAGGAAGAACAGGTATAAAAGCTACTGAATATTTTTTCTGTGATTTAGATGATTATTAAAAATAAGTCTTTTGAAAACATTTAACCATTAAAATGTGTTCAATTTAAAATATGAGTAAATAAATAAATTCATGTCGAGATTGAAAATAGATATTTCCTTTATCTTTTTTTTTGTAATGCTTACAGGAACTGTACAGTGTAATACATTAGAAAAGAAAAATTATTTTATAGGGAGATATTTTTAGACGAAAACATTGAATTCTTTTACAGGATATTATTTTAAACACCTAATAAAGTTATATTTTATTGTGTTTATTACAGGGGCAAGCAATATTAAAGTCTCTCAAATAGCCAGACTTCCTTCACTGATATTTATTATATTTTATACGTATAATATTTATAATTAGTTGAAAATGTATTATTTTAAAATATATTTACTCACTTTTCCTATATGTTGATAATTTAATTAACATGTGGGCCAATATAATTAAAGGTCTAGTTGAGTTAAGCTACCTTATGAATAAAGTGATAATTACTTTATCTCGTGGACAGCAAGATATTTGAAAACCTATTTTATTCTCAAATAAATTTATCCATTCAATTTAACAGATCATCCAAAAATGTTGAAACCATATCTTTTGTATGTGTATATAATGCAATGTTTCTCTATTATTATTATATAATAGGTTTACAGATTATCTTAAGCAATGGTTTGAATTTTCAGATGAATTTAATGTTTTTGTGCAATTATTATGATGTAAAGTTATTACATTTTTTTACAATAAATATTATATCATCATTACTATAAATCCATCCTCAGTTCACTTTAAACTCTTGAATTATCTAATCTTACTTACTCTTTACAGGTTAAGAAATACATAATGTGTTTTTAATAATTTATATTTTAGGAAGTTCCATGGATTATAAAGGATTTCCTAAAATCCTTTTTATTTTGTATATTTTATGTGATTATTTATAACCAAATAATATGTGCATTTATAAAAAATACTTCAAAATGATTTTAGGCACGAATTGCCACTGATTTGAAAGCCTTGCGTGACAGTTCTGTGTTCGCTTTCTTTATGATCAACGCACTGTTTGTGCTTATTGTGTTCCTACTGCAATTGAATAAGGACCTTCTTCACATCAAGTGGCCACTTGGTGTTAAAACAAATATTACATACGATGAGAGCTCCCAAGAGGTAATGTCAGCCGAAAGTACCAGTAGGAATCTCTATTCAAAAAAGACAGGACGTTGTAAGATTCATCGGTCAAGTAGAATTAAGTTTCCCAATCTCCATAGTCCTCGTCATTCTTGAATTTTGACCTCCATTATTATGTTATTCATTGTGTTGTTTTTGTGCCGTCTTACAGGCTCGCATTGCGGACGACTTAAAGGAACTACGGAATAAATCAGTTTTTGCCTTCGTCATGTTCAATTCGTTATTTATTTTGATCGTATTTTTGCTACAACTGAACAAAGACCAACTCCACGTGGATTGGCCTCTGGGAATAAAGACAAATATCACGTACATCGAGGAGACAGGAGAGGTACAGCTGCTAGCAGCTGACAATATTTTCACTGTGCTATCCTCTTACTTATCTAACGTTCTAAACTCTAATGAGTCTATCCAGACATGACCTGCATCCTTCTGCACAGTTGCATGGATATGCAAGTGTTCTTAACATCTGGGAATGGTTTCTTTTTATTTGTGCATCTTGACTAATGGGACAGGGTATAAATTATACTGTTCCCACATCCGACAACTCATCCCCTCATTTCCTCTTCACCAACCCAACCCAACCCACCCCACCATTCATTTGTCTTATCATTTAAATATGTGTATTCTTGAATGCATACATTCTCTTCACGAGTAGTGAAGAATGAATTAAAAATTCATTGATATTTACATATAAAAAAAATTGAATCAAGCTGTAATAATAAAATTATTCTGTTTTTGTTTTGTCATAATACCTCATCATTTTCACCTTTCAATAACCTTCATGAACCTTCTTACATAACAGAAACCGTTTTCGGAAAATCATTTTACAACTTTTTATTGTTTCACAGAACAATATTGATAAAATCTTGCATATAAAGAAAGATATATCAAACAAAGTTCACAGTTTATAATACAAAAATACTATTCACTATTATCTGACTGACCCGACCGAAATGAGGTATGACTTTATAAGACTTCAGATTATTAGTTAACAAAAAAAGAGCTGTGAGATTAATCTACTGATTGTTCTGCCTCGGGAGATGGCATTCTTGTGGCTTCTGAATTCCTATTTACCATGTTATCCTCATTTATATATGTATACATAACTTCAAAATATTTAATACTTACATATTATATTGGTTTTCATGCGGTTCTGAATGTGTGATCAAATTGTAATTAAACATACACTTCTCAAAATATACCTTAATATTTAAAATACTGGGTGTTTTGTTAATATTATGTGTTATATTATTTGTAATTATTTTTTTACATTAATTTAATTTATTGTATTAAGCGAAACCTCCACTTAACTTTTGAGGTGTGGGACTGTACCATTTTACGAAAGTGGAGACAATTTATATTATCACATTTTATGTGTATTATGTATCATACACACACACAGCACAAATTTTACTAATTTTTCTTGTGAAGGAATACATCTTTTGAAATCTGTATATTTTATTTTTGAAATACAAACAATATTTTTTTCTGAATTTTTACTTATGCTTAGTTTATATTTTAGGTACATATTTCAAAAGAATATTTACAATTGGAACCTATTGGATTGGTATTTGTCATGTTCTTTGCCCTTATTCTGATTATCCAATTTACCGCCATGTTATTCCATCGCTTTGGAACTTTGTCACATATTTTGGCTTCGACAGAACTCAACTGGTATTGCACAAACAAGGTAAGAGTGTATATATTTTTCACATTATGTAATAAACATTATTTGATTTATGCAGTTTTGTTTATATGATTTTATCGAAACGCGGTTAACACTTACAGCCCGGTGGATACAAAAACAAAACCTGTCCGGCGGTGGTGGGTCATTTTAGACCCACCCTAAGTTTTTGATATTTTAACTGTTTTTGGGAGATATTTCATAGATATATTATTTTAAATATGATTTAATGAAATAGTGTGATGTGCCGTAATCTTTCTAAAATCAAAGTTTTTATAAAAAATATTACAAATAATGTACATATGTACAAATGGCCTGTTCGGACTAAATACAAGCGTCCACTGAATACGTGATCTTCTCGTCGGCTCGTCTACCCGCTGGTGTGTCAGTGGTTATATTTTACCTTTGAATTATAATAGATTTTTTTTAAATATTAGTATTTTTTATTTTTTACTCAAACAGAATGAAAATAATTTTAACAAAATATTTATAGAAGAGAAATAAAAACATTATAAATAAAATATTTAAAAATTTCATATTTTTTATGTGAAATGCAATCAATAATATTATAAGCAGAAGCAAATGTCAAAATAAGTTGAACAATAGATAACTTTTATTAAAAACAGATATAATATTGATTGAGTGAATTCCGGTCAGTGACTTGTTTGTTATTGTCAGAATATAGTTTTTTAAACATAAATAACAATTGACATAAAAAATAAGTTGGAAAGCAGAGTTGACAATATATGATTTAGCATGAGCGATGAGAGGTAATCCCATAAAAGCAACCGCCTTAGGTCAGTTTTTGTGGGTTTTTTCACATTTTTCTCAATAACTCATTTGAATTTGGTCCATTAATATTCATCTCAAATTATTTGGAAATCTTTTATAAAAGATTAGCTAGAAGGAAAACAGCATTAAACAAATATTTTTGGCGTAATTCATATTTTTACAAATACCCGGGTCAGATCTGACCCACCACCGCAGAGTACGAGTTAAGAAAAATGGTTTTCAACGATTTTTACAGTTCGTGAATTTTTCTAATACATTAGATATCTGGGACGCATGCACCGCGATTCAATCAGATTACTCAATTTAAAGGTGCAAAGGAAGAATAAAATAACAAACAGCAAAATAAAATGATTAGTCACACAATTTTTATTTTTAACTAATGTTATTTTTAATTATTAATTAACTTTTAAAGCCAAACACCGAAAGTACCACTCTAAATAAGTAGTGCACACTAGATAACGACAGGTACATTAAATCGTTAGGATTTTTGTTGGGTTCATATATTCGTTTCATCTGTTTTTTGACACCTTTATTTGATATTCTAGAATGAATCTTTCAATTTTGTATCAGCCTCAACTTGAGCATGTTCAATTTATGCAAATTTTCTTGGAACTAATTCACAATGTATTTGTACAACAAGGATACATGTATTTATATTAGTTAAACTTATTATGACACCATTAGAAATATACACACAATGAAAATATATTATATAATTGTGATAAAACAAAACATATATGTGTAAATATTAGAAATACCTATGTAATTATAATGAATTGTAAATTAAATAGATTGAGATTTACACATGATTTTTTTTTAAATTTTAGGCCGAAGATCTGTCTCAAGATGCACTGCTCGATAAAAACGCCATCGCGATTGTAAAAGATTTGCAAAAACTGAATGGTCTTGATGATGATTATGAAAATGATTCCGGATCAGGACCTGACAGAGTCGGTCGAAGGAGGACTGTTCATAATTTAGAAAAGGCGCGACAAAAGAAAAGAAATATAGGGACATTGGACGTTGCTTTTAAGAAGAGATTCTTTAACATGAATGCAAATGATGGGCCAGGTAATATAATATTGAGTTTTTTTACATTGAACAAAAAATAATGATGTAATTGAATATCCCTCAGTTTAAGAGCACCTGATTTACGAACGTCTTATCAAAAATAGTATGTATTCCCACGGTTATCTACGTTATGATACAAATGGCTGGTTTATAAAAGCATGATTGTAAATAGTAATCCTTCAGTATTTAACCAACATAAGTTTTATTGCCGATTACACATAAATAAGTTTTAATTGCAAATATTAATGTGATTTGTTAAATATTTTGTTATGTTTACAAGTGATTTGAAAATGTAAAAACTTTGCAGATCCTTGTTTCATTCAATACATATTTGGGGGTTATGTCGGTGGTTAAATGAAAGATATGTGGTTGGCGTGTGTTGAGGTTTTATTACATTATGATGAAAACAATGAAGACATAGAATGAAATGAATGGATGGAGATGTAGAAGGTGCGTGTTGATAATGAAATGAAATGAAGCGAATTGGCGGTCTCACTCGACGCGTGGGCTGGCAAGACCGCCGTTGTCAAACGATGAAACTAGAGAGACTGCCTAGCGGTGAATTTCGAGCCAGGCTTGTAGCAGCAGCCGGCAGTGCTGTCGCTAGCGTCGATGCCGACTGAGATGGCGGTGGATTTGAATTCCGGTCGCTACACATATGTCCTCTTTGAACAAACAAAAATTATTACTAATTTTTTTATTAATACATAATTATGTACACCAATGTCAATGAATCTTAAAAGATCATAAAGAAATAGTAAAAGAATACTGAAACGTTAGTTTATTAATATTACTGCAGCCCAGACTAAATGGTTAGAACTGGTTGATTACCAATATTATTATTTAATAAACATTTATTAATGTCTCAGTTATGTACATCAATTCAGAAATAACCTAGTGCACAATTGCTTAACCTTTTCGTCACTAAGCGGCCAGAACTTCCGTATGGTCCAAAGCGGGGTATAGAAATACCCCAGATTGTATACATACAAACGATAATAAAATGTTCATTGTTGACGAGCGACGTGGTCCCAACCGCCTCGCCGGACGTCTCTTGTCTGATGCCGCGAGTCGCGATATAGTTGTCTCCCTCGTTCGCATCTGTGGTATGGGGCTATCCAGTGCATTGGTTAGAGTGAAACAAATAATAAGCACAATAATTTAAAGATAAGACACAGGGGTATGGACCCTAAACAATATTTTTAAGTATTATACGCTTAGAAATTTTTAACTCAAAAAATGCCAAAATTTTCATCACTATTTCCGTGAAGATTACAAAAAATAAGAATGAAATCGTTTTCATAATTATTGAGTTATAGAGTTTAAAGCGATCTATGAGGAATGTGAATACCCTGCTTTGGGAAGGCAAGGTTAATTTCAATGTTTTAATTCTCTTTCACGCCATTAAAAAAGAAACCGCTCCAATAAAATCCTATTTTGTGAACATTTGATAAGGTTAAAATTTTGGGAATGCACCCCATTTGTATTTACCATATATTGAAAATAGTATATTTTTTATTACTATTTCTGTAGGAACTCCAGTGCTCAATCGCAAGATCTCAATGAGACGTGAAACAATAAAGGCTTTGGAAACCAGAAGAAATTCTATCATGGCCGAGAAAAGAAAATCACAAATGCAGACACTTGGTGCCAATAATGAGTATGGACTAGCAGGGGTAAATATATTTGTACATGGTCCTTCATACTTCTCTATTAGTTATTGTCCTTTACCCCACTTTGCTCCGTTCTACAGAAATCAATGAATACTTTAATTATTGACATTTCACCTTGAATTATTTGTGCATGGCAAACAATGTTGCCATCTTAATTGTGGAAATTTCAAGGTGAGGCTGTTTTAAAATAATGTAATGAAATCAGCTGATAATATTATCAATTTCATTTGATCTTCAATATAGTTTACTTATGCAGAGAATGTAAAAATTATATTCATGAATGTATATTAATATTTAATAAAACTAAAAAGCTGTAACAATCCTGTGATACACTGTAAGATAGTTCTTGCAGTAATCTTAATTTGTTTATTAATTTTAGATAAACAACAATATTGGAATTCCTGCCCGAAGCATGAGAACTTCGAATGCTGGAATATCTGTCAAAGATGTATTCACAGATCCTAACGGCGGTCAGGTAAATAGAGGCTACGAACCCACTTTGGATGATGATGACACCAACTCGCTGAGGCTCCAGCCTAGACCGAGCCAAGTGACGTTCCAAGGAAGATATTAGTGATGAGATTTCCACCCTAAACCTAATTTAAGAGAAACATTTATTCCTTCGAATTAGTCAATCGATTGAATGTGTACTTAAAAGACATTGAAGTATTATTTAGGCGACATTATTTTTTAACAAAATTGTGGATTTCTATTTTGTCACAATATTTTATTTTGTAGAAACACTTATTTATATTCTTATTCTTTTTTCATCTTCTCTTTTTTATCTCTTTCATTATCTGACTGGATTTTAATGTTCCAATATTGTAAAAATAAATATATTGTACTGAAATAAAACATTACTGCCAATTTATTGAAATAAAGATTGTGATATTTTATCATAATAATTATGATCCTTTATTCTAATTGATGTGTATTGATACTGTCAAATTCTAATTGATGATGTAATTATTGATGTAGGTAAAATTTAAGCTAAATAAATTATGAAATATACATATTCTTTATTATTTAATACCCCCACACTATTTATGTTAGTAAAATAATATGCTATTGTGTATGCTTAAAAAATAATATACATTAATTGAGATATTGAATGTCTATTAGTTATTCACAGGAGGGATTTTGCTTAAAATTATTCTTAGTCCAACTCATGTCCATCAGTGCAGTGATTGTGAAAACAAATGCTCTACAAAAGGGTCCATGACCCGTGGACATTCAATATAGTTTGATAAAATAAGTTTCAAAAATAGTAGTCTAAATGCAACTATTTTGCAATTAACTAATTATCTTAAAAAAATGAAATATGTAGTAATATAATATTATATCGTTTTAGTCATCAAAATATAATTTAAAAATTAGGTCTAGATGCTGAGAAGAGAAGAGAAGTATTATTTAATCCAAAGTTACAAAGATAATTTGAGTCCAATGAAAGTTGAAATTGCTGCTTAATTACAACAAGCACAAATACCTCTACAGCATAAATTATTTGCTCAATAAGACGACTATGAATCAACTGCACCTTCATATTTGCAATACTAAGTTATAAGTTTAATGCACCCAAATCCCAGGCTAGTTCAACAAGCTTTTATTAAGAGCAATCTGAATTTGTACCTCGTTATAATACACAACCTAAACGAGAAGAACCCACTTACATATTGTTAAAAAGATAGGAACATAAAGCTAATATAATTTGCTTATTCACACAAATAAGTAAGCAACCAGGGTTGTTGGATACAACTGCACACACACTAATCGAGAAAGAAAGTGAGTCAGTGATACCTCGAAATATGGTAACCTATAACACTTGTCTCTGCCTTCCCTTCTTTCTTCTGCACAGCCGCACCCACTAATGGCAAAGTGCTAGCGTTACCACGTAATAATACCATACAAAGCAAAGGGTTCACTCGTCATTCATTTGTATTCGGTGCTGATACATATGAGTCCTACCTGGTTGGTCAGAAAATTTTTATTTATTCAATCCGCGTTCAAAAGTCTGTATTTCGTTGTTGTTCTTCGACCTCCTAAAACTTTCATACGAGGTTCTCTTCAGTCCCAAAATGTCTACCGTACTACACAACCTTTTATTGCATTTAACATTAGTTTATATTAACGGCAGAACAACTCTTTCTCCTTTATCAGTTAATACAATGCTTTTATTTATCCCACAATCTATCTCTGCGAGGTGCTCCTCGAGCCAATTAAAGCCTAAGATTACAGGGCGTATTAATCTGGGTATTATTAAGCATGTAGTATTAAATTTAACTTTAGGGTCTCCAAACCTCAAAGGCACTAAGACTAACTTCGACACCTTCTGACTCTTTTGCACCATAGCACCTTTCAACTGCAAGGTAGCAATCGGAAAGGTTGGGTATTTCTCTTTATCGCTCAATCTATTTCGCCAGAATTCATAGGCTATGCATCTGATCTGACTTCCAGTATCAACTAAACAATATTCATCTAGCTCGTTAATTTTTGCCCTAATTTCTGGAAAGTTTGACAAATTCCCTGACTAGGAGTCTTCCCCGTCCTCCCGTACTATGGGTCATCAAAAATTGTATTAAATCCCGGCAGTTCATTGACTACATATCCTCTAACTACACCCCCGTTAGACAACTCTAGCATGCAATCCGTAAAAGGTTTTGCAACGTGATAGTCCTTGTATCTTAGTATGGTTGTATTTTAGCATGATTTTTAAAACCCCATTGTCCTTCGGCCACACCTTTCGGCCTAATGAATCTTGGGTCAAAGTTAGGCCCCTACTGATTTGACCTCGCGGAGTTTCCCTACACGCCCGAAATCACCTTCCTGCCAATACTTTCATTAATTAAATTCTCACGTAAATCTGCCGGCTGAAAATCTATTGTGCACACCCCGTGATGATCAATCCACCACCTACGCTTCGACACTTCATCACCACCCGCCAATAGGTTAATCTCATTCCCCCCGCACCTCTTATTTACGCCCCTCCATGTTTCCACATCCTTTGCAATCTCCCTTGAAATAGTGGGGAAAGAAAACGGAATACAAAATATAAATTATAAACAGAACATAAATGTGATAATACAAACACATTGGTTATGAGCTTGAATAAGAACTCGCTTTGAAAATTGCAACAAAGTTTTCCCATATCATAGTATGTATATGATACATTTACAACAAATAATTTTGTTAGTAAAAAATATTAAACTATTCAATATCAACCACAAATCTCATGGTGAAAAAAATTAATGATTTATATATTAAATAATACACAAAACAATGTGCCCTCGCTAAATCATAAAAAATGGTGTCATGTTTATATTATAGATACATATTACTAATACATAGAAGAAGAAACATTAAAAAGAAATTGCATGCATGTTTAAATTAAATTGGTAATAAAAATGTAATATTGGTGATTATAAAAAATTAAAGAATTTATATTAGAAAAAAAATATATATATGTATATGTATATATATATATATATATAACTGACACATCCACAAGATATTTTTCTGCATAAAGGCATTTTTATTTCCGTTAAAAGCCCTATCCAAATCAGCTTATAATTATAATACATACATCGGCAATCTAACAGTAACCCCATCCAGGTCCACACCTACCCTGCGGAAACCCAACCAGACTGCCTTCAACAGTGTATATGTATAAAATTTACTCTTATTCAAGTAATATAAATAAGTGTATTTGATTATTTTGTGCTAGTGGGCTCAATACAACCAATGCCCAAAAATTACATAAATTATTACCAGCCGCCAACCAGCTTGCATTACACATCAGCACAATTATACTGATCAGGTAGTATCGGAAGATTTCATATAATTAAAACATTGAAAACAATCAAGTGTACCGTTTTGGGTTAACTCAATTGAATTGAAAGGTGATGCTTTAGTGACATTCAGGATTGTCATTATATAGTGATCTAGTTATATTTTATCACAATAATTTATTTCAAATGAGATGATATTCAAGTCCATTTCAAACTGATTAATTAAATTTTGCATATTAGCACCATCTTGTATTCTCAATGCCCGCATATACAGTGAAACCCTCTTAGTACATTTTCCAAGGAACCGTAAAAAAAATTTTTCTTAAGCAGGAAAACATATTAACAGTGATTTCAATTTTGCCATGATTTATTTGAACATAACATCTAATATTGTATTTTAACTAACATTACACTTATATTATGATAAATAAGAAATGAAAATATCTTATTTATAAAAAAATATTAAAAAAACAATTTATTCTTAAAGGTTACCTATATGAACATATATTTGAAAATCACCTGAGAGAAATTAGACCATAACAACTGAATTTAAATTTTCATCGCCATTCATAATTACACGGTAGATATATTTAAAAAAAAAGAACAATATAGGAATTTATTTATTTTTAAAATATTCCTTCATATTAGATTGTTTTACCTGAAAAGTAAAATATCTAAACTGCAAAAAAAAAAGTAGAAAAAGAAATTATAAAACAAAATTAATTAATCTGACATTAAATATCTAACTACCTAAATAGAATAAATCGACGTAGCAAAAAGTAAAAGTAGAACCACTGACAAGACCAAAATTCAAATTATTTGGAATTTTTGTAGTAGAATAAGGGTAGGTCAAAGAAGATAAAATACATACGACAAAATATGTCACCTGTAATTGCGTCAGTCTGACGAATGTGCATTATTTTTACAAAATGTAAAAAAAATTGCATGACAAGACGTATCGTATCTCTTCCTGGCTAACTTGAAGAATGCACATTTAAAAAAAGTACCATTTTTAAACATAAACCTGTTGGACTGCATACCTAAAATTTGTTCCTTTTGATGATTTGATATAAGAATTTTGTTTGTGGCCGATATGTTGTTGAATCTAATGTTGCATGGATCAATGGTCGGCTGGAGCCTTAGTCGACCGGATCTTTAGTCATAGACGTATCGTCGTTGGGCCAAATGACTGCAGAGCTTTTGTCATGGAATGAGGTTTCTATAAGTACATGGATGATATTTCTCTCAGATAAGTCTCAAAAGCGCATAAAGGACAGTACAGAGTTGAGTGCGAAGGAAACTATGAATGCAACATGTATTTTGACATAATGACATAACCAATACATACCAATCTTTATCGACAAATCTTGATCTGAGAAATTAGTCTCATCCACAATAACATTCATAATGAGAATAGATGATATATTACGTATTTGAGAACCCTTGTGTGCATTAGCACTGATAATAAGTACCTACATATCTGATAATACGTACTATTGCAAATAATACAAGATAATAAATGCAGATGATACAAATAAAACACTGCTCATCTCGATACGGACTCTGATCTAGTAAGGTGGGTATGAAATATTTAATAAAATTATTTAATGTAAATAACAAATACAAGGAACCTCAGCAATGAGATGCAATATGTACTTATATTATTTTGTTTACTGGGACCTAATTTTACCCTTATTCTTCTGATCCTTCACTCCAACCAATCCAATCCTTTTGAGCCTCTACAATTTTTTATCAACGTTTTTATCCATTTTTACAAACATTTTATAAAATTTTTAAAATAATCTCTGATTAGATACCTTTATTATGATAAGATTCCCAGTTGATGTGCATTAAGCTATATTATATTTGATTATGTATCGTGAAAACTTAATGTTGGTCAACTTCTGTTTATTACTCGCACATAACTAGAATTTTTTATCATTAGTTTTCCTAATAAATAAATAGGTAATGATATTTCAATACTTCTACGACTCTAAGAACAACTCAGTTTCATGGCCGACCGCTCAACAGAGATAACTTTCTCCAGGTATCTCGGTCTTGAGCTGTTATCCTCTAGTAGGGAATTTGTAGCCGCAATGCAACTGTGCGCCCATTATTTGCTCATCATATTCTTGCCGCGATCCTGGCCGATTTTCTTTGAAGAATTTTTGGTGTCTTTTGAAGTTTTCTCATCTAGCAACGCGGCCTGTCTACCTCAATCTTCTCTACTACATCAATAAAAATATGATATTTGTCAATGCATCGGAGAAATGTATTAAATGCATATTCATTATCATCATCATCATCATTATCATTCATTACAGTTATTACTGTAGGAATTCATCTACTAGTGTATATTGTTTTTATTGTAGTAAAAAACACCAAAGTAATATTTCTTTCCAGATTATTTTACAAAATCTACCAAAATATGTTGTTTATAGTCCTTGTAATGACATTCATCTAATAGCCGTTTCAATTGAGAAAATAATTCAACATCAACAATGGCATTGTTGAAATGAAAAATTGTCATAGAATAATACATTTAACAATAACTTTATCAGTATAATATTGGTAAAAACTGAATCATTATAAGTTAGGTTGTACTGTGTTAGAGAGTGTGAGAAAAACCAGCTGCCAACATTAACTAGCACAATTAATTGGAGAAGCCGATTGCTTTCTGCTAGTTTTACTCAAATGTTCTAACATAAACTATGTAGCGACCGGAATTCAAATCCAACGCCATCTCAGTCGGCATCGACGCTAGCGACAGCGCTGCCGGCTGCTGCCACAAGCCTAGCTCAGAATTCACCGCTAGGCAGTCTCTCCAGTTTCATCGTTCTACAACGGCGGTCTTTATCTATGGGCGGTCTCGCCAGCCCGGGAGCGCCGAGCAAGACAGCCAAATCGCTTCACATCATTTCATTTCGTAATATACACGCACCTTCTACATTTTCATTCATTCATTTCATTCTATGTCTTTCTTGTTTTCATCATAATGTAATAAACCTCAAAACGCGCAAACAAACATCTATCTTTCATTTAACCACCGACATAACCCCCATGCCATCCATTAATCAATCATGGATTAACATCAGTACACCTATTACCCATTACAAAATAACAAAACAGTAGGTACAAACCTAACTATAAATACTTTTTAATAATAATAGCCTCCTAATCATACATGTAAGGAATATCGATTTACATGTACATTAAAAGTTTTAATATTTTAGTATTAAATATTTTCGTCCTATTATAATAATAAATACAATATTGATCAATCTATGTTTTGAAATAAAATTTATAGTGTTATCATATTATCTTATTTTTAATACAATTACAGGAAATGTGATAACCTTATCATAACATATTAATAATATCTAGAGATTTGTCATCACTATGGATTAAGGTATGATGTTACTTAAATCGATTTGAATTTAATTTGAGTGTTTTTAAACACGATACTTTCAGGGACAGATTTTTGGTACTGGGAACTGTCTCACTGAATATTTTTGGGTGGCTTTTGTCTCAAGCAGTGGTGTAACTTTTTTAAAAAAGTGATCATTTAAAAAATATCATTTCTTACTTGTATTTAGAAAATTATAGAAAACATTATAATGTTTTAATGCCCCGCTAATATGTCGGATTAGGAACTAGACCATCACTGCAGAACGAAACTCACCATGAAGCGAAGTAGGGCTTTTTTTTTTCAATTGCTGGTGTATATAGATTCTTAAAAACAAAAAAACTGTATTTTTTCATGAATGTGGGAAAATTATAGGAGACAAGAGACCAATCGTGTTATAGTATTTAATAAATAAATCCACATAGTATTAAATATTCTTATATAGGGTCTTTTAATAGGGACGCTCAAAATTTGTTAGGTTATAGCAGCCATGTTGTTAAAGTGACATCTGTCAAATTTATTGTCAATTGTTAAGTAGTATACGGCAAATCACCACGGAAAGTTAAATAACGTGTGTAAATCATCAAATTTTATTATCAAAGTCACGAGCGATTTGAGGGCACGGTTATCTCGCGCGGCGGTGACGTGAACTGGCCACAGAGATCGTGCGATTTAACGCCTTTAGACTTCTTTCTTTGAGGCTATCTTAAATCGCAAGTCTTTACGAATAAGCCGCAAATAATTGACCCCCTCAAAGTCAACATAACAAACGCCATCCAGCAAATTTAGCCAGATTTATGCGATAAAGTCATAGAAAATTGGACCTCCCAAACCTGCCACCGAACAAAACCGCAGCGGATATTCGAACAACGTTATATTCCACACTTAATGCCATAAAATATACTTTCAAATGAAAGAAAAATTGAGTGAATATCTCACACACAACCTGTTTAACTTACATTTTAAAATCGAGCGTCCTCGTTGAAAGACCCTATATATCATATAAAGGAGGCCCTTTCTATCATTTTGCATTGGGGTCTAATTTTTTTTTATTACGCCACTGGTCTTGAGACATGAGCCCCCCAAGGGCGATAATATCGAAAACCAACGTGAACTACGAACAACAACACAGACAATGTTTTAGGGTAAACAATCAATAATAACATACCTGGAGTCCAAAGGACCCGACAAAGACCGAGTGTATCCGAAAACAATTGGGTCTGCCAGTACTTTTGGACCTTTTCGCTTTCTCCGTTGCTCCTGATTTTACTTCCCTTCTGGGACCCCGAAATTGCGACTCATGCGACTCTAAAATCCGTCATTTAATATGTTACTAAACAAAACTTCAATAGAAGATTGAATATTTGGGGGTTAGGTCGGTGGTTAAATGAAAGAAATGTAGATTGGCGTGTTGATGTTTATTGAGTTGGATAGATCCAATAAGGAAGACAATAAGTGGATGAGTGAAGATGCAGAAGGTGCGCGTATATTATGAAACGAACGGCGGTCACGCTCGGCGCGCGTGAGCCAGCAAGATCGCCGTTGTGAACCAATGAAACAGGAGAAATTTCTGATGCGAAGCGATGAAACAGAAGAGACTGCTATTGCGAAGCGATGAAACAGAAGAGACTGCTATTGCGAAGCGATGAAACAGAAGAGACTGCTATTGCAAAGCGATGAAACAGAAGAGACTGCTATTGCGAAGCGATGAAACAGAAGAGACTGCTATTGCGAAGCGATGAAACCGCAGAGACTGCTGTTGTTGCGAAACGATGACACAGGAGAGAGCTCAACGATGAGGAATTAGGCCAGACCTATAACGGCAGCCGGCAGCGATATGTCGCTAGCGTCGATGCCGGCTGAGATGGCGGTGAATTTGAAATTTGATCCCTACAAATATTTTAACGATCTGCTGTCAATGCAGTTCCTTGAAATACTGCTGTCTGAACAAGTTTCCATAAATTAGAACAAGCGTTTTAAAATCAGACATAATACAGATGGCGTAACTACGCTAATGCGGTACATCGGGGCCCATATTAGGCAGGGGCGCAAAACGTTTGCGCTCTACACAACATTTGGTATTCATACTTTTCCATCTATACGGACTAATAATTTTTAAAATCCGCTATGAAAAGAAATGGAATTATAAAATGTAGAAAATTATTTCTCGTGTGAATTAGTAAAACGCATAAAAATATTATTGATATATACAGTACAGAGGTACCCCACTAATACGTAGAGTTAGGAACCAGACCATGGCTCCGATAAGTGCATATAAACGTGCATATTTAAAGGGCAATGTATTAACACATTTACACTTCAAAATAATAAAAACTGCTGAAAAAGTATAATTATTTTTGTCATCGGTAAATGAGCACTGTACTACACAGAATAAATATCCATTTTGCATTGAGGTCTAATTTTTGTAGTTACGCCACTGCATAAGGCACTGTGTTAATACAAGACGAGACGTGCGGGATTTCGTGTTCGGTTCCCGGTATGGTCACAATACACCTATTTATTTGTGATTTTTTAGATGTGATTTACTCAAGCCAAGGTGTTTTCGTAATATGTTTCGCTACACTCATTGGGCCTGTTGTAGAAGGCACAAAATACTGGATACAACACACCCAGTGTACAATATTTTAGGGATACATATTAAAAATATCAGACAAAAATATTTGAATTGCGTGTTGGGTTTAATCTCAATCTTGTCAGAGATTTGTAATATATAAGCATTTAAAAAAAGTCGTAGCCATGTGATTATTTCGATTTATTGATTCTTATTTACACATTGAAAGAATAAAATGTGGTCGAACTTCGACCGGCCAGCCTATTTTTAGTTAAATGATTTAGGGCAAGGTGAAGGAAAAATATAGAATACCTTAATAATGGGTCAGTTTAGCGAATATTTATTTAATGTAGAACATATTTATGTAGAACATAGATTAACAGTTAACGAATATTTATTTCATGTAAAACATATTTATGTAGAACATAGATGAACAGTTTAGCGAATGTTTATTTCATGTAGAACAAATTTATGTAGAACATAGATTAACAGTTTAGCGAATGTTTATTTCATGTAGAACAAATTTATGTAGAACATAGATTAACAGTTTAGCGAATATTTATTTCATGTAGATCTATGTTCTACATATTTATGTAGAACATAGATTTTTAACCATGTTAACATGGTTAAAAATCTCAATACAATTATATATTCCGTAACGGTACAGAATTTGTTACATCAATATAATTTTGTTCCTTTCTCACCAAATACGAATACGTTACGGTCTGTGTCTACAGATGAGATCGTGAATACATGTCGAACGGTACAGAATTCAATGCGAGGCGTTCTATCCCTCTATCATCCCTCACATGTTTTGCTTGCGGATTAGAATGACGCATCCAGAACATACGTATCTTCAGAGATCAAAGTCTCATTGAGAGTTTATCGTTGACACGGGCCATTATTATGATAAAAAATATGTCATTGTTCTTAGTTCTTTACGAAAATTCGCGCGAAAAAGTTTTCATATCATTGACATTTTACACATTTTCAAATATTCTACATTAAGTTAAAATTTTTGCGCAATTGTTCGCGGAAACCATAAAATATGTTATTTTATCTGTTTAAGTAGGTACATATGATAAAACAATGATTAATATCGATAAATGGATTTTCACAATCTTTTGGAAACAAATGCGATTGGATCAGTAGACATTCAGTTATATCCACGGGAAGTCCTATACGTTAATAATCGAAAATAAATCTTTTAATTTTAAATCAAACTTTTAAGTTTGAGTTTGAACGAGTGTTTTTTTTTATGGAGGATGTCTTATTAAAAAAAAATCCAAGCACGTCGAAGGTAGGATCTTTTTCGATACTTAGACATGTGCAAAAAATATTAAGGAAGGTATATAATGTGTTCGCAATGGCTTTATATAATTTTGTCTCGTGAATAGAAACGTTTTTTGTTTGTGATAAAATATTTTTCAAGGGACTCACTATAGCCGCGTCCTATTGAAAATAAGTCAATTCTGTTTAACAACTAATCATTATTTGCCACGTTCCACCCAACATGAATGTAAATATTTTTAAAAGGACTCGCTACTATTACAGTATTATAAAATGCCACAAAATCGTATTGAATATAGGTACAATTATAATTTGTTTGCGTAATTTTGAAATAAGTATTTAAGTACTCGCCTACATTTATGTACGAACATATTTTGATTACAAATAAATTCCATTATAAACTCGAAGGTATTAATGTCGTTCATTTTCTTATCTATTTTTCAGTCTTCCATAAATAAATTATCATTTCTTTTCTAATCTTTCATTGTAATTATAATACTGAATTCAGTATCGTATCGTTTTCAAATCCAAGTAAATTAATAGATTACATTTTACGCTTTAATTCCTGATACAAAGCATTGCGATATTTTTAGTGATGATTTAATATAATATCTTGTAATTTATCATTTTTCACAATTAAATTATTGCGAGGTAAGATGACTCATTGAAACACTGTGGCGACAGAAACATATATTTTTTTACGCTTAGCGCTATACAATTTGGCGGAATTTCTTGTTAATATTGGTAAAATGTAAATCGTATACATACCAAAAATTGTAGAATCAAAAAAATAAAAAAGTATATAAAGTTAAATATTTAGCTTAGTTTTTAAAATAGTAAAAATGTTGATGTGTCATGTATTCCGTGTATGCATCTCTATTTAAAAAAACGTGAAATTAACGAACAATTAAGGATATTTTCATGTTGATACCGATTTTTCTTTATTTATCTCATTCATAGCATTATAAAACATAATATCTCAAAAAAAAATTTGCAATTCATATTTATTTTTCGTAGATATTGCCTAAATGACTATCGCCTAATTGTCCATCTCTCAATTGTCCGTCTCCCAATTGTTCGTCGCCCAATTGTCCGTCGTCCAATTATTGCCCGTCATCCAAATAACCGTGTCCGCGAAATATTTTGTAAATGTATACAGAAAGATATTTAGTCTAAGATAATCAATAAGGTACGCTGGAATGCACTGTGAGCAGTATGTCTCATCGATAATTATCTTTATCTAAGTACCTGATTATGATATTATATATGAATGCGTAAAATTATCGTTTATAAATATCACTTTTATACTGGATCGTAATTCCATTCGAATTTTTAAAGGGAAAAAAGAATATTATATAAGAATGATACCAAATTTTCAAGGGTTTATTAATCTATTCGATGTATCATATTTGGAATGATGGTTTATTCTATGTATCATATATATTATGATCTATTCAATGTATCATATTTGGAATGATGGTTTATTCTATGTATCATATATATTATGATCTATTCAATGTATCATATTTGGAATGATGGTTTATTCTATGTATCATATATATTATGATCTATTCTATGTATCATATTTGGAATGATGGTTTTACACACATGAATGATAATATTACATTTAATATTAATCAAATTTGATTTTGAAAACTGAGAGGAAGGGATTACAATTTACATTTAGAATAATCGTTTGTGTATAACAACGTGATGTAAGTAAGCGCTATGGATTGGAGCGTTGTCAGGAACTTGTCTAATTGAGCTTTTTAGTGCGTCAGATGTAATTTCTCAAATATTTTATTACCATGTATATCATTACTCCTGCCGATTGCGAGGTGTAATCGGTGATTCGTTTTCTACCATGATTAGTTTTTTCTTTTCGTAATTGGTGTGGGACCGAAAAGGCATTCTTCTAAATGATTATTTGCCTCAAGGAGAACCATTAATTTGCGAAGGTACTGCGAAACCATAAGAAAGCTATGGTGTATTATACAAAACATTAATTATCTAGGTACAGAACCGACAACTAAAGGTCTGCTCACTAAGGGAGTGTGTCTACTGCTGTTATGAGTATATCCTCATGTTGTTCAAAACAGAGGCAGAAAAGCTGCAGAAGTTTGGGTGAGACCATCATTCATACGGCCTGGACCTGGTTCCACCGAACTTTCATCTTTTGGACTATCAGTAACTGGTTCAAGGAATGGGCAGCAAACTTCAGCAACAAAAAGATTGTCAAACTCATTTACTAGTCTCAAAAGTCTTGGATGTTAACGGAAAAGTAGTTTAAACAGTGGCATAACTACAAAAATTGGCCCCCAATGCAGAATAGAATAAGATCCCACTTAAAAGTATTGTATAAAAGATATATGAAAATTAGTACTACATGGTTTATGCTATTAATCTCTTACGAAAAAAAAATGTAAATGTTTTTAGATATTTATTGTTACATACTTGCGTATTAGTGTTAGCGACACTAGCGTTAATTATACTAAATTCTGTTCATAATACATGAGTTATTTAATTTGCACTTGTTTCCCATAATTCTAACTAATGCACAGATTTTTTGGTTGTGTGCATTACTTAGAATAATGTGTTGTATTGTTATACTAGTCGACAAATGTTTTTTTGTATTTGTGTATATTTTACTTTTCTTTCTTATATTATGGTGAAAATTTATGTAATTTGGGACATGCCTAAAGTACCGATAAAGAAGAGTATACATACAATCAATGTGTGGAAGTATGCGAGCACACTATTTGGCATCATACTATGACTCTTTTCAAAATGGCGACTAAGTTGTAGTGTATTGATTTATGCTATATAAGATCACCTGCATCTTGGACACTTTCTGAGGTTTTGTGGCCAAGATAACATTATATCTTTCTATGTCTCTGCTATCTTTTATCTTCCCCTGCATAACCATGTTTCTCACTGCAGAGAATGTGTCCGAAGTGTGCAGATTTCCTTCATTTGATAGGTGTTATAAGATTTCTCTTAACTTCATGCACCTTAGTATCTTTTCATTGATAATGTGATCAATTTAGGGGATCTTTAGCGTACATCGATATTGCCACAAGACACTACCTTCTTATTAATACAGTGGAACCCCGATTTTACATGCTCGGAATTCATGTTTTCCCTCCATTTGCGTGTTATTTCTGCAGTCCCGTGTCATTTTAGTACATGAAAATCCCTACTTTATGTTTGTCTTTCTCGCGATTTATGTCTAAAATTTGTGAGCCAAAAGTATGTTGGTCATTGGCTTGTCGTATATACACATTTTTCATTCTATCTATGTAATTAGTATGTCTTGTTGTTTTATTGTTTTTTACAAACTGGAATCAGCAAGAAAATTTGCTTAAAAGATAGTATAAACATTGATATCTGGGAAAGATTGATGAATAACCCTTGCAGACTTACTTAGATGTTGACACCGACGTTAACTTACTTACTTAGACGTTGACACCAACATCGGAAGTGGAAATTTATGAAATAATGGACTGTCATATAAACGAAAACTTGACAAAAGAAGAACCTTCCTACGAAGAAAAAGTGTCTGCTCATCTCATAAACCCAGTTCCTACAAAGGATTTAAACGATTTAAAGAATTTAATGCAATTGTTTATTCCGCAGACAGAATAAGGAGTGATGGCGACAAACGGACTCCATCACAGAGACAGAGGTGAAGAAAGCGACGAAAACTCTGATAATGAGGCGACACCCTTCAGAGAAGAGAATTACGACGGAAGGTAAGAGCAATAATATTACTACTACTACATTATAGTGACAGGCGCTGAAACCTGAACCTGTGACCATCGAGAACGAGAGAAAATGTAGTGCTTTTTTGGTTATCTGATTCATTGTATATATATTCTTTTATATGATTTTTGATGCATAGCATTGTTGTTGCTATGCCACAGTATGATGTGTAAAATTTTGATTTGTGTATTTTAAGTTGATGGAAAAATGATATAAGTATGTATATACATATTACACATCCCGGATGTTATGTGTTCTCAATATTATTTTATGGAATGAAATCATGGGCACTCACTGAACGAATGATAAGGCAACTTGAAGCATTTGAGATGTGAACGGATAGAGGTACGAATGAAGATGTTAAGGTACGGATGAATGAAGAAAAATAAGTATTTAAAACATTATAAGTCTGAAAACTTCAATATCTTGAACATGTAATGAGATCTTTGGAGAAATACAAGATATTGCACCTCATAATGCAGGGAAAGATTGCTAGAAGTTGGGGCCCTGGAAAAAGGAGAACATCATGGCTGAAGAACTGAGGCAATGGTTTAGCGAGTCTAATGTAGAGGTTTTCCAGACCAAATAAACAAAGTGATGATAACCAACATTATAGTCAACATCCGTTGAACGGATAGGGCACAAGAAGACGAATTGTTCTGATTTTATTTTCATTTTAAAACAGTGAAGTGTACATGATTCTCTATGTCTATGGAATATAGAACATATTTATATACAGAAGAGGGAATGGCTAGAAGGAGGGGGGAATGGTGTCTATATACATTCTATCCAAGATCCTAAAGAAGTACAATGCTGAATTTGAAAAGGATGCCATTCAACATCATGCACATTTATATTAACGGAAAAGGGGATGGAGGGGTAACGGTTTATACATTTTATGTAGGGTCCAAAATAGAAACTGATAAATTTGGAATGAATGACACTAAATATTAGTGATGGTAAACCATTATATGACTGATTGTGACGATAATTGATAACTAAGATTTAACAGGTACTTTCAAATGAACTAGTCATTGCTCAATCATCGTTACAATCAAACACAATCACACACACAAAATGGTATAAATAACGATTTAATCCATTCAATTCTTTTCTTTTCCATTCAATTTTGTTCTTTGTGATTAAATATTAAATGCAGTTTTGAAACCATTATACAATATTACCTTTGAAGAAATGAATAACGAAGAAATTACCCATACAATTCAATGAAAAAATTACTTTTACTAATTTAACTAACTTATTGTTGCAGTCAAAGAACAGTTCAAGAAACAAAAGGATGGGATGTGTTCCGGGATCCACCAACGAAATCGGACAGTGGTTCCATGGCCGATCAAACATTTCAGGATTTCGCCGTAAAAGTGTGCAAGTTCTTGGCTTATATCCTGACATTCATCCTCGTTCTGGGATCTGGAGTAATAGCCAAAGGAACTCTCCTGTTCATGACTTCACAAATTGTCAAAGACAGACCTGTCACATACTGCAATAAAGAGTTGGGTAAGTTGGGATTATTGTTTTGATTTCAAATAACTATTTGTCTCCACATAAACTAAGATGAATAATAAATTTGACTCTCAATTATCTGGGTTTGCATTAACTGATTGCGGATTAACCAAAACAGTAAAAACATCTGAATGTTTTAAATTACCATTCGAAATATTATTTTAAATGTTAAAATAACTATTAATTTGTCTGCATAACATATAACAGAAAATAAAAATATTATTTGTGAGCAATTAGATTAAATATTTGTTTTTAATGCGGACTCTTTATTACTTCAATTTAAATTATGCAGTGTAGTGGTTTTATAATTAGATTGTTTACACTTATATTTTATATCCTCAATTTTGTATTTTCAACAGTTTTCCTCAGTTCCTCAGTTTTCTTTTCGGACAGTTTTATAGGTCCGTTTTTTCCCCTATTGAGTCTATTGCATTTAAAATGTGTTAATAAAGTCATACAACATGTTCTTAAAATCTGAAATCAGCAAATAAAAAATATTTTTAATTTTTAAAACAAATGCATTAAATTGTATATATTTAAAAATAATGTCTTCCACACCTGCTTTTAATTCCAATTAATTAAATATAAATCTCTTTTAGCAAGCCAAACTATGAACATGAACATTTGTTTGTATACTACAAAGATAACAAAAGTATTAGGTGTAACATGGGTTTACATATCATTTCAGGGAGACACAAACAATTCATAACGGTACTTCCCGATACAGAAAGGATGGCATGGATGTGGTGCATATTATTCGCTTTCATGGTTCCTGAGATTGGCACCCTACTGCGTTCCTCCAGGATATGTTACTTCAAAAGTTGGAAAAAGCCACCAACTAGTCATTTTATGCTGGTACATATTTTTATTTATATGTCCACATAGTTTTTATAAAAAAATGGTATTACATAATACAATTACAATGACTATATATCTTGACCTTCAAAACAAGGTCTCTGTCTACATGAGATTTCGAAAAATCACCCCTATCCCCCTTTCCCACCCCTTAAAGCAGAATTTTGGTACATCTTGATGAAATTTTCCATACTTGATGTTCAAAATAAGAGGAAAATTACTGTACACATTTAATTTTGAAAAAAAAACTACCCCCATCCCCCTAAATGAAGTATCATCACTTTGCATAAAGTCCGAGTAAGGCCGAGTACTTCAGGTAGGTATATTAAAAAAAACAATAATATTTAATATAACAGAATGCATGTTTCACATTGCTAAATCTTAGAATAAATAAAGTATAATATTTTATCACTTTTCAGACACTTTTCAGTTAAGGATAATGATTGATTACTTACTTCAGGAATTTTTTCATATAAACTAAAAAAAAAACTAACTTAGCATCACGCTGTTTTTCCACGGGAGTAAGCAGAGAGTGTAGAGCACCACACTTTTCTGTCCTGACGGACAATTCTCGCTTCATCCGCTTCATACATCTTCTCATACAAGCTTGCCAATTGTTGAAGCTTCTAACAAAACCGCCCTTCAGTATCTGGTCTACCTAGTCGTGCCAAGTCTTTCGCGGACGTCCTCTATTTCTGATGCCATCAACACTTGCGTCATATATCTTTCTTACCATTCTTTCTTCATTCATCCATTCCATATGACTAAACCGTGATGTAAGTGATCCTCTCTTAATCTTACTCATTATACTAATATCAGCTATACATTTGTAGCGATCATAATTCATATTCACCGCCATCTCAGTCGGCTCGACGCTAGCGACAGCGCTGCCGGCTGCTGCTACAAGTCTGGTTCAATCATTCACCGCCAAGCAGTCTCTCCCGTTTCATCGTTTCACAACGGCGGTCTTGCCGGCCCACGTGCGCCGAGCGAGACCGCCGACTGGCTTCGCTTCAAAATCCACGCATATCTACATCCTCACTCATCCATTATACTCATTTTCATCTATCTTCATTGTTAAATCCATCACAATAAACACCTCAACACGCTAATCACCACTCATTCATTTAACCACCGTCCTAACCCCCAAACATTCTTTCCTTATTTTTTCATTATTTACTATGTCATAAATAGATTTAATATTTTCATATATGTATCAATAAATTCCTGTTGAAAGTAATGTGTACCAGTAGGTGTAAATTAACCTTAAATTGATATTTAAAAAGTATGCATATTCATATTTGCATCTCTAATTTTTGTTTTCTCCCAAAGCATTATAATATTCCCCTGAAATAATTTCATCTTATTCACTATGCTAAGATCAGTTTTACATTCTCTCCTAATTTCTTGATTCTGTACTCTGTTATAAATGGATCTGCCACATATACGCCTAAGTGATAATATATAATACATGCATATACCCTGTACAGAATTTTATAATATATTTTAATTCAATTTATTAAATAAACTCACATTATACAGCTTCAAAGGCAATGTTACAATGACATTATCCGACTACTATGTCTGAAGTTTCTTTTTATTTTCAGGTATTCTTAATGGAAACTTTGCACACAATCGGACTTGCGATGCTCTTCTTTGTCATTCTTCCAGAGCTGGATGTAGTGAAAGGGGCCATGCTTACAAATTGCATGTGTATCATTCCCGGTATCCTGGGCCTCCTCTCCAGGAAAAAAAAGGAGTCCAAGGGGTCCATTAAGATCATTGTGGATCTGGTAGCCATTATAGCACAAATCACCGGCTTTATCGCCTGGCCTTTGCTAGGCGGGAAACCTTCTCTTTGGTTGATTCCAATCGCTTCTATCTTCATATCACTTGGCTGGTGGGAGAATTACGTTTCTAGACGAAGTCCGTTCAGTAAGTTTGAGATTTTTGATTCATTAAACAACACATAAAACTTCCCTATCATTGTTATTAGTTCTTAAATTCTGCTATTTTTATTAAATATTATTGTGTTTTTCACGTACATTATTATTAAAAATTATGAATGACAAAATAAAATGTTATGATGTTCAATGAATTGTTCATGTACGTATACAATCGTTATACCTGCTGAACCAATGTTACATTTTTCCAGCACTAATTGTTGCTGATAGTCAGTAGATCCAATTCCGAGTGTGATAAAAACTGTATATGTATTATAAAAGGTCATATTAACTCTTTTAAAATGTCATTTTCAACTTGTTTCTCTCTAAAATAGCCTCATCAGACTTAAAAATTACTGCAGTTACTAAAGAACTCCACGCCATTCATCCCGTGAGACTGTTGATTGTAGTCCAGATTGTTGGGCACTTGACTACCTCTTGCCGGTCCATTTTAAAATTATCTGCTCATCTACATTTGCTTTAATCTTTGCTCTTGACACTTTTGATTTGCTACATATTTCATCCACTGCAGCCCCATTGTTCTCACCTTTCCAGCATATTTGGTAGTCATATCTCTCTTGAAGTTAGAAGTAACATAATCACATTATTATAAAATGATATACATGTGAACATAATAATCGATTAAACATTTTCAATGTGGAATAAAATTCAAAAACTGTGAACAATGAATCTAATTGCTCTTGTAATTGCCTATTGGATTTAGTGGATTCATTGTCATATCTAATAATGTATTTTTTGTAGGTTTCATGAAGGTACTCATTAAAGTAAAAGATGAACTACAATATACAAGGTACTTCACGTACATGATCGTGTCAGTGTGGAAAATTATCACCTTCCTATGTTCAGTACTTATGATTCTATGGATTCAGGGGGAAAACGTCAATAACTTCTTTGGCTTGTTTCAAGAAAGTTTTGCATCTCATCCGATTATTGTAGAAGAGGTACAAATTATTTTCAGCAAATTTACAGAATTCATTCTTTATGTTTATTCATTCAACTAATTAATAATATATTACAGATTAAACCAGTACTAAGTGGAACTGTTCTCCCAGACTTGTCAGACGTCACAAAAACTGGAGATTCTGTTGACATAATGTCAAATCATAATACACCAATGTTTGTGCTGCTAATTCAGATATGTGCTGCATACTTGTGTTATATATTTGGAAAGTTCGCCTGCAAAATTTTGATTCAAGAATTTAGTTTTGCATTCCCCGTAAATCTAACTATTCCAGTTTCTATTTCTCTATTGATCGCTGCTTGCGGTCTCAGAAATGGTGATCCTTGCTTTTTCCATGGAACAATACCTGACTATCTATTCTTTGAAAGTCCACCCGGTAAGTCCTCCTGAAAGTACACATTGATAAATATTTGATATTCAATATACAATCAATAAAATTTTTGTTCAATAAATAATTCATTCATCATATCACTTTTTCGGAAAATCTAATATAGTGCCTCAGGAGGATTTCCAATTGTATATTTTTATTGCAGTTTATTTTCTAAATGATTTTCTATCTCAACAAATGGCTTGGGTTTGGTTGCTGTGGCTCCTATCGCAAACTTGGATAACTCTTCACATTTGGTCACCAAAATGTGAGCGTTTGGCCTCAACTGAAAAACTTTTCGTTATACCCCTGTACAATTCACTTTTGATCGATCAATCATTGGGTTTAAATAGAAGGTACGATGATTCAGCAGATGTTACAACTGAGGTAAGTTACATAAGAATGCCTCAATTTCAATAATAAATGCGAATAACATTGTTTAATTAGAAAAATACTTTGTTGTAATTTGATTGTATTTTTTCCACAGGATTTAGATGCGATTGAGAATGAGAAGAATAATGAATTTTTAGAGACAGCATCAGTCCATTCCAATGGTTCTAATTCACCTCAAAATACAGTGAAAAATTCTGATCACATCACTAGGTAATACTTTTGCAAATACATTATGTATTTGTTATTTTGAGATAATATTTTGAATATATGAATATAAACAAGGGCTGTATGATGGTACTCGTGTTTAATGACTGATAGCACCACTGACGCAAATTCTGTACACTATTGTTTAACACCATCTGCAGGGCCTAGCAGCAAGCAATCGGTGACAGCCGATGAGACCAATGGACGCATAGCTAGTATTATTTGATTGTGTGATAAAAACTTTTAATTCTTCTATCTAAACGAATTGTATATTTGTATGTGATTTTTCATTTCAGAATCTACGTATGCGCTACTATGTGGCACGAGACAAAAGATGAGATGATGGAGTTCTTGAAATCAATTTTTCGTCTTGATGAGGATCAATGTGCTCGCCGTTTGGCTCTGAATTATTTGAAGGTTGTGGATCCAGACTACTACGAATTGGAAAGTAATACTTTCAAAATAAATTATATATAAATAAGCAAATTATTAATAGTTTGGCCATATGAAAGATTTTCCACATGTTTTAGTGGAATGGTTACTAAATATTTTATTGTGTAATTCCAGCTCATATTTTCTTAGACGACGGTTTTGAAATAACAGATCACAGTGATGACGACTTCCAAGTGAATAGCTTTGTGAAGCTTCTTGTGAGCACAATCGATGAGGCAGCGTCTGAAGTCCATCTAACTCATATGAGAATCAAACCACCAAAGAAATATCCCACCCCCTATGGTGGAAAATTAGAATGGACACTTCCCGGTAAAACTAAAATGATGTGTCACTTGAAGAACAAGGACAAGATTAGGCATAGAAAACGTTGGTCCCAGGTCTGTGTTATTCTTCTGGTCTTAATATTATATATTACAATATGATTATGAATACAGTGGAATCTCTATTATTTGTCATTAATCTGTTCCTAACTACCTGACGAGTATAAAAACAGTTTTTCCCATAAGAAATAACTGAAGTTCAATTAATCCGTTAAAAATGATACATAAATTAATAACATTTTTGTCTGAGGAGACATGATGGTAAAAGCGGAGGAGGAGCAAAGTTACTATTGTTTAGAAAGAAGAGTCATTATCAATTAAAACTCCAGGTAACTCTAATTCTGGTGATGGTTTTCATTTTGCCGATGATTCAATAGAACTCGATTTAACAAAGAACTTGTCCAATGTTGCCTGTTTCTGCCTGTTTTTTAAATCTTTCTGAAGTCAAACACATTATCATTAAATGCATTTATGTGTATTAGGTTCTACTTTTCAACCATATTCTGCGTTTCGGTCCAGTTAGACAGCATTTACTTAATGTTGCAGCAGTAGGTATGGGGCCATGACTTGGCCATTCTTCACCGGACTAAATTTCCTCCATTGTTTCAGCTTTGTGTTCTTTATGAAGTTCCTACAGTTCTTTTAGTTTTCTAGAGTTCCTCTCCATGCTCCTCCACCAATTCTACTACATTCTCAATACATTAATGTATTGAGAATATTAATGTAATGATGGTAGAAGTGATGAATATAGACAATATTAATGAATATAGAAACATTTGTTTGTTATCAAAATGTGATGAATATTGACAATTATAGAGGTTCTACTGTACACAAAAACATTCTAATGTGACATATTTATCTGTTAGGAATATCGTTAATAAAATAAAGTAAATTTGACTTTATTGTCTGAAAATGCATACACAAGTACATATTACTCAACTTCTTTAATAATAATTTCAGGTAATGTACATGTACTATCTACTGGGTCATCGACTTATGGAACTTCCCATCTCTGTTGACCGCAAAGAGGTTATGGCCGAAAATACTTATTTATTGACTCTGGATGGAGACATTGATTTCCAACCTAAAGCGGTGCAGTTACTGATTGATTTAATGAAGAAAAATAAAAATCTTGGAGCGGCTTGTGGCCGTATTCATCCAGTCGGTTCAGGTGAATATTCATACTATATCTGTATAGACATGCTAAAATAGTCTGTAATTGTTTTAACCGAATTAATTATATTTTTATCATTGGAATATATTTTTGTAGGTCCGATGGTATGGTATCAAATGTTCGAGTATGCCATTGGTCATTGGCTGCAGAAGGCGACTGAACACATGATTGGATGCGTACTCTGTAGTCCTGGATGCTTCTCACTCTTTAGAGCTAAAGCTCTTATGGATGACAATGTCATGAGGAAATACACCACCAAATCTGATCAAGCTAGACATTACGTGCAATATGACCAAGGTACTGACACAATTTAATATTTTTTAAATAAAATATATTTGGGAGTTCTTTACAATATAATAATAGCGGTGCAAGATTACGTATTCAATAAACTTGAATAATAATATTATATTTCATTAACAAAGTATAATAATATAACTAGCCTACCCGCACCGGCAATCACACGGTCACAAACGTACCATGCAGAGACGCAGTATTCTGTTGTCAATTTCCAGATTAAAAAAATAATGAAAATCGTCAATTCACTTTGTAAAACCATAAAAAGTGTTTTGATAGGAAAATAAGAAGAAGAAGAAGTGAAAAAGTTAAAATCTCAATGTATAACAAATTTAACTATCTGAAGAATTTTTTTAAATTACTAACCTAACCAATATAATCAAAAAACCCAGTGTGGTGGGAACAGAAGAAGTGGTAGAATTAAAGTATCACTTTTTTAAATGCGTAATACATTCTGCTCACGTGCACACTCTCAATGTTCACACGTGACCTCACTTGATTTTTTTAAAGTTTTTACTCAAGTTTGAATATAGTACATGACTTTTCAAAACTAATCCAATTATTTTTAATATTATACATGTTGCACAAATATGTATTTTAAATATAAAATTAGTTTTTATATCAATCAGTTATTTATTGCATAAGCTTTATTTTGAACTCGTCAGGTGAAGATCGATGGTTGTGCACCCTTATCTTGCAAAGAGGCTACCGTGTCGAGTATTCAGCTGCATCAGATGCCTACACTCATTGCCCCGAAGGTTTCAATGAATTTTACAATCAGAGACGTAGATGGGTACCCTCCACCATGGCCAACATCTTTGATTTGCTCATGGATTATAAGAAGACGGTCAAAATCAATGACAACATTTCAATGCCTTACATTTCTTACTTGGTGAGTATATTATAGTTACTTGGTGAGTATATTATAGTTACTTGGTGAGTATATTACATTTCTTACTTGGTGAGAAAGCTACAATCATAGTGAAAATATATAATTTAATATCTTTTATAACCATCTGGGTCAGAAGATCTATGGGCAAACATACTATGTACCAGTACATAAGAGATATATTTATATTATAAAATATACTATGTAATAGAATTATCCAAGTTACATTTTTAAAACGAACCCCAATCCACATTTGCATTATTTATAATTTGATAAACAGTTTCTTGGATGACGGTGACATTTTTTGTTGATTAAAGAGTAATTAATCTTTTAGCATTTTTCACAAAAATGTGTTTTTATTATTCATTTATAGCATGCTAACTTTAAAAAAAATAGTAATAATGGTTATTGGTTTTATATAACAGTATAATAAAAATAATAAATTGAACATTATTTGTAATAATTAAGATAATAGATAAATCATTAATAATATTTTCACGTCCATAAAATATATATTCACGCACATTTTGGCTATAATATGAATTAAAATTATACTTATTTGCAAAATAAGTTGCAAATTTTGTTAATTAAACAGTTTATACTTCTGTAACTGTCTGTAGTTGTTGCAGATTGATTTTTCAAATTCAAAGAAAATATTTTATGTGCGTTTGATAAGCTGTCAAAGTTTAAATTTTTTTAAATAAAAATTGAAATTGGAACTGAAAAAAAATTTGGATGGTCTCGGGCGGTTTGGGTGGGAAAAGGGGTCAAAAGTGGTAAAAAAGGCACATTTATTTAGTCTTAGAAACAATATTTAAATGAATCATGAATGAAACGATAAATACTGATCTGAATTTTCTTTTAAGTAATTATAATTAGACCAAATTTTGTTGTAAAAAAATATTCATGTGCATGTTTCAGTTAATAACAATTTTACAAATACATTTCCTCTTTTCAGATTATGTTAATGGGTGGTAGTATTCTTGGCCCAGGCACAATTTTCCTTATGTTGGTGGGTGCGTTCGTAGCTGCCTTCAAGATCGACAACTGGACGTCCTTCCAATATAACTTATATCCTATAATTTTATTCATGGTGATTTGTTTCACATGCAAAACTGAAATTCAGGTATGAAACCCTTACTATCGATTTGAAATCATTAGTAAATAGCAATTCATTAATAAATAATAATTATGAATTTGGTGCTTAATAAAATTAATCATTTTTATATTACAATAATTTTCATTTAAATAATAAGTTTTACTTAAAACATAATGCAAACAAGTATAAAAAAACATTTTCTGTCATCAAATTTTTTTTTAAAAATAAAATGTATCATTCTCTAATTAACATATTATTATTATTTTATATTCTTCTTTTTATTTTTACTTTTTAATTAAAACTAGACCCGCAAAACATCGTGCTAGACATTTGTCTGCAGATATATTTATATCCATTTTATTACATTTAATATAATCAAAACATAACAACCAATCAGTCACAGTTTAAATAATTTATTTCATGCTTACAAGTAAGACAGGTTATTATCGATTAGCCATTATTTTATCATTTCTTACAAATTTAGAGAAAGCTTACTCTTTTGTAAAACCCAGGTAATTTATTTTTTAGTGCAGGAACAACAAATTCTAATGTCCTTGATTCATACTAATTGGTGATTTTGGGAATTGTTAAATTCTCTATATTTTTTCCGTGTGAAGCCACCCTATTTAGAGCATCATTGTTATAATTTTATTTTATTAAAAGGAACAGTGACAGCCCGTGTACAGAAAAAACGTTTAGGGAAGAATATAAAAATTTTAGATTATGCCTCAATTTTAATGCTTACAATTTTTTTCATTATGGCTGTTTGAAGATTTTGTATTTGTTTTATATTTGAGTTACAGGAGTGAGTCCACGATAGGATCCCATATCTTAATAATGACCCGACCAAAGAAAAATAAATTATTTGTAAAACCGGCTTTGAGATTACGTAATGAATTTTGTAGAATCTTCCTAACAATGACCTGAGATTGTCATATATGTACAGTGTTTGCTACGATTATGTTACCTTGGAGAAATAATAGCTTTATTGTCTTCACTGTCATGCTGCTACAATATGAAAGGAAATAATAATGTACAAATGTATTTCCTAACGGGAAGAGGCAACTTTGCACTGTATCTTTTTTACTCTCATATGCTGCACTATGCTTCGGATGCTGGGAAAAAAATCTTGATCTAGTATATAGTATGTGAATTTAGAGTTTTCATTTCAATTAATGTGATTCCATTTTGTTTGTGAGAGATTTTGAATATATACTTTTTTAATAACGATAAATATGAATGATTGTTTGAAATAATGGCTACTCTATTACACTCTAAATTTCATTTCAAATTGAAGAAAAAATTATCTTTCACAAATATTGTGAAAGATAATCGTGACACACATCAAATAAAAATCCTGTCCCCATGTACTCTGCTCAATGTAGATACTAAACGATTTAGTGCCTACATATTTTCATTGAATTTTCAATCTAGTGGATCATGATCATGTGAATTGAACAAACTCTTTAATTAAATTGATCACAAATTAAACATCGCTGCACAATGACAACAATACAATGGAAGATCTTTCTTTCTAACATCTTCTCTACTGATCAATTAAAATTATGATTATATCTAAAGGAGATAGAACATGCAATTGAATATGTGTGAATTCTGTTTCCTTCACTCTAAATTTATTCTTACAAATACAATTTTTATATACATATGTACAGAATTATGTCGGTTATTATGTTTGCAATTCAACTGCATAATTTTGTCATTTGTCTTCGTTGTAGGTAGTGAGTTGGGGTGAGTGCTACATATAAATCATTGACATAAACGTCATAAGATTATGCTACGCATTTGAAACTTTGATAGAAGGATCATTAACCGTATCCTAATTTAAGTCTTTAAAGATTGAAATGCAATCTTTTAGGATAGTTGATATTAAAAGCATTTTATGAAAATTGGTTTTGTAGATGCACTTACCCCAAATTTGAGGTATGAGCATCTAGTTGTATTCTTTCTGACAAATTGTTAAAATAATGAAAACATCTTTACTGATCTGCTTAATGACACTATGAATTAGCAATTTTGATCCTTAATGACAGATAATACATCTTCAGTTAAAACTGCCCAGATGGGGGAAGTGTAACATATTTAATACTGGTCTTGGGATTACAATCAAAATGATAATTAAATAACATACATATTATTATGTTTATTTCAATAATTTTCAAACAATTTCTTCTGAAAAATCAACTATAAATGGTTTACTATAACTTATAAGAGTTTATATATTTGCAATAACAATAATTAAGTAAGGTAATGACGTTCAACGATTAAAAATTCGCAATTTGAAAATTAAATTCTCTCTATACATTACTAGTTGAAAATGTTTTCATATCCCCCATGGTGTAATATTTATCGGGTCTTAATAATCATAAAATATATATATGAACATCACAAACTACAATTCGTTATAAAGGTATCGCCTAATATTAGCGTTTTAGCACAGAAGATTATTAAAATATATGATAGCTTGACAAAGCATACACAACTTGCATGTTGATATCAAATAACTGCAACAATTTTAATTGATATATCACAAGCAAACTAATATTTGGATTTGCACCATCTCTGGACTGTCACTTTAAATATTGATTTATAATACTTCTTAATAGATTTCCAATTTCTAACGTTCCTAACTTCTAACTTCCCCAAGTATGTACTTACCCTGATTCACCTTACATCATACTATTGTCTCTGCATCTTGTATTTATTTGTCCTTATTTATTGTTACATACTTTTGTGATCAATACTTCCCAAGTTGTACACCTCAGCGAAGACTGTCGGTAGTTCAATAAGAAACTCTTTATGTGCCAATTATAATCTTTATTACAATAATAATACTGTTTATGGTACAATGTATACATTTATTTACGGTGACAGACGGCTGAGTAAGAGAATACGCTCGGCGTGCGTCATCCTTTTAAGCCCGCCACACCACACCCATATACATCTACAACCGACAACATCTCAAGGACATCACACTTACGTATTAAATTTTTTTTATTTGCACAAATTTTATCAACTCATATACTGTGATAATTTTTGATACTGTTGTCTAGTTGGAATGTCAAGATGGAATCAATTCACCCTCAACCATTTTCCATATGGCCTTAATATGATCAGTTTTGATAAGGTGTGTCCCTATCCGCAAGAGTTCTAGTCTACTATTCCTGGTAATATTTAGTTTTTCTCAATACCTTCCGTGTACCGTTTCTCGATAATATACTTGAATGTCGTATCTTGGGGCATACATGAAGTGGTGGCCGAGAAGACTAAAAAGGTTTGTATGTTAAATCCATCATTACCACTTGTTGGTATCTAAGTGTGGATGTTTAATGTTTTTAATACTGATTCATTTCATTCTCTGTTGAAATTCATACATGTTCATGCAAAAACGTGAAAAACCACATACAATTATTTCACTTTATTTGTCAAATTTCCTTTTTCTGACTATTAAAATTATTAATAATTTAACAACTAATTCTGTTTATTTTTCCTAACTCACAGCTATTTTTTGCCGGTGTAATATCAACAGTCTACGCACTTGTGATGATGGCTGTACTGGTGGCCTTGGGACTGCAGATAATGGCCGATGGTTGGCTCGCACCATCCAGTCTTTTTCTGTTCGTAGTCATGGGGGAAATGTTTGTAGCTGCATTTTTGCATCCGCAGGAGTTATATTGTCTTCCTGCTATAGTTGTATACTATATAACCATTCCTAGCATGTATCTCCTTTTGATCATCTTCTCGCTCTTTAACATGAATAATGTCTCTTGGGGTACGAGGGAAACCGCAGTCAAAGTGAAAAAGAATGCCATACCAGAGGTAAGAAATTAATTTAATGAAAAACACCTACAACGTTTTAATTCATTTTTTCACATACATTATTCAACGTTCAGATTTTGATTATAATCTTTGGTTAGATGTTATTTTTTCAGTAATATATAGACTGAATTGGATTCAATTATGTACATAAGTATAATTTAAATACCTGTCTCAAAGTAACTGTTGAATTTTATTAAATATTTTCTTGCTTGGGTATTTCAAGTAAAAAAAAAATTCTGTTACAACTTTCAGTTGAAATTTAAAAAATACAATATTATTATTTTATAAAGCGTGTGTACAAATAAATGCAATATATGACTGACATGCAATTAAAAATACATGTATATATTTAGAAAACTAAATTGTAGATTCCAGTAAGGACTTACTTTTTCATATTACGTATAAACATATTGTAATAAAAAAAACTTGCTTTTTAATCATAGATTATTTGTATGTATATTTTTACATAAAACACAAATGGTATATTTGGTTTCATGATACTAATTAACAAACTGTATACTTTATATTTTGAAATACACCAATACAAGGCATTTTTGTATTTTAATATGATCTTTAATTATATTTATCAGTTTTTTGATAAAACATGAACATTATTATCGCAGCACATTTTTAAAATAAATTAATATTTTTCAATATATAATTTTATTTTAGGAAATAGCTGAGGAAACTAAAGAGGCGGAACAAGCGCAGAAAAAGGATAAAAATAAGTCGCTTTTTGGGTTCCTACAAGGACAAGGGCAGAGTTCTGATAACAAGGGATCTTTTGAGTTTTCGTTTGCCGGACTTTTCAAGTGCATGTTCTGTACCCACACAGAAGGCGGGGAGGAAAAAGCCCATCTCATTCACATCTCTGAGTCTTTGAGTCGGGTGAACCAAAAATTGGAACAACTTGAAAGGTATATTGTTGTAGATCAATGTTTATTTTTGTTAAATAATTCTCTGAACCCCAAATCTATATAATATTATCCAGATGTTTTGTCATACAGTATTGGAGGCTCTACATATGAGGGTGGTTTGATAAGTAACTTGGTATGATATTAAAGAAAACATTTTGTGTTTTGTAACATTCTTTATTTTTCGATATAGTTCTCTTGAAGTTCAACGCACTTGCCCCAATATTTCTCCAGTTTCGCGATTCCTTCGTTTCGAGGTTTCTTCGAGGCCTTCAAAATACTCATTTATTTCCTGTATGGCCTCTTCATTTGACTCAAATTTTCGTCCAGCCAGGAAAGTTTTGAGGTTCGAGAATAGATGGTAGTCCGAGGAAGCTAGATCTGGTGAATAAACAGAATGTGGCAGTAGTTCAAATCGCAGCTTTTCTCCGGTATGAGTAAGCATATGGATTTTCAAACGTCCTTTTTGGTTACATACATAGGTACACAGTGCACATGAGAACGGTTTGTCCCCGGTGTGTGTACGCTCGTGTATCACCATTTGCTCCTTTCGACCACATTTATAAACACAATGTGAACATGAGTACGGTTTCTCCCCAGTGTGAGTAAGCATGTGTCTTCTTAAGCTTACTTTTCGATTGCATTTATAAGGGCAATGTGAACACGAAAATGGTTTCTCCCCGATGTGTGTATCTTCGTGCATTTTCAACTGCTCTTTTCGACCGCACTTGTAAGTGCAGTGTGAACAAGAGAACGGTTTCTCTCCAGTGTGTATTAGCATATGCCTTCTCAAGTCTATATTTCGATTACATTTATAAGAACAGTGCAAACAAGGAAACTTTTTATCTCCTCTTTGAGTAACCTTACTCTTTCTGGAGGATTTTTTCACAGTTACGCGTTTTTTCTTAGGTTCTGGAGCTTTTGCAGGGGCGGATGGCGGCAGAATTAAGCTTTTCAACTTTCCTGAAAATAAGATTTGAATATTATAAAGTAATATGTAACAACATCAATTGATGTGTGTTCGCATATGTTACCAGAAACGAAAATAGTGAATCTAATAGATAACTGAATACAAAATATCAAGAGAAACTGTAACTATTCTGTATTTGCTATATTTAGTACATCCTAAAGAATCAGTGCCTACTGATTTATTCAGTATATTACTGAATTCTGTCTATTTCCTTGTAACCATCGGGTTCGTATTAACCTCTATCAAATGCCCGAAGACCTTACCCGCTTACTTCAAATTTGAAATGTCGGTAGCAGTTTCTGGGATGTAATGGTGTATCCAGGTTTCGTCCATTATCATAAAATGACACAAAAACTGTACTGGATTCTTTTCAAACACTTCTGCCTTTTTAAAGCTTTTGCTATGGAGTGAGTAAACGTGGCACGTTTCTTGCTCAAAGTTTTTTCATGCGCAATTCATTATTCAAAGTGAAGTGAACCCTTTTAGTTGAGATGCCTGTGCACTTTTACGCATCTGTCGGCTAAAACCAAATCACGGACATTATCAATGATTTCGGGTGTCACACATCTTTAATACTAGTTCTATCAGGCTTAAATTCATTTACCCAAAGTCAAACAGTTTCATAGAAAGGACATGAGTCACACAATGTAGGTAAAATCCTCTCATGAATTTCCTACGCTGTTTTCCCTTCCAGAAAAAAAAAATTGAATCACACCACGAATTCTAATTTTATCAATTTTTCACTGTTACTCGATTCTATTTAAGCAACTTTCAAACAACGAATTACTGTCAGAATGACTTAAGACTACAGATTATATTTAATAATATGAAGGAAGCTTTTATGACTACATACACAGATGACGTTAATGCCATTTATTAGTATGCTAACCAAGTTACTAATCACCCTCATATATATATGTAATATTTTTGGTCACATAAAAACTTTAAGCCTTCACATTTAATAATATCACAAAGATCAGTTGTATCATTGAAAATGACTAAATCTATATTTAGCTTTTGAGTGATTTATAAGATTATTTTTTCTCACTATCTCAAATAATTATTTTATTTCAAAGTGATATTCCTTGGGTTTTATTTGTGTTATAATTTATTTATTTATTTTCGAATTATAATCCGTAATTTATTTGTTGCACTAAAAGCTAACAAAAGTTTTCAAATGAGTTTTAAATATTTTTTTACCATGTTTTAGGACGATTGATCCAACCAGTGCACCAGTACCAAACAGGCGTAGATCAACAGTCGGAGCTAATACTATGGGCTTTCATGTCTTGGGAACTCACAATGAAGATCCCGAGTTGAATGACGAGTCAGGCAGCGAAACACCCTCAACTGTACCTAAGGTTAATTATTTTTTTATTAAATATTAATAAGTATTTTGACAATTAATAATATATAGTTGAATTAAGTTCATTGTTTAAAATAATAAACTGTGGTGAATCTGAATAATGAATGCACGATTCTATGTACCTTTAGCCTTTTCATTAGCCATAGTAATATTGTCACTGTTTATATAACTGTTTAACAAAAATTATATGGGGTAGCCACGAACCAATCCAACAAAAACTCCATAGATAAATATAGTAACGCGCTTTATCCCGTTTTTTCATGAATTTCGAATATTATTTTAATTTAATTTAATCAATCTATTTTATTTAGAACTTAAAAGTTTATAATTTTGCTTATAGAATCCAGAGGTCGAAAAATTATAAAAAGAAGTATTTAGTCATATTGGCAAATGACAGATCTATATATAGGTGTCTCAACAATAAGATAATTTTTTAAAATAAAATGCATTTATTTGATAAGTGCTGAAATTTTTATTTTAGTATTAAATACTCACGTTATGATTATGTGTAGAATGCAATTCATAATTGACATATCTTTATTCATGTAGCGTTTTATGTCTAACTAAATTGCAAAGCGTATATATTTGAATTGAATTGAATTGAAGCACGACTTAAATTCAATTCAAATCTAGCGCTGTATGAAAATATTTTCATTTATAATCATGCTGCAATTGACTTAAGGTAAATTTTTAAAATGAAGGCATTTTAATTTAGACAATGAAAATCCATAAATATTAAGGCTTATTGGAAAAAGTGTGATGTTCTTTAGAATCAAAATGAATGAAATGAAAACATTTCTGTAATATAATTAATTATTTGAATTTTAGGAGGACAGAGATGACCTTTCTAATCCATACTGGATCGACGATCGTGCACTTGATAAAGGAGAAACTGATTTTCTTTCTGATGCAGAGGTGCAATTTTGGACTGATTTACTTGCGCGTTATCTATATCCTATTGACGATAATAAGGATGAACAGGTATAATAGCTACTGAACATTTTTTATATTATTATTTATATGATTATTAACAAAAAGTCTTTTGATATCGATAATTTATAAATCTAATTGACTTTTTTTAATACTAGTAATTTTATTGACACCCTTTATGTAGGCTTACATAACACCTTTATGTAGGCTTACATAAAGGGTGTTATACTATTTCCAGTTAAGTTTTGATTAGCTTTATTCAATGAATAAAATTACCTAGCAAATTAATTACCAAGATATTTAAAAATCTATTGACAAAGTATAAAAAATAAAGCAATGAATTAGTTTTGTAGAAGGTTTCACCATTAAATAAATTTATTTGACTGATAGTTATTTAGCAGTTTACCCAAAAGTATTGAAAATGTTCATATTACATGTATAATACATGCATATGTATTATACATGTAATATAATAAATATCTATTTATATTTTTTATTATTACTCTATAACAGATTATCAAGCTATGGTTTGAATTTTTAGATAAATTTAATACAGTTGAGATGTAGTTAATGTAATTATTATGAAGTTATATTATTTTTACATTTACTATAAATATTTGACATCCTTATTTTAGTTAAGAGTTGGCGCACACTGAGGACAAAACAGTCATACGACAGTCGTCGGACTGAACAGTTTAGTTGTAATCCCTGCACACACTGGCGGCAGTTCTGACAGTAACTTGTCATTAGTCTGAAAATGGATTTCGTGGAGATTACAGCCGACTGTACTTTGTCCATCAAGAAAAAAGAAATAAAATATGAATTATGTACATTCTAACACAGCGAGAAATTAGTAAAAGGAAATTTTTATACACTTTATGAAAGCCTTTGCGATCACTGCAGAAAGTTATTTTCATGTTTTCGAATCAATGTGTGTATATTCAATGAATTATTACGTTTAATAAGGCTGATAAAACCTACAAAAATACAAATATTATTTGTATAACGGAATAGAGGTCATCAGAGGCATCATCCTTGCTCAAACGCACGACCGCTATTAATCAGATGTTGGGTCGGGATGTAACAGCTTAGTCGTTGGTGTGTGCGCGCTCGTATATTTAGTGAAGTGCCCGATAGTTGCCTTACAGAACCATCAGATTAAATCGTTCAAATGCGCCTCTGATAATTCTGTTTAGAAATCTAGTTGTCGGTGTACGTACTACCATACATTTCCATAGCCCTCGCTATTACAACAAAACTGTTGTACGACAAAAAGTCATATGTGCTAGCTCTAAAAGTTTTTTAAACCCTTGAATTATTGAAACATAATTTCATTTTCTTTTTACAGGTCAATGAAGATCATGTAATTTATGTTTTAGGAAGTTCCATGGATAATAAAGGATTTTCTACAATCTTTTTTATTTTATGTTATTATAACCAAATAATAATTACATTTATATAAAACACTTTTCCATGATTTTAGGATCGAATTGCCACTGATTTGAAAGCTTTGCGTAACACTTCTGTATTTGCTTTCACTATGGTCAATGCACTGTTCGTGCTTATTGTGTTCCTACTCCAATTGAACAAAGACATCCTTCACTTGAAGTGGCCATTTGGTGTTAAAACTAATATTACATATTCCGAAAGTTCCAAAGAGGTAATTATTGTGTTAGTTCTTTTTTGTGCCATCTTACAGGCTTGTATTGCTAAAGTCTTAAAGAAACTGCAGAATAAATTAGTTTTTGTCTTTGTCATGTTCAATACTTTATTTATTTTTATGGTATTTTTGTTACAACCGATATGAATTGGCCTCTGTAAATAAACAAGTATGATGTATATAGAGGAGAAAGGAAAGTTAGCAGCTGACAATATTTTGACTGTGCTGTTCCCTTACTTAATTATGTATCATACACACATGCAGCACAAATTTTACTACTTTTTTTTTGCGAAGAAATCTGTCTTTTGAAATATGTACATATATTTTTGATTTGATACTTAGTTTTGATTTTAGATACATATTTCAAACGAACATTTACAATTGGAACCTATCGGATTGGTATTTGTGTTATTCTTTGCCATCATTCTGATTATTCAATTTACCGCCATGTTGTTCCATCGCTTTGGAACCCTGTCACATATTTTGGCTTCCACCGAACTCAACTGGTACTGTTCAAACAGGGTAAGAGTTTATATATTGTTCATATTATGTAATACACCTCTGTCTCGATACATGCCTTATTGCAGCTAAGAAAAATACATTTACATGTACGTGTACATGTACATTAAATACATACACAAAGACAACTGATTTCCACAGTATATGAATTTTGTTCAATAATGTATACATCCAGACCAATACAATAAAGAATACATGCACCGTGTATCAATCGGCATATTCCGTCTAAAGGTCAGGTCGGCAGAGATGCGGAATAATGACACAATAGCTATTTAACAAAAATTAAAGACAATGATAGGAACTTTGAACCGGTGAGAAACTATAGGTTAGCAGTGAAGACAAACATAAAGCAAATTAATTACATGTCACTTTTTCCACTTTATTTTATTCTTATATTAAATTATTATTACAAATATGTCAGTAAATAATATTTTTACCAATAAATTAATAAAAATGAATATACCTTTCTTTGATTTTGATTGGCTCGGTGTACTCATTTTACAAGTTTTTTGCCACCTTTATTTGATATATTTATGTGAGTTGTGTATCTCAATTTAGACAGATTTATGCCTTAATTTACACAAATTTTCTTGGAACTTATCTATCACATAAATCAAGGGATGGGCGTACTTATATTATTTATAGTTTCTATATACATAGTTCCCTATGGCCTTTTTCCTCCTTTGTTTGCAGAATTTGCGATCTTTTTTGAAGCCGCGCAACATTTTTTTGCGACGGCGCGTAACATATAGTAGGTTTTTTATTTTTTTCGTTATATGTGGGAATTCGTTTATACGAATTTTTATTTTTTGGTCCCTTGGATTTTGTTATATCGCAGTTTTACTGTATATACAGGATGGCCCAAAAAAATTTAGAACATTTTGTAAAATGTGATATAATTACATCAAAATTAGTTTAACTATATCAACAATAGCTTTAATAGTTTACTAATTTACTTACTTACCTATTTACCTAGGGCGCTAGGAAAATTATCAAAGTGTTTCAAAACAAAGCCTGGAGTATAGCTAGACATTACAGCATAACTGGACATTACAGCCGGACAGAGCCCCATCTCACACAGCCAGAAATACAATCAACTTTCTTCATCGCGAGAATGTTAATTTTATCGAGCCAGGCATGTGGTCACTGAACAGCCCAGATTTAAACCCAGTAAATTATGCAATATGGGGTGTTTTGATGATTTCTGATTAGCCAAATATTGTGCAAAAAAATTACATTAAGAAATATAATTAATTATATTATGTTTTGAAATAACTCATGTGTTATGAGATGTTCTTACTTTTTTTGGGCCACCCTGTATATGTATATTATTGAAGTCGTCAAAATTAGTTAATATTTTTTTAAGATTATGATGAGTGTTTATTACCTATATCTTTTGAAATGTGTAATGAAAATATGTAATTGTAATAAAACAAAAAGTATATAAATGTTGAACATTTGAAATACCTAGGGTATGCATGTAAATATAATAAAATAAACAGATTCTTCAAATAACTTTTTTAATAATTTCAGGCCGAAGATATGACTACAGAAGCACTGCTCAATAGAAATGCTGTCACGGTTGTAAAAGAGTTGCAAAAACTGAAAGGTTCTGAAAATGATGAAAATAATTCCGAATCAGGACCTGACAATGTTGGTAGAAGAAAGACTATTCATAACTTGGAAAAGTCACGACAAAATAAGAGAAATATAGTAACATTGGACAGCGCTTTTAAGAAGAGATTATCTCAGATAAATGGTAATAAAAAATAGTAATCCTTGTTACATACAGACAGTTAAATGCCAATTATACACACATAAGATTTTATTGCAAACATTAATGTGATTTTCAAGCTCATACAATTAAATATTTTGTAATGTCATATTCAAAAAGTGATTTGATAGTGTAAAATCATTTCTAATTCTTGTTGCATTCAATATATCTTCCTTGAACAAACAATTATTTATGAATTTTTGTAGAATCATTATATCACATATATTTCAAGGAATCTTAAAAGCTTGTAAAGTAAGAATAAAAGAAGTCTGAATTGCTAGTTTTTTATGTACATATTACTACAGCCCAGACTAAATGTTTAAACTGATTGATTATCAAAACTATGATTAATTAAACATTTATCAAAGCCTTAGTTATATCAATTCAGAAATACATATTAATCGATTAACTAAAATTAATTAAATTAGAAGAAAGGGCCTGGCCTGGTGAAATATTTTAATTCTTCTTTTTAAAAATTTCTCTTAAAGAAAACCGCTTCAATTTATTGACAAGAAATTCCTATTTTATAAACTTTTGATCAGTTTTAAATTTTGGGAATGTACTCCACTTGTAAATTCTCACTTGGTCAATCCCGGTAATTCCCAACTAATAGTAATTCCCCAAGGGAACTGCGAGGGCCGGCCGACTTTTGAGGGATAGTTTTAGTTTAATAAGAATCCAAAGTTTCATAATTTATTATCTTATTTACTTAAATGTTATAAATATTTAAAATGCAGTTAAACAATTATTATTTATGGAAAATGTTTCAAAATTAAAGATAAGATTAAAACATGATGTGGCACTGTAAAAAATTTTTTGCTACACCTAAATCTGGACCCTAATTATTTCCACATATTGAAAAAAGTACATTTTTTTATTGCTATTTCAGTTGAATCATTAAGCAATCGGAAGATCTCAATGAAACGTGAAACAATAAAGGCTTTAGAAACCAGAAGGAACACCATCTTGGCTGAGAGAAGAAAATCACAAATGCAGATGAACGGTGCCAATAATGACTTTGGGGTAAATATATTTTTATATATATAATTCTTAGCGTCCTCGAATCAATTATGTAAAATCATATAATTTTTAGATTAAAAAAATAACAAATTAGTGTAAAGAACACAAGGAAAATTTTCAATTGAGTTTAATTAATATCAAAAGTAAACTGTCAAGCCTTTTTATTGGCAAAATCTTCAATTTGAGCAGAAAAGTTTAGATCTTCAGCCACATCATTTTCAATTAATAGAGTTCCTAAACTGGACAGTGTTATTTTGTGACATTGTAGATTTTAGATAATTTTTGATTAATTTCAATTTAGAAAAAAAATTGCAAAGCAATCCATACATTTGGATATAAATCTTACATATTTTGTTGTTGATGTTATACAGTTTAACATGATGTGCAGAGTAGTTGTATCTTAAACTTTGTTATAAAGAAAAGCTTCAATACAGATTGGTTCATCAGTACAAAGCAGAGTGCTGTCACTTTAATTCTGAAATGGATAGTGGTCATAATTAAAGTGCATGTTTTTTTTAATCACTATAACATTAACGGTCGGGCGGGGCGTCTGGCACCCCAATTCACTCGGTGCCCGACCTCACCACCCCAAAAAGCCGGCATTTATACAATTTATTAATTATTGTCATCGTGTTGCTCAATTCCAGAGTAATAAATGAATACTTTATCGACATTTCATCTTGAATTAATAGCCATCTGAATGAAAACATAATTAATATAAATCTGTTGTAAAATAATGTAATAAAATCATTTCATATTGTTTTGACTGTAAAATCTGCTAATGATTTCATTTTAATATTTATACAGACAGATCTTGCAGTGCAATTAATTACATGCTTACTTATCAATTAATTTTAGATAAACAACAATACTGGTATTCCTGCCCGAAGCATGAGGGTTTCAAATGCAGGAATCCAAAACGTATTCACAGATCCAAATGGAGGTCATTTAAACAGAGGATACGAACCTGCTTTGGATGATGAAGACACCAACTCACCGAGGCCAAGACTTAGTCGAGTGACATTCCAATGAAGATATCAATGATGAAATTTACACTATAAACCTAATTAAAAGAAATATTTATTTCATCAAGTTAATCAATCGATTGAATACGTACTTAAAAGACTTTGAAATATTATTTTGGCTACATTGCTTTTATCGCAATATTTTATTTTTAGTACATAACACTTATTTATATTCTTATTCTATTTTAAATCTATTTTATTATTTCAATGTAAAAATTGTAAAAATAAATATATTGTACAGAATTAAATTATTACTACCAATATATTGAAATAAAGATTGTGATGTTTTATCAAAATAATTATGATCCTTTATGTGCGTTGATAATACCAAATTCTAAGTGTAGTTTTCGAGTAGGTATAATTTAAGTTAAATAAATGAAGAAGTATGCACAGGTACTTTTTATCATTTAATATCCCACATAATTTATAATAGAAATATAATATACTTTTCATGTATAGTGTATATAAGTAAGTGACCTTTAAAAATATAATAATACATATTTGAATTGGCAGATTGAATATCTATTGGTTATTTACAAAAGGCATTTCATATTTAGGGGTCAGGTAGGTGGTTAAATGAAATGTGTAGTTTATGTAGACGTTATTGTGCAAGGAGGTAGACAAGGAAGAATAAAGACAAGGAAGAAGTTAAGTGTACAATATTAAATGTAGAGAAGCGAGTCGGCGGCGTTTGTTCGGTCTCAGCTGGCTCTCGAGCGCCAGGCGAGACACGTCGTGGCGAAGCGGTGTAACATAAGAAGTTTGTTGGTGAGCGATCAGGCCAAACCTCCTGCCAGACCGTGGCGGCAGCCAGCGACACTATCGCTAGTATCGATGCCGGCTGTAAGCGGCGGTAAATTTGAACCACTATCGCTTACACATACAGTAGAACCGCGTTAATTCAAACCCTTTTTATTTGAAATTCGATATAATTCGAAATTTTCAAACTCTTCCAAAACCCAAATTGTCAGATTCATACATAATCAACCTCTTTAACAAGAAAACCCCGTTAACATGTAGTACAAACTAATTTTCAGGCCCTCACGTCATAAATCAATACATTTTTACATCACATAATTCGAAAATTTTGAGTAAATGTAAAGTGTTCTTTACGTATTTCGCGATACTTGCCGACACAACGCGCATTTGAGCCTATTGTGTGTGCAACCGCCTTTATATACCCATATAATTACGTCGCGAATTATGCTGGAATTATATACGGGGGAATTCCGGGTATGCTTTCTTCAGTTGGCTACTTGCACTACAGAACAGAGATGATTCTTCGTATTATTTCACGCATTTATGAACGGTTGTATTTCTAATAATTGTATTTGTTATGTTAATAATCTTCATTTTCCTTGAATGACATTATTGATAACTTATCTTGTTATTTCACGAGAAATTTTTCGAGTGATCTCGAGACGAGAAATGTCAAAAGAGGAGACAAGGAAAAATAAATGATTTTTTCAAGTGGAAACATGCCTAACAATTAAAATTTTAGAAATGAAGAAATGAGAACATTTTAAGGTAGGATATTTACTTATTACGAGAAACAGATCTAATATTCACCCTGATTAGTTTTAGTAGTACATATAATATAAAACAACGATCCGCCATTTACAATATTAGTAGACGACCACGTAACAGAAATTTTAGCCGAACCCCCGGATGGGCCCCCACTTAAGTTCACCACCCCACAGGAAGTCGCGCTAATAATCATGAAAACTAACCCGAGAAAAGCCCCGGGGCTCGATAAAGTCACGAACAAAATTCTGAAAAGCCTCCCCCCAAAGGCAATCTGTGCACTCACAGCCATCTTCAATGCGTCCCTCCGCCTCTGTCATTTTCCTTCAGCCTTTAAGCTTGCAGATGTGATCTTAATACTGAAACCGGGAAAATATCCCTTTCTCCCGCAAAACCACCGCCCCATAAGCCTACTACCGTCAACAGGCAAAATTCTAGAGAGATTAATAGTAAACAGATTAAACGCTTACGCGGAAGAAAAAGCCCTCATCCCCGACTTCCAACACGGCTTCCGAAGCGAGCGCTCCACATTGCATCAGCTCCTCCGCGTAGTAGAGCAAATCAACGACGGCATAAACAAACGTCATTTTACAGCAGTCCTGTCGGTCGACGTTAGCAAAGCCTTTGATAGGGTAAGGCACAACGGCCTACTCTATAAAGCAGATAAGCTCGGAATTCCCCGAAGATACATTCACCTTATAGCCAGCTTCTATCCAATAGAAAGTTTAGGGTCAAGTTAGAAGGCATCGACCGTTATTAGCAGGAGTCCCGCAAGGCTCGATAATGTCTCCCCTATTATTTATATTATTCTCTAGCGACATGCCCCCCCCGTTAGATAGCAACACTACAGTAGCCCAATTCGCAGATGACACCGGCGTGTTAGCGTCATCAGTTAATGCAGTCTTAGCAGTTAAGCGCGTCCAAAGACAAGCCAGCCTCATAAAGCAATGGTGCAAAAAATGGCGAGTCGAGATCAACCCTCAAAAAAGTGCCGCCACTATTTTTTCACATCGAACCCCCAAGATACAAAGTCGGAACATTAGCATAAAAATGTTTGGACAAAAAATCCCATGGACCAGCGACATCAAGTACCTTGGTGTCACGCTGGACTCCAGACTTTCGTGGTGCAAACACATACAAGATCAATTAGGCGCTGCATCACGTGCAGTCTGCGCAATGTATCCATTGATAGGCAGGCGTAGCAAACATGCCTCCAGCAACAAGCTCCTACTATACAAGGCCGTTTTAAGGCCTATACTCCTCTACACTGCCCCCGTCTGGGGCCACGCGGCCAAATCACACATTAAAAAACTACAATCCTTCCAGAACAAGGTCCTCAGACTCGCTCTGAAGGCCCCGAAATGGACTAGGATAACACGTCTTCATCACGAATCGGGCATTCCCCCCATAAGCGAATTCATAAAACATTTATCCAAACGTTTTTATGCTGAACTACCGAAGCACCGTAACCCCACGATAAATACGCTCTCAAATTACGATATAAACCTTTCATCGCATATAAAACGCCCCAAACAAGTCCTTCAATCTCCTGCCCCCAGTTAGCAGTTAAATCTACGCGCACCTTATAAAAATAATTATTAATAATAAAGACAAATTAAAATTAAAAAGAGAGGCAACATCATTACGAAAGAGCAAGGGACTCTGATGAGTCCGGTACTTTGCATTACAGTAGAAAAAAGTAAAGTAAGTACATATAATAAATTACATGAGGATTTTGTATTAGCATAATAAATACTGCGTTTTTGAGTCGTCTATTTCGCGAAATATGCCAAAATATATATGTTTTTCACAAAATTAGCGAATTTTTTCATGTCATTTTTGCGATTTTTTTATGCAATCGCGAAATTTGTAATTTTTTTTTTTTTGGTCTGTTTATTTTATTATTAACGGTAACGCGGTTCTATTGTATAACAGTGTGTGTTCTATAAATATGTAGTTATTATGAAATCTATGGCCTGTGGTATCTTTAATATAGTTTGACAAAACAAAAATTGTGATCTGCATTGAATTAAGTAATAAACTTCAAAAAATGAAACAATAACAATATTACTATACCATTTAATTCATCAAAAACATAATTTTAAAAATTAATCTTGATGCTGGATGAAAAAATTGACTTAAACAACATGAGACAGGCTCCTAGTTACATTATAGAATCGGATCATAGAACATACATAATACTTTTAACTGAATGTAAATGATTATTGTTTAATAATAAGAAATCGTGAAAGCCAGGAAATCATTACACTTTTATTATATATTGTGACATTACAAATTAGGGTCACGTTCGAAATTGCCCCGTCACTTGTTTTATTGCCAAGCACCTTGAAATCACAAATAATTGCCCTTACGTCGGTATCACAATCCGTTTTCAAGGTTATAAAAACGGTCGCCGTTTATAGTTCTTTTTCAAATCATCGAGCAGAGCTGTCAGATTTGCACGGTGGATTGCCACGACCAGCGTTTCTAACATGTAACTGTGAACGATCCGATATAACCAAAGGGTAAATATTTTTATGTTATTCAATCACTAGTGCACAATTTACCATAATTTGTTAATCCAATCGCATGGTGAATAATCTTTACAGAAAACGAAATGTTTCCCTTTGGTTTCTTCGCCTTCGTTATTCTCACCGTAGGCTACGTTTTTTGATGTGTTATGATTTTCTACAATTCCGCTTACGAATCCAATTGCGTCAGCTTGGATGCTGAGGATCATCTATGATAATAGGCTAAGGACATGGGTTGCTCGGATGGGTATAGACGGGAGTGATGCCATCTAATGCAGCGCTGCCGGCTGCTGCTACAAGCCTGGCTCGATAATTCACCACTAAGCAGTCTCTCTAGTTTCATCGTTTCACAACGGCGGTCTTACCGGCTCACGCGCGCCGGGCAAGACCGCCAACTCGCTTCATTTCATTTCATAATACACGTGCACCTTCTACATCTTCATTCATTCTTTAATTCGGTCTGTCTTCATTGTTTTTATCTTACTATCATAATAAACCTCAACACGCCAATCACATTTCTTTAATTTCACCACCGTCCTAACTCCCAAATATCTTTATTTTATTTCTTTTATTCATGTTTCTTTTATGATTAGATGCCATTTTTATAATGAATAACACCTTTTTATTTATCACTTCCAGGTATTACTTATAAATTTTTTCCAATTTAGGATGAAGGCAGAATGTGACAAAATGAAATGGGTATGTGTTTATGAGGTGAAGAACCCACGGATCTTGTGTTCACCACCGACTAGCAGGTGAGAGGGTAGAACAGCGGCCTTTACTCCCAAAATCTTTCATCATAACTAATTCTCCTGCCATGTGCTCTATTATATTACTTGAAATTATTATTCTACCTACTATTCTAAATATTATATATGTACCTGGGTTGCAATATAAATTACATTTGGGATCCTTCTGTTGAAATCGAATGCCACATCAAAGCAAGCTCGTGATCTTTATCCGCGTGAAAAATATGTTCTGCAGTCATGATCTCAACCATAGATCTCAACCTTAAAGTACGAGTGCGGATGGTCAGATGATATGTGTTCTCGATATTCTTTTATGGAATGGAAGCATGGACACTTATCGAAGAAATGATATGGCGACTATATGTCAGATATAGATCTACAGAAGAATGCTCAAAATAAGCTGAATGGAAAGATGTTATGGTTCAGATGAATAAAGAAAATAAGTATTTAAAACAATAAAAATCCGAAAACATCAATATATCAGATATGCGATGAGACGTCCAAAGAATTGTGAAATCTTGCACATCATAATGCAGGGAAAGATTGCTGGAAGACAGAGAACATCATGGCTGAAGAACCTAAGACAATGGTTTAGTCAGTTTACTGTAGAACTTTCCAAGCCACAGCGAACAAATATAGTCAATGTCTGTTGAACGGAGGATGAGAAGAATTATTCTACCCAAATAACGCGTAATTGCATTGTTATGTCTGAATTGATTACATTGTCTGAATCTACTATATATTATTTTTTTGCCTACTTATTCAACTATGGTCAAAACAATTTTTTTGTAATGTATAATTAAGTTGCATGCGTGTCTTTTGAATGAAAATAAATATGTTATATTATAATATTTTATGCGCCTTCGAAAAGAGTGGAGATGAGATTCCGAGACAAGTTTCATCTGTATTTACACGTTATAAGAATAATTTTTGTGACGGCCAATAAGGGTCAATTTTGTCAGACAGTGAGATTGGGCTAGCTTCTTGTTATTTTTTGACAGCTCATTTCATAGATAAGCTTGTGTTTTGTTCTTGCTCGCATTCGTTACTTTCGTTGCAAAAAGGAGGATTTTTTTACTTGCGAATAATTTATCAAATTCTACGAGACTTATCGATTGTAGCAAAAAATGTCGGTTAATAATTTAGTAAAACTTGCCTCAGACCTAGAAAAACAAGAGTTAGACGTAAGTGTTGGAAACTGTAATTTTTACTGCATAACCTATAATGTCAATACAATTCAATATAATATTTTTTCTGTTGCAGGCTCCTAAAGGAATAGCCTCTCCTCAGGTTTATTCGCAATTATTGGCAATATATCTACAACAAAATGATTTGTGAGTATGTTTATAAAAATAAATGGAATTCTCATAATAACCTCTTAACTGCACTATTTTTTGAAGTAATGTACAATGAAAAATTAGGGTTTTGTAATTGTCAATAATCTTTTGTCATTATGGAGCTCTCTGATAAGAGTGCAGTAAGATTTCATTGGTTTCCAATTCCTTTTAATATGATTGAATTGTTACATATATTTTCCCATTAATTTTTTTTTAACTTAGATTTTTCTTTGAATCGTTACTGTAACTTTGATGATTTTTTACCGAATCATGTACAGCGTTACAAAATGAAAATCGTTCCACAAATGACCTGGACATAGAATTATGGTGATGAATAGATTTTTATTTTAAAAATAATTGTGCTAAATAATGTATTGTATAGTGAAAATTATTTGACAATCCTGTAATAATATTTTGTGCTGTTCATAAATGCACACGTGTGCTCCTTTTTTTGGTAAGTACATACACACTTACGTCAATAGGCACGCAGAGTGTGTGGTTTCTGTATATTGTTGAACATTTTTTCAATTTTTTTGGATTAACTGGGAATTTGTCTATCCGGGATTTTTATTTACCATCCATCCCAGATAATCGAGAGCCTACTGTATTTCTTAATCTTGTAAAAAGTCATATTATTAATTTAAATCAAGTAAATGTGAATATTTTTAGATGCAATGCCAAATATCTATGGAAAAGGATACCGCTGAGTGTGCAAAGTTCCAACCCAGAATTGTTTTCTATTTGGACTGTCGGACAGAAGATGTGGAAAAGAGATTTACCCGGAACATATCAAACACTTGCTGCGACCGTTTGGACTGATCCCGTTGCTGATATTATGAAGTCATTGGAAGGTCAGTACATTTCTTAAAAAATTATGTTTTAGGAACACCTTAAAACTTCAGACCCTACTTCCTCATAGAAATGAATGGACACTGTAATGTGTGCATTTTAGTAATCAGAACTCGCAATCAATATTCATTGAAAAAAGATGTCATACATAGCAGTCTGCATTGTATATAATATATTATTATATACTTACTATCATTAATATTATGATTACTGTTCTTTTCTTAGTGCTACTTTTAATATGTAAAGTTCTAATGATTAGATGCTATAGAAATACACTCCGAAAAATCAAATTACACAATATATTTTTTTGAGGAGTTATTAAAACCAACATGCGTGTGAAAGAATTTGTATCGGGATAAATAGTGTGGTATGTTTTACTATCTACTATTCTGTGTGTGTTTTGTGTTGCTTCTTCCCCAGTGAAGTTGAAAAAAAATATTTTAAGAGAGCAGTGATCCAACATTTTCCAGAAAAAGTACGCGAACGAGCCATCACATTGATAGCCCAGGCCTACAGTTCAGTGTCAGTAGAAACAGTGTCTTCAATGACAGGACTCTCTAATGAAAATGTTTTGGAACTGTGTAAAGAACGTAATTGGACTGTTCAAGATGGAGGGAAAATGATCGTACCTGCCAAGCCACAGCCTCCTCCCACTCCAGTGACATCGAGTGAAGACCAACTTTATAAATTAACTGAATTTGTATCATTCTTGGAGAATTAATTGTCATAAAATTGGATTTAATTTAATAATGAATATTGTGTTTGGTTTATTAAAATAAACTATCATTTCTTCACAAATTCTATTTGCCAAAAAGGAATCATTGTATATGTCTTACTTTTTCCAGTCATTTCCAAATAGTATGTACATTTTTAAATATATTAAAACCCGGATGTAATTTATTCAATTCCTGGTATTGGCTGTGATGTGATGATGACATTAAGGTTATCCCAAACTTCACAACTTTCATTGCTAGAAATATTTCAATACAAAGCTTTCAGGCAACGATGGTGATACTTTTTGGACAAGTATATGAAATTATATCTTGCAATTCATTGGGAAAAATGAGTTTAAAAGAAATATGTCTGACGGATACCAGATCTTTAAATAATTTAAAAATTATTTTTCCGCTTAGTCAGTATATTTTAGAAGTTTTTGTTATTGTAATTCTTTAAATTATGCTTTGGGCCGAGACCCTAAACATTGGCTACAACAAAAACCCACCCACGATGGAATAACCCATATTAAATTTAATAATTTTATTATATTGATTTTTGTTCTGGGTTCACCATCACTGCTTTAAGGCATTAATATCGGATTCCAGTCAAAATGCTTTCGTCAGGAAACTATTTTCTGCTGGTAATTTCTAAAATTTCACTTAAATGTAAGATTTCGTTTTGTAAAATTATAATCTCAAGTTTTTTTTACATATAATGTTTGTTTTATTTTAATAAATATATGTACATAACTCTTTGCTTTGTTCCAAGTTTCTGGTAGGCTTCGTTCTTGACAACCAAATATAAACATCTGTAAATAATGGAGATTGTCCAAGCATATTATGAAAATAACAATATTCTTATTCTAATATTGAAAAATAGACTAAGGTTGTAGATCTTTATGTCCATCCAATGTTTATACTTGAATATTTCGAAACAAACTCTGATATGTCAATAATTCTAACATGGAGAAGCAGGATTGGATTCAATATTATTACATTTAAGTATGTTATAAAGTACTTGCGGAGGAGGTGGAGCGGAGTGCACTTGTGAAGGAGACTAAATCCCACCCTGGGAGTAGTGCCATGGAAGAAGACGAATGTCATAATACTAAACATTCATGAGCATGATTGTAGACACATTGTAAGACACCGTAAACATTTAAACAATTTTGCGGAATAATTCTCGCAAATATTGTAAAAATACCATTACATGCAATTAGCATACATATCGACCCCTCCTACATAAAGTATCGTAAGTAAAAAATGACAATTTTAATCATTCTAGTATTTGATACTTATTTACGTGGCAGATTAAAAATATATGTATATTGTATTCTATGACGTAGGTACTAATAAATATAATACCAAAAAAATTACAGCCATTTAAAAATATATCATAGTCGTGCATAATACTAGAATGATTAAAAATAACATTTTTTACTCACAATATTTTACGTAGAAGAGGTCGGTGCAAAAAAAATACAGCCAAGGGCACATATTATACACAGTAAGGCCCCACTTAACGCGGGGGATACGTTTCAATAAGTTCCAGCGCTAAATGAAACATCGTTAAACGAGGCAATCTTAAATAATGGCAATAAGTGAATCAGAACAGAAAATAAGTTACTTTATTAGTTTTTCTTGTAACATTTATTGTTAAATACTTTCTATTACATTAATTACCTATCTACTAATATATTAACAATATCAATTTTTTTCATAAAACATCCACGACAATAAAAAAAAGTTCCGAGTAAAGAAGTCACATTAGCGGTAAGGAAGATTCTTCCTCATTTGACTTTTTATGTTTTTTTATGAAGAAGTCATCTAACTTCGTTTGTCTTTTTCTTTTTCGTTCAGCAGGCAGTTGTCGATAACAAGACATCACATCAATAACACTTCACCTTGCCTTAGAACTTCTATCAAAATTTGTATCATTTTGAATAAATTGATCCATAATTTCCATTATAGTGACTAAACTAAAATTGTTCTCATTTTTTCCATTATAATAGATTGATTTAATGGCATATTGCGTTCAACTTCATCGTCAATCCAGATGGAAAATCATTATTCCATTTCCTCAATGACGTTGTTTCTGGAACGGGTAATTTTGGTTGCTGAAGTCTTTGTGGCTGTAGTTACTGATGATACGATTTTTTTTCTTTATTTTTTAAAATTGTTCATATTGTTGAAGTAGACAAATTTATTACAGCACCTATATCAGATTACCGTTCATCTGCATCTAATCGTCTGAGCACTTGCATTTTAGTTTCCAGCGAAATGCTTTTTCTTGTCGCTTTACTTTATTTTTTTTGCAATTACCCATTTTAGGAACTGAAAATTGAAATATTTATCACAATAAAATAATATACTTGTTATGGTTATATCTTTATACGTACACAATAACGTTGATGACCGATAATAAATTACCTATGACGCAGCAAACAAGAGTTCATATTGAAATGCACCACGAGACTGCACGCGGGTGTCAAAGCATCGAAATTGTGCACAATTTTGGGGAATCTCAATTTTGCCACGTAATACTGAAACAGCGTTAAGCGGAACCATACTATATATATATATATATGTATATTTATTTTATAAGATACAATTATAATAACTAAGCCATGTATTTGATACACAAAAATGTATACGCTTTGGATGTAAAAAGTACTTTATATGCCTGCGCATGAAATGCACACTGGATTATCATTAGATTTACAACATATTTATTTAGTAAAAAAATAACAAAAATTCACGTTGTTAAATTTTGTCCTCTGATTCAATTGTTAACGGGGGGAGGGATAAGGGATGTGCTCTCTTGTCTCCGACATATGAGGTAACAACAATGGCGTAAGATTTTTTTTGGGGGGACCCTATACAGGGAACATGGTGAAATAGTTTTTTTTTAAACTTTGTATATACATAATTGTATAAAGTAGTCGCAAAAATGGGTAAAGTTTTTTATAAAATATATTTTTTAAATATTTTGTTAATTTTTTTCTGTTTGATTTTGTATTTTTTTTACATATTTTTTATTTTTAGTGCATGTTTTTAAATATTTTTATAAATTATGTTCAATAGGGTAATGAAGCGAAATGGGACAAAGATGATGGGGATTGGATGAGGGATCATATAGGCCGAGGGAGTTTATGGAAGAGTTTGGGATGGAAATTAATTTAGAATAAAATTTAGAAGATAAATCGTGTATGTGTTGTTTGAGTCTGTGAATAATTGTGTTTCTGACAAATCAGGGTGAGTTTGTGATTCTCCTAACATGTCTTTTTGTTTGGATTCTAAGATTTTTGTGTTACTTGAATCCCAGATGGGGCTTGCGTATGTGAGTATAGGACGGATGGTTACTTTGTATAAGTGTAATTTGTTTTTTAGGGATAATGAACTGTAGGAATTTAGGAGGGGATTTAGGTCTATTGTAGGATTAATTTTGTCCAAGGAATATTACAAAATATTGCTAAATCAGAATACAAGTCAGTTTTCGAAGTGTTGTTTGTCTTCTTTTTCACACGGGTTTCACTGTTTATATGTCTATCAACGGTGTATTTTTTCAACTGTGTTAGTTGAATTTCGCACACATTGCGATAAATAATTCTACGGAAAAATATGTATGTTCTGGACGATTTTGTATTCACTTGTTATGCCGATTTAGTCCGAAAAATAATTGGGCCATTTTGATTTATATTCACAGTAAAAAAATGTTCAATAAAAGTATGTAATTCGGAAAAAGCTGAACACTCTTAAACTTGGAGTCTGATTTTGATTGATTGAGTAGTTGAGCGTGAACTCAACTTCATCCTGGTTTCTGACGCATAGGTTATTAGATTACCAAAAATAATTTTTGTAATACAATAGTGCCATTGTATTTTTATAATTGTATAGGCTAGCTTATCACTATTGAAATAAATAAAAAATCTGTTTTGGAAGCGTGAGGAGACGGAATGGGATGAAATATGTGAATCTTTAAATCACCAGGGTAACTATGCAGTTTTTAGAAAAATGGTGCTAAATCATACAATTTAACTTCATTTAATCCACTAAAAAATGTAATCATCACATTTTACTTGCAATGATTAATTACAATATGTTTGTGTGGATTGTAATTATGAGTATGTGTTGTATGATTTTATATGCTGGTAACATTGAGTGTAATGTAATGTACAAATTTGGCACGGATGTGCAATTTAGCACCGGGTGTAAAAGCGTTCTCATTAAATTGTATTATTTAGCAATACATGACTCTTTGAATATCATATGTTAACATATAATAAAAATATAACAATTTGTAAAAGCACCTAGGTACATTATTGTACATAACACAAGTATATTCTTGTAAAAAAAACTATTAGGAGGTCAAAAATCTAATTGATTTATTTATTAGATTTTATAAATATCAAAACAGACTCATATTAAATAATTATATAGAAGTATGTACCTATTTATGAATTAGAATATAAAAATTACGTGGAACATAGGTCAAATTAGATTTCTTGGATGTTTTTAAAAATAACTATGTAGGTTCTTGTAGACAAATTACAAATATTTTGCACTTGGCACCGTCAAGTCATGGAAAAAAAAACACGTTACATTTACTACAACGTAGAATGTATTACGTTTGATGGAAAATAAAATAATAAAAATCTCTTGCGGAGAACTGAACTGAATGGAGGCTGACCCATGTGACAGACGGGGATACTAATTATTAAATTGATGAGAAATCATTGAGATGTAAAAATAACTGTTTACAAATGTCTTAAACCCCCTTATTGATACTAGCTTCTTATTAAGTTCAACAGGGGTAACTATTTCTTTAAATGATTTAAAATAATAGTATTAAAATTTAATATTATTAATAAGAATGTATAAATGTTAAAGAATAACAAACATATAAATCAAAATGTTATATTTTAAATTTATATAAGTATTTAAAAATCAGCATATTTACTTGTACATAAATTTGACATCATAGTATGGATCATGGTATCGGAAGGTAAGTAAGAGGAAAAGCGAATTGACAGTGCAGTTCTTGGTATACGAGAGGTACATACCGGGTCGGCGCTTCCCAAAATCTTTTTGATTTCAAACATGTTTTGGAGATCCTGTAATCCGATCCGACAAGGTAAAGGTGATAGTATATAAAAATGTTACGTAATTTTCTAACCCGCTGTTACTAAAGTAGTTTTGATGACAAATAAACATATTTTACATTTAATAAAAAATATACATTGTACATATATCTAATTATGTTTTACTCCAACTTTATTTCATATATAATATTTCACACAATTTTTATTTTTTGCCAAACTGCGTTGCAGTTTTACGGCAAGGATTACCATTCTATTAAAATAATCAACATATTGAATTAAGGTAAACTAAAATTTTATCAACAACAATTTTAAAAAAAATCAGAAAGTAAAGATAAGAATGTGTTTGATTTTATATTTGAGTGACATGAGTTGTCACTGATGTCAATTTTATGGCACACAGACATATCAAACAAACAACAGCAATGAACAAAAAAATGTATCTGATATTATTTAGGGTTGAAAATGTTTAGCATGTAGCATTTGTTAATTTGAATATCATTCTGTTCCCTACAAAATGCTATGTGCATTCACATATTTCTTTTCTTTTAACATGAAACGATAATGCTTAAAATGAAAATATTTAAGATTTAAAAAAAAAATACTTCCACATCGTTCACCAAATTGTTTACAGTTTATGACTAAGATTTTTGATGTATACAGTAATACCCCTCTAAAAGGTCGGGTTAGAAACTAGACCATCGCCGCAAAGCGAAAATGTGCACATTTCATGCATTAAGAAGTAAAATTATTTAGGCTATCAGTAAATAAATACACTACTGTACACATAAATAATTGGTTGTTTTAATATGGGACCAATACGTAGGTATAATATAATTAGGGGCGTGCAGTCCATACAAGCAAAAAAACTGCATTACTAAAAATTGTGGGAAATAAATATAAATGAAGTAATTGGATTATTATTTACGGAAACATTATTTTATAATTAGTACTATCTGTGTACTAATTGCCTAGCTCTGAAAATTACCACGACAACTCACCGCTGTGCCCAAGGCGCTCTTGTGTATTCGCCACATCGAGATATTCACATTACTCTGTTTTGTTTTTAAGTTAGTGAATTACTCAACTCATATAATTGGCTATTTATTGAAATGAAAATTCCTTTTGGTTCATCCGTTTTGTATGTAGTTTACTTCCTCTTTTATGAATCCGAGAATTTTACTATCTTACTATTTTTAACGTGTTAATTTCATGATTATTTTTTTAAATTTGGTGTATGGATTGGTTTTTGATTTGGGAAAAACGAAAAGCAATTGGCAGAACCATTTCCTACGTTAACCTTTAATAAAAATAATTATTTCCTTCATTTATTACGTTAAGGATTTTCATAAACAATAAATAAATAATAAATTAATCATGTTCAATTATAGAAAGTGTTCTTAAAAACGTCCGTACATTTTTTATATGGGTAAGAAGAAATTATTTTACGTTAAAATTTAAACTTTAAAAACACTATTAATAGTATTCTAAAATTATAAATAAATACATGGTAGGTCGTATGAACGACGGATTTATTTTGTCTAAAGACATTGATTAAACGAAAGTACATATATTGTATTACATATATTGTTTACGCGCTTTTATACTTCGATAGGTAGGCCTGATATAAAATTTTGAATATGTGTGTTCTTTTTGTGTGGATTTAAAAACAGAAAACAAAAGCGAAGCTGCTTCTGGGAAGAGAGTTATTGTGATTCGGACGGACTTTTACGGCGGCGATAACAAAAACATTTAGTATTATATATTTTCGGATTATCGGTTGTGTGAAGGTTTTCGGTGGCTGACCAGCATATTTAAGGACCTACAAGGATAAGGACAAGGTTTGTGTAATTTGAATTTACATAGATTGAATTACTATATTCAACATTACCAATAGAAAACCCAGAACTAGCTATCGAAATATTTACGGCAACATATATTATATATGATTGTATAATATCATTGGTAACAGTATAACCTAAATATATACCTACTGCACGCCACTGATTGTAATATATGTATATGCGGGGTCCTTTTTGGCATTTTGCATTGGGGTCTAATTTTTGAAGTTACGTCACCGCTTTTAGGGCCTCAATTTGGTCCATGAAAATCTAAATCCGTTCCTGCCTCAGGCTGCACAAATCAATTTGTTTTCCATTTCGTTCGTAAAACGATCCAAGACTTCCTCTTTGGCACACGTCATGTTTAGTTCTATAACGAGCTCCTCCGCACAGGCAAAAAGACCCAATCGCTGTTTTATTGCCCTAGGTCGGTCGTCAGCACCGAGTTTGACTCGGGAATGTTTGAATCAAAACAAAACAGTAGAAAAGGAAGATTTATTTATCCGTTGGCAGCCTGACGAGTTCACTTGTTTCGAGACTGAAATCGCGTTCCGAGACTCCGGTTCGATGTTCAAATACGTGTCATTTTATCCTAGAACAAATAACTTGATTTAATGGAATAATACACTATTAAGGAAAACACATTCTTATTGTGAAGTTGTAATTATTCAGAACATAGGTCTGTGATATTTTAAATACTAAATTAATGTATTAATTATAAATATATACATATAAAATCAATTTTGTCGAAAAATATTGTTTTTGCATCAAAGGTATTTGAGATTCTGTAAAAATAATGTAGATGGCTTTCAAATAATAGAACGACAGGTGTATTAATTTCAAAAAATGTAACATATAGGTTCAAAAATTTGTCAAGAAAAATACTGGCGTTATAGCACAATGGTAGTGCACTTCCCCGGATTGGAAATAGAGATCCAGGTTCGAATCCCGGTGACGCAAAAACAATATTTTTCGACAAAATTGATTTTATATGTATATATTTATAATTAATACATTAATTTAGTATTTAGAATAATACACTTTTTTTAAGTATGAGTGAATTCAATTAGTACTATTTGTGTGTTATGCTTCCAGTTCACTGGAAAGAAAGGAAATAATGAGATTTTATTATATTTATTTAAGAGATTTTAAAATATCATTTGTTAAAAAACCAAATGCGTTGCATTTGTACTTTGTATAGGTAGGTAATAGGTGTGTAATACACAACGCTCACGTGTACGAAAAATAAAAAAAATGTCCTTTCACTTCCCGGTAGGTATGTAGGTATAGAACTTCTTTGTAAATTCAGTATCTATCTAAAAATCGGAATTAAAAAAATGTTACATATTTAATACATACTTGCTTACATAAAGTACACCTAAAAAAATGCTAAATTGTAAAACATCAAAAATAAATGTAATAAAGTTTAATTTCCCGATGAACTTTACACACACGATCTTACTAATTGTACTTATTCGATTTTTAAGGTTAATTTTAAACATGATTAATTCTAGATAAGACGATAGAATTTTCATTGGTAGAGCATCGGCGCCTAATCATATGAAGAGACAATTGTGAATTAAAATAATATTCTCTTCAGTACCAGTAAAATCTTTTGTTGCTTTTATTCTTAAATATTTTTAGAACAACTTTTTTTACGCTTTACATCAATATAATATTACAATAAGATATAGAAAGCTAGAAAGTACTTACATAGCCTTAATGCAAAATTGAAAAGAGTCCCTCATGGGCCCTTATAAAAATGACGACCTATTATTTATTATATTTACAAAAGTGTATTGTTCATTTATGAATTATCTAAGTAATTTTACTTTTTCAGCTGTTTTATTTTCAACGTAAAAACATTTTTGTTTTGAGGCGACGGTATAGTTCCTAACTTAACCTAACCTAACCCTATGTATCAGTGGGGTACTATTGTATAGATACATCGGTAATGTTTTTATTTGTTTTCGAAATACAGAAGAGAAATGTTTTTGTAAATTTAATAATACCATTGCTATAGTGGATTAAAAAAAATATTAGTCCATATAAAAAAGAACCAATGCCAAAAGTTTTGCAGAGCGCTAACCTTTTGAATCCCTTTCTAATGTGGTCCCCAATGCACCGCATTAGGTGCATTGGGGACCACATTAGTTACACCGCTGCACTTAGAGAAGTTATTTTATTAGATATTTTAGCCGCATGTAAAACATTCATAGTATCGTAGAGTCGAGGAAGAAAAAACGTTGTTGAAACTATATTAAAATTTGCATATTTAAGTAAGTTGATCCAGTTTCTTTAACTAATACCTAAAAGAGATTAGTAATCAAGAGGACACACTACAATATATAATATATACTCTTATACGAGTCGAACATTTATTTCCATTTTGAAACAGTAAATGTTAGCTTCGTGTTAATCGAATCGCAAAATGTGCTGTAATTAAAAAAAAAAATAATACCAAAATGAGTGAACTAAAAAATTTAATTAAAGGTAGTGAAATATGAAGAGATTCGTGAAAATTCAAATGTGAGAGTTTTATAGCGGTGAAATTTTTTACGCGATAGGCAAAAGATAACTATTATATTATTGGAAATGCAAAAAACAAAGCGGGTTCATCGTAAAAAGGTTATGTTTAAAATATTTTAAACGTGTACGATAAAAGTCCAGAAATGTGTCTGTCGTGTAATGCTGTGCCTGGGTAAATCCATTTTTTATGCTTTTCTATGTGATATGGTGCGCATTTTATGTTTTAAAAACTGACAGCTGATTTGTGCTCAGTTTAGTTTGTTATTTCACCATAAACCGACTTACGCCAAAACAACGCATGCAAAGTGTGTAAATTTTTTTCGAAAATCAGGGTTCAGATCGTGAAACTTACCGTGTGCTACGTCCATTTTACGGTCGACATAATTATCCATCCGAGCAAGTAATTTAAATAACCATTAATCGTTTTCGCACCACGCATACTCTAATTGATTATACTCATCCGCAGAGACTATGTACAGTGCGCACCAAAGAACCTGTTGTTTCTTAAAAAATGATGCCGGCCAGAGGGTTATATTTAATGGAGGGTACCATAGATCCGTGATTACTGACTTTTTCGTTAATCAATTAAATGGAATTAGCTGTGATTTTAATAAGACGGCAAAAAATATCTCACAACGCGCGCTACAATCAATTTATTGAAGGAAACATTCGATGAGTGCTTAATTGTGACCTGTGAATTGGCCTCCAAGATCGTGAGATTTAACATCTTTGGATTGTTTTCTGTGGGGATATGTAAAGTGGTTAGTCTACGCTCTTAAATCAGAGACGATACTTGGAGGCCAACATTCGTCGCGTTATTGCCGATATACGTCCCCAGTTGCTCCAAAAAGTGTTCGAAAATTGGACTTCCAGATTGCGCATTATCCTAGCCAGCCGCCGCGCCCATATGCGCGTAATCATATTTAAACACTAATGGTATCTATGGTTATCTTTCTAATAAAGCCGTTACCATGGTCATTACCACGATTTATGTGTTTGACTCATTTTAAAATTCTATATCTCTAAAACACACCCTTTATAATAGTAAAAATATTGATTCAAAAAAGTTTTTTGGTGTTTGTGTTTTTTGTATTTACTTCGTATTATACTCGAATCGCCTCTTATATGCCGAATAATTAATTAGTTACTGGTAATTGCTGATGACTATTTTAGAATCATTTAATTATTATTAAAACCCATAAACACGATTTATTATCTTTTCATTCAGCCAGATATACCTTAAATGTAAACCCACAGCATAGCGCGATATTTATATTAGCGGATATGAACGGACATGCATTTTTCAAAATGAATTACTTCGTCAATGGTTCAATTCAAACGAAAACACAACAAACTGATTTGTGAGGTAAGTTATTGCAGATATGAATGCATTAATAAAATAAAAATATGTGTTTTAATAAAACAACAAGGTCCATAAACACTAAACCATGTAATAATATGAGCTTACATTTTACTAATGGCTGTCAAGCTAGGAAATTGAACACTAGGCTCAAGGTAGACTGTATATTATGTTTTGCCTAATTTTAAACGAATATGATGCCTAGCGTCGCGCCGAGAGATGTAATCCTATTTAAATAAAACACGGTATTTAGGGTTATAAATTAGAATGAAATATTTAGTTAAGTTGATCCGAGTCAAACGAGTATATTACTTATGTATATTAATTACTAGTGACAGAAGTATAAATCATGACACATTATGGTACCTACTGAGTCGTTCAGCCGTCGGACATGGTGGGTGCGGGGGTTTAATGCATATTCATCAGTTTTAGTGAGATAATTTAAGGCGATCGGTTCAATTTAATGCCTTTGTAATTAACCGAAGCCGACGATAGATGAATGCGACAATGGACCCACAATCTACCGGCTAATTCTTAGATAAATCTGAAAATGACATCACAGATTTGACGGCTCATTGACACGCTATCGACGGACAGACCCGGTTGGTTGCTGGCGATGGTAATCATTTCGATAATATAATATATTATATTAATGAATCTATTAAAAAAAGTTTCATAAAAATATTATTATTCACAGCAGGTTTAAGTATAAATGTAAAAACATGTAGTGAATCGTTGATAAACAATAAATTTAAAAATTTGATCTTTTGTTTCTGTACATGATTGTTAATAATTAAACTGATCGACAGCACACTGATCTCTAAAGTAAAGCTTTACGCAAGTACCAGATCATTAAGGAAGCATGAAACATTCAGACTAGATACCTACCACGGCAATATTGCGTTCTTCAATCCGTTTTCACGAATGTGTAATGACAGTAGCATAATAATGAGTAGGATATATTCTCCGATTCATTACTAAGCTACAGAAAACTTCTACACGACACTTAATAGTTTTAAACATAATTCATTAAATATTTACTTCGTTATTTTAAAAGATTGATAAACAATAATATTTCTTTATTCAGACTTATCCATTTCTTCACATTCTAATAGACCATATCCACGGGTGAGATTTCTCTTGGAGATTCGACTCGCAATAAAGAACGGTGCAAAATTCACTGCGAAGCGATTTATGAATCATGAGTCCATGACGCAGCCAATACGCACGTACCTTTAGTGTCTCTCAAATGCAAATCTAAGTCTTATTGAGAATTATCGTAGATATGGACCATAAAAATGAAATTATAGACTAATGATAACTAAAATATGATACAAACCTTCATAATCTATCAAAATATCTTGCAAATACTGCACATGCATATCTTGGTTAGATGTAAATGATACGCAATTATGAGGATTGTTTATCCATTCTGTACAATACATCGAACTGCAGAAATTTTTTGTTTTTTCTACCTTAGGTGGTTAATTCGCACGTTTTGTGTGCCGTCATCTCTTTCGCATGAGCAAGCACAGGTTGGAAATATTTCACTATCTACATTTCACGTAAAATACACGATTTTTTTTTAACAAAAACAGATTTTTGATTATCCATTTTTGTTTCAAATCCGTATGACGGTGGCTTCGAAGTCTAATTGAATTTAGTACACTGTAGTTAAAGAAGTTTCACTTCGCTGCAAGGGATTCAATAATCATATAATCGTGCCTGATAGTAGATGTATCGTATCAGAGACGGGTTAGCCTTATGCACATGCGAAGAAAAACCTGCGCCCAAGGTAATTCCTGAATTATCACCCCCTCCTCCTTCAGAAATTGTTTTTATATGAACTTGTAGCATAAATCGATAATTTATTAATCACCCCTTTGGTGTCCGGCATTATAACGATTTAGGCGCTTCTTCATTTTAATGCCTGATGGTGTATGCTTTTCGCACCCCTATTCCTGGTTAACTTAGCATTTGTATTCCGACAGCTTCGAATTTATACATGTACACGTATATTATAACTTAATTTGTAATATTAGAATTTTCATCATGATACACAAACGTTAAATTGAACTGATTGGGTTGTTACATAATATATTAGTATTTAACTCGTGCCTTAACTCATCAGCACTCAAACAAATGTTCGGAAATGTTCGTTATTATTGTACTTTATTTTCGACGCTATTTTCTTTTACTGCCAATTAACATAATAAGTAAAATAACAATCACTTTGTGTGAAACCACAAAATTTATTGATGTCGACCGGTTTCGCTTAACTCAAGCTATCGATAAATTTCGTGGATTCACACAAAGTGATTGTTATTTTACTTAATATAATATGTCAAACCACAAAGTGATTGCTTTCTACGAAAACATAACATAATAAGCTTTTTACAAATTGATAATTTTAAAACGTGTTCTATAAAACAATACTAAGGCATTAACATGATATTGACGTATATCAGAAAAAAAAATCACAAAAACACCTAATGCGCCTCTTGCACTTTGCTTCCAATCATAGAAATTATCTGGCAAAATTGGAAGCAGTTATGACATGATTAACATGCCGATTTGACTACCTCGTAGTATTTAAAATGTTAATATATCTTAAATATTTGACACTTGAAGTTTTACCCACTTTCAAAGGGATTTATGGGGCATTTTTATATGAAAAAAGAACAAATAATTCTATGATAAATGATTACTACCTAATCGTGTATTTTGACGCTTAAAGCAAACGAAATTAAAATAATTTTATTAATGAAATGCTGGAAATCAAAATATGATTAAATTTTGGTTTTAGGGAGAATTACAAACCCATTTTTAGTTAATCAATAATTACATATAATAATGTACCTTGAAAAAAAGCTATTAATCTACTTCTCTCAATAAATGAATAACATACTTAAAAACATTATATCCGTAGTGCCCTCGTGCGTAGTCCGGTCCTGGTAATTGAATGTAAAGTTATGAACACCTGTTGGTTGTAGCTGAGCCAAGTCTGATGCAGTATTAGGAACAGTGAAAGCGTATCTAAGGAAGTATAGTAACGTATTATTTCAAATAGGTTTACGAAATGAGCGTTTCTATTGATACAGCAGGAGGTATTTATTGTTGGAAGACAATGTTTTCTGCGACAAGCCATTGCAAAAAATAGTGCTTAAATAATTAGGATTTATTTCATTTTACCCAGTGCAATATTAAAAAATCTAGTAATTTTATAACATAACAAATTTCTGTCGATTTTATTGTGTCTTAAAAATAATCTAAAAATATTACAATATTTAATGTAGCTTATTAATAAAAGTATTTTAAACATAACCGGATTAATAAACTCATCATTTTTGTATCAAAGACACTTGCCTGGTGACCAAGCATTTATTAAAATATAAAGAAAGACTGCATAGCGAGTCTGTTCTATTTTTCATAGTAAATAGAAGCGTTTAGCTTAGTTTGAAAAATAGTAACAATAATGTGACATGTATGATGTTCCCTTTTTTAAAAATAAAAATACATACATTTTTAGTTAAATGATACAGAACATAATTTGCAAAGCATAAAAAATTTTCTCACTAAATTAATTTTTCAGAATGTGAATTTATTAGCCCCTATTTTAATAATTTGAAAATGATTCTGAAATAAATACTAATTAACTATTTTTGTTATAAAATATAATATTTTTGATTGCTATCTAATTACAATAGGTGTATTTTTTTAAAACAATTCAGAATTCTAAAATCAATATTTTTTTTTTTTTTTAAATTTCATATAAACAGATATATAATTAAAAATTTACATTTTTCCGGCACAGAAATGTAGTTTTTTTTTAAATTTACATAGTCTGGGGCGGACTCATTCGAGTCAATTTATTAAGGAATTAAATAATTGATTTAATAATTACACAGTGTGTTAGATTTACTTATGAAATATACTAACCTCGTATATTAAAAGATGTGAACATTAATATATGTACAAATTCTGTACCGTTACGTAAAATATTATAGTTTGAAATTTTTACAAAATCAAGTTATGCTTCAAGTCTACGTATTTCGAAATAAATATTTGCGAAATTTATGCATTATTAATCTATATATTTTTGCTTCAGGCCCTAAATTATCCAACAAAAAATAGTCTGCCCGCTCGAAATTCAATGGTCTTTAATTTTTTGTATTAAATATGTATTTTGGAATCGATAAAATATTTCAACTAATCGAAATAATTGCATAATTACATGCTTGTTTTTTTTTAAATGCTCTGAAATGGTTGAGATTAGGCACTTACTTCTTGAACATTTTCGATTGGTAATTTAGTCAGGTTTCTACACATGAAATATTGTGGACTAGGTCTGTTACACCCTGTATACTAATTGACAATTTTTTTGACAATAATGACTTAATAATACACCAGGTTGGAATAGGATAAAATGATTCTCGGGCCTATAGTGTCATGAGTTCGCTCCTGTTCTATCCGGGTCAGATAATATATCCGAAGGCTCTGTTCGAGCTGGTGAATTGATTCGTTACCCAGAAATATTGCGATGGGAGCCATCAGTAAATGCTGTATTAGGAACACATAAATTGGCAGAGGGCGTTACTCTACCCGATCTGAAAAGAAGCACTCATTTAAATTAAGATTGCAAAGATAGAACAGAAAGTAAAAATGTTCCGTTCATAATTTTATTTAGAAAAATGTACAATGTTTTATTATCTCTTTAATGAAGCACTAAAAGTGTATATGGTAACACTTTCTACGCCTATGGAAGACAAAACACTAATGCAAATGTTCTACAGATTGCAAATACGAATAATAGTAGGCGTAGGCTATGTCGTTCGTAATAGTTCAGTTGTACGCCAGTCCTGATTAAGATACGTTAGTATCGAAACCGGTTGACGTAAAAACAACACAGTGGTTTAAAAAAAGTTATATATAAATACAATTTTAAACGTATTGACTTATTTATTGCAATCAGTACTGTTAAAACTGGCTGTTCTGTCTCTCTATGTTAATAAAATAGCCGCAGGAAGCGTCCATTCTCGTCACATTTTCCAGTATTATCACATATTATATATATATATATATATATATATATATATAAAATTTGAATCCCTATTAGATAGATATGGAATTGGAAGATTCTGTAAGAAATCGTAATGTCTTTTTACTAAGAGTTCAATTGTTGCATTCTCTGTTTGTTCTTTTGCGGTGTTGCCATTTCCTCACTTGGAGTAACCTTTCACCCGGGGCGTGAATAATAAATCGCTGGGGACTGTACTTTGCATTTTATCATTTTTGCAGACACACTAATGACATTCCGCGAAATCGCTGTATTCCACATTCGTATTTAGTCCATATTTAGGAACCTAGCTGCACAATTACAGTTTATTAACAAATTTGTTTATGTATTCAAATTATTTAATATATTGAGTCATTTGTCGTGTCAGTGACTTAATATTGTGAACTTTGTTCGCGTAGAGCAAAAATTTCATTTTTTTAAAGCACATATGGAATCCGTTTTCAAAAAAGAAGCTGATTGAGTTCTAGCAAAGTCTCTCTTACGATTTCAAAACCAGAACGAACCAGATATTATACTTGTAAACTTTTTGAAATTCACAATCCAAAGAATTTATACAAAAATGAGATTCAAACATTGGCAGAACGATAGACAAGTGATATACGAAACGATAGAGATTACGTGTCTGTTGGGGTCGGTACTAGGCGTGTTTTTATGAGACTGATAAGAACCCCGTTTTACACCCAGGAATATGCAGGATACGTTCCGAGTCATCAGTGGTGTCTATCGCCTCCACAATACTTGCCTACCTACTCCGGTAGTGAATATAAATTTAAAAGGTCAGCGATATATCATGATATGTACAATTTTAAAAGAGACTTAAGAAAATTTTAGTCCGCACTATATATACACTGCCTATGATTGAATTTATTTTTTATTATGTAAAAGCATAAAAATAAATCAAATAAATGAAAATATGTATAACGTATCTTGCAAAGGAATAATTTTTTCGAAGGAATATTAGAAATTTTTGTATTTTTACTTGGTCATGACTTCATTCATGTTCAATTTTGAATTTTTAAAAATTAAAAAAAATAATTGTTGAGTATCTTAAACGGAAATACAATTTTTGTCGTTTGAACGTCACACCTTTAATAATGGCCTGTGAGTGTAAGTCATTTGCAGATTTGGAATAAAATAATTATAAAAATATTGCCCTCTGAATGCTCTTTTAAATAAATGAATCAAATGAACTTTGCATATACATTCTATGTAGGTATCTATTTCCATACCAAAAACCAAATTCGATACCAAAAATCTATTGTGTGCAAATTTAAAAATACGATTTTTTCCCGTCATTATTGACTGTAGTAATATTTATTTTTCCAGTATCTATTTGAAATCTAATATTAACTTGACAAAAAATATGCAACAAATTGCTCATGCAATTAAGTTATTAGATAATATAATTCATATTAGATAATTATAATCATTTTTTCGTTGAAGTGAGCACCGTATTTCAATAACCAAATTACGAATTGTGTTTATCCGAACGTTATAAAAAATATATTTAAATGATATTACCTTCCCTTTAACATCAGCCACGGTATTAAACGCTTAGAAAAATATTAAGATGTTTTAATTTTGAAAAACAATCTTTATTAATAAGAGAATATTTATAAAAACAATAGTTTTAATTCACGTACATCATATTCGTATTACAAATATTACCATTTTTTAATTCATTTTTCAATTTTTTGACAATACAAATTACTTACTTACCATCACGCCGTTTCCCCGTGGGGGTAGGCAGAGAGGATAGAGCGCCACACTCTTCTGTCCTGACACACAATTCTCGCCTCATCCACATTCATACATCTTGTCATACAAGCTCGCCGATTGTTGAGGCTTCTAACAGAACCATCCTCCGTTATCTGGTTTACCTGGTCGTGCCAAGTCTTCCGCGGACGTCCTCTATTTCTGGTTCCATCAACACTTGCGTCATATATCTTTCTTACCATTCTCTCCTCATTCATCCTTTCCATATGACCAAACAAATTATCAATACAAATTAAACTATGTAATATGTATCTTGTGAACAAAAAGGTCACATAGCCACCAAATTATATATCTCAAAGGTAATTAATGCAGTTTATAAATTTCCTTTCTAATATATATACATAGTGACACACAGAAGGACATCACGAGTTAGATTGATGATTGTAATTTATCTGGAGATGTTTATTACGAAAATATCGTAAAATGTATCCATTCATTAAAGAAAAGAAAAACAATAATCAATAATGAAGATTCATCAAAAAGATCCGACTCAATTGAAATAATGAAAGCTGTAACGAGGATTTAACGACGTACCTACATTTGAAGACATCGCCATTAGATCCATCTACCATTTCGACATCTGTACAGCTGAAGAAACACAATAATTGAATACGCCATCCTCGGTACGGACCGCATTTTTTGTACGTATATCTCAAACCAAAGTGCCCTGTCATGGCAGTCTTGTATCAAAGCTAGTTAATTAAATGCAATCAGTTATTATTATTTTCGATTCGTCTCGATCTGGCAATTTAGTTGTCATCGGCTACTTTGTACGGCTTGTGTAATACGAGAAGTCTCCGCGCAACCATTTATGCAACTGCGGTTCGGAACAATTGGTTACAATTGCGAAACATGAAAATAAACAAAACTTTGTACGTGTGTAATAACAATGTTTACTCGTGCTCATAAGGAGCTACAATAACAACAACCTGTTTACAAAATCATTTTGCATTGTAGGTCTTTTAAAATGTAATTATTTTTGATATTTAGTAATCTTTAAAGCCAGTCCCTACGGACTTCACCATTTACATCATGTCGTGATTCTTTTGACGTTTCGTTAAATATTTAATTGGGAGATTTATAATGCAGGGAAAATAATAAAAACAATTAAATTTAATATTAACACGTATTAAACAAAAAGGTTTTAAAAAACTCTCGAGTAAATTTATGTATTTATTTAAGCTAAAGTTAATTAAAAATGAGATATTTTTATATTTTTATTAAAAACTTTTTTTTCGTCTGCCAGACCATCTTTACTGATAATCATGACCTTCTTTTCATTGAAAATGTTCTACCAGCCATTTTCATTCACTACGATACTGGATGATTATACCGATAAGATTGGAGCTTCAACATACCCCCTATATATAATATACATCCATTCTTGATATCCACATCGTATCATTTGGACCGTATTCCCCTGCTTTGTCAGACCGTCACTGCGTTTTATTTTAAATTGCCACCTTAAAGATGTGCAATATGTAGGATAGATAGTAATATGTATTTATTTATTTACTATTAAATATTTTCAATATTTGAATATGTCCAAAAATACACAATTACTTGATTTTCACCAACAAAGACATTGTTATTAAACAAATAATAGATATCTCATAGAGACGAAGCTATTTTTTATTAATGGAAAAATATGAAAGCATGGGTAATTACAGGGCTTATGACCTATCTTAGGCTGGCTTAAGTGATCACTTTACACAATATAACATTCACCAATCCACCCAATCAACCTCCATATCTATCAAATTTTTGAATGTGTATTTAAACAGTCTTATTCAAAGTTAGATTTTTGTTTGTTTTTATCTTAATAAACTGAAATTTGATCAAATCTGATAAATTGAATAAATATTTATTTACAAGTATATGATATTGCGTTACAAATGTCTTGTCGAACCACAATGGCGGAGGTGAACACATTAAAAATTATTATAAATACTAATCTATTCATAATAAATAATATCTATGAGCGGTTAAGGAGTCGGACTAGAAATCTGAATATCTCTGGGAACGTAGGTTCGAATACACGACTGCCAGTATTTTTATTTTTAGTCTGTATATTTATCCAAGATACAAACCGCTTTGCCGATAAAAATTTGACGGCGAAACCCCTAAAATATGCTAAATGCCACAAGAAGCACCACTTGAAGCATCAAAAAATTGTTTTTTTTTTGTTTAATTAATTCCGGAAACATAACCGACCCGGTAAAGACAATCGTTAGCTATTGTAGTTAATATATAGTTTTCTACTATATAATATAAATTAGTTTTCTGTGTTGGTTATAATGGGTGGTTCAAATATGAAAAATAATTGTAACATCAATTAAGAAACAAACATATAAATAACGTTTTTAATAATCGTATAACTTTTTTTTGTTTCCACTAAAAAATGTTTCGAAAACATTTCAAATTTTGAAGGGTCTTAGATATTGATGGGGTTCTAGATCAGCGATTCACGCACCGCCGTTTCTTGCACGCAACGGTGCTCGAGTATCTGAGTAGGCAACCGATAGAATGAAACGAAATGCTCACGATTTCAATTATTATTACAGAGCGGTATCCAATTTATTCGCCTGTACAGCCTGATGCGTCTGACCCGGCGGCGCGGCCGGCTCGTCCTAGGAAAGTGTGTGATTGTGCCCTCGTGGAAATATCGATGAGCATTTCAATTATTTATTGATAGGTCGAAGTACTCTACTCGGTGTTGCTTAAAGAATAATATGTAACAATGGAAAGTAATAAACAATATGTTAATTTGCCAGTAACGCGTCGAGCTTTGTGTTGTATAAATAATAACATGGAAGTGGCGACTGTTATAAACGATGAGCTCAAAATCACGAACCGTGAGTCAATCACTGATATCTTTGAGTTACACTCACTATCAGTGATCGAATATCTGGGAATATCGTGATTCGTGATTCATTTTTTTATTGTATTCATAGTTGGTTGTGAACCATGATTCGGTGCATGCGCATATAAAACGAAAATATTCATGAAAGAATGACGTTATGATTCGTGATTCTGGCAAAACGTTTTACGCATTTGACCTGAAATGATGAGAATTTGACCCGAAAAATAAACTCACATTTTTTGAAGGGTTTTCATTCTCTTAGTGATGATATTAAATTAGATATATATATTATGCTAGAATATTTTATAGTTTTTAACGCAAATAAAGTTTGAATAATATAAGTAAATACGCTCAAAATTATGTTTCTATATTATTTATTTATTTCGTGTATTGTGATATCGTGCGGCGCACACGTATTAGTAATGAAACTGTGATCACAGTCACAGTTTTCAATAACTGATATCATCGAATATTAATTACAATCACACCAGTGAGTCAAATGTAGTATTTTTTCTCATCACTAATAGACAGCTTTGAAACAAATTCCTAATAATCACTAATAAAATCCGAGTATTATATTCAGTTAGAATACTACCTAATAGAAAATAAACACATGGAAAATGATCAGTTATTAATCTTTGATACTATATATTCTGCACTTGACCTAATGTGCTGTTTTCTGGATAATATCTGCCGGCAGTGGTGCTCGGATAGAGAATCAACTTTTTTTTTGGGCCCGTCTTGTTTCCCGTGAGGGAGTGTTTTATGTACTGATTACATACATTATGTACATTTTTATATGGGGTCATAGGTATAAGGACGAACGTTTTGGTTGGCGGCCGTGCGTCGTTGCTTGGACACTTACACGCTGAGCTGCGTTGTACGGTCGCCTGTTTAGCATAAACAAATGTCAACCTGGCGATGAATGAGTAGGACCGATATAAGAGCTTTTGCTTATATATTATAGTCCTGAATTAACAGTGGGTTCCCTCATTAGTTAGAGTACTACCTGTTTTTGTTTTAATCGGCGACCCGGTCTGTGATGTTTATTTTAAATATCCATACCTATGTTCTGAATAATTACAACTTCACAATAAGAATGTGTTATCCTTAATAATATATAAGTTGTATCAATGTATCCAAAATTTAATAAAAATGAATTTTTAATTCTGGCGTCCCCTATCGGTTAACTCAAAGGTATTAGAGATTCCGTTAAAACAAAGAAGATGACTTTCAAATAATGGAGCGATAGATATATTCATTTGAAAAGTGTAATACATAGGTTCGAAAATTTGTCGTCAATCCACTATATTGGTATAGCATAATCGGATAATGCACGTTCCCCGAAGTTGAAGAGATCCAGGTTCGAATTCCAGTAGCAACAACAATATTTTTCGATAAAATTGATTTTATATGTATATCTTTCTAATTAATACATTTAATTAGTATTAAAGATATCACTGACCTATGTTCTGAATAATTACAACTTCAGAATAAGAATTTGTTTTCCTAATTCCATATATCATTACATATTTTTGTGAATACCGTGTTTTTAATTAATTTCAAACGACAACCCCAGCCTCTGACCAATTAAAACGTGGAGCAGCATCAATACAGTTACAATGTGCATAATAAGTATAGTATTATTCACACTAATACAATTGTTCATTATAAATGGAAAGGAATATATCTACCTTCCTGAGTAGGAAAACAATACTCACTAAAAAAAATTGCAGAATATCATCTAGTACCATCTTATAAAAAATATTTATTTATTTTACTATAAGTAATGTTTTTTTGGGACGTTTCTATATAATATAAATAGTTTATTTATATTTTCATAGTTTTCATTTTGCGTATGAATTTTAAATGTTCAATCTAATTTATATGCATTTTTATTATTAGGCACATTTTTGTTTATTTCTTTTACACATTTGTTACCTAGTTTGACGGCGTGAACCTATATTGCAAAAACTTCTTATAGTGTTTTGCATTAAAACATAAGAAATCGGAAAAATAACAGAAATGCTATATATGACACATAAGTTATCACCTAAACATTAATTTCATCTATAATAGATTCATGTTTAATGGCAGGGGTTGGTTTCATGTCCATGAATAATTAGTTTATGGTTGCGTTTTACGTTGTATCGTTATCATTAAGTTAGGAAGTGTACACTCAACAATTAAAATGACATTCGTTATCATAAGTAGGTATATAAGTAAGTGATGTGCTCAAAATCATGAACTGTACGTATCGCTGATAAAAGAAAATCAAAATTTGCAGTAAACCTTCGTTCAAAATAAATTACCGCACATACCATAAATTGACACTGTATTTCATTTCATTAATGGGTGATACGGGATAGGTTGTTATTGAGAAAAAATTTTTTTTTTTTTTCACTGTTATTGTGTTTAGTTTGTAGAACTCCATGTTTATTTTTGATTAAATTTAAAAAGTCAAATTATACAGAACAGTGCAGTTTTAAAATGGCCTTAACCTTTACCATACCATGATATAAAATACCCAAATGCAGCCATGCTGTCAACTCATGTTACCATTAATAACTGTTTAAAAAAAAGTTTTTATTAGGTTAAATGACTTTAGGTTTAGGTTAAATGGCACGAATTTACTCTAAATATTGAGCATTCAATTTTGAAAAAAATGATTAATAACATAATTTAGAGAATTCATTAAGTCCTATACAATATCTCCTTCCTTCTTATCTCTCTTCATTTAATTAATGAGAAAGAGACAATTATATTTGTATGTTTGTTGTTCTTTTCACTGTGAAAATAGTGTGTGATTTCTGTTTTTCATATCACAAATTGTATTTTTACCAACGTATTTATTTTACAACGGATTGAATGCAAAAAATAATTGTTTTTGTACGATTCCCTTTTCATAATTGGTTTTCCACTAGTCATTCCTAAGCGCTAATATTTTCTTCAGAATTATCTAAAATATGAATGTTATGTTACATGTATTTACCGAAATATTATAGGTTTAATTATGAAGGTAGACCTGTGTTACTGCATGGTTTGGGAAGGGTTAATCGCCAAAACAGCTGTAACATAAAATAATGCTTACGCAAACTAGCAGAACTCAATAATAATATTTATTATAATGTCTTTTTAAATTTAATTTAAAAAAAAAAAATTAGGTTAGGGGTGGTTCATATATAAAAAATAAATAAATAAGGTTACTACTTGTAAAGATCAACCTTTAAATGAAATGAATGCGTGTTGCAATTTAAGCCAGGTGCAAATTGCTGGTCAGTGTCTTGGTAGCTGTTCTCGTACTTGACGTACCGTATGTCATAGATAAAATTCCACTAATAACGTGCATCAGTTGGTAGGCACCATTTTATGATTTTCACATACCACGGTTATATTAATTCATAGTTTTATTGTATATAAATATAGTTTATCGATAATTTTATTACCTTCTGCGCAGTGTTTATTTAGTGTTCTTTCACAAATTCTAATAAATCTGTATAAATAAATATTTACAGTGGCGATTGAAAACTTTTATTCTTACGTTTCACAGAGGAATAAATAAATGTCGTGAGATATGTTTACCAGTGAAAGCAAATCGAGAAGTTCTGTATGGGTAAGTACCTGTTACGAAAACAACCGTGGCGTTGTTGGGTACAGTGTGCCTTGATAGATAGTGCGTTACACATAAATTTAAAAAAGTAATAATTAACCTTTTAAAAAATTGTATTATTATGTGAACAGCGAACACCATATACTTTATCTGTTATGACACCGAAGGATGGTGAAATAATCTCGCTTTTAGATTTTTAAAAAAATACAACATATTAAAGAGGGTGTCATGAAGCAAATTACGAAAAATTTTAATGTGATTTCTTTGACTTTATCCAGAAGACCTCTCATCCTCACTCCATTAAAAAGTGTATGTCTATAGATATACGTTACTTGAATTGCTTGATGTTTAGTGGTAAGACACTCGTCTAGTAATCTAGTGATCGGGGATTCACATAGGAGATCACTAAGTTAAGAGAAATATTGCTATTTAGTTGATATATACATTTTTTGATAAATTGATTTATCAGATGTCGCGACTGAGTTTTTTTAACTAGCTTGTCCCTCTATCTTGCTTTACATTTTTGAGCAGTTTAAAAACATGCAAATTCGTAAATATTGGACTTAGGAAAAAAACCTAAAAAATACATTTACACACAAACGAAATTTACCAGATTTTTTTGGCCAGTGCGGAAAGGTTTTTAGAATCTAATCACTAAATACAACATTTCAGTACTAATGAGTATAATATAGAATCATTTATTTTACAATAGATAATTTTTATATAGTGGCAGATAGCAGTTGTTAAATCATTATTTAAACCGTTTTATAACTCTGATTGTATTTGATTATAATGATTATTGATAATTCTTCGAAGTGGTATGCTAGAAAGTTATCCTCCAACAGTAAAATCTTAGTTACCAATCATCGTTAAATCTCATTTACCAGTCATCATCTTAATCACGGATACATAACCGTTTATGCTAGATAATCTAACTAAAACTGTCGAATCATTTTTGGTATATATCTGGTTAATTAATTTTATCTCTCTGTTATTATTGACCTTCTTTCAATTGTGAGAGATGGTGGAAATACAGCTTCCATATTAATGAAGAGACAGTGATGTTCTCCTTAAAGGTTACAACCGCTTCGCTAAATAATTTTAGTTACTGCACAAGTTATAATTTCTTCGATTGTAATAGTCTTGAATGTATTACTTACTTGATCTCATTCTCAATGTTATGAAATATGACACATCTAAATGCTTTATTTTATTTAAACAAATCAACAAGGAGCGATTCAGCGGGAAGTTTTTAATTTTAACAATCGGTTCGCGTAAACTGGTGCGAACCCATAGTGGAACATCACTGTAAAATCAACTGAGGAGAGCAGTATTTATAGCTCTAAAGTATACAATGAAGTGGTTGTAGAATTGTGAAGTAGCAAGAATGCTGTGTTATCTTTGAAGTAAACTTATTTTCTTTCGTAACGGATGAGTTTCTAATGAGAATAATGCTGTACAAAAATATGTAGCTACCTAGTGTCTCTGTACTGGTTAATGTCAGTGTCCGTTTATTTATGACTTGTTTTCGCATTTTTTCACTATGGTCACTCGCGTCAGTTCTAGGCATTGCAACATAGAACATTTCGCAAGCGAAGTAACGCACTTCTCAAACGTTCTCGTCTTTTTCATTTGAATTTTTCATTCCTTCACGCTGGCGTTTGTTTCGCAAAACGATCGGCTTTGTCGCTTTCACTTCCTGGTCCGGCAGGCCAATCAGCGGCTGGCGTCCCTCCCTCGCAGCCAATAAGGGGGCCGCAGCGCCGCCGGGCCCCGCCCCTCGGGTGACGTTTGACAGCCGGTGAAATGGAAAATCGTGGTGAGGGAAAACCATAGAAGCGGAACGGTAGTCGTATTGGCGGGAAACGGACCGACGGGGGTAACATTGGCTAATGGCCGAGTCGGACAGTCGTGCGATAGAGGGCGCTGAACAACTTTTTAAACGCGGTCAACGCAAACCTTTCTCAGAGACTTGAGCACGTGTGTTTGATAAGCGCCATTGCAGGGGCAGAAGGTTGACCAAATACTTTTGATTGTAAATGTTATGGTAATAAATTGTATTACGGCGGGGAAATTGCACGAAAAATCAATCTAAAAAAATACCTTGATTTCGTCACATTATTGACAAAGTTAGTTAAATGTTTAAGATTTGACTTTATTTCTTATAAATTATAAAATACTTTGTTGTGAAAAATCGAGTTTAAATAGTGCAATAGCTAGTTCTGATATGCTCATAAAAAACTGCTATTCAATACCACAAGGCACATTACTTGAACCATTATTATTTATTTTATACTGTAATGATATATTTAAACATAAATTACATGGTAAAATAATGTCTCATGCAGACGATACAGTATTGATAATTAATAAAAAAACTTGGACTGACGCTAATATATCTGCAAATGTGTACCATAAAATACTACATACCATAAAAAAGTGGACGGATGATAACCTACTATCAATTAATACTGATAAAACATACTATTTGCTATTCAAAAGAAAAATAACACTGAAATTAATATTAAAATTCACACCAAAGCCTGTACTCAAGAAGACTTGTTACCAATGCTCATCAGTTAAAGAAAAACACTGTATCAAGTACCGAGGAATGAAAATACTAATATTATAAAAAAATTAGGAAAACTGCCTACATATTTTTAAGACTCAGAAACATCTTATCACTTACAAATCTGAAAATAATATATTACCCATTTGTACATTCACATTTACAATACGGTATTAATAGATGTGGAGGAGCATGTAAAATTTTAATATCGCAATTAGAAATCACTCAAAAAATGACGATAAAAATTATTCTAAAAAAAATTACTATTCAAGTATCAACTCTTCATTGATTTCAAAGTACTTAAAATAAAAAAACATACAAAAAAAATCAATTATCAAAATTTTAAAAATTAAAAATAAATTAAATATTAGAAGCGAATTCCAATCTACAAGATTTAGAGACCAAATTGATATTCCAAAACTAAAATATACTGCAACCCAAAATCATTACATTTATCAAGGCATCAAATTTTTTTACAATCTCTTCATCAGAGTTAGAAATATTACAGACTACTACAAATTTATATCTGAAGTCAAAAAATTTGTACACACACTAACTGAAACATAAATTATATACTTTCGTATATAATCTTTCTTTATACATGAGTCTTACTCTCATAGAGAAGAAATAAATGTCAAAAGAAATATATATATATTACTGATTATTTTTAAAATGTATTATATCTTCTAATATTAAAATAAATAAGTTTAAAAAAATGCACTTACGTGAGTATTAAAATATATGTTTATATTTATATTTCAAAATGATTTTTTTTAAAATATAAAAATGGCTTAGAATACCTATTTGTAAATAATGACGGGTCTTTAACGATATTTTTATTACAATTAAAAAATTCAGGAAACAATATTTTTTTTTATACTGGGTTACTAGCAAAAGACTGAAATATAAATTAAAATCATCTTACTAATTCCATCTTCATATGATTGGATTGGTTAAAGCTGTGTTTAGATTTTAGTATCACAAAAAATGAAAAACAACGCATAAAAGTGCAACGCAAAGCAGGTTCAAATTTTTCGAAAGATATGCAGAATCATATACTCGTAATGCAGAGAACGCAAATCGTAGTAGATAAGATTTGAACAAAATCAATATTGTTTGGTGATTTAGTGTCTCTGAATTCGGGGCGCATCTTATAATTGATGACGTCTTACAATCACTGTAGAATTCTGCAGTCGTGATGAATCATCACTGATTACTAGTAGAACTGAGTCGTAAAGTGACTCAGAAAAATCGGACACTGAATCTGAATAAATTTCAGACTCTGATGGTGATAGTACATAAATAATATTGTGCTTATTTTTAAATCCCTTTTATTGTGATTGTATGACTGCCTGTTATAATAAAGTACACATAATGTTTTTATTTTTTATTATTGGTATATACGAATAAGGGTGCGTCTTATAATCGAGAAAATACGATATAGCGCCCTAGGAATGATATTTTAATAGTTAAATTGTTTGGAAGCTGTGGTTTTACGTATGTATTACTTTTATAATCAGAGCATTTTTATCGAAGTGCTTTTCCGTTATGGTAGGCAGTGCAAAATTATAATGGAAAAAAAAAATATATAAAAATTATATAATTGCTTAAAAATCACTTAAATAAGTCAAATTAATAATAATTGTGGTAATCAAATATTCTTGCAATACTCTCAATATAATGTTTGTATTTTTAAAAGGTTATAAACATACAACCAAACAATTATTCTCTTCTTTTTCTTCTACGGCACTACATCCTCTTAGCCTATTTGGCCTCTTTCACAAGTACTTTCCACCCACTCCTATCCCTGGTTATTTTTCTCCAGTTCCCGGACTCTTCTATCCAGTTCCAGTCATCTTCCACATAGTCAGCCTACCTCCTCCTTGATCCGCTTCTAAGTCACTTCCATTGGGGTATCCACTAGGTCATGATCTTTGGTGTCCTGTCGTCTCTTTTTCTTTCATCATAATCAGTCTTTGTGACCTACAGAATCTGACGATTGTTTCTTGATCAATTAAGTCTTCAAGCTCATGATTCATTTTTATTTTATAAGTTCCACTTTATAGTGTAGGTACATATATTTTTCTTGGTATTTTATTAGATTTGTGTTTGGCACCAAATTTCTCAACCATAAATAACCACTGGTCTTATTATTATTTTACATCAATTAGCAATTTGCTTCGTTAATTCAGTATTTTTAACATTTCAAAGTATTACTTCAAACTAAAGAGTGCCCAGATCAACACTGATACTGGAGAATGTGTTCTTCAACAAGTGTGAATTATATCGATCTTTTTTATTCTTCATTGCATTATTACACTAATTTTCTCAAAATCTCATTTCTCGATCTCAATCTTGAGATTTACATCTTTGCAAAAGATCAGTCAACTCTGCTAGGCCACGTGAAACAGGCAAGATAAAGGCGCACTGGTTTCTAGAAATTTCCGTCATGTTGGTCCGATACACTTTGAATACAGTAATTCTGTTGGAAAACACCGGGTAAAGAGGCTGCGTGGAATTAATATTGTATCATGTCGGTATGTAAGTTTACTGCGGAGGTGAAAAGCTGTGTACCCTATTATCAATTTAACACCATCGGCGAACAGTCCCGCTGGTTACATCGCACACACACAAACCAAATTATAATTCATTATTATGTTGAATCGAGATATGCTTCTGCATTATATTTAATAATCCTGTGCACTCGTGTACAGGGAACGCCATGTGTGGATGAATACTTATAAAATGAAATATTATAAATTACAAAGGTTGTGACTTGCGAGTGTAATATCATTTTATTATTTGGAAGATATAAGAAGGATAAAAATAATTGGAAGCGGTAGGTATTAGGAATATGTACACATTGATTGTAACGGCATTATCAATCTTAATTCTAGTGATGAGCTAAACCGTTATTTAAACCATGATTGTTACTGTCACCGTTACTGAAACCTAAACCTCCAACAGTTAAATCTTAGTTACTAATCATCTTCACAAAACAATACAAATTACAGTCACAATAACGATTTAGCTCACCACTACAAAATTCTCAAAAAAATATAGCCTTATGCTGGAGAGATGGTCGGAGATTATCTTAGTTTATTAATTATTATCAGTATGACTCAATTAAGATGTTAAAAAATTCGCAGTACTCGTAAAACTGTGCAATGACGAGCAGCAGTGAGAATCGCCAACAAAATGGTCTTAGACAAGGAGATCCACTATCACTATGAAGTAAGTTATGATGAAACAGCAAACGCTGACTAACGAGTGAAGATATTTTATTTGCATATGCAGATGATATATGTTTCGTTAATGGTAAACCAGTGACTGTCGAAACGTTTATGGATTATCTCAAAGAAGTTGGACTAGAGATCAGTGCTGTCAAAACAAAACACCTAAAAATAAGTAAAAGAAAGTTTCTATGAAAATGGCGCTATAGAAATTGTCCATTATTATTAGACGCCATTATCATTATTGCCATTGATCGTAAGAGGTCAAGCTTTTGAATCGGTTAAGAACCTAGGAATAGATGTGACAATAAATAATGTTGTCTAATAATACATACATTCTAAGATAAAATCAGACAACTTTTGTTGTTATGCTTTACAAACATTTCTATCGTTGGGTATGTTGTCACATCATTTAAATAGATCACTCTGTACGATTATGAAATTAAATAAAAGTTGCAGCCGTCATTTGTTACATTTTCTTTTCAGAAACTTAAAAATTATTTTTATTTATTACATAGTGATGTCTTAGGCCGAGTTGCGTCATCCTCGGTAACTATAACTGAGATTCAAACTCGTTTACATTCAAACGCGTTTACTTTTAAACGAGATTCAAATAATTTGACAGAAATCGAGTTGCGTGAACAAAGTTTATAGTTATCCAGTGTAGCAATTACATGGGCCTCTTAAAATCTTATTTTCAAAAACAAATGCCGCGCGAGTAATTTTGCTTATGGCAACACATGTAGGACGCTTCATTTGACATTTGACGTTTACGTCGATTTGGTGTGTGTACTTTCACGCAATTGACGTTTTTGAACGATGAATGTCAATATAAAGTAAGTATTCTAGTATTTTAACTATATTTAATAGTTTATGTTGTAAATTACGTATAAGTAAACATTATTTTTAATATTTATTCAGAGAATCCAAGACGAAGCAAGAAACAACAGAATGGATACGAATTGTGATGTAGATGTCAATGGATATCAGGTTTCGGTATTTGATGATGATGCAGATTCTAACTGTAAGTACTCTGCAAGGCCTTGCAATGCAATCTTATCACTTTCATATAGAAAACTTTTTTATCACTCGTTTTGCATTTAACATGATACCCTTTAAAAACAAATAAATACCATACACACCCCAGTTGTAAGCAGATCAATTATACAAATGGAATATGTTTGTATGTTCATAGGTGGAAGATGTTGAGCACAGGCCTCAAGTCTGAATATCTTGGCATTGCATTTAAATGCCAACTGATGGCATCACCTCTAAAAAGTGAGTAGAATAATAATTCACAATATAATGAATTAATTTTCTGGTGTATGCACACTTACATAATGTAAAAAAATATAAATATTAGATATCGATAATGCTTTTATTTAGTTTCATTATTTCATTTATAATATATACCCTTTCTTTGTTCGCAGATATTTCAAAATGCAAAATGAATTCAACCACCCCAAATGAACAAATAGACAATACACAAAAACTGTGTGCTGTAATTTTAGTCAGACGTCAAGCTGAGAGATATTTAGCCCAACAAAATTTTAAATTAGTCAAAGAAAAAAATAATATGTAATTAATTTAATAATTTACTTCTTTAATTGTATAAACATTAACAATTTCTCTATTTTTAAATGTTTACTACCTCGCTGTGTTTAGCTAATGTGGTTTCACACCCTTTCATTTTAACGATATTAACATAAACCGTTTTTCTATTTACTAAAATAATAATGTGTAATTATGTCGTATGGCTTTACAGTTTCTAATTATTGACTTTAATTTTACTTACTTGACTTTACTCTCTACAAATAAATTATGGTAATTTCTGTATGTGATTTATGTTAAAAGGTATATATATATATATATATATATATATATATATATATATATATATATATATATATAAATATAATAAAAGAGTTTTTACGGAGGAAGAATTGTTTTATTATAGATCCAATACTATTGTATAATAAATGTGACAACAATTTAAGCTAAATCTTAGAAATGAATGGTGTACAGAGCGATGAAGATCTTTAATGAAATGCCAGATGAAGATACTTCATAGATTCAAAATGAAACTAAGCCAATATGTGTAAGATAAGTTTAATCTTATTTATATTAGAACATATACATATATATATATATATATATATATATATATATATATATATATATATACACAATTGTACGCATAATATTAAGAATCAATAAATAAAATGCTATGGCTGGTTAAATAATTGGGAAAAACAGCCATTTATTAGATCTTGTCTTATATTATTTCCATCCTGTGCAGGTTCAAAGTCAATTTCATATAATATTGCCACAAAGTTTGGTGGCTCGGTAACATTGTGCAGCACTGCTGTGGCTATGACTGCTTCCACACTTTCAATACTCAGCCTGAGTTTCATACCTATTGCAGGGAAACGCCTTTTTCACACCCCAAATGTTCTTTCTACAACATTCCTAGTCCTGATTTGGCTCTCGTTATATAGTTTTTCAGCCACAGATATTGGATTCGTAAATGGAGTAAGTAAGTATGGTTTGAGTAGATAACCACGGTCACCAATGAGATGTTTCTCATTAAAAATATCATTCATCTAATTGCCCTTTTAATCTAGAATGACTGAAAATAGTACTGTCGTGTATTAAGCTTGGCTACCTTGCAACAACATTTGTGTATTTCACTGTGGCATCTATTACTGCCTGCACATTCATGGAGAAGTAATCCTTCATATTTTGATAATATTCCACATTATTTCCTCCTGAAGATAGGATTTCCACATGAGTGCAATCTATTGCACCAATCATGTTTGGAAATTTTGAAGTGTTGTAAAAATGATTCAGATATTGCTGAATTTCTTCGGTAGATTCAGGTAAACATAAATTGCGATCTGAGAGCGGCTATTGCTCTGCTCACTTTGTTCACAATTCGCGAAACAGTGCTCTTGTGTACACCAGATATATCACCCGTGGATCTTTGCATTGATCCTGTGGTGTAGAAATGTAAAGTTATCGAGACTTGGTTCACAGGACGAACTGCGTGATTTCTGATCTTTATCAAAAATATTATTATATACCTATGAAGTAGATAACTTTAGATGACATTATATTGTCTGAAATAAGCAAGACCAGTTGCCTAACCATAATTTTGAACAGGCAGAATCTTGCAATAAAATCTATTTCTTCCCATATAAAATGATCAGCTTGTGGCCTAAAAGATTTGCTTTTCTTGTAAAGGATTCATTGAACAATTATTTGATCCTCAGAAGAATCGGTATCAGTGCTATCTGACATAATAATGTTCATTTCAATAATACGATGTCGAAAAATTTTGAATAATGCTTTCAATGACGGATGTCAAGTGAATGCGCACAATGCAAATGTGCCCTAGATGACAAATCCAGTGGATGCAATCCGTTATCGGAAAAAGATTTTTTTAAAACCCATTTCTTCCTGCAAAAAATCATGTGCCTAAGTCCGAGTTTTACTTTTCCTGTTAAGAATAAACTGTATAATTAGTTTATCATCAAAAAAGTCTGCGATATCACTGCTATCCGACATAATATTGTACATTTCGATACTACAGTGTCAAAAATTGAAAAATACTCGATTTCGGTGACATCTGTCAGTGGCTCGCGCACAGTGCGCATGCGCATTAGTAAAGTTTACATTTAAGCGGAGATTTTCGGCGGTTTATAGAAAAAGTTAAAAGTAAACGACAAAAATGAGATGACGCAACGCGTTTTCGGATAAACTAAGCTTAAAAGTAAAGTTTACGGTAACCGAGGATGACGCAACCGGCCCTTATTTATTTGAGGGGTTGTATTGTACTGGCGAAAACATATTTCACAACCTTTCAAACAGGTATAAAACATGTATTTAAATTTACTCAACTGTTTCATTTCTGTACTCAAAAGTGGGTATATATAAACAAAGCTGAAAAAATTCTTTGCAATCACCGAATGAAGAAGAGTTCTTTGAAGGGTGTAAAATTTCAATATGTTAAAAATAATCTTTTAATTTTTTATTATTTCATCAAATTATTAATTTTGCATACGACGTCGGGATGTTCCTGAATATCCTGTTAGGTGGTTGTGACCACAAAATGAGATCTTAGATCTAGAGTAGGTACCTACGTTCATGGGCTTAATTATTCCGTTCTTGTATTTATTATAAGTTATTACTATGTTATGTCCAATTATCTCGATTCGCGATAATCTTTGGTTACATCTTCAGAACTATTCCATTCTAATAAAGATAAAATTGTGAATATATCTGCAAAAGCTAGGGGTTTTTTTTAGAGAGAAATTATTATTATGTCAATGTATCGACTTATTAATAAAATTAAGAAAATGATTTTTTTATACATATCAGTCGATACTAATATCACAAAATTAATAGATTTTATTTTATTTTGGTTATAAAATTACGATTAAATACATTAATCCATGAACGTAAGTATATGATACATTATGTGACTTTGATTATGCTCCTTATTTAAAAAAAAAAATCATCTTTCTACTGAGTTATATACAAGTCGTTAATAAAAATAATTATTTCGACTAAGTCTTAAATAGACGAAGATAAAAATAGTTAAATCGTATTTGTAATGAATTATACAACTCTTTATGTATTTAAAGGAAAAATTATAAAAAAATCTCTTGGTTATTCACGAATTCTTGAAGGAAATTTTATACACGTTCCCCGGATAGAAAGAGATCTAGGTTTGAATCCCGGTAGCAATAACAATATTTTTCGATAAAGTTGATTTTATATGTATATTTTTCTAATGAATATATTTAATTTTAATGAAAGCAACTATATTGAAATATCATTAATTTGCATAAAAAAATCGTAATAAATAGCGTTTTATTTAAATAAGGCGTTGCCCTCTCGAAACACCTCTACCTCCATTATCCCTTTTGTCCATTGCTGTTTATTTTTTTCATATTTAATATAAATGGTAGAAGCTTGTAACACTTTATGATTTTTTTGTAGTATTTTGTTTGGATTTCTAAAAATAAATTGCATATGTTCATTTATTCAAATCGCTCACATAAATCTGAAGATTACTTTCATTAGATGCAAATAAATTCACATCAGTCATATGTTCAAAATTAATTCACACGTGCGCGTACTGTCAATTTAATACATGCAAACTATAGATAAGAGAAATATAATATATTATGGAATTAGATGAGAAACTTGAAACATTTTATTTGTGGCTTGAAAAATGAAAAACAGCACAGTCGTTGTTTCTTTATGAACTAAGTCAGGTAGATGGGGTTAGGTGCCATTTTCAAATTTATATTTTAATATTTTTGTATGTTGAAAACGAATTTGGTTTAACAATAAATAAATAGTTAGCTTATAAAAATGAGAATTTAGTTTAATTTAATTAAATCTATCAGTTCTGCATATAAAATATTCCAGAATGAAAACTTATAACAGATTGTTTATAAAGCATTATAAAACTATGAAATTGTAAAAAACAATTTATATATCTATCATAAATAATAATATTCTTACATAATTTCTTATGTTATTTATTGTTTTTTTATATATTTAACATTCTTGCAAGTTTATGTATAAATCTTCTGTGTTATAGTCTTCTGGGCTAATAAGACCATTTTGGCCGACGTTTCGGATCCATCATCAGAGCCAATGCGACGATAATGGACCCTGCAATGGGATCCGAAACGTCGACAAGAAATGGCAGATTAGCCCAGAAAACTCTTCACAGAAGAGTCTGAACGGCCATGCAAACCTAAGAAGATTTTTGTATGCACGGTAAAATGTATACTTCTTCGTCACATCCATTCTACATTCACTTCATCACATCAGAAATTAAAATATTACTGTTATTTTTCTGAACGGTGCTACAGCGGTGATGTCTTCTAAAAGCTTTAAAGCGGCCATCTTTCTTTTCATTTTTGTATGTATCGCGCAGGTCGTGATATGAACATAGACACTATTGTTCTTAAAATATAAATATGCGTATAAAAGTGTAAATAATTTTATAAATATACGACAACGTCACCAACGGAAAATATATTGCTAACAATAGATGGTTTCATTTAGATTCGTACTTTGGATGATAATAAAGAGGCGATAATGAGGAAGTTGCACGACAGATAAAAATTGTTGCAAATCTGGTGCCGCTGCCAACATACTCGTGCCCGCTGCCGGCCGTGTCGGAATTAGATCGCAGCATTCGATAACAACGCTGTATTGGAATTACGACAGAGACAGTTGGAACGTCACTTATAGAAGATGGCATCGAATCGGGGCGTCGGGTAGATGGAGTCAGCTCGATGGGGCGGCTCGGTGTAACTCTGCCAATTATTAAACAAATGAGTCGGAATGAGTTTCATCCGCCTTTGATCAGAATCTTCACGAGATACAGATGCTTCACAAATCTTGTTCACAGTATCTGCGCAACAGCTGAACTAGCCTTATCAAATGTTTGATGATGATTTGAGTGAGGATTTCATTGAATCAAAATTATTAAGAAAATATTATTCTACAATCCTAATCTTTAATTTGTATAGAATTTAAGGTATATAATGATTTTAAGATTGCATAGAACTCAAGGCAATTAATTAATGTTGAATGACATGGAACTCTAGGTAAATATTTAGGTCTAAAATTGCTTAAAACTCTACGTATAAATAATCAAACTAAAATAAAATTGTATTTAACCGCGTGCATATTATTAAACTGAGAATTAGAAAACTTTTAAAATACCTAATAACAGAATGTAGTTTTCTTAATGCACGATCATAGCATTGATAATTAAGATATTATATAAGCATTGGCAATAACATCATTTGAAAAAATAACAACTCTCATAAATATTTAACTATAGTACTATTTTTGAATTATCTAAGTTCTGTCAGTTCCAAAAATATGTCATCCATACCATCCACTCTTATCTGACTAATTGAGTGCACAATATATACAATTCTTTACATTATTTAAAAATATTTCACTTAACTCACATATTTTATAACAATGTGATTACGCTGTAAATTTATAATTCTAAAACATTATCTATCTTTTGTTTATAGTGAAACCTGATCTGACCTATCTATGAATCAGTTGATAAAATATCAAAATAATGGGTAAAATATATTTTTATATTTAAATATTTTGAAATTATAACTTGAACTTTGTATTAAATAGATTCATGTAATAAATACAAAATTAGGAAAATGTGTATTTTACGGTAGCAATTGTTCAAATCAAATTAATTTTTAGATCCGGGGAGTTTTAAAATTAAGAGTGATTTAAAAATTAATAAAAAAATCCAACTAACAACGTGCAAGTCGCATTTATACATATTTATATGAATATGCATATTTTTTACAGATTATCATATTTTAATTCATGGCTAGACTCCATTGTGTGATTTTATGGTATATAATTCAAATATTTAATAATAAATTATACTGTTTAAACCTGTGAACTTATGAGCAGCAAGTATCCAGGTTCAGAGGGGAGATTCATGAATTATTTTAATCCGGATACGGATCAAATAAATTCTCTTGGTGGATGTTGCATCGATCGGTGAAACTATTCTAAATTTTTAATATAAACGGTTGCTTTTCATTCGTCATTTAGTTGTATGTTTTTCCAAGGATATTTAAAAATTTTAAAATATACAATCATGGTAGTAAAGAATTAAGGAGCGTTTTCTTTTTCAACAAATTCAGTAAAAGTATTTACTCTTCGAAAATTAAATTACATATGCAATACATTAATGCATATTATTTTGTCAGGGTTTAAATTTTCGTTTCAATCGAGTAATAGCTTTAAAAAAAGTCGAGGAGCTATTTGATTGCGTAAGTGGTACCAAAGTAATAACGTGGGTAACACCAAAATGAAAATATTGGGATAAGAAATTTGCTTCAGTTCACATCTATATATTTGGTGGTCTCTGTTCAAGGTCTTATTTGCGGCGGATTTTAGAATATGGTCTGTGCGATCTGATTCATTAAAATATGATTTTCGATTATCTAATTTATCTTCTTCTTTTTTGTCTCGCTCTTATCAGTAGTTGTGGGCGTAAGTCACACTCCAAGCGAGCTGCCTATTTGGCGACTTAATTGAGTCAATTTGTCAAATTTCTGGCGTAGTTTTAGTATGCATTTATTAATGGAAGCAACCAGATCTGCTGCTTAAGCCAAGCCGTTTCGCTCTACCTTGAACCGCCGCTGCCTTTCCCACTTTACTTCCAAGATTCATGATGCAAGTATTTCAAGACGACTCTGTACGACTCAAATATATGTTTAATTTTTTATCAATTAATTCTATATATATAATACTGCGAATTATACAACACAATTAATTAATCAATCTCAGTACTTAGTAGTGAAAACTGTGACATTTCTTCAATTCTTAAATATCTATGCGGATTTTTATAATTAGTTGTTAAAATTCCTCAATTTATTAAATAAATCAAACAAAATCAATTCAAATTTGAATTTATCACAATTATTTTGAATGAATAAAAAATAAAATGAGCATATTAATTTAAATGTGTAAATTATTTTGCATTATATTTTGGTTAACTTTATTTAAAAAAAGTTAAAAATTTATGGCGGAAATATGAGGAAGAAAGGAAGGCACTTACTTTTTTAGTCGGCTGAATGCTAGCAGGTTATTTGATTCCACTCCACCACGAGTACAAGCGTCGCGGCGTGTATAGTAATACTCGCAAAAAAAAAAGATTATTAAGTATAATATAATTTGTGTATGATTATTAATAATAAGTGGTAGCGGAGCGAAGCGACGGTAGTTAATCCGTAGACAGTTCAAAACGCACTGATCTTGCTGCAGTTGATAGACTTTAATTACTGCGACTTCTTTTTTACTTGTGCTTAGGGATAGGTAATAAGATAGAAAGGAAAAATTGGATAAATCGCGAATTAAGTGTATGCATGAGGTAACAGATTAAACACCAAAAACTGAATTTAATTAAATTAATTAATTATAAAAAAATCATCAATTTCATGTCAGTATGGACGGTATACATCTAGTAAATTTAGTTAAAATTTCCAATTATCTGGAAATCGAATCAGTTAGATAAAGCTATCACTATGTCTTAGAAAGTATCTGAGTTCAAAGGTGTAACTTTTGATTATCTGATTATAGAATAGGTCGATATAAGAAAATGTTCTTTTTAATGGGTCGATTTTTTATCCGTTTACTGCAATGGCTATAATGGCTTCAGGAATTGTCACCATGCTTCGCAGAGCGGCTAATTCAATGAACGTTCTCAATAACACCGCATCTGTCGCCTCTGCGCATGCTGGCCGCCAGGAAGCTGTGTGGAACACGCCAACTGTTCCATATAAGGGCATTTCTCGCCCTGAGAAAATTTGTATCTATTTGTCGCCCATTAGAATGGTACCGATTGTTCCAGGTTTAAATTAATTACTCCGTATACAGGTCAAAGGTGCCGCACAAACGGAGGATATTACTTTAAGTAAAACAGCCACATTAAACATGGATTATATTATTGTATTACCAGCCCAGGAGTTAATAGGTTGAGAATTAAATTAAATTAATTTGAAACTCGAGCAAAATTAGTTATATAATTTATAAAGTAATATTTCAAGTGTATATATTTATGCTGTAAGAGTACTATTATGAACGTGAATAACAATTACCTGAGAATTCATGTACAGTGAAACCTCTATCTATCGTTTTTGAAGGGACCTATTGATATTAACCATGAATGCGGGAATATAGAAAAAAGTTACACTTTTCATACTTAAATATTTATATATAAATATTCTAAAAAAGATACACATTTCACATGAAAATGAATGTGCTTAAATAAAAATAAAATTAGAAAGCTGCACAGAAACAATTCTATTTAAAAATTAAACTTTGTACATTTTGTATAATGTCAAGCGGCAGTCAGCACCAGCGTTCTCTCTCTCTTTCTCTCTCTCTGTATGTATGTGTTCTGTAGTATGCTGCGCAATTAAACGATTAATGCGGTAAAATGATGCGTAGAGGAACGATCCATGCGATTTATTTTTTGGATGTTTTGTAATTAAATCGGGACTAATGAAATTATTTCGGGACTGGAAGAAATAAACAATACATGCGGGAAAACGATTATTCGAGGAACGATTAATCGAGATTTTACTTAATATGGCGTATCTACCTACAAAAAAATTACTACATGGTGCATCATTTATAAAGTATATATCATGTGATGGATTTAAATGGCTAAAATAACACGTGCATGCTGTAGTGTTATATACATGGAACGGAATTCTCACGTTATATCATATATAGGAACACATATTCTTAGGTACTGTATAACGACCTATTTATGTCACGTCCGTCACAAGAGTAAATATCACGTAAGTCGTGGATCTGCCTATACAATGACACGGTAAACATTTTAGGAGCAGTTCTCTGGAATAAATCTGATGTGTAATGACCTACTGGGTTTTTATTGACAGAGTACATCCTGAAATTCATGTGAAAGAAATGTTCATCGGAAGTTTTTATCGGAAAAGTATATCTTGGTGAATTAATTTTCATTCTTGAAAAATATTAATATTATTATTGTTATTATTCTTAAGAAATTTCAATGTTAAAGTTGAAGGGTTAAAAAAAGAATATAAAATAATATTACATTTAAATTCAAATATGTATTTATAATGTTTGTAGCACGTCTGTTCAAGCAATATTATTATATTCAGAATGACGCGCGTCGCGAGAGACATACAGTATTGTGTTTAGTTGATCTACATCTGGTTAGATTTTGCGTAAAATTAGGCAAAACACATGCGCAGCTTTATTTGACATTTCTAAATTCTTCCGCTAAAATAGCTATGTATTATTTCTCCGTGGACCTATATATTTAACACATAATGTATCAAATAAATATGTATGTTAATAATTAATTTAAATAAGTTATAAATAGAGTGCACGTTTATAGTATCAAGTTATAATTTACTGTTAAATCTATATATTTTTTGAACATGAAACAAAAACCACTCAATATGAAAAGTTTTCGCATCTCGAAAGAAAACATAATATAATCATCATCAAGATCATCACCACAATCACCACATCATCACATCACACAATATCACAGACCTATGTTCTGAATAATTACAACTTCATAATAAGAATGTGTTTTCCTTAATAATTATTCAGATTATCAATCGTCATCGAATTGCTTCGAACTTCCTTCTATTGGCTAAGCGCGCATATATTTTGTCTTTTAACATGAAATTCATTTAACATGAACAAATTCCTGAAGGTTTTGTGTTAAAAAAATTCTACTATATTATATTTATCTTCTTACCCTACGCCATGTTTCTACAGAATTATAAATAATAATGACACTTCATTATATGTTACTATCTTGATACTCTTTTACATGTTGTAAATACATTCATACCTGCTTTTTCTACTTTATAGGTCCATTAGTTTTCTCATGATATAATAATCTATGTTCAAGACGATCTCTCAATGAGACTTGTTATCTGAGAGCCGCTACAGGTACGCGTGCGCTGGATGCGGTATTCTAAACCGCACATAATATAGATAAGGTGCGGATTAGATTGACGCATTAAGAACACACACCTATCTTTACACACTCTCAGAAATTATAGCCTTAGCCAGAGATTATGTGGAAATTGGCCAGTACATTCAGAATGTGTTTTCGTCCCTGAGTTCAACAGCCAAGAAATATTTGTTATTTTTAATTGTATAAAAATTATACAAATATATTAATTGAAACGAAAGTCTATTTTTTTTGTTTTATTTCATGAACCCTTGATTGATTGAAAGTGTGCCAATCGACGAGAACAAGCAAAGAGAGCATGCCGTGTATAATAAATATAAACTTTTAAATATTTGCTAACGAAATTAGTATTTTTACTTACAAGTATTTTGTACGGAGTCTTGCTTTCCTTCTTCTCAAATACCATCACTTTTGACTAATTATCATTCATAATAAGGTCGCTTTCCTTGCATACATAGTACATTCTACTCACCAGACTCTGTAGTTCTTGTTCATTATTCGCCATTAGTACTGCATCATCGGCTTACAATAAACAGCATACAATCAAATCTTCCTTTTTTGCTCCTACATTCATACATTCCAGTTCTTTTACACAATTATCCATATATAAGTTAAACAGCCATGGAGACATTATACAACATGGGCTCGCACTCGCGCTTCAGGGTTGAGGAGGGGGGAGGATCAATTTTTCAATTTCTAAAAGTAATATGTAGCAAACATCTACCTTTTTGAAGAATTGCTATTTTATCCAGTAGACAACCAAGCTATTTATTTTAGGCATTCACAATAAGAGTATTTATTTGTAGTTTTAGTTAATTTGTACTTGTAAGTATTTACCAAAAACTGCTCTCTAGCTATAGGAGTTCGCGCGAGTCCCCTCAAACTCATCTCTGGCACTAACGTAACTTTATCGAATGCTTAATTAGTTGATTAATTTAATTTGTTTTAAATATATAACAGAATTATGTTCTGAAAAACTGTAACTTCACAATAATAATGTGTTATCTTTAAGAATGATTAATTGATTTAGAGTATCGTGAAATTAGAGATGGAAAAGTTTTTTTGAGCAGATCGCCGAGCGTTTTATCCGAACGCTCCTCTGATGCAACTGACTTCCTAGATACGAATGTATCAACTCGCTTCAAGCATTCTACCATCTGTCAGTATTCTCAAGTATGCAATACTCCGCTCCATCCCCAAATAACAGTCCACATTCCACTCATGTATCAAGCATCTTACTAACCAATACTTAAGCACGTCGTGCTTGTCGTAAATACAGGTGGGCCATAAGTTTTTGCATCCTTTAAATCGCTTCTGCGCATGAACCGCGCAAAGAAGGGGCACACGGGCGACAGCGTGCGGGATTTTGGTCCTTAGAAATTTTGTCGCAATTAATCGCTTCGTAAAACAGTTTTACAAAAACAACGATTCTTATATGATTGATCGGCGTCAGTTTCGCGCTCACTACCGATTACAGTGTGAATCAATGTCCAAGTGTTAATTTAATTAAATTGTGAGTCAGACAGTTCGAAGAGATCGGTTTAACGCTAAATAAGAAGAAAACTGGGCGGCCACGGAGCAGGAGAAGGGAAGAGAATGTCGCGCAAGTTAACGAGTCTGTACGAGAAGATCCGGACGTGACAGGCGTTCTGCTGCTATGGCAATACCAAGATCAACTTAAATAATAATAAATGTAAAACCAGCCACAATAACCCAACTGAAAGCAAATATTCATCAATAAATAGCCAATACCTGCGCGGTTTACGTCGCAGAGTGTTTCAAAACATAGGTGCTAAATTCGAGACGAAACCTGTAGTTTTTTTTAATTATATTTTCAAAATTGCAAAAACTTATAGCCCACCCATGTCTAACAATCACATAAGAATCGTTGTTTTTGTAAACATTTGCAATCAAGCTCTTTCGCGCTGTCGCCCGCGTTGCCCTCCTTCGCGCGGTTCTCGTGCAGAAGCGATTTAAAAAGTGCAAAAACTTATGGTCCACCTGTATAATACTTGAATAGTTTTTACTGCATTAATCATTTAACACTTCGTTCATGCCAAATGAATGTAAACGGGCTTAATTAATTTTTATTAGAAAAAAGTATATTTTAGATTACTGTAATTATAGTATCTACCATTTCCTGTAATAAATGATGCTAATGGCTATTGCCCATTAAAAGTAAAAAATATGTCTAGCATACACAATACAAGCTTGGTTATTGTGAAATTTGTTCTGTTGTTTAATTATTTTTATTGTAGGAAAGATCTTGTTTACCATTATCTAATCTAGCCTTGTTTACATTTTAACTAACTAACTTACTATCTTGTCGTTTCCCGCGGGAGTAGGCAGAAGATAGAGCTCCACACTCTTCTGTCCTGACACACAATTCTTTCCTCTTTCACATTCATACATCTTCTCATACAAGCTCGCCGATTGTTGATGCTTCTAACAAAGCCGTCCTCCAGTGTCTGGTTTACCTGGTCGTGCCAAGTCTTCCGTGGACGTTCTCTATTTCTGATGCCATTAACACTTGTGTCATATATTTTTCTTACCCTTCTCTCCTTATTCATCCGTTCCATATGACCTAAGTGATTTCCTTATTTCTTCATTCTTTACTCTGTTATAAATAGATTTTCCACATATACGCCTAAGTGATCTAATTTCCACTGCATTCAGTCTACTTTTGTTCCTCTTCTGCCAGCTCCAGGCTTCACTTCCATACACCAGTGTTGATACAAGGACTCTATTGTGTACCGCTAGTCTTGCCTCGGTAGAAAAATTCCCGTTAGATGTAATTCCATTCAAAGCGCCATTCACTTTATTCCCTGCAGTCACCCTCCTTTCGATATCATTCTCACCCTTTCTGTTTCTATCAAACATGCTTCCCAAATACAAAAACTCATTTACTTATTTCAAACATTCATTACCTACAAATATTTTGCACGGTGTCTTACTTTCCTCCTTCTCGAATACCATCACTTTCAATTTGTTGATATTCACAATAATGTCGCTTTCCTTACATACATCGTACATTCTACTCACTAGTTTCTATAGTTCTTGTTTATTATTCGCCATTAGTACTGTATCTTTGGCGTACAGTATACAGCATACAATCAAATCGCCCATTTTTGCTCCTACATTCATATATTCCAGTTCTTTTACACAATTATCCATATACAAGTTGAACAGCCATGGAGACATTAAACATTTCCACTTGACACCCTTTTACATAGTTGAATTTTCATTTTCACAAGATTTAGAAAATATAATTAAACGAGGAACAAATGATTATTAAATATGTAAATATGCACTAAAAACATGTTTTTCTGGCGTTAAATGATGTGGTTGTTGGTTTTGCGGTATGACTCTCGCCTATGCTATTAACACTTTTTCTTATTTCTAAAATTTCAAATTTATCTAACTGTTAAATAACCAAATCCTCTTTGCAAATAGTCACCTTTTAGATTTGTTTTTCATATTAGTCTACTTATTCACCATTTTATAGTTTTGTTTTTATCTATGCTTGTATTTTTAATTTCAGTGTGCATTGTTTTCTGAAGATGATACCATAGGTATCGAAATATGTGGAATAATGAATAAATAGTGGTTTAAACAAAGTATTTTGTATAATTATCTATACTTAGTCATTATTTTTTGAGTGCTACCAATATCAGGAGAGTATTATACTTTGTTTAATAACAAAGTAACATTATATATTACGGGAATGGCGAAATAAATCTGAAATCCCGCTCAATGGAAGCCACTTTATTTACTCGGAACAATAATATTTAATCATAATTATTATACAGCATATTTTCCGATGAAGCGACAGGCAATTTCTGTTTTTATCATCTTTAATAATAACTGTTTACATAACACCAGTGTTCGTAAGAAATTTAAATGAGAAGATGCAACCAGATATTTTATGATTCTCTCAAAAAGTTTACTTTCGCGCGGCAGCTGTGTTCATTGTATTGAAGTAGAGAAAAATGTTTTATGGAAGTATTACTTTGTATTTTATACGTTTTTAGGTTGTTTGAAACAGCTGTTTGTTGTAAAAATAATTATACCTTAGCAGAGATATAAATAATTTTTGTTTTTCGAATACCCAATTAAGAGAGGTCTATTAATATTGTATATTATCTATATATATATTTTATACTATACTAAATCTTTTTTGCGTATCTTAAGATAATGTGGATTTTTATTATTCACTTACATAATACATACATTTAACTCATTTTTAAATAACACCTTAAATAGGTTTTTTACGTTATTCTAAAACTAATAAACTGAATATTCTTTGCCATAATTAAGATAACATTGTAAGAAAAACCACGATGATTAAATTTATTTTCAGTGTGATCCAAAAATGTATTATTATGGTAAATTCTTCATATTATAATTTATATTATATTATATTTTATATTCAAACCAAGATTATGAAGTTAAATCTGTATTTAAAAGTTATTAAAATTAAAAATATATATATAGTTGTACATTAAATTAACTAACCATTTAATTTGCGAGACATTTCATTTATTAATTAATGGTTTTAAATAACATATTTTCAGTCTTACAAAAAAAAAATATTTTAGTGACAATCTGCCGAGCCTGACGTGAAATCTATCTGTTCTTTAGTTATTGGTTCAATATTTACAAAGCATGCACAAAAAAGTTACAAATTTCGTAAATTTGACAATTTTACCTGATATTGAGCAAAAACCATATTTTTTTGTTCGCAAAAAACATTTAATGTTCGTCATTTTATAAGATTACACCATTTTATATTACGTATATATTATATTTAGCGCTTTTGTATTTTAAATATAGCAAAATACTACATAATTATGAAACAAACAGATCTAAAATTTTAGGTATGTTTAAATCACCCTCTAAACAAAATAATAAAACGAGGCTGTAACAATAATTTTAAATGCCGAACATCGATTATTGCGTAATTTTAGGCATATAGGTACTTTGACTGATCTCAGTACATATTTATTTATATTTTATATATGAAAAATAATTATTTATATTAATAAACTGAAAAAGGATTAAATAAAATAAAAATATCAACACAAGAGTGATTTTTAACGAATTGATTGAAGAAATTACGTAAATATTTCATTTAAATAGTTTTCTTCTCGGTAAATCTTAGATGGATAAAACTAAATTGTATCTATCGAATGTGAGGGAATCAATCATGTCATGTTAGACTATTGCTATCAAAATTTTCTTCTCGGACAAGATTAACGTAACAAATAACGTTCTTTAGCATTTGCTGATATTGGAATTGGATAATCTTAAGTTTTGTCTCGAAGTAATGTGAAATACACAGAGAAAATCTGGAAACTCGAACTGAAAAGTCTGAAAAACTGAAAGTCCCCTTTCAACCAAATCACCTCTAAAGACAAATTGCTATCATTCATATTCTGAGCCTGTAACATTTAAAAATAATTATTCCTTTATTCATAGTCACTTAGATTAATTATGTATCAATCTGGAACCCAACACAAATCTCCCCACATTAATTTTAGAACTTATTTATCCTTACTAACTAATACCTTAGAACATAATCATTACGAATAGAAATAATTATTATTTATGATGGTAGCTGCGAATTAAAAATCAAAGATATATAGGTATGATGAGGAACCGCGGTGTATCGAAATCAACTAACATCACGCCTGTGCATTTTATTATTTGTTCAATATTTCTGTATCAAATTTCTATTTGAAATGGTGGAGTCTAAAGGCAAGAAAAATAAGGTGGATTGACGCTTTGAAATATTGTGTTGGAGGCACGTACTGCGCGTACTGTGAATAGCAAGACGCACAAATTTATTCATTTTACAGGAGATACGGATCAACGATAGTGTCTAAATCATTTGGCAGGAGTGAGTCAATTTTTTGGATATCTTACGAGAAGAAAATATAGCTTGGAAAAGTTAGTTGTGTTGGAACACGTCGACGGATGAAGAGGTTGAAGAGTATTTCCTGTTGAACCCAAGAAGTGGAAAAAGCACTTCTGTGGTAACAGCCCTTACATCTGCGGGACACCGAGAAAATTAGGGGAGTAGTCTTTGTATTTTTAATAATATGTAAATATAAGGTTCTAGTACAAGTTAAACTACCAATGTAATTCTATGACGTGTGGCAAAAGAATAATGAAATAATAAACGTACAAGATTGTAACGAAATTATTTTTTACAATATTGCAGAAAGGACCTCTTGATTTTTACAGGGGAGGAGTCAGGCAGGAAGATAAATCAAAGAAGGCCGCGAACAATGGGACGGGAGAGGCTGTATAGAGGTCTACGAGACTCGCGACCCCTCAGGCATGCCAGGACCTACCCTCATTGTGTGTCCATCTTTGCGGACTACATTGCAAAACGACTTTCGAAACTGGGCTCGCAAGATGATAGTTACCAGGAGTATTATTTGAAGCTTGAATAACTGTTTGCATGGTTGCTTGAATAATAAGTAACGTATTCCATATAAGATTATTATAATCGGGAAATAGTATTATATAGATATATGTTAGAAATCACCTAACTTTAATAACATAATAACGATTTCTTTACGATATTAGTAAAAAAAAGTATCGTTGAAATATTTACAATCAAACACTACAATTATAATTAATTAATAAATGTACCAACTTATAATCTTGATAAATTAATAAATGTAATTATTTAAAATTTAATTAAAAATTTTACAATAATAATAGTAAGAAAATAAATAAAACAATTATAATCTTTGCATTAATTTATGGAAAATCCAATATAAATGTGGCACAGTTAAAAATGTGTTTATTTTTTATTTATTATCTTTGTTTTATTAACAACTTAATTGAGTTTAAATACATCTACCGGTTTCGAAAAATACCATTTTCTTCTTCAGGATTTCATTACTAACTAAAAACATACATTATTGTTTCTTTACAGAGAACATTCATCAAAGTGATATTTTTTTAATATTACTTTGATGAATGTTCTCTGTATTATTTTTACCGAGTTCATTATTTTATTGTATGCTCCCCCTATTCGATTATTCCATACTGAAGTAGTGAGTGAACAATAGCAAAATATACATTTTTAAAATTATTTATACTTATGAATATATAAATACATTTTCTTATTCTTTTCACTAATTCGCTAATGTAACTGTGCCATTTTAGATGTCGATCAATAATTACACCGAGATATTTGATATACACAGAAGAATAATTTATAAATTAACAATTTTCCAGATGAAGATTGTGGAATATTGATTTATATGTGTACTGAGATTAGATTATAGAAGAATTGTGGATGAACAATGATTGTGAGGGAACAAACAATGAAGAATCTTCGTGCTGTTTTTATTAATTGATAATAATAAATTTGTAATATTTAAAACGGATTTTACTTTATTTAGATAACAAGCGAGCCAGCGTACAATAGTGATGCAGCCTCGCGGCATAGGAACTAGTCAATGATATCGTAAGTATAATATTAGTAGTCGCCGAGTGTCCCGAGACGCGGCAGCCCATTACAGATGGACATCAGATAAGACCATGGATTAGACGGTGTCGGTGTTAGTACGCATGTATGCCCACGTGGGAAAGGTACCGACCGTCATATGAAAGAGACTATTCGTCGATTTTAATCGGTACCGTTCACATTGATCCATCGGGGAGATATCCCATTCACTCCCGGCAATAAGGTTACTCTTGAGACATTTAACTTTCAAGTAGATTCCGACAGAAATACTGCTTACTGCAGAATCCATGACTCAACTTCCGGAAAATTTCAGTGTACTTTCTTTAATCATGATCCGGAGACCATTAAGCACCCTCTGTTTATTTATGTATATTGTATTATATTGTACGTACAAAAGAGATTACATGGTTCGTACACATTTTTAAATGTCTTATCTAGCTATAAAACAATGTACAATAAAATACCAAAATGGAATCAGAAAATAAATAAGTTAACCACAAAATTCTCTTTATATTTGCAAAATGCGTTTTTAATTAAAAATTGTATTTATCGTGCAAGCACGCGTTAAATATTAATTTAGAATTGATTTTGAGTTTCTAATTGTATCCATATTTTGTTATTTTGTTTCTTGAAATTGAATTATTTAATGATTATTTTTTATTATGGCAGTTCTTCCATAAATAAGACGTCGGTGAACTGATCGCTAGTTATAATACCGACAAAACTTCTTCATAGTCCTCGCCTTATCCTATTCATCTGAGGTCAGCTTCTCTAATCATTCTGCTCTACTTTGTTACATTCTGGGCTGAATCCTTGGTCACATCCGAATCTTTAAGATCTTCACTGACTGAAACTACCATGTTTCTGATAGTCTTCTGGATCTTCTTCTATCTGTCTCGATACTCATGATTATGTGAATACTATCTGAGATGGTTTTTTTTGTATTTTACAGGAATAGGACCATCTTAGAAGAACCACGGATATAAATATTCAGAAGTTTGTCCAATATTATGGATCCACTTCATCTCTGCATTTTCATCCCAACTAATACATTTATTGTGATATTCTTGGATTGTACCGATGTGTGTGTGAGCCTCACCGCCCACCCGGGTCGTGTGCGTGTGTGTGTGAATTCGTATGTATGTGCGGGGTATAAATAGCGGTCACACACAGGGCGCACCCTCTTTTGCTACGCTACTGTTGTCTCGTTATAATTGTACATCTTGTATAGTAATTGTATCTCACTGTAATAAATAGTTAATCGTCACCAAGAGATTTAATCAGACCTTTGACACTAACGAAAAGTACAACGAAGACGTACTATTACGCAAGTACGCAACATTTATAATATGAAACGAAAAAATATTTCAAACAAATTTTAGGATACAAATTACCCACATGAATTTTTACGGTAGAAGTGAGTTTTTGAAAAGATTAAACGAAAAAACAAGAGGAAATTTTTTTTGATATTCTAATGTGATCATGTAAAATTCTTATGTATACCAAATAATTAAAGATTATTGTATTATTGTTTGATTCAAAACGTTTTACCGAAATCACTGTTTATGTGCTGAAACTGTAAATTAATTAAAATAGTTAAATAATTCATTTAATATTTATTTCTGTAATATTTCTATGCGATACCATGTCTGTATACAAAAAAAAAATCTAAATAAAAAACGATAAATGAGGATACCAGTGACAATCTCAAAAACCTCCATATATTTTTATTGGGAGAAAAAAAAAAAAAAATTAATGACTCACTTATTATCGTGAATGAAAATCGCTGTAGTCTGGTTTAAAACACACAATTAATGTGATACCTAACAAAAACAAGTTAGCTTCCATACTGCCGACCGTTTCAATTTAAGGAAAGACTGCTATTGGTCGATTTTAAAACATGGCGGCGGGTAAAACCAACTGTCTTTGTAACGATTTTGAATGACCGATTCACAATAAAAATAGATAACTAAAGCAATGCTTAAAATATATACGAAAATAAACTTGCATTAAAAGAGGTTCCCGAACGCAACTAGTATACTCAAGTATTGCATTCGGTAGAATACCATAAACATATTTAAAAAAATTAAGTGTATGGTATAGACGTGAAGGGTTAAAGACAATTTTATCGATCGGTCAATCTAGTTGGATACTTTATGGTTTACCAATAAGAAATCCGCGATTCTTTTCACTCCAAGTGTGAGACAATCAATTTACTGCCTTCCAGATTGCTTTTTATTGGATTGAAAAACGCGAAAAAGATTTATGGCACAATTACACACGGATCCATAGATAGGAATATGAACATAATACATATTTGTTTTCAGATTTAAGAAAGTGGTAAATCCCAGCCATATAATTTTTACACGCGTATACGGTACATCGCTATGGAACCGCACTGTGGCTGATGAGAAATCACCGGAGTGGCTCATTCTGAAGGCACCATACGTACACCACATTTGTTTAATCAATATTTGATTATTGGTCGATTTAATGCACGTGTTTCGATTATCCAGGTTACGGATTATTTGAGGAAGTTAAATTCCGATATTTTTTTATAGTTTTTCGAAATATTATTTAAAATGTAAATATAATTTTTCGATCGATTTCATAATATGTACTAGAAAATTAAACTGGTGAATTTACGAAAATGTCATCGATAGGAATTTGCGGTTAATAACATACTCGCGAATAATTATTTGGGCGCGATTACATTTAGTGTTTACTTTTGATGCAAGCGGACGAGTGCATCACGCCAAGTCATAAATTCAAATTAAGCGTGCATTTATCTAGTATATCCTTTTTAGTCGTTATCTTGTTATCTTCAATTTTATCTTGTTCAGGATGATTTTTAGTAATTGCTTCAATTTTTTAGATTTTTGTCAGATTATCCAGATCATGTTTAAAATCGAGAGTCTAATGTACTTTGAATATAATTTTATTTTGATATTCGTAGGTTTTTAATAAATAATTCAGTAAGGAATTTAGCTACACTTATTTTTCGAGACAGGCATTTAATTTGCATTACTTTAATTGTTCAGAAGTGCGATTGAAAAATTAGAATTACGCGCAATGTTTTTGAATGAAACTTAAATATTACTCATATTAAATAGCACGTCATTTTAAACAAGTAAATAGTGAAGGATCTACTTCTGAATGAACATTGAGAAATCATAAGAATGAAGAGCGTGGAGGACGTTCTGCTAAAATCACTAAAAAACCGAAGAGAATCCAACTTGCTTCGTGATTACTTTTACCTTTTCTAGCAGGCGATAACTATTTACGGGAATAAATCAATAATAATGAAATAGCAGAAAATTCCTTTGATGAATTTATGTATTCTAATCCGCCTGAGTTTTATTTTTTTAGATATAAATAAGTTTGTACACTTAACCCTCTTTTTGTGCGATTTCCAAGTTATGCGGTTTTTTAATGCAATTTTTGTTTTTTAAATACATATATTTTTGGGACTATATAAACCTACATATGTAAAAACGTAACTAACAGTACGTTGTTCACATACTGTAGTGCAAAATTCAGTGTTTCACCTGTTTATTACAATGTGACATTGGCACGTGCGTGATATTTGGTGGAGAGGGATTTAATATCTTCAACGAAAATTATATCGACGAATTACTTATGGATAATGTTATAAGTGACGATGATATTATCGATTTAACTCTGCATACTGACAAAGAACCAGAAAACGATGACACAGTGGAAGAAATACCAGTTCCCCTCACGGCAAATATAATTCGCGAAGGGATACGAATTCTGAACGAGCTTTCAAGTTTCAACGTGGACTCAAAAATTTCTGGGTATGAGGAACTGCATAAACAATTAGTCATCGAAAAAAGGAAATCCGAACAAACTTTGATCACTAATTATATTGTTAGAAAGAGAAAATCTACAGAGAACAATGATGAGATTGACGTTGATACTACGACTGCGCATACTATTTCTTCCGAAGAAGAGTACAATTTTGAGCCATATCGCAAATCGCAACGAAAATTATCGTACATCAATGATAGTTTGTAATTAAAATTATTATTATTTCTCTAGTGGATGTCTGGCGTTAGAGATCCTTAATATTTTCCAAATGATACGAGACATTCTTAAAATGTCACCAAAAATGTTATTGTTTAGTAAAATAAAGTAAATAAAGATTTTAAATATTTTTTTAATGCCGCATAGTTTTCTTGATTTTCTATAAACTTTTTTTGTGCAATTTTGGGTATATTTTATATAGCTGTTTCAAAGTTATGCGATTTTTATAATCCACGGAACGCATCATCACTTTTTCTATGTAAGTCATAGCTTTTTTTGTGCGATTTTCTGCGGAACGTATCTACCGCACAAAAAAAGGTTTAAGTGTAATTAGTTGGCAGAAATGTGAAGAATCAAATAACTCTTACTTTGATTAATAAAGTTTATTTACTCTCAAATTATGATTCGTTGAATTTGCAGTTTCAAAATTGGCCATTATTTTCGAAACAACCAAATATTATCATGGTATAGTTTCTCCACCGAGTGCCGCGCTCCGGTAGCGAAGTGGATGTCATTATTGATTTATTATATCAACGTTTCGGTTGGGGGGCGAGAAGCAAGTGGCCCGTCTTTGGTGGCCGCCATTGTAATGTTTGTCAATGAATAGGCATTGAGGAAATAATAATATGGCCCCAATACATGCCGTAAAAATACATAATATTATGACTTTTTACTATGTCATGTAGACTACAAAACAAATTTTAATATAGGTACTTGTTTCTGTTATACAATGTTGGTCATAATGATGGTTAAACCTGTAGGGTAGGTGATTATCTCGTGATGACTCGAAAGGTATGCGCTTTAAGTTGTCGAGTCACTCGAATGGAGTGGTTGATGTTTGAAGGTTATGTAATTCAGATCAGAAGGGTTGAGACTGAAGGCCCCATCTCTCGTCAGTTCTCACGCGTGTTGATGTATGTCGCAGTGTATATGAATATGAAATGTGCTGTGACTGTGTATTTTATTAAAACAAGACTTATAAAAGACAATTACAATTGAAAGTAAAACGATTAGAAAGTTAATTTGTTCAAATATATTTCGTAACTGGAGATGCTTGCTTGATGTACTTCCGAAAGGACGAGCCGAAGAAAAGTGATTGATTTCACTGCTTTCTCGGACTGGATCCATCGCGATGTACTGTCATCTGCATTGGGTCGGTACGCTTCGTCACTAAGTGGCTGTAGAGTGCTTGAATAAACGGCTAGAAATTATGCGGCGCGTTCAGGTCTCTACAAACCGTTATTTTGACTGTGATTGTGTTCAATTTTAACGATAATTGGTAACTTCACAATAATGGTTTACCATCAAGAAGAGTATTTTAATGTTTCTTCTTCAGCTTCTTTATTCCCTTTATACTATCGGGTCGGGGGCCTAATGCTTGGCCAGCACTATTATTATTTTTTATTAGTAAACATACGTTGATTGATAAAAATAAAAATCATAATGAAATTGTAACAATAATTTAACCTATTACATGTTTTCTTTGAAATTACAATATAATTTATACAGTGAAGACAACAATTTGTAAAGGACTTATTAAATATTTTATTTTATTTATTTATTAATTAGTTATAATTACAATGAAACAATTTTAAGTTCTATAACTTCACTAAAAAGCATGTGCTTGTGCACAGAAGGGGATTACATATTATCAATCATTGTTTACAGTAACTAGCTTATAATAAAATAAAATTGTACTTTGTCCTCTATTGCAGAAATATAAGAAATAACAGTAAAGGGAAGTGAAAGAAAAAGTTTAAAATAAGAATGTAAAAATATAAACAGAGAGATAAAATTCATAAAGAAGAAAATTTTCTAAGGGAAAGGGAGGATAAATAAAATCTGTGTAATAAAAATAAAGTAAAGGTTTTTAAGAGGTTAATTTAGACTTAATTGAGTAACTTAAATATTGAAAATATCTATTGATGATGTTGGCATTGGTGTTGTAATATGAAAGGTTGAATATAGACGACCTAGATGGCACTCGAATATATATGCGTTATATACTATATAGTTAAAATAATATTATACAGGTAATACCAATACAATTATTTATATTCTACTATTTAAAACAATTAAAAATATTAGCAATGAACTATTGGCTACAAGTATAAGTAATTATACTTGTAGTATTATAACATTGGTTATAAGTAATTAAAAGTTTGGTACGTTTTAATTGAGATTTTTGTAACATTATTTTAAAAATTTCTTACCTACAAATAGGTAACGTTTGTCACAAAAACCCTTTAAATATGGCATGCGAACAATTTTATTCACGTATCGTATATGTATTAGTGCAACTTAAGTATATATCAACAAACTTTACAGTTTGAAAATTCAACAATTCCAATACAAGTCTACATTTATGAAGTAGAGGTCGACCACATGTAATACGTCCCGGCCAAATGGGTGAACAGACACGAAGACGACATTTTAAAGTATGGCAAAACATGTTAGTGAATGTAAAATAAATTTAAATAAAAATGTTATAGTGAAATGGAATGCAAATATATCTACATCATGCAATGGCGATAAGTGAAAATATCTCGACGATTTATCAATATTTTTCAATTGAACCATGTTGAGTTTTATTATACTACACTAGTTGTTAATTTTCCTCAAAAATTGTTTTAGTTTGACTAAATTTAATAAACAGTTTATACCTACTGTTATTAAGTAATAGCTACTATAATATTATTACTTGTTAAGTGATACGACTTTTGAAGCAAACAGAAACGTATTATAGCTACTGCAAAAAGATTATTTTAATAAAAATAACTTTCAACTCGTATAATTCAAGAAGATATTATGACGTTTAAATATTTTTAGGTCACTGAGATCTTCCAACCAATTACATTGATTTAAAAAAATAATATTGTTGTTAAATTTTCTTATATTTATCACGAAACGAAATCTTCTCTGAGGCCATTGTGTGAGTATTCGGATGTGCTCTGGAACATTGGTCAGCAAATTGTTTTTCGACTCTCCGCTGGACCGGCGCCTCGGGCGCTCGCGGAGGATGGAATCAGCTCGATGGACCGAACGACACGATGTCCTTCGAGATGGTGTACCGGTTTCGTCTTCGGAATTGGAAAATACATTTAAAAAGAACTTTCATATTCTGTTTTACATACATGCCCACCGATGTGTGACTATCATTATTGTTGAAATGTACCAACATAACTCGATCACTGTCGCCATTGTTTGTCATTGAACTGTCTGGGCTCCGATTTAAAACACTATAATAATCTTTTACATCGTGTTCGATCACGACGATAGATGGAATCGATTTTAATTTTCACGAAATTTTTTGAAAATTACTACACGCACCATTTTAATAAGTCTAATTTTGTAAGTCTAAATCTAAGAAGTTTAATTTTTAAAATAGTAAGACTATCGAAATGGCATACCGCACACCTAGATCAAAACTAAGATAACTTAAAATTGTATTATTATTGTATTCGGAATATTCGGATACTTTATCATATACGCAACTAGCCTTAGCCCCAGTTCTATAAGTGTGATTATAGAATACATTTATGACCTAAAATATTATTTAGTTTCATAATTTTAGAAACAAAAAATGAGGAAAAAGGTTGTTTCTTTTGACTATGAAAAATGACTTTCTTTGAGTTGTCTTAGTTTTGATCTAAACGAGCGATATGTATTATTTAATACATGACATTTTATTATTGATAAAGCACTACCTACATCTTTATTATTTTATTTATTTATTCGTAATATAGTGCGTATATAAGTATATTTATATATGATAAATAAAATCAAAATTGTCCCTTTTTATTACAACTTACATTTCTACTTTTAAAATTAGCAATATTAACTTTGTGGTTAAAATTCATATTTTTTATTTATTATCTTTGTTTTATTAACCACTGAATGGAGTTTAAATACATCTACCGGTTTCGAAAAATACCATTTTCTTCTTCAGGATGTCATAACTAACTGAAAACATATATTATTGTTTCTTTATCAGAATCTATTAAAAAAAAAAAACAACAATTATTTAAAAATAAATTTAGTACCTAACTCAAATTTAGTCGAATAATTTAACTTTTCGAAACAAATATATAAACACCTACCACGAAACATTAGACCAGCATTTTATACAAACAATAGTATAGGAAACTTACTTTTTTTTTTAAAAATAGATTCTGATGAAGAAACAATAATATATGTTTTTAGTTAGTTATGACATATGAAACCAGTAGATGTATTTAAACTAAATTCAGTGGTTAATAAAACGAAGATAATAAATATAAATAAATCACTTATATTTCACTCATTTGCTTAGTTTCATTTTGAATCTATGCAGTTTCTCCTTCTTTCTTATGTTTTCTGGCATCTCATTAAAAATCTTCAACGCACTGCACATCATCGATTTCTGAGATTTAGTCTTCTTCTTGAATGCCAGTTTCAATCTATCTTTTTCTCTTGTACGATGTTCGTGCTCATATTGATTTGCATTGATTTTTCTTATAAATTCTGCCGATATTTTCTCGGTGAGGATTTTATAAATAAAGATATTGAAGAATATTTTTTGCTTAAAGGTCATCACATTCAGATTTTTCAGCATTGCACTGATCGGAGTATGTCTATTTTTTCTGAGTATTATTCCCAAAGCTTTATTTTGCAGCACTGACAACATATGCATTTCTTACTATTTTTCTATATATGTGTAGTACATCTAAGATTCACAGAGTAATCGTTCAAATATTTTAATGCTTACTAAATACAGCGCTGATCAATCAATCATTTGGTATTACGTTACGCATAGAACAATGACTGTATTTCCGTTTATCGTAATGTTTTTCAGGTACTGACATCGTCAATAAATTCATATGATTTTTTAGAATTTAATGATAATAAATTAAGTACAAAGATCTGTATAGGTAGAAATATATCAGGTAGAGAAGATTCAGGATGTATTCAGTTAATTGGATAATTGTTTCATTAAAAAAAAAAATAATTTGTGTAAATGGTACTAATTGTTAAAGAAATTTTACCTAAAGGGAAAAACTAATCTTATGATATTTTCTAAATATATCTACTATGCGACATGAAATACACAACATGTAATCAAATTACAGGTAGAAACGACTGCCCATATATTACCTTCTTAATGAACTTGTAAATTTTGTTTAATACACAAGTGTCACATTTTGGACGTTGTAACTTTTTCAGGCTCTGGTTTTAATAAACGCCGGGGTCATTAAGTATTCTGAATTAATCGCGGCCCGCATGGCTGGTAGGCCACGTGATATTTATCTTAATCAACAATTAGTTATTCAATAATTCGAATAGTAATCAAGTGTAAATCAGAAGGCCCTTGGGTATAAAGCTGTTGATAAATAATTATGAATTACAATGGAAAAAATATTGACATACATATACATAGACTTCTTAATTTAATAAATCTTCACATAAGTACATGGTGTTTAAAATAAAACAAAAGTATTGTAGATAAAAAATAAAATTCAAAATAACAAAAAAATGTTCTAAAATGCTACATTACCGAGGTATAAAAAATATTTGTCTCGTAATTAAATGCTTGAAATATATCGCGTATGGAATTCAATTGATGAACATTGTTTAAGTATGAACAATCGTTTACAATAAAACATCCCCTGTTTGAACAAACCGACATGACTATTCCCTTCAGAATATTTAAAGCTGACCGTATATATTGCTTTGTTAAAAATTAGAAACTATAAGACTTGGGAAATAATGGCAAAAATTGACCGCAGTGGTCAGCAACAATTTTTTTTTCTTTCTATAAATAGATTTTTTTCTGTATAATATTCTAGTTGATTAATTTAATTTGTATAACTTAAGTTGTTAAAAATTAATAATATTAAAGAGTCTAGAGTTATTTTTTTACTTACCATCACGCCGTTTTCCCCCGGAGAGGATAGAGCGCCATACTCCTCTGTCCTGACACATAATTCTCGCCTCATCCACATTCTCTCATACAAGCTCGCCGATTGTTGAGGCTTCTAACATAACCATCTTCCATTATCTGGTTTACCTGGTCACGCCAAGTCTACCGCGGACGTCTTCTATTTCTGGTGCCATCAATACTTGCGTCATATATCTTTCTTACTATTCGCTCCTCATTCAAACCACCAAAGTAACCCTTTGTCAGTCACGTAAAGCGTTATTCAGTAGAATATTGTGAATCACTATAATTAACTTTGCAAAAGACGAATGTTATAAATGCTATTTGTATTAATAATAAGTAAGGTACTTATATGGACTCTATAGAGAACTCGTATACAGGTAAGGAAACGCGAAATTACATTATATTTATTAATGTACTTTTTATTATGAACAATTATCCCTATGAACTGGTTGGAAATACAAAATAAATACACCTTGTTCCAAAAACAAGCTAGTTTCCATACTTAAATTTCTGAGTAGCGAAGGTTAACTTCATAAATTAATACAATGTGTAAAAACTAGATGATAAGACAACTGTTTAAAATATAGAAAAAAAATGAGGTTGTTGACTTTGCAACTAATACCCACAATTATTATATAGAGTGTTATTGACTTTTTAACAAATTTTCATTATGAGATCTCAAATTACGTACTTTTCTATTTATATTTTGAAGATGACGTACAGTTATGGGTAGACATATTTTACATCAGGGAAAATCATATTAACTTATTTATATACATTTTTACAATCTATATGTAACTCAACATCACAATTTATAAACTTCAGCCACGTCTTATCATTTTCCTTCTAACCCTAATTCAAATCTCTCACCTATTCAATTTCACCTCACATTTTGTCTTAGGACATATATATTTCATATATATATGATATATATATATGTATATATATATATATATAAATATATAATATTTCATATATATATATATATATTCATATATATATATATATATATATATTCATATATATAAAAGTTCGTAAGTCTGCTTGTAAAACGTTGAGGGAAAGAACAAAACATAAACAAAAATCTATTTTGAAAGATAAAAATACATCTTTCTCGTTCTTATGGTATTTCATGTCATAAAATTGATTAATTTTGTGTTTTTAACTTTCACAATAGATGTCTCCTCGACATTATTCTCAACAGACAATAATTTAATAGTAAGGAGGCGATACAGATATGCAAATGTGTTTAGCACGTACACATAATTACATACCATTGGTACATACATCTGCGTGCTATATATTACGTAGGTAATCATTTTTTTTCAATAATTTTATTTAAAAATATATTAATAAATTTGTAGATTTTTATAGTTAGCTTACATTTTATACAATATATTCTGGTAGTGTAAATTTTAAGCTGCTAAGATTCCTAAAAAAATAATACCTCGGGCGGCCCTCATAGTACAGTGGACATGGGCGCCAAAATGGAATATTTAATTGGTCAACCGCGTAGTACTAAATATTTTTCTCAAAACTTTAATAAGGTTGGGGGAGAGCGATATTTGGATAGTTCGTCCCGGGGCGCCAAATATCCTCAATATACGATTTTCTCAATCGTGGGTGTTTTTGTGATGTATTTCACTGCAGTAATTGGCCTTCGTCGCCTGTTGCAATAATATAAATAAATTACTTCAAAATACCATACACGCTGATGCTGTTTCTGAAGCTTTGCAGTCTCTGCAGTTAAGTGTGTCCTAGTCGGCAGTCCTGGATAGTGAAATCTTCCAAATATCGTCTTCCTTTAAACAAAAAAAATACAAATGTTATTACTTTATATTTGGTATCTTTGTTACCATTATCATAATTATGTTTATGTTCTAGCAAGAGAGATTTTGAAAAAACGACTCGTGCTTGTGAGGTTTTGAAGAGTTTTACTGAAGACAGGTGTAAAATGTATAAATAACGTGTTTACTAATATATATTGAAGCAAGCAAAATTTCAGTTTAGATACTATATAACCACTAAAGGGTCTACTAAAGTTTATAAGCATAATTCTCGAGAACTCTTGGATTCGTAATATGGGTAGAGCCAGTATTGGTGCACTCACCCAAACATATTAACTCATACCTATATTAATTATTGCTACAAAGTGATCCAAAAATTAAGTCCATTTTAAAATTGTTCTTCATATACACCTTTTATATAGTAATAAATGTAATTCTATCTGCTTGTAATTCTAATTAATTGAACAATTGCTTGTAAACTATGCCCGTCTCGACACAGAATTTCTCTAGTGAGACGGGCACAGTCCAAACAGATTTTTACATAGTATTATATAGTTACTAAAAAAAATAAAAATGTTTTTCCGTGAAACATTGCACAATACATTAGGTATGTTTAATTCCGGGAGTATGGGGTCAAAAAAAAAATGTAACGATATCAAGTAATTTTTTGTTAAAAAGAACATAAATTACCAAAATGAAATATTTTTAACATATTTTAAAAGATAAATCTGCACATAGTTAACGATTAGACAAAATATGAAAACAAAACTATTAAAATTAATGATTACAACTTTACATTTTTCAAATCATTTTTAGATACTGAAAGGTAAGGTTAGTTTAGGTTAAGTTAAATTAGGATATAAATGTTGGTTCAGAGTGTAGGTTTTATGTCTCGGGGAGAGGTTTTCATGTCTCTGGTTACTCGACGATAGTTTACATATTAATGCTGCAACCCGTGCATAGATCAGCGTCTAGTCATGTCCAAAAGCCGTAAAGAAAAAAATAAACACATCATAAATTATTAACACTGGATAGTGCAGAGGCGTAACTACCAGACAATTGGTGAGAGATATATCATTTAACACACGAAAACATTTTTTTCTACATTTTTGATTTACATAACTAGTTAAATGCGACGCAACTAATATTATTCGGTACGTAGATAAGTTAAAACGATCATTTTACGCTTCTGTCAATGCTGCTATTGATTTATACACACATCTTTTAGATAAGCACTGGACAGACCACTTTTCGCAAGTCATTAATAATTCACACTATCCAAAAATAAAACGAATTGAAGTCAGGTGATTTTTTCATACGGCAAGTGGTGTAGTTTGCAAATATACTAAGTTTTTATTTTTTCAAGAATTTAATTGATTGAAAATGATATAAATCGAAAATTAAACAGATTAATATCTATGTGGGGTAACTGGTAATTCTATACATTTCTTTAAAGACGCAATAGTAGGGATCGTAAGCTACTTTGTACACTTTATTGTTTAATACTTTTAAAATTAGCAATATTAACTTTGTGGCTAAAATTCATATATTTTTATTTATTATCTTTATTTTATTAACCACTTAATTGAGTTTAATACATACAAATAATAGTATAGGAAATTTACTCATAAATTCTAAAGATAGAGATGATAAATTTAACAATTCTGGTGTCTATAAACTTAGTTGCAAGGATTGTGCTGCATTTTATATTGGTAAAATGGACAGAAATTTTAATATAAGAGTAAGGGAGCATTTAAAATGTTTGAACAATAGTGAGTTTTCAGAATTTTCTAATCATTTAATAGAAAATGGTCATGGTTTTGATAAAAAATTGGGATTGTCAATTATGCATATAAATGGTGTTGGTCTCAAATTAAATAATTTTGAATCGTTGGAGATAAATAAAGCGTGTAAAACTAATCAAAAAATTATAAACAACCAACTAAATGTAACTACGAGTTCCATTCTAAAATTTTTTCCTAAAAATTATTCGACTAAATTTGTATTAAGTAACAATTTGAGTAGGGTACTAAATTTATTTTTTAAATAATTGTTTTTTTTTTTAAATAGATTCTGTTAAAGAAACAATAATATATTTTTTAGTTAGTTATGACATCCCGAAGAAGAAAATGGTATTTTTCAAAACCGGTGGATGTATTTAAATTCAATTAAGTGGTTAATAAAACAAAGATAATAAATTTAAAAAATACTTTATTGTTTAGTAAAATTTTTGAGAAATTTGCTCATTTCTGGAAAAGATAATCAATTTTAATAACGTGTGAGCATGTTTTCTAAGCACAAGAAAAAAAAATACAACCACGTATGGTGTAGTTTTTTTTTTTTTTAATTTCGGATATTATTTAAAAAATTAAAAATATAATAAACCGTTCACATTTGGTAAGGTAATATGGGGTTAAATCGATTACCCCTACTATTGCGTCTTTAAAGGAATGAATTGAATTACGATTAACTCTGTATATATTCAGTAGAACTTACACAAGGATAGGAAGAAGACGACCCGAGTGAAGTCGTCGACGTATTCGATGGTACATATAGTGCGGGTCACGGTACTTGTCTATGAGAAAGTGACGAAGAAGAGGAATTTCTGAAGATCATTTTTAACCTTAAAATGCCACGCCATTTACGGTTGCATAGCAAAATATTTCCATTTAAAATGCACTTGTGGTCTACATATTGGATTTGTTTCCAAAATATTGTTGTGTCGGCATTATTCCTTTATATTGTAAACGCTTAAGAGTATCGAAAGAATCCCACCCTTTCCCGAAACCGTTATATAAATTTTCACTCATATACTGGTTCTTCTCAACAAAAGCAAGACAAGTTTAACTCCCCGGAATCTACAATATATGAAATTATTTAAGATGTATTATAAAAAAAGACGAGATGTTAGTTTGTGAATTTAAAAATTACACGTTTCGATGCCCTTATTTGCTTTGTTTATTAGTAACAACATATACACATAAACTTATATAACAATTTGAATACATTGGATTTTACTTACATTTACTGCCACAAGCATAAATTAGTATCATTTTTACATAAATAGGGCAATCATAAGAATGACAATTTGCGATACACTACCTCATCGGAAGAAATAACAATACACTTATATTTGAGTCACGCTGTCCTTTGTCTCATATTAGTCTGCTGGTCTTCCAAGCATTTTCCATCACGAGATCCACACCTTAATGAAACTGCGGAAAAGCGAGTAACGGTTTATTCCAATCAGTCCTTCAATCATAATGTTAAATTTTGAACAACACATTACGAATTTAATTAATTGGATAAATTATTCTGTGGTAGATTAAGTACTTCTCTATTTCAACATTGAAAAATAGTTTTTTACGAAAATACTACTGGCCACGTAGCGGGCATAGCGATTGGTATGTGGCTAGTTTAAATAAATTCAACCGGGCAGACGTCGCCAGCAAAAATTCAAAACACCGTGGAAGGTACTCGAAATACACAACTTTATTTTTACAATCAGTTCACTTATTTTATATTATCAATTTTTTGGAAATAATCAAAAACATTAATACATGATATATTACAAAATAAATGTGTGAAGCCTTTAATATTTATTAAAATAATATATAAATATTACGAGTATATGTTACATTTTTGTAATACCTATATAACTATATTAAAAATTCTGATTTAATTACAACCCTGATTAAACATTTAAGTATCATACGTCCTCTACCAATAATAAAGAGTTGTTATTCGTTGATAGACAGATATTACTTTCGGTTCAAGTTTTTCTTAAAATACTAAAGCCATACTTTATTTTGAATAAAAATGGTTTATGTTATATAGATGTGAGTTAAACATTAATCTTCAAACACATAAATTAAATAAATAATTGACATTTCAATAGATAGATAGGCACTTTTCAGCAATGCATAAATATAAGGACTAGACAATAATTCAACCAATACAGCAATTGCTACGTTTTATAGATGTCGTTTCGAAAGATTAGTTTTGTATGTGTTTTAATGGTTTCTTTTCAAATGATTACACAGGCTTAAGCTATATAAATATTTTATTGCTGAAAGAGATCATTATTTATAATATTTATCTTAATATTAGTGACAAATAATCTAAAATTTATATCTAATATTTATGACTCACTTGCAATAATAAAATATATTTATATCTTCCGTGATCTCTCATGAGAATAATCTCAATTCTATAATATAAATGTTTAATGGAGAGTATTAAAAAATATATATATATATATTTCTAACCTGTAAAACCCTTGACCGCAACTTGGAAAGAAGTAACTTTTGGAGTAATTTTGCTAAGTGATTTTAGATTTAATTTGTTTTCGTTTTCCAATCATGAATACAATGATACGACAGAAATATAATAATTTTCTCAATAGACCCAGGTCATGACCGAATCAGGTTTCTGAGATTTATTGTGATATTCGATTGTTTTTTTTTTTTTCGTTTTGCATAGTTACTCTTTAGAACCATAATCAAAATAAAGGCATCCCCCCCCCCAGACCCAGTGGTGGGCTGCCAATACGTTAACAAGGGACTCGCTTAATCTCAGAGCTATTTGCGGTGTTCCGGGGAAGGGAGGCAGAATTTTTATCACTTATACAATTATACTTAATAATTAATAAAGCAATCGAATGTTACTTAATACTTATAAATATTATGTAATAATATGCAAAATAATAAATATCAAAATCTGACAAATAATAATGTCAAAACTGTCGTAAAATAATTCAAAGCAAGAGCTGAAAAATATACTCACCTACCTTAGATTGCAAGGGTGAAGATTTCCAAGATTGACACAGAAATATGTAGTATTATTTTCGCTCCAATTCCATGTTTCAAAACAGAACATTGGATTGAGACTGAAGTTCTCTTTAGTAAATAATGGTACAAAGTAAAAAATATTAGGAACTGTCCTACTGTAAACTGTGCACAATTACGGTAAAGGGAAACGATGTGCACGTGTGAAGTATGAAAGATAATCGTACAAAGCATCGTTCACAAAAATATTGCGTTGAATATCTGACAACCTCTGGATATATATATTCAACGCAATATTTTTGTGAACGATGCTTTGTACGATTATGTATATATATATATCAAACAACGGCGTTTTTAAGCGTTGTTAGACTGCAGACAAAAAAACGGATAAGTCTCTTTTATTATGCACCCGAAATAAATGTATTTTATGAGAAATTTCAAAAGGTAACAAAGCCTTACGTTTCATAATACATTTACAAAAATTGCAATTAGGTACTGATTTGATCTGAGAATATTATTTGTTCTTTATTTAACAAAGGGCTTGCGCGAGTCCCACCGAGTCCCCTCCAGCCCACCCCTGCCCTGACATTCTATGTTCATCCTATGATCCATTCTAAATACAGCAACACGGATAATATATGAAGTTTCTAAATTCTTTCTCCCCTTAACATCTCTTAATTTATATTGTGATCGTTAACATGGTACCTCTATATCTTCAAGTGCTTTGCATCTTAGACAACTTGAATAGTAGACACCAAACTCTCAGCTGAGCCTCTATCTCAGCAGCAGGAAGGGTTGTAGAACCGATCAGCCGTTGTCAGAAGTCTAAATTTAGTGAACGGGCATTTACGGTGGCAGGTCAGAGTGAATCAGAGAAGTCAGAAATAGTGAATCAGATATTTTTTTTAAAAATAACCTAAAATAAAATGTAATAATGGCCAAAGGTAATAATTGTGCAAAAGAAAAAAGTTAATATGAAGGAAAGCCATACGGTTTTAGTAACTGACTGCAGGAACTTAACTAACTGGTCTAACTTTCAAATATATTCCAAGAAAAAAGCTTTGAAGATTTTGTAAAATGTTTCACACGTTGCTTTATTGAATGAAATTGAAGTGATAGTAAACAACTCTCAAAATAACTCAGGGATAATGTGGAGTTTCCTTCATTTTTCATTTTTAAAAAGAAACTAAAAACGCACCATTTAAAAAAATCTTTTTCCACAAGTTCATATAACAATTTTTAATTTTAAATACAAATATAGTATAGGACTTAACAGTTTATGTGTAAAGCGTCCTTGATGTGACATTTTTTACGAAAATGACGCTATCAAAATTATTATTGTCATTGAATTAAAATACTTGCAAAATCGTGGTCATTTTTTAAATTGCATCTACATGTAAACATAAATAAATAAATACATACTAATAAAATAATCTTAGCAATATTAGATGGTATCAACTTGAGTTAATATAATTCGATTAAAATCTAAAGTATTTTCCCACGCCATCTCTTTGGTGAATGACAAATTATATTGTTTATCTTATCAATCTCTGGTCCTTATCCGATGTTCTTATTATGCATGGACCGCATTTAGTGTCACGGTTACTTACAATATTTCTAGAGCAGTAGTTCCCAACCAGTGTGCCGCGAGCGATTACGAAGTGAGTCGCAAGATATTGTCGCATACAGTAAAATTCAAGTCGAGTAGATTTTTCTGGTCACATTAAATTATTTTTTTCTTTACTGATACAATAAACTGATAAAGCATGAACATGAACATGTTTGTTGACATGCAATTTTCATACGTTCTATGGTTTTTTTTATAATGTGAAGTAAGTGGCGTGCAGTAGGCACAAACATAGGTTACGCTGTTACCGACGGTGTTAACTAAGTATGCAATAGGTAAGATTTATCAAAAAAAGTCAGATTTAAAAAAAAATTTGAGAACAATTCTATCTATTTCTGAGGTTACACAGCCAAGACAATATCTTTCTATCTACGTTTCTGCTGCCTTCTGTTTCCCCCGTGCATAATGAATTATCATTTTGTTAAGGGGAACACATTATTATTGTGAATATGCATGTCCGACAGACATTTGCTCTGCGAACTTACTTCCAAAAATGCCAACTGACTGACCAAATGATGCTTCATGTTATTTTAATAATAGCAATAATAGTTTTTTAATGCCAGCCTCACTAGGCTTTTGTATTATTAATCAATAATCAGCATATATAAATTGAAAATAAATTATTGATGATAAATATGAAGCTTTGGCCATAGTAGAATGTCGATTATCCAAATCTTCATTACCCGAGCTAAATGTATTTTGCATATTGCGGAAAATCGCAGCACAGAAACGAGCATGAAACAAAAATACCTATATAAAGGGCTGTTTAAGAAATCGTCCGCATTATCTCGGATAATTGAGGTTCTAATGTACTTTTTAATTGTATCATAAGGTAATATTTTTGCAATGTAAGGATAATAATATCGGCATTAACATTTTTTCATTTAGTTTTAATAATACATATATCGTTCCATTATTCCGTTATTGTTAATTCTGGCGTTTCCTATCGGAAAATGTTTGAGATTCCGTAAATATAAAGTAGATAGCTTTCAAATAATGGAACGACGTATTAATTTGAAAATGCAACATATAAGTTCGAAAATTTGTCATCAACTTACTATGTTGGTGTACTGTAATTGGTTAACGCGTTTTCTTGGTTAGGAAAGGATCCAGGTTAGAATCCCGGTAGCAACAATTTTTTTTTCCTATACATTGATTTTATGTGCTTATCTTTCTCATTAATACATTTAATTTGATCATATTTTTTATTGTGGGGAATGTGTCTGAAGTGTACAGCATTCCTCAGTAGTCGTTATTAATTTCTTGACTTGTTTATGCATCTAAATAGATTTACATCAGTAGTGTGGTCCATTCAGGCCCAACCAGTAGCCTTATACTGGTATGGTAGTGTTTTTATTATTTTGTTCCCCAGTGCACTTGCTCCTTAAAATTGGACAGAAGAAAATGTATCCACTCACCGTGATCCAAAATCAGAGGAAACATTGGTCCAGCACTGCACGATATCGGGTGTTAAACACAAAAACAGTGTGATTATTACAGTACATGCTGGATCTCTATACTAAATTTGTTCGACTTGCGAACAAATTCAACTTACGAACGAGTTTTCGGAACGGAACAAATTTGCATGCAGATGCGCTACTGTATTATATTGTGCTATTTTTATTTATTATTATACACGCCCTATTCAGGAATTAACATAATTTGTAAAACAAGATAAAATTACAACAGAAGTGCAATACACAAAGAAAAAAATTACATAGTGTCAGCATGTTTTTACATAATTAAAAATAAATAATAAACATAAAATGTGAAGTAACAATTTGTTCATCACCATTGAGTTGAGACACAACACGTAATAGTGTAATTCTATAAATAATTAAATTAACAGCAAAAATATCGACTTCCTCCGCGTATTCATTCCCCAAAGAATGCAGCTTTGGGACTGCGGAGTTAGTTAGTGCATGAGTTCTGACATTACCACTGTAATAAAATAATGAATTGTGTCTCTATGATCTCAATGGTGCGTGAAAGTCAAGCAGACCAACAATCTGGGGGCAGTCTATCATGTCATTGATGATCCTGTATAGAAATATAAGGTCGGTCATCGTACGTCTCACTGATAAGTTTAATAATAAAAAATTTCAAATCTTTACAAATAATTGTATCCGTTTAATTTTTTTGGATGAAATACGCAACAATTTGTTTGAGTTTGATAAAAGTGATGTGTACGTTAGTACGCTAGTATTCTTCGTAGTACCGTGAGATGAAAAATGTTGGGTACCACTGCACTAAAGCATGTAGTGTTGTTTATTAATGTACAGTAGCGGTTTCTGGTTTTGATATGTGTGGGAACATAGCAATATTGGTACAGATCTAATGTTAAGGAGTTCCAATCCACAATACATTTCAAGAGAAAAAATATCATAATTACATTACGATAGTCCACGAGAGTTGAGGAAGATCGCATAGTTTCAGACCGTGGGATTAAATAAGTACTCAAGAAATAACAGCACTTTTGGACATTCTTTTTAAAAATATTTTAAGGAGAACACATTATAATTGTCATGTTGCAGTTTTTCAGAAGATAGTTCTGTGGTATTTTAATACAAATTAAATGTGTCAATTAGAAAAATATACAGAAAAATTAAATTTATCGAAAAAATATTTTTGTTACATTAAACTCGTTTATAGCGACATTGAAGAGATATAGATATTATTAGCGATGTAATTAAAGTAGACAATTTCAAAAACATTACAATGATTTACCTCCACTCTTATCATCAACGCTCGGCGATGCTGAAAGCACCTTGCAATATCAGTGCGTGAAACAAAACTCCTAACAGTCGTAAATGCACCCAGTACCGATGCCATATAGTAATACTAATGTGCCCAGCAACTGTTTGGAAGATCGTCTCTCGAACACCACTATTCTTACCGCCGTCTCCCCGACAACAGCTTCAGGAATCGTCTCCGTAAACTATTTGCACGTAATAACTTCAAACTTCTCCATAATTGTGAACTGTGCCTTACAATAAATCGAGTATTGTTAATAAGTCGTGTATTTTTTTCATAACCTGCTCTGGCGTCATACACACAATACATCTCGCTATTATTTAACGCTCACGAGAGTGGGGGATGAATATTTGGGTATAAACCACTCTCATATTTTTGTATTGCTATATATTGCTTTCATATTGCTAAATATATCTATGCTGTTAAGGAAAATGAATAATAACTTTCAGACCATACATGGCGACAGTGAAGTTGTGCGTAACTCCGTTGGTCTGTACCGTGTGTGGTGTGGTGTGGTGTGGTGTGGTGTGATGTGACTCATGCATCATTGTATTTCGTTCAAGTCCCTTCATGAGGGAGTGTACTTTATAGTTAACCTTTTAATGGCTGTATTGTATCCATTGGTCTCTTTACATCCGTACATGACACTCGATTATCTGTTTGTTTATAATGTTATTATATACCTGTATTTTAAAATAAATAAAGATAGCACTTAAAAGGGCGCAGGAAGCTTTAAATAAAAATCTCTGTTCGTTTTCGCAATCTCTTACATTATTTTGTTTTTTATCTCATTTCTTCTGTTTTTAATAATTGTACATTTCGCGTTTCTGTAGTACCGTGTGTGTAAAAGAAGTTGAAACTTCTACAACAGTTCCGGGAAAGAGTGGGTCCCCCCCTTCTAGCGTCCCTTTAAGTGAAGTTGTAGCTAATAGTGTTTCTAAATTGTAACATATATACAACTTTTAAAATTAGATAGACATAAGGGTTAATTAATGGGTGGAATGGTGAACGTTACAACGTGTAAAGTGATCACTTAAACCAGCCGAAGACAGCCCTGTAATTACTTATACTTCCATATTTTCCCATTTAATAGAATATATACCTTCGTCTCTGTGAGATATCTATAATTTGTTTAGTAACAATTGTATTTGTCAACATTCTGCCAACATAAATTTAAGATTATTCTCGAGGACCCTGTGAATATTAAAAAAAATCATTTCTCTTTTTCCAATTCTATACGTATGATAATAATATCAGTCATTGTACAATAACGGGCGTCACTTTCGAGGTGAGAACAAACACGAAACAAAAAAAGGGTCAACAAAATCCGTACCGAGTAATTGACGTGTTCATTACACAGTTTAAATTATTGTTTTTGATTGCATGTGATTATCCCCGTCCATCGAGAGTGTGGTTGTTCAGTACCTATCAAAAATTGCGTTGGCATTTTAAATTAACATCCTGGAGTGACCTCCACTAGTATTTCTTGGAAATATATTTGTTTATATTATATATATTAATAAAAACTGACTTACCTTTAAGCCAATTTTAAAAACAATAATATGACGGTGTCCCGCAATAATTTTTTAACCCTCAAAATTGAAAAAAATGAGTTGGTCAGATTTTTGTTTGAAAAGACAGGTTCTTTATTTGTAAAAATACTATACCCAGCTTAGACTTAAGTTAACACTCGTCCAAAGGAACGTATAATCTGTAATATTAGTTTAAGAAGCTTGACATGTTAATGCAAATTATGTACGTTTTCTCCAAAATATAGTTTTTGTATTAATAGAACAGTTCTCTCAGTTGAGCAACACTGTAAAGTGAAATATTTTAATGATAAATGTATCCATTTTTTTAATATAAAATATCTCAGTTTGAGTCGGTGTGGTTTGACATATTGTTGTAGAATATCATTCAATTAGTGATAAAATAATATTTCTCTCTATTCCTACTAATTATTATGTATTACTTATCGATTCTGAGAATATGGTTTTATCGTTCTATGAGGTGGACACAGCGAGCTGGCAAGACTTTGCGTCAGGTGGTTTATCCGACACGTCACTTTTTTACTACATCTGGACGGCAGCTACACTCATAGAGTTTCATCTTGTATATTTACTTACGTACTTCTTCTACGTTTTTCTTCTTTTAAATAGGTAATCCATCCTTCGAGAGTGATTTGTGCCATTAATCAAGTTAAAACTTTATTTTATAGAAAAAAATACAATAATATTATAGAATAGGAAATATTATATTACAAGTCAATACCATTGTCGTTCAAAAAATTTGCTATTATATAGATTAAATGTGGCGAGTTAAGGGAAAGAAGATGACACAAGTTAACCGGGAGTTAAAAATTACCATTGACAAGATTAATGTAAAAAAAACCTTTGATTCGCAATGGACAGGTAAAAAAGATATGGTCAAGGGTTTCCTCCTTGGCCCCACACTCACACATTAGGGAATCTATTAAGTTCAATATGAATAAATATGAGGCTACGTGGCAATGCCCAATTCTCATTCTAGAGATATTTGATATTGTTCTTTTGGAGACTTTCCTTTTGGAAAACCAGGTAGTGCTGGGAAAAAATCTTTGAATTATTTTAGGCCGATTACCCTTATGATTATTTAGATCCATCCATTTTGTAGTCCAGTTAGAATTCATACATTTTTTTTACCATACATCGGGACATGGAATTGATGGGGGAAAATTCCGGAAAGAGTGGCCTCCTTGGCCAGTTTATCAACACATTAATTTCGATGAATTCCCTTATGTGCAGGAATTTAAATGAATGATACCTATATATTGTTGCTGTCTAAATTAAATAGACATCTTCTGATGGAACAGATTATCTCATTGTCTAACTCACGGTGACGTCAGTATATTATAATACAACTGGATACAACTGTAAGTACTGTGTACTTTACTCACGCACATTATTTTTCATATATTGTCCTCACTGTAAACCAAGATGAATACATAGATATCTGAAGTCGAATGCTAATTATTCACTTCTAGTTTCCATAATTATGTCTCAAAATTTAACATCACACCAGAAAATACATACATCAATTCACTATCGCATACAGACCTTTATCAATGAGAGTTACTCCTGTAAATTGTCTGTATTTTATATCCATTTTTCCCTCGTAGTTTGTTTATGTTTCGTATTCATTTCTGTTTCAACTTTACCATTAGATGGACTATTTTTTATTTTCTTATTCTCCTTTATATTTAATTAAATAAAAATACTCTAAAAATAGAAAGCATTTAATTGTAATTATGATTATTTATTTATTGTAAATTAATATTATATGTACTGTTAATGGAAAAAATAATAAAATATTAATTGCACACTTTAAATTTAACGTGACGCTTACAAGAAAGTCAAAAAATTTGTGGCATGCTGCCAAAATGAACACTTTGCATCATCTCGGTGTCGACCGCTTCTCAAACCCCGCGAGTGGGTACCAACTGAACTGCAATCATTGAGAGGTGAAATATGCATTTTTGATAATTGCACGCCAAAAATAACGCAATGTGATATCCTCATAGCCTACTTAGTGAGCACCACTCTGCACGAGACGTGCACTTTTAATCGCATCAGAGAGGTGACTTATGGAAGTGGGTTTTGATAGAAGACCTTAACAATTGAATTACAGTTACCGCAGGTGTGAAATTGGAATTAACAAGTTTGTTTCCAGCGTCTCGACGCGAGTGACTTTTCGTTTGAGAACTTATATTTTTTGACAGTTATGCAACGCTTTTATATCCATCTATACATTTTTAAGTTTTCTCGCCCCTTGAGGAGGGGTAGCTTATGCCTATGTAATGTAATATAATATAATAAATAAAATGTGTTTACGGTTAACAACATCACAATATTATATAAAATAATAATCATTGCTGATTTTTTCGAAAAAAATATTTTTAATGTCGGTAATGTAATTTATTTAATTAAAAAAATATAAATATGTATCAAAAAATATTTGATTTCTACCGGGATACAAACCTGAAACGTTTCCTATCCGGGGAAACGCGTTACTATTTCATGTCGTTATTTTTTCGATTGATAGATTTTTTTTTTGTATTTGTATTTAAAATATCACAGAATTATCATTTAAAATTACAACTTTGCAACAAAAATGTGTTTACATTAAACATATAATTTATTACTAAAAGAGGAAGTGGTCTATAGCAAATACAAAAGTTCAGATCTTGCAAACCTGGTACATGTTTAGTGTCAGTTTTTACCTAAATATATTTTATGCTTGTAAAATTATTGTCGAACATGGTTAATATATTATTTAACGACAAATTTTCATTATAACAATGTTAGTCAATTTAGCCTTGAAATTCATTTAAATTGGGGGCGAATATGTTTTAAAAGAGAAAGAAGTATAGAAAAATCATTTTTGGATTGTTATACATTTAGGGTTGCACACATGTATTAGGGTTGCACACATGTATTAGGGTTGCACACATGTATTGACGCATTCTCTGAAAGCATGGTTTTAGGTTACTTAGTTTCTTAGTCCTTTGACTAAGAAAGACATATCCGAGTGTTTGGTGTATTGTGAAAGGTCTTTTTTATCTTCATTTTGCGGAGAAAAATTTTTTTTTTTATGTGTCCCCTTTAATAATGACAGTGTCCTTCTGAAGAACATTTGCGAAGGTGCATACCGTTTCAGTTTCACGAAAAAAAAAAACCGCCTCGGAAGCAACAAGAAGTATTTGCGAGGTGTGCGAAGGCGCACTAACCATCCAGAAATGCCAAAGATGGTTTAATAAATTTAAATCTGGAAATTTTGATTTCAAAAATGAGCCAAAAAGTGGACGACCCCGTGAAGTGGATGAAGTAGCCCTGAGAGAAGAAATCCGTACTTCATGGTCGAAAACTCAAAGAGCTTGAAAAAAATGGGAAAGATTCGAAGACCAGCTTTAATGAACAGAAACGAAAAACTAATCCTCGCTCGCCCGCACGTAGCTAATTCGACCAAAAAAAAAAAATGAACGAATTCAATTTGAAGGCTTTATTACATCCGGCCTATTCTACAGATTTGGCTCCAACTGATTATCATCTTTTTCGCTCATTGGAACGTTTCTTAAAAGAAAAAAAATTCAAAACACAAGACGAGATAAAATTGGCCCTTTTGTCCATTTTCGACTCTACGCCTACAGAAATTTACAAGAAAGGAATTCTTGATTTACCAAATAGATGGCGCTAAGTCATCGAAAATCATGGAAATTATTTTGTATAGATTGAATAAATAATTTAAAAAATAAATTTAAGTTTCATTAAAAAAATGTGTCTATACATATGGGCACCCCAATAATATCAATTAAAATAAACTTTCAGCGAATCTTCTTAACACGTTTAATATGATTATCGAAAGAAGTCAATATGTCACTTTTGACAGTTCTAACCTAATTGTTTTCTGATACTTGCCAGTGAGGAGATTCTGAGTTATTTTTTCACTAAACATCGGTTCTAGAAATATCTATTGGATGAACGTCAATTAAAGGATAATTAATAACATATTTTAGTATATTTTGTAAAATAATCAACATATAAGACCATACATTTCTTTGACAATTCTTCCAGATCCAACGTATCATTTTAATTGACATAATTTTCGCGTTTCAGTTTAAATGATAATTGTAAATTTAGCTATCAATATGCTTTGTATTAAGAATTACAACTATAATTATGTTTTATTAGTTGGCTGTTGTCGGAAAAAGTAAACAATAGATGGAAGAACTGGTTACCCGTAATATACGTAAAAAAATGTATGTGGAATTGTGTACACCGCGATCAGGCAACACCTTACAGAGTTGGAACAATGTTGGGTTGTTTAAAATGCATTGTCAATGTATTATTATTTAAACGAAAGTTAAATATAAATTCGTATTGATTGTGTACGATGGTACCTATACATATGCACGGATGCACCGTGCAATTTGAGTATTATAAATAAAGGTATATTACATTATTCAGTTTAATTATCTGCATTATTTTAAATTATAAAGGTCATGTTAATTCTCAAATTAGGATTGAAATAGCAAATAAAATAATTATTTATTTAATTCATATTTAAACAAAATTGATCTTTGCAAAAATATTTGTTTTGTTGATATCATAAATTATACTTTAAGCACGCACACTTAGAGCACTTTACCCTAATAGTAAAAACTAGCAATCACATATCGCCGATTTTTTGTTACTAGACTTTTATAGAGCTTTTATGGCACTTGCGTTCCACCATAACTGCCGAGTACTACGCTGAATAGCACCAAGATCCGAACGAGCCGTCACCGCCTAGCGACAATTATGGCAATACAGTAAAACGGCTCGTGTCTTGGCTATAGAGTGAATACTGAATGCTAAATTAATGAATATTGTAAATTAATTGAATGAAAAAAAAAACATTAATTTAAATTGTTTTATAAGCGCTGTGGAGAATGAAATATTAATAAGTTGGTTGAATAAAAAGTATGTATTTCTTCTAATGTACATGGATGAGACTTATCTAGAGACGTTTAGAGACTCGCAGTAGAATGTAGAGCGAGCTGTCATTCGTTGTCGACTGTAATTTGTACGTAGAAAAAAATGACCAACTCATGCGTACGAACTCTACCGAAAAATCTCTAAAACGAGAGAGCAATGTCTCATCCGAATATACGCACCATTAAATATGTAGTAATTTTGGGTAACTGGAATTTTTCTAAACAATATATTTTAATAGATACAAAATAATCATCATTCCTTCCAAAGATTCCAACTTCATCTTCAATCAAGGCACAATCTATCGTTTTACATTCTTTGTTCCTACATTATAAATTACCAATCTCCTATTGCACCCACTAATATATTACTAAAAATCTTAATATAATAAAAATTAATAAATATTGAATAACTAAGAATTTTGAAAGCTTATTAAATTATAAATTAGTGTGCTGTAATGTTTCAAAATACATTATTTTGCAGTAACGTATGGGATAATTATGTAACACGTACAAAAAATATCATTGTACGAATAATTTTCGTTATTGGCTATGTAAATAATACGTATCGGTGAAAGAGAGTCTCACGGTCTGCAGATAATATGGCACAGGCAAGCGGTGTGTCTCTTGCGAAGTATCCATACATTATATTATACCACAGCACACCGAAGTTAATCGCAATTAAACGGTGAACTGGTGTTTTAGAAAGCCAGGCGCTCCCAATATTCATTATATTATATTGTACGATTCTAATAAATATACATATTTATTTTAATGATATCACGTTTTTATTTGTGAATTTGTGATTTTACTGAACTTAGCAGGAAAACCTAACAGACTTTACTCAAAGGTTTTTGAGAAAAAACTTCATTAAAACGTTGGTCGGTTCTAAAGAAAAAAAAATGACGTCTCACTAATAAAGTATTATGTAGTTGAAATTTAGAGAGAAATTCGTAAAGCTTTATATTTTTATATAAAATATTTTTTTCAGTGCATTTTTGATCGATCAAATTTGTTTTAATATACACATATTTAAATATCGGTAGGTAAATGTATATTTTTAAATACTAAATTAATGTATTAATTATAAATATATACATATAAAATCAATTTTGTCGAAAAATATTGTTTTAGCGTCACCGGGATTCGAACCTGGATCTTCATTTCCAATCCGGGGAAGTGCACTACCTTTGTATATTTTTAGATTATTTTAATTTGTTTTTTTATCCACTTAATTAAATTAAATACATCAACCAATTTCATTCGCTTCGTAATAAGTCTAAATAAGTCTAAAAAAATTCCTAAAAAAATTCAAATAATTTTGTATCATTAAGTCAATTTCCACATTTTTATCATCATTACAACTTGAGTTAGGTTCTAGATTTATTTTTTTAATAATTATTATTTTTTTAAAAACATTACAGTAAGATGATATTATTGTTTTATGTGTCAAGATTGGAAAAGGTCCACGTTCGAATCCCGGTAGCAACAATAATATTTTTCTTTAAAATTGATTCTATATGTATATCTTTCTAATTAATCCATTTAATTTGTATTAAATACAGTTTTCATTATCTCATGAGTATTTTTTATATTGAAATTATGTATTTTTTTCATAACATAGTCATAATACATTGTAATAATATATTTAATCAGAGGCTCTCAATGTAAAATGTGTCAAGAAAATGTTTTAAAAGTAGAACGTCAGAAATAGTGCGTTAGAAAATTTCTGAGTGTTTTATAGGAAGCTCACGGGTGGATTATAATATAAAATAATGTCGTTACGAGTATTTAGTGTATGTAAGCACCAACGAGGAAAAAACAATGTATGCAGGGGTGATAAGACACACGTGTTCAAGACATACAATGCGTTTTTGATTGGTAAAAAGAGTAAAGAATTTAACAATTTATATGATTTAAGGTGATTTGTTTTGTCGGTTTTCCTTCAGAATGTCACAATCGCAATTTTAACATTATGTTCTTAAATATCTGTTCACCAGCTTTTTTATATATTACTAAGTGTAATACATTTATATTTGTAGTATGTACAATATATTTAATATGTATAATATTCATTGTCTGATTTTTTAACATACATAATTTTATGCTAAAGCAAATCGACAAATTTTAATTCAATTGCCTCGGAGCGGAATTCTCTAGCGACGGGAGATATGGATAATACGGTGATAAAGAAATCAAGTTAAGTGGAAAACCGAACTGATCATTTTCAAAGGTTTGTATAAGCCCACGTTAATATACGAGGCTTGTCCGTAAAATAAGTTCCACGGACTGCCGCTGGCGCTAGGATTGTTTCTATGCGCGACCAGACAGCAGAGGCAGGTTATTTGGTTCCCCCACTACAATTCCTCACCAAGCCAGCGTCGCTGCGACGTTTAGTCTAGGCCCAGCAGCCGTCAACGATGGAGCTTCCTCTTGCGTCTCCCGCCAGCTGCGAGTTGCGGTCTGTTATTCGTTTCCTGGCCGCTAAGAAGAAATCGGCGAAGGAAATTCACGAAGAACTTTGTGAAGTGTATGGAGAAGAGTGTATGAGCTCCGGGATGGTGCGCAGATGGGTCAGGGAATTTAAAAATGGCCGAACAGACGTCCACGACGAAGCCCGTGCAGGGCGGCCATCGGTTTCCGACGAAACAATTACCAGAGTCGAAGCGGCAATGCTCGAAGATCGACGGATTACAGTTAGGGAGCTGTGCGAACAGATTCCGGAGGCCAGCAAAACCACAATCGACAAGATTTTGACTGAACATTTAGGCTATTCAAAGGTCTGCACAAGATGGGTACCAAAAATGCTCACTGCAGATCACCAGCGGCAGCGGGTTGAAGCGGCCCAAGAATTTCTCGCTTTTCACGGAACAACCGAAGAGGAATTTCTGGACTCCATTGTTACTGGCGACGAGACCTGGGTACACTACACCACACCGGAAACAAAGGAGCAATCGATGCAGTGGAAGCACCCTTCTTCGCCAAGAGCAAAGAAGTTCAAACAAATCCTGTCTGCAGGAAAAATCATGGCTAACGTTTTTTGGGATCGAAAGGGCGTATTGTTGTGCGAGTTTATGCCTCGCGGGACAACAATCAATGCTGAACGGTACTGTGAGACCTTGAAAAATCTTAGACGTGCAATTCAGAACAAGAGAAGAGGGATGCTGACCAAAGGAGTGCGTTTTCACCATGACAACGCCCGACCGCACACCGCCTATCGAACCACAGCCCTCATCGAAAAATTTGGATGGAAAATGGTGTCTCACCCACCCTACAGTCCAGACTTAGCACCAAGTGACTTCCATCTCTTCCCTGAGTTAGAGAAAAACCTTGGCGGAACCCAATTCAAGACAGATGAAGAGGTACAAAATGCGGTTGTTAGTTTTCTACGCGGACAGGCGGCAGAGTTCTATGACTCTGGTTTAAAGAAGTGGGTGTCTCGAATGCAGAAGTGCATAGAACGCAACGGCGATTATGTAGAAAAATAAAAGAAGGACTGAACTTTCCAAAAATATACTTTTCTTTAAAATTAAACCAGTTTTTTTATGTGAAAAAAATTCGTGGAACTTATTTTACGGACACGCCTCGTAATATATAGTCTCCAAATATAGATCCCAATCGAGTGAGAAGTACTGAGATGAAAAAGCCCCTTTTTCTATATACAGAAATAATGCAATTAAGGTGGCTTGAACACGTCTTGCGAATGCTGGAGGAAGGACTACCAAGATGTATCTTTTTGGCAACTCCAGAGGGAAGGTGGCCGGAGAGTGGTCAAACAAAAAACAGCAAACAAAATTTTATGAAGACAGATTGGGCTAGGCGAGTAGTATCGAAACAGCGCAAGACACGGGAAGATGGAAGCGCCTCGTAGTCTTTGGGACCCTACTCTAATTATTATTATTAAAATTAATGTTATAATTATTATTATTATTAATATTAATGTTATTATTATTTATATTAATATTATTATTGTTATTATTATTATTGTTGTTATTAACGTTATTATTATTACTGTTGGTGGGAAAATTATTTACAAAGCAGCAAGTGTGATTATGTATTCATCAATACGAAAAAATCAATTTAATTTATATGTACAAATATTTACCAAAATCACATCTCTAGAATAGTCGGTTATTGGTTGGTTGCAAGGTTGGCATCCATCACTTCGTGTATGTACTAATTATGATAAGTTGATTGAAAAACGTCAGTATCGAATGTGTGAATTTAAAATGGAATGTTTGTAAAATAATTTATCTTTTTGTTACAAATTTATATAAATAAAGACAATGATTATTTAAAAAAAAAAACATCCTAAGTAAATTATCAATTATCAAAATATAATTGCAATTGACATCTTAGTAAAGAAATATTTTTGACTCAGGCAAATTTCTCTATATTTTTATTAGTTAATATTATAATTATAAAGGACGTGTATGCATTAAAATATTACTAAATAAAGTTGCACAAAATTGTCATAAACGAGCTAAATATTTAATATTGTTTATCTTGGCGAGATTTGTGAATTTAATGATATCCAATAATATTATATTTTTTCAAAATACGTATTAAAATAAGAAATCGTGATGCGTATACAAAATACATCCATATTCTTCCTATTTTTATTCTAAATAAATTTTTTATGCTACGTGCTTTTACTTCTTCATTATCAGCTATTTTGCACCCACCGGTCTGCCTTATGCAGTTCTTATCGTATAAAGTCATACAAGGCCAGTATTTTTCTTCAGATTATCAGCCGACTGCAAGTGTGGCCGACTTCCGCTTCTACTTCCATAGATACCTATATAATTGAGGTCCATAATAGTTCCACATCAACATAGCGATCATCTGAACAATGTCGGCAATCTATGTTTTTGCCTAATCTAGCCACTGGTCTTTCTGTCTCTCAATTACGTACATTACCAACATTGTTCGTTTCATAACTCTTCGTGCCCAGACTTTGTGTAATAGTCGGTTTTATTATAGCCAATGTTTGTGTAATAGTCAGTTTGTATTTGCCAGTCTTTGTGTAATAACCAGATTGATACAATTTGCTATATTCTGCCTACGTATGTTAGTATTTACTAATAGTATACGCGCGCCCAGGGTTTTGAGATATTTGCTACTTCCTAAGTTAAACTTCTCATCAGGCTACCTATTCCAGTATTCTTCTTTTTTTAATGAAGAGAATACTGGAAATGTTTTAATTGCTTAATTTAATTTTTATTAAATAAAATATCTATTAATGGTTATAATAGAGTTTTTAATAAAGAATTTATAGAATGATTTTTACTAAATCTGAATCCAGCTCTGTTCCAAGGTCCATAACTAATTTGCATAAGAAAAAATCCGTAAAAAATTGTTATGCTCTTGGCTCTTTATAAAGAATTTATTATTTACATCGTGATGGGAGAATACGATACATGGTACAAAAATGAAAATAATGTTAAATGGAATGCAATAATTCATGACGATCAAACATACTTAAAGAAATTATGTTATTTACAAAAATATCCAATGATTATTGTAATCATACATTTCATGACTATGGCAGAAGAGGTGCAAAAAATTATGATTGCCATGATGAAAGAAATAAAATCCCTGAAGTTTTGAATGTGTGTGTAATGCAATCTATGCGTGATCATGTGCTCAATTTAACACAAAAAAATTCTAATATAAAAAATGGACTTAAATAATATCGATAATTCAATGAAATAAAAACATATACAATTACGTAATCAAAGGGTTGAATGTTTTAAGGGAGATAAAAAATACTCAATAAAAGTGAAATATTTATAAACCAATAGCTTGCAATAACGCTAGATAACTGTTTTTATATTTAAAATTATAGCGCAATTATAATACATACTATCAAATTGTTTTTATTTTTGGATTTGTGTAATAAATCATAAAAATGAGTAATATACGGTGAATAATAATGCGGTCATTAAATTAGAATCATAATAATAATTAAAAAGGGCAAAAAAAAAAAATTACATAAACAATATCATATTCCGGATAGAAAATATTAATAATAAATAATACACAGCAGATGAGGATCTAAATTATGTAATACCCTTATTCTCAGTTAATTTGTCGATATCCAAAGGGATGTATTTATTAATACCATTTTTATTTAATTTAAAATTCTTCACCAATACTTATTTCTGAGAATCGTGACGCCCATGCTATGATCTATTGAAGTTCTTTACGATTCTTCTTCACCATTCTTTACAGCCTACAGTTGCTATAGGTTAGCCAGCACCATCTATTATCTGGACGGTCCATCGAGTTGGAGATCGCGCTCTTTCTCTTTGACCTTCCACCTATCCAGTCACCGTTTGTTTTTGCATGAGGGCAACGTGTCCAAAAAATTGAACGTTACGTCTCAGACAGATCGTAGACAATCTATTTATTTTATATCATTAGATGTTTTAAAATGAAGGCATAGGCGATTGTAATTCTATTTTACTGAAAATGAAAACGTGCCTAGTAACTTTCTTATTATAATCATCATTATATTAATAAGAGGTATTTTCAAAATGCTACTTTAATTTATTATTGGCTTTCTTTACAGTATGTATGGCTTATTTTCTAGTACAAAGCACACAAATGTAAATCCATTCTTAGGTTTAGAATACTTTTCTGGACTATTCTGCCGCGTGTCTCCGACCTTTAAGGCCAAAAAAGTTTTAAACGGATATAAATCTGCAATATTTTAACTGAAATATACGTGCAAACCTATGAATCAATTTTTTTAACATAAAAAAGCAATGAAACCTATGAATCAAAATATTTATTGTCATTCGAGCGTGTCTTAATAAGCAAAATAATTTATAATAATAAATATATTTTTTAACTACTGTGAGTAATTATATTCACCAACCGGTTTCGGAAAATATATTTTCGTTCATCAGGGTCATAAAAAACTAACTAAAACAATATGTCAAATAGTTACGCTTTATATTACCATGATGAAGTATTTTCCTAAACCGGTTGATGAATATAATAAAATCGAAGTGGTTAAAAACAAGGTTAATGAAGTATTTATTTTTTATTTTCTTCCGAACACCAGGCTTGTTATCAGAGATCAAAGTAAAATATAATATCTTTTGTTGAAAATACTCATTATCTAAATAAAGGTTTATTTATTAAGGAGAACACATTCTTACTGCGAAGTAGTAATTATTGAGAGCAAAGATCTGTGATATTTTAAATACTCTAATTAAATGTATTAATTAGAAAGATATACAAATCAATTTTATCGAAAAATATTGTTATTGCGCTACCGGGATTCAAACCTGGATTTTTTTTCCAACTCGGGGAAGGTGCATTACCAACTATCCTACAGCGATTACGATTAATTACAACTTCACGATAAAAATGTGTTCTCCTTAATAATATATATGTTGTATCAATGTGTCCAAAAGTTAATAAAAATGAAATTTTAATTCTGGCGTCTGTTATCAGTTTACTCAAAGGTATTTGAGATTCCGTAAAAACAAAGTAGATGGCTTTCAAATAATGGAACGATAGATGTATTCATTTGAAAAGTGTAACATATGGGTTCGAAAATTTGTCGTCAAAAGTACTGTCGCTGTAGCATAGTTGATAATCCACCTTCCCCGGATTGAAAAAGAGATCCAGGTTCGAATCCCGGTAGCGCAACAACAATATATCTTTTTAATTAATATTTGAAGGTTTATTTAATACATTTAATTGTTTTTTTATTATTTTATAATTTAAAAGGCTACTTCCCTGCATTATAGATACTTTCGATCGACTCACTATTTTGGTATTTTACAACAATCTTTAATATATTTTTGAAATTAAATTTGCGCAAACTGTGATTGCATTTCGAATATCTGTTTTTAATAAAATGTGTAAAGGTTTAAAACGCCTGCTTGTGTTTGTTTAGCAATGTAATCCGTTGTTATAATGTGTCCGATTAATTGTAGATTGTATTATTGAAGATTTCTGTAACCACAATAAAACATAGAGCACCTGCAAAGGTTACCATAATGTTTCATTTCATAATATCATTCGTTTTATGTGCATACTATAAGGTCTTGTATTAAACTGGAGAAATTATTTTAATAAATATGCTACTCCTTTAGAAACATTAATTTGTAACTGTAATTAATAAAATATATGTTTACAATGTATATATGTATTAAATTTATTTGAAACTGGTACATCATATTTTCATTATTATTATTATTATCATTATTATGTATGTATAATATTATATTGTCAGTAAGCAATATTTAAGTATATTAGAAAAGTATAATATAATAATTATATTTGAAAAAAAAAATTTCAGTATAATAATTAGATTCTCATTATATGCTGTTTTCAGGGAAATGAATAATCAAATTTAGTCCATAGATGGCGATATTGTAGTGGTTCTCGAAGTGTTTCCAGATATTAAAATATATACAACTTTCAAAAATTTGATTGATGTGGGGATTGATTAATGAATAAGATGGTAAATGTTATATTTATGTAAAGTGATCACTTAAGTCAGCTGAAAACAGGTCGAAAGCTCCTTAATTTCCAATACTTCCATTAAATATAATAAAAAATATCTTCATCTCTATGAGATATCAGTGGGTTTGTAGGCGAAAATCCAGTAATTGTGTATTCTTAGACATATTCAAATATTGCTAATTGTGTTTGAATTTATTTGTCTATGACAGTGTTTATACAAACGCGTTAAAGTTACAAGAAAATAATTTAAAAACATATTTCAGACGAAAATAATAATTATTTTTTCATCATCGTCATTTTTCTTCCATAAGTAATTAGTGATAAGAGCAGCTTCCACTGGACCACACACTACACGAACCGGGTTAACGAATCAGGTGACGCATCTCTTACACGAACATGAAATATATAATTGGCGTGAAATATATAAGTACACTCGAACCAATATGAACAAATGTCAGGCTCTCCAAATGACAACTGACGTAAATTAAGGGTGGAAGGCGGGGAAGGGGAAAATTAGAACAATAATTCCAGGTGACAGTGGATTCACCTACGTTCATCTGTGGAATTCTTTAACTATACTGCGTGGGAAATTGTAGAAGTTTGCGTTTGTGGCGTGATAAATCTCTTGTAAAAATATTATATTAATTAATGCCTATCATATTTTTAAATGTAATTTTTTATGTATACCTACTTCTAGTGAGTCCCAATAGATGACAGAATGGCTTCTTTAATTTAATATTTCCGATCGCACATCACTAATTTTCGTAATACAACACAGCGGCGAGCAATCATAAATAACTATAAATTTAGATGCCTCTCGTGGAAAAGTCTAATTAAGTTATCGAGATTACAAAATTTCAATCGTGGCTACTTATTGGTATGATCAATTCACTTAATGCGCGGATTAGAAAATTGATATGGCATAAGTTTCGGATAAAAGGGCATCGATCATAGAGTGATCAGAAAATAAGTCCATCTGCAATCGTGCTACTTGTGATACAAGAGTGTTGGCTGTCTTCAGCGGTGACGTGATTTATTGGTGTACGATTAAACAGAAACGTAAGATAAAATAGAGCTCACTGAGAGTGGGATACAATATGCACGAGACTTGCTTGATGAATAAGCTAATTAATTAGATTTGAGTAAATATTGAGCCAGCATAATTTATAATTATATTAGGTATTTGTAATAATGTTTTAAGATATCCATTTGTCAATTTATACAAGCGATACCTGGTGAGACGAATGATTTTGAGGGCACAGAAAAGGGCTTACTAGTGGGTATCTTTTCACGGCGGAAAACACATGGCTGTCCGAGGGTGGGTGGATTTTGGGGTGTTTAAAATCCAGTTCACTTCCGAAGTTGAAGATAATAATACACTGAACTTCCTACATATCACCTTCTCAATAGATCCAGGAAAGTGTAATTTTAAGATATACCGAAAATACTCATATACAGACACAGTGATACACGCAGACTCCACTCACTCAGAGGCACATAAGATAACTTCATTCAACTCAATGATTCACAGATTAATCTTCATATTCAAACAATTTTAAAGATTGCAATTAATAGTAAGTACAAAAAAGAAATAATTAAAAAGGTAGAAAGAGATTAACCAATTCAAAAATACGTTTATCACAAACTCAAAAGAAAACGCAAACACAGACAAACCATGGAGAAGAATCCTATATACAGGAAAGTTAACCATAGACCTACTTAAATTATGTAAATAAAAAAAAATCATACCAGCCTTGTATACAAACAATAGCATTAGAAAAAATATATTAAATAATAATGATAATGGAGAATACAAGATTAATTGTAAGTACTAATTAAATGTATTAATTAGAAAGATATACATACAAAATTAATTGTATCGAAAAATACAGTTGTTGCGCCACCGGGATTCGAACCTGGATCTTTTTCCAAACCGAGGAAGGTGCATTATCCAATTATGCTACAGGGACATTATTTTTGACGACAAATTTTCTAACTTATATGTTACATTATTATTTAAAATATCACAGACCGTCTGTTCTAAATAATTACAACTTCACAATAAAAATGTGTTCTCCTAATAATAAATTGTAAGAACTGTCAATAATCTTATGTTGAACAAACTGGAAAGAAAATATACACACGAATAGAACACCTTAAGGGGATAAAGAACTTCAGTATAAACTCAGAGATGGCAGACCATGCAAGATAGAAGTACTACATATATGTAGAAAGGGGAGAAAATTAGATATTCTAGAAAATATAACGATTAATATTAACGATAAAAATGTCCTTAATATACAAACACCCCATATCACATCTACTTTCCTGTCTATATTAGCACCTCCCACAACCATTTTTACTTTTGACCGAAACCCCTCTTTCCCCAAAACCACTCTCATACCATCACCCCCTCCCCCACCCCCCGTGTAGTCTAGTTTAAGCTTTAGTTTATTACTGACGATGACGCAGTAAGCGTCGAAAACATTTAAATTATTATTTAATTAAAATGTTGTTTGAAGCAAACAACGTCGTGTTTTATTTTAATAAGTAATTAATTTTTTCAAAAAGTTAAATTTTGTAAAAAGTTTTTTTAAAAGTTGACATAAAAATAACATGAATGGTAGAAATGACTGCCGTCCGCGAAAATAAATCCGATCAATAAAATCCACTTTTAATAATAAGCCAACAAAATTCCCTTATAATAATCAATGAACCGCTTAGCAAGGTGCACAAAGCCGACTATTACACAAAGAACTAAATTATGAAATCACCTTTCGTTACCATTAGACACAGTTAATCGCAACGTCAACTGATATTATTGAGCACCTACTAAGATTTGAATTCACTTTCATTTTGATTCTTGGCGTTGAACGGTTAAGTTTATTCGACAGTTTAGAGCAGGATTCAAAATAAAAGGACCTCGTTTTATTAAGAATATTTACTCGAAACGTCGGGAATTTGACGCGGGTTTCCTCAGAAAATAATCAGTTATATATATATATATATAAGTACATATATAAAAGTGTGAATAATTCTCTTTGTATCCGAACACCCTACATTTTCGTCGTAATCCATTAGCTCCGGTCGGTGCAGTAATGAACGCTACTTGCTCAACCTGCGCTCTATACTTTCAGACTCTGACCCAATGTTTAGTCGACATTAGGGAAGAAACAGCTTACGATAAACATAGAACAGTGATCATTATGGAACGCAACGTATAGATCTCGAACACATGTTGCTCGTACACGCAATTTGATTCAGCGTACAACTTGCAAACAATCAATACATCCCCTACATTATATTGTTCAAAAAACAAAGAAATATTTCAAAATGATTTAAAATTGTTTCACTGAGTGGTAACAGATACGTGACATTTATTTTAAGTGAAACGAATTTAATAGGATAACAAAAACTGGTTGATTTTTTGAAAACTGAAACATTTTGAATTATTGGTATTTTAAAATTTTTGATAAATTTTCATTACGCCATTTTTAGCCAAAAGACTGCTTGATTTTTTTCCGTTTAACATCATAAATATTTAATACTTTGTTCAAAAGTGAATTTTATATGAATTCAATGATGTTGGGATATATTTTTAAAAATTTGACTAGGTAAAATCAAATCGTATTCTTTTTACATAATTTGTAAAAAATTATAATTCATCAATTTTCAATCAAACATCTTAAAATATTATATAAATTTTAAACGAGAAAGATCTTGTACACTTTTAGTGACATACAAGTATACTTATACATTTATTTTATCGTCATGGAACGATATGTACTAACAAATTGGAATTTCACAAACATAATGCTAATTTATCATTTAATTATGTTTAATTAATGTGTAATTATGTTTGACTATTCTAAAGACTAAAGAGTATCCCGCTGTTGTAATTATAATTCTAATCTTAATGTATTTCGAAAAGAAGTTATTAAAAAAATAATACGGAAATAGGAATGTATTATAATGAAAATTCGTATGTGACAATCATTTTTTACATGGTTTCACCCTCATCTGGAGCTTTAACCACTTAGTAAAAATAATTAAGATAATAAGGTTTGTCAACAAGTCCAAGAATTGAGTCTTTGAAGGAACGACGCCTTCTTGCATGGGGAATCGTGCATTGAATCAGATCTCACATTTCAACAGGTTTAACCCTGAGTTATCTATGGGGTGCAAGGAATCGGGATTACATGCATATTATATATAATTTTATTTATTATGTATTATGAAGAGTGGCGGGCAATAGATGAATAAGAAGAGCTATAGATAGAGAATTATCGATATATGAGGGATGCCTATATTCTGGTGGACGTAAGTAGAGAGAAACGATATGAAATGATGTTTATCGCAATATACGTCGGCCTCATTACATACAAATTATTTCATAATTCTTCTTCTTCTTCTTTTAAATAGGCAATCCACCCATTTTATAGAAAAAAATACAATAATATTATACAATGGGAAATACTATATTATAGGTCAATACCATTGTCGTTCAAAAAATGTGCTATTTTATAGATTAACCATGGCAAGTTAAGGAAACGAAGATGACACAAGTAAACCGGGAGCTGAAAATTATCACTGACGAGACCACTATAAAAAAAACCTGTGATCCGCAATGGACAAGAAAAAAATACAAGGTCAATGGTTTCCTCTTCGGCACCACACACACATTGGGGAATCTATTAAGTTCAATCTGAACAAATGAGAGGCCTGATGAAACCTGGCAATGCCCAATTCTCATTCTAGAGATATTTGATACTGTTCTTTTGGAAACATTCCTTTTGAAGAACCAGAGGGTGCGGGGATTAGATTCTTGAATTACTTAAAGCCGATTACCCTTGTGATTATTTGGATACATCAATTGTGCAGTCCAGATAGAATTCGTACATTTTTTTTACCATATTAAGTCTGCCATACATCGGGATATGAAATTGATGGGGGAAAACTCCGGAAAGAGTGGCCTCCTTGGCCAGTTAATCAGCACATTCATTTCCATTATATTGCATACAAGCATCATATTTATCCAGGTATAAACTAAATATTTACCTATATGTAAACCCAGATACCATAACTAGATATTTAATACTATATGTAAACCCATATTGCATACCTATATGTAAACCCAGATACCATAACTATGCTTACATATTTTAATTAACAGATTATTAAAATTATGTGACTACGTTATTAAGGTAAGCAATATATACTTTGGACGATAATTTACTATAATATTAATTGAATTATGTTAAATTTTATTCATTTAACAATTTCATAAATAAAATAACTTTATTAAGTTATTTGTCATTTCGCCGTTTTTCCGCAGGAATATGCAGATACGATAGAACCTTATACTCTTCTGTCCTGGCATTCCACTCTTTCCTCGTCCACTTTCATACACCTTCTCATGCACGTTCTTCAATTGTTGATGCTTTTATTTTTTTCTGGTTTATTTCATCACTCCTGGTCTTTCGCGGATGCCCTTATTCCTGATAACTTCAATACCCACATCATAAATTTTCCTTATCATTTTCTGCTAGCTCCTACGTTCTACATGACTAAACCATTTGGGCGATACATTCTTAATTCTATCAACTATGTTACAAATAGACTTACATTCGCTCTTAATTTGTTCATTCTTCACTCTATCGTGCATAGATTTTCCACACATGCGCCTGAGCGACAACCTTTCCACTGCATTATATCTACTTCCGTCCTTTGTCTGCCAATTCCAGGCTTCACTTCTATCACAGACCACCAAATAAATAGACATGAACTTGTTCCAAAATGTTCATTTTGGTGGCACCCACGTAATCACTTTGGTACCACTCTCGCAATCAATGACCTCTTCGACTTTTTTTTATTGGGCGTATGCATTAATTCATGCGTTTTTTTTTCGAAAATTAAGGCTTTATTGTGAAAAAATGGTTATACACTCAATGATCAAAGTATTGTCCATCGGAAGCTACAACATTTGCCCATCTTTCTGGCAGTTTGTGGATTCCATCCCAAAAGAACTTCTCCGGCTTGGTGGTGAAGAACGAATCAAGCCAATTTTTGATACCCTGTTCTGAAGTGAAGCGTATTCCGGTGAGGGCATTCTGCATTGATCTGAACAAGTAATAATCAGAAGGGGCTATATCTGGGCTATAAGGCGGGTGAGGTAGAACTTCCCACCCACTGTTCTCCAAATAGTTTTGAACCGGTCTTGAAACATGTGGCCGAGCGTTGTCATGATGGAAAATTATGGATTCGTGTCTGGTTGCATATTCTGGTCGTTTTTCCGCAATCGCTCTCTTCAAACGAATTAATTGTGTTCGGTAGAGGTCTCCTTTGATCGTCTGACCCGATTTCAACAGCTCATAATACAACACACCCTTCTGATCCCACCAAATACAGAGCATTACCTTGGCGCCATGGATATTCGGCTTTGCCGTGGATGTTGATGGTTGGCCGGGCTTCACATACGATTTCTTGCGCTTGGGGTTATCGTAATGAATCCATTTTTCATCACCAGTGACAATCCGATGCAAAAATGACTTATTTTTGTGGCGTTGAAGCAACATTTCCGACATGCAGAATCGGCGTTCGATGTCTCTTGGCTTTAATTCATACGGCACCCAGTTTCCAAGCTTTTGGATGAATCCCGATGCTTTTAAACGTCTGGAAATGGTTGCTTGATCAACTCCCAATGATTTTGCAAGATCTTTTTGCATTTGGCACGCATCTTCATCAAGCAATGCCTCCAATTCTTCATCTTCAAACCTTTTTGGCTGTCCGGGTCGTTTATTGTCTTCTAAGTTGAAATCGCCACTTCTAAACCGTGCAAACCACTTCTGGCACGTTCTTTCAACTAGAGCATGGTTACCATAAATCTCTACTAAAATACGATGACTTTCTGTAGCACTTTTCTTCATGTTAAAGTAATGAAGAAGAACTCCCCGCAAAAACACTTTTTCTGGCACAAAGTTCGACATGTTCAAATGAATAGAAAAAAATGTTGTTTACACTTCAATCAAATGACATATACTGAAAAAGACGCGCAATGACAGTAGCTTTCAAATGAATATAGTCACGGATGAACACGGCGCGAAATAATACTAGTAACGCCCTCTCTTAGAAAACCGCATGAATTAATGCATACTCCTATTAAAATAAGACTCGATTGGAACGAAAATTTAAACGCTGACAATATAATATGGATTAATATAAAAAGTACGCCCTGTTTACAAAAAGATTTAATTTTCGAAGAGTAAATACTTTTACTGTTGTATAAATGTGTCATAATCTATCGGATTTATGTTTCGTTGGATGTCCGTATGTAGAATGCCCTCCGCCCCGCAAATAATGTTCAAAACCCCTATCCTATATATAAACTTCATATCATGTCTATTCATTTACTAGTCTGACTTCAATACATCACTGTTGGCACCAGAACTCCGGTATGCACCGCTAGTCTTCTTTTTGATGACTAATTCCTATTAGCGATAGTTGCATTTAGAGAGCCATTCATTTTAATTTCCGCAGTCATCCTCCTTTCGATGTCAATTTAAACCTTGCAGTCCCTAATAAACATGCTTCCCAAATAAACTTATTTTAAAAACTTATTTTTTACTATTACATCGTACTCAGTATTTAAAAAAAAAAGTTAACATTCACATAAATGTGGACGCCTTAACACATAACATAAACAAATTTTTAATACCTTTTTTATTATTAGTTCAGCAGATCATAATATTATAATTTTACACGATAATACATAAAATCGTGGGGTTAAAAGGAACTCACCCTTACCCGGAACTATTATGAAAGTTGTTACTTTCATTTCTATTACTATTTGTAACAATGCTTTGACAGCGAATTATTTACTGTTATAAGATATAAAGCTACATTATTTATCTCTTTCTTTCTTTTCAACTGATCATATGGTTGTTTTACCCCAGCAACCCATCCCGACAATTCACGACGGTCATAGCGGGGTTCGATCTAGAACGGATTTCACGCTTATCCCGGACCCCCCGTTGTTTGTTCGCCCGGTGCGCTCGCGGTGTGGTCCCGGTACGGTATCGTAAGAGTGCGGCTAGGCGCGACGACAATGCGCATTCACCACGCTGGGGCGGGGGGCGTGCGGAGCGCATGCGTCGGCGGAGGCCTCGGGCGATCGAGATTTGCGGAGAAGAATCAATTCGATATTGACAGAGGGCGGTGAATCGGTATAATAAACTTACTTCAATATGTATATTACACGTCGTGTCATGCGCAAATATAGACATGTCTAAATATAAAACGTATTTCATTAGTCTTCCCGTTCAAAAGGCAATTGTATTTTTAATACACATGGAAGTAAAAAGGTCGTTGTTTACCATCGGGTTTTATTTAGTGAGATTTAGAGTAGTTTCCGTTAATAATAATGGGTTTAATGATGTTAAAAAGATATTTAAATTATATAAATTCATTTCATTCAGTTTATTTCACATTGTTAGAAATTTTTAATTATTAATATCAGTAAATTTTTTACCATTTCGAACAGTTCGTGCATTATTAATAATTTAGTAATTTAAAAATTTATGTTTAGTTTTTAGTGTACCGGTGGTTGTTTGCCGAATATGGTTACCGATCAACGTACAATCGAACACCAATTACAGTTCCTCATCAGTAGTAAGGATAGACTCTATAATTTGTCAAAAATTACTGTAATCTATTATTCTGCTTAATAAAAATTATTTGTAAATTGTAGAGCAGTTCAGGTATGCATTTTCAGTAATGTCATTTTTTTTCAAATTATAAATCCGTAAATTGAAATTTTCAGTTAAAATAAACATTTAAAAAATGTCATAATACTCAATTAGATCGTTGCAGGTCATATGGTGGTGCAACACCGAAAAGATAGCACCGATCTGTTTACATAATATCTATAATTTTGAGGCGACTCGCTCGATCGAGGGCGGACCTCTCGCGAATAATAGAATAATAAGTGTACGAGTTACGCCAGTAACAACGGCGTACACTTAGGCGCGCTCGTCGTGTCGTGTCGCTTTCGCCGTCCTACACTCCCAGCGGGCTTATCCCACCTGGCGGGCCTGTCCCACCCGGCGGGCCTAATCCACCCAGCGGGCCGCGAGCCGCTCCGCTCGCCGCTCGGCGCTCGTGACGGGAATCGCCCCCCGACACCTGCGCCGATGCACGAAAATGTAAAAAGTTAGCGCGAAATATTTCGCAACGCGGAAAAGTGCAGTGTCGATAATGCGCGGCAGACCGACACCGCAAAATGTGCTTGAAAAGATGTACACGAAAAGTTATGTTTTACACATACATTATGTTTAAATAAAAAATAATAATATGTTGGTTCACACTCTAATCTTTCCGATCATCGTGTATGTAGCAGAGACCTGTACAGTCCATAAGAGCGATATATAACAAAAAATAAATGCCTAACAAAAATATATTACTAAACAAGGATGTTACGCATCCTGTCAGCATGACGCACGAATGCCTTAAATCTTTAACAAATCCTACCACAGCAAACCTTATCTACAACAGTGAACAAAGGATTCTTCCAATTTTTTGGCTATATTTTGCGTCAAAGTAACAGCCTAAAATAAAATGAGGAATTCCTGGGAACAACCTTGAGCTAAAGAAGATCTGGAAGAGTATCACAGTGGTGGATTGATGCGTTGCATCTGGCTGGAGAGACCCTGCAGTCAGCTGTGAGTGAATGAATCCCATTTGATTGAGGTCACTAGGATGTCAATAATGGCATGAAGATAATCAATAAACTTACTATAAGATTTCTGTAATCATTTAATACACTTGATTAAGAAGTCACTTATCAATACAGCCAATGCTGAAAGAAAATAATTTGAATATATGTACTCGTATATTTCTTTACCGAATATAATTCTTTACAATTAAATTATTATTTTTCAGATTTTATTTATACATTGACTGGTAAATTATGTTATATTTTCAAATTATTGGGGACTCGTGGCATCACCTCTGTTTAAACTGTCAAATAAATATCCACCAGATAATTTCTTTTGTTACCTAGTGTTAGTCAAGTGCGATTTTGTTAATAAATGTTCAGAAATCTTGTTTATAAATATCTGTGAGACAAGGAATCGTAATAATTATTAGTAGTATTCATTTTGTATATAACGCATAACTGCTAAAGGTAGAGTGGTGTAATATTCACACATTACCTACCTTATTTTAAGAAGAAAATTAAAAAAAGTAGAAAATGTATAACATAGGTTTAAGGAATATACAATCAAATCATTATCATCAGTAGCCTGCCTCTCTCTACTGCTGGATACAGGTTTTCCTAATAATTAGATATTCTCTAGGACAACATTCAAATCTTCTTTCAGTGCGAAGCTTTCACTCAAGAACCTTCTTTGTTCTCCGTCCATCATCTCTTCAATAAATACGTTCAGCCCATTGCCACTTGATCTTGCAAATTTTTTTGGAAACATCTGTTACCTGGTTATAATACAAAGAGTAAACAAAAATATTATTTAATTATAAGAGAAAAATAATTGTGTTTATATTAGTTTATCATACTAAGTCACCAAGTGTAAATTTCTTCCTGAACTGTTTTTCACTAACATGGAAACTATCCGTTTCTGAAGCCGTTCAGCTCAGAAGAGCTATAGCTTTCCACTGGCCACGATAATTGGCAGGCTGGTCCTACTCACTGGCAATTATTTGTGCAAGTGTGTGTGAATGATAGGTAACTTTTTACGCAGACTAAAAAGTAATTTATTTTGGTGATATTTAGAGCTATTTAGAGCTATATTTATCATGTAAGTACCTACTTAACTTGGATTACGTTATTGACCTAACTATATGTATTAAATTTGTTCATCGAACTAATGTGATACTTTTTATTGATTTATTCTCTTTTAAGATAGGACATGTTTTTTAAAAGCTCCTCTAGTAAAATTTATCACTAAAAATACCTTACAATTAGCGCGTTAGTAAATTTGTAACATTGTAAAAAATGTGTAATTTTTTACTCACTTTTGCTTTGTGTGTTATTTTCACCATTATTTCAAAAATAATTTTGAGGAACCGTACCAAATTATCGTATAAGAATATAATTTTTACACATTAATAGTAAAATCGTGTTTTTCTATAATAAAGAAAATGTTTTATCGAAGCCACCCACAGACTATTAAAAATTTAACATAAAATTTAAACGATTTAATTAAAACAGAAAAAAACGCATTTGATACAGATTTGCAATATTAAAAAAAGGTACGCGGGCGGACTATAATATATAGGGTAAAACAGACCTAGTTCTCAATATTTTACGAGTGGATACCTCACTAAATTAGTACTAGAAAATGTTCAAAGAGTATGTACAAATTTTGTACTTCTACTGGAAATATTATTGTAAAATATTTGCATAATTAGCTCACTTTTTATCTATATCATTTCTTCAACCCCTAAATTTATTTATTTAAAACTTCAATACATTCAATATTTCACGTGTTCCCTGCCCAACTTACTAGATCGGAGTCCGTATCGAGATCGTATCATTTACATGTATTATTTTTTATCATTTGCAATAGATTTGTTACAGTGACTCGAACAATATGGATATTGATATAAACTTAACACGTTAAATAAAAGAATTAGAAAATATAACACTTACAATAATTAGATCACAGTATTGAATATGATATATACAAAATAGAAATAAAAGCAGTGTAAATTCATTCATATATTAATTACAAAATATCAAACAATAAGAATGAAGATACATAATGTATAAACTTATCCAATAGTCACCTCACAATATGGGTCGATAGTAGCTCCGAATGCTCTCGACCCATTTCTGCCATCTAACATCCTTTCCGAGCTATCTGAGATATATCACATTTAATTTATTTTTGGTTGCAGTGTGGAAAAGTTAGTAACACATGAGAGTGTTGGCCAAAAGTTGTTCGCATTTTCCGAACTTTGGACTGATTTCTAAAGCGTGTTGAATATGTATGTTCTACAGGGTTACGCAGTGTATTAAATCTATATCTAACAAAACATAGTCTGATCGTTTGCATAACAAACATGCAGCTTGAACATTTTTGACTACTACTCTCTAATATATATATTATACAGGTGGACCAAAAATAGGAAGATATTTCGTAAAATTAATTAATAATTACATCAAAATTAGTTTAACTATATTAACAATAGCTAAAATAGTTTACTAAATTATTTACTTACCTATTTACCTATATTACATTTTATTTCGACAATTTTCGGTCGCCATCTTTGATTATTAATTTTCCCATTTGATTTTTTCAAATTGTTGCCCAGGATGATAAAAATCACTGCAGAAGACTGTATTCTGATCAAAAATTTGCGAATTATATAACGTTGGGGTGCTAGGAAAATGATCAAAGAGTTTCAAAACAATGCCTGGTGTATAGTTAGACATTACAGCATAACTGGACATTATAGCAGGACGGAGCTTCATCTCACACAGCCAGAAATACAATCAACTTTCTTCGTCATGAAAATGTTAATTTCATCAAGCCAGGCATGTGGCCACCGAACAGTCCAGATTTAAACCCAGTAGATTATGCAATATGGGGGGTTTTGATAATTTCTGATTAGCCAAATATTGTGCGAAAAAAAAAATTATATTATAAATGTCATATTAAATAATATCTTTACCGTTTACATTTTCAGATCGCGTGGCCAGGCTATACAATAATCGCTGATCAGTCATATTTTGAAATTGTGAAACGTACCTGTTTAACCAGCGAAAATTGAACTAATGAGGATTCTTTTTTTTAATAGTGATGTAAATAAAAAATACAAATTAAAAGTATCTGTGTAATTTTTAAATTACAATTCCATGTTGCGGTGACATAAGTCTGTAATTTATTTTCGTGTTGCATACACATTTAATTTATTCCTTTCTAGCGGAAAGCAGACAATGCTGTGGTTGTTACACGGCACTTGTTATTTATTAGAAATTTTCGTAAATTTTTATACAATTATTACAATTTTTATACTTTTACTTATGTTGTATTTTAATCTTTACCAGCTTATAAAATTAAAGATATTTTGGAGGTGCAAATTTTGGTTCCTCTTCCATGCAAGTGCGCTGTCGTCTTGGTATTGCCCTATTGTTGTGTCAAATTTTCGTACATAAGCTGATTTTTTGTATTAGAATTTAGTGCGTTGATTTCTATTTTGGATGTACATTGTCGAAGTTTGTTAAAAGTTAGCATTAATAAAGAGAGATATTTGGAAATTATTTCACTGATTTTTTTTTTTACTTAAACTAACTAAAACTTGTACAAAATCTGTAGAAACCATTCTATTTGTCCACCCTTTTTGTCCATTATAAATTTCCATGTCCCATAGCGAGTATCACGAACCTAAGCTCTCTTCAACATTCCTACAAGTCGAATCAATTCTGGACTACGCTCTCCTATAGTGAGAATGTGCCGAGCTTACAATGATTTGTTCACTGATATTGATATATTTTCTGTTTTATTAACAATATGTAAATTTATTAATTACCAATATCCTTCTATGCAATTTGTAAATGATTTTTCCTTGTTTTTGTATTAATAACTAACATAGTGCCATGCTTTTTTCCTGTCGTTTTCTTGTCCATGTGAAATATGTTAGGATGTAAGTTATTTGTCACATTTTTTATTTCCATGTCCAACACCCTTGTACCTATATATTTTTCAGAACACAAGATATTTTGTTCTGTGATATTTTATTACATATAAATTTGTCAATAAAAAAATGTGTGTAATGTGTTCTTAAAAATATATAAATTCTATTAGTGTTTCCAAATTTTAATAAAAATTAATAAATTCTAATTCTGGCGTATCCTATCGAATTTTACACATAGGTGTTTGAGGTTCTCCGTAAATATAAAGGAGATTACTTTCAAATAATGGAATAACAGATGTATTAATTTGAAAATGCAACATATAAGTTCGCAAACTTGTTAACTTACTATGTCGACGCGGTGTAATAAGTCGGCGCACTTCCCCGGATAGGAAAGGTTCCTGTTTCGAGTCCGGGTGGTAACAAAAATATTTTTTCGATAAATTGTACGTCTTTCTTATTGATACATTTAATTTGTGTTTAAGTAATTTTCCCTAGCAATCGCTTCATTCACGAATATTTTATTCCCTAAACGTTATCATACTAATAATAGTCAATTAGTACCGTCATCAAATACTTCCTTGGACTGTTTCCATTCTAAAGCCAGTCATTTCGGTCCTTTGTTTCGTGCCCAAGGCCCCGGCGGTGATGATTTCGTCCAATCATCACGATCTCAGACCGGTAATTTAGTACAAATATTCAGGTTTACTCCATGTTTTTGATCTGAGAATTGGCTAATCCGTTTTGCATTCATGGCACATTGATTTTTTTTGTTGTTAAAACGACATAATGAGACGTTGTGTTGCCCTTATCCACAGGGCCGAATTGAAAGGAGTCCTCGCAGAACTCAATCCATTCTTGGAACTGTATATTAGATCAATCATGATATTTCTTTAGTTCGATTATACCACTCATTATGCAAATAATGAGAAAAGAGGCATTAACCTTAGACCTCTTGCGAATACAGAAGTAAGTTATGGTTTGTGCTGGCGCTGTTCGGAGCTTTGCGCTGGTGTGCACGTTTGGTGAAGTGAGTTTTCTGTACATTATGGTTTCTTAAATGTAATGACTTCTTTAGAGAGTCAATGTATAATACTTCTAAGCTTAGCTATCTTCAGCTGAAAGTCATCATCGTCGTTTTCAACCCTATGTCCCAACAAGGCGCTTCCGTGTCTTCAATCCATTATTTGACAAATCGAGGTCCAATCTATTATCATAGTCTTATTCTAACTTTGTCTGGAGCGACTCACCGGTCGCCTCTTCTTCAGAATTTTAAAGAAGATGTGTCTCGGTAATCGTTCCTCTGATTCTAAAGACGTGTCCAAACCTTCTCAATTAAAATATTTATGTTTGTATAAATAAGGGCTCCATGAAGGTGTCCCTTATCGCGGTACTTCTCACTCGGTCCATTAATGTCACTTCTGCTACTCTCTTTAGATACGTATCTTATTTAGGTAGCTTTAAGTGTCTCAACAAGGTAGCTTAGTGTAGTTATCAATAATAATAATGCGTTTATTTCAGCGTGATCTGATTTTTTTTTAAGACCCGATTCGCCATAAAGATAACACATGTTATATAACACATTAAAGTTAAGAAATATTATTTATGTTATGAAAAGAAAACAAAGGAAAACATAAATAAATAAAAAGTTCACACATATATATATACATAAATATAAACAAAATATAAATACTTCAGTTACGCCCATTATTGCATCTGTGGCTATTCTGAAGGCGTTGCCAATCTCTGGTCAGGGAACCTTTCCATGAGAGCGCCGCTTGCACCAGAGAGTTGGTGCTGAGCTCCAGCCGCAGCTTTACGCTTATCCAAAATATCTAGACAGAAAATATAAAAATTATTAATAATACTAATTATTTTGGCAAGTTTTATATGTTTTTTTTTTTTGATTTATTAAGGACCATCAAAAAATATTTTTTTAATTTGAGTTAAAAAATAATATTGTTTTTTTAGAGTGTGATATTTGAGGTGTTAAAATCAATATCCACGAACAGCGCCATTTTAAAAATGAACTTGTAATTCTGGCCGAACACCGCCGTCTGAAGATTGTTGTGTGCCAGATAAAGAGATTTGCAGGCAATAGTATGAAGATCGAAGCAGTCTTTACGATCCGTTTATGCAAAATGCAGATAGCCCTTGTATTGGAATTTCTCGGCTCATGCGAGAAACTATCAATAAAATGGAATTACCAATAGATAAGGAAGCTCATTTGTTTAGATATCTATTCAAAATTCTTGTAAATATGGAAGCTTTATATAACTAACATTCTACGTATCTGACTATCGCATAATATTCATTTCGACATAATATAGTCGTGAGACTGCACCCAGTGGCGAATTTATAGTCGCGCAAGTCGTAGTTGCGAGAGGCTCCGAATCACTGCGAAAAGAGGAGTAAAACCAGAAGAAACAGAGAAAGCGATAAAAACTTAGACACTATTTTAGGTATAAACATTCTGGCAGATCCGATTGTTGTCGGCTCCCTTTGGGTAATCATGACTTCGTGTATGATCCTCGCCTGATCAAGAGTTCAAGGCTCCTGCTCTGTTATTATTGACCGATTACCCTAAAATATCGTCTCTATATGTGAAGGGTCCACTGCAAGACCGTTGAATGTCCATGTAAAGTGATTTTGACAAGTAAAAGATTTTTTAATTTTTTATTAAGTATAGGTACTGTTACCAATATTTTTTTACATAAAATGTTATATAATAGCGTCATTCATGGAAATAAATGCGCTGATAAACTGGCCAAGGAGGCCACTCTTTCCGGAGTTTTCCCCCATCAATTCCATATCTCGATGTATGACAGACTCAATACGGTAAAAAAATGTACGAATTCTATGTAGAATGCACAATGGATGGATCCAAATATTCATAAAGGTAATCGGCTTAAAATAATTCATCCCCTGGTTCTCCAAAAGAACAATATCAAATATCTCTAGAATAAGAATTGGGCACTGCCAGGTAGCCTCACATTTATTCAATTGAACTTGATAGATACCCCAATGTGTGAGTGTGGTGTCGAGGAGGAAACCCTTGACCATATCTTTTTTGCCTGTCCATTGCGGATCACAGGTTTTTTTGCAGTAATCTCGTCCGTGGTAATTTTCAACTCCCGGTTAACTTGTGTCATCTTCTTTCCCTTAACTCGCCACATTTAATCTGTATAACAGTACATTTTTTAAACGACAATGATATTGACTTGTAATGTAGTATTTCCTATTCTATACTATTATAGTAATTTTCTATTAACTTGATAAATGGCACAAATCACTCTTGAAGGGTGGATTGTCCGTTTAAAAGAAGAAGAACAATCTTACAGTGGACCCTTCATATGAGCCTCCCCCCCTTCCCCCCTGCATTGACGCTCTATATTGTTTTTTTACAAATATTTTTAGGTAGGCGGAGTTTCAGCCATTTTGCATGATATACAATGTTGTTGCTGGTTAGATCACTTAAATATTGTGTTTGATAGAATGCTCAATAAGTGTATTTTTTACAAGAAATGTATTGTAATGAAGAGCTGGCGACGAGGCGTGGAAGAGTTTATAGATTGTAGGTATAAGTATTCGAAAGCGACTACGATAGTAGACCATCGCTTGGTAATTTAATTTTTAGTATTAAAGTAAAGAAAAAACCGTAGAGAAATAGTTTAAAAAATGTAAATATAAGAGAACTTGAGTGAGAGAAGATATTACTTTATGGCATATCATATATTTCAAATTAATACTCATAGAATTGTTAGCTCAAGGTCGACTATAAGTTACGGTGGATACTACCTCAAGGTGATTTTTAACTCGAGGCAAAATTTAACCTGGTATCGAGATCAACACTAGCGCCTGCCTTAAATGTGTATGAAGGTTGTCTCAAAGTGGAGGCTAACTTTGCACGGTTGGAGAGTTGGATGCTAACAGGAGATGCTTGCGAATCTAGATCGCAGCAGTGGATGTGGATAGGATAGTGAATTACTTCGAAATTTAGCTTGTCAAAAATTAATTAAGATATATAGTTGATATGATGAGATATTATCGATTTAAGCTAATTAATAAATTAAATAAATACTACATAATTAAAAGAAAGCGAACTTTTATAGAATTAAAAAATAATTATATTTTGTCGCGGTTTTACTGAATTATTTTTTGAATAAAATAAAATAATTGTTAATGACACATTTAGCACGTACGTAAGACGGCTAATTTAATTCGCATATTTTTGTATAACATTAGTTAAAACTATTGATAATATGTATAATATAACATAGTTTCTATAATATAACATACAGTAATTAATAACGATTTCTAACTTTACCATCAAACATCATATAACGAGGTACATAGTAAACACCGTATACAGTTTGGTGATTCGACAGAAGAGAATATAAAATGCATATAATCTATCAAATAAATAAAGACTAAATTCCCCTAAAAATATGTGAATCGCATTGATGATGTTGTCAGCATAGATACAAATCTCTTAATTCTTTCATTGGATTATTTAAAAGCGGGTTTTTTAAACAATCGCAGCCAGGTAGTGTGTGTGTGTGTGTGTGTGTGTGTGTGTGTGTGTGTGTGTGTGTGTGTGTGTGTGTATATGTCACCGAGTACATAATAAAGCGTAATTAAATCATTTTCAACATTTTTTTTTTTGACATAAATACTACTTACCTAATTATATGACGTATTCTTAATCAATTTGAATTTAAAAATATGTTATTTTCCCAATCATCGAATTTCAGCAGATAATATTATAAACTTCAAATACAAAATGATTTTTTCTATCACTGACATTATCTAGGAATTTTAAAGACATAAAAGTGGGTATTCATTGAGCACATGTCAGCTATATTTATAAATAGCTATCGGTCGTGCCAGGTTCAAACAATAATGGTACCAGTATTAAAGTTTGTTTTTTATTAATAGCTTAGTACCTGATCAGTAAACTTTGCGATGTTTCATTATTATTAGGAATGCATACCATTACCGGTCCAATCATGGCGTAATAAGGCCGGCCCGGAGAGTGTTGCCCGACTGAAATAGCAATATAGACGCAGACAAACTAATAGTAGATGGTAGGAGGTAGGTAGGCACCCATCCGAGGCTCAAAACAAAAGGACGCGGGTCAGAACGTTCACGAAATAGCGTTTTATTTCTTCAGACGATCGACCGAAGCTGTACTACCAAAATAGGGCTGCCGGTCCTCGGGGCTATACTTCATGCAACAACTGCAGAATCTGGACAGATATGGTCAGATAATTGGGAGATAATTATTTATGCGATGCGTGCGGAGCCTCTGCAATTTTATGATGATTTAAGTTATGTTGTGATTTTGAAAAATAAACAAGTATTTAAATACTAAAGTGACATGATGATGACATGCAATTGAGATGTGGATCTACGTTCAAGTTCTTGTCTAAGTTCACATTCCAACTATTTTGAGGTGATGCAAACAAAATAATGATCGTCGACATGATCGCTAACATTCTATAACCGAACAAGCACTAGGAGAAGAAGGATACATATTAAAATTGATGTAATTAAATTAGTCATAGTAACTAGATAAAGTTGAAGTTAAATAAGTAGAATAAGCTTCTCTCTCTCGTATGTACGTAATGGTCCTGGATGTTGGATGTGGAGTGAAATTCTGCCATCTTTGCGAGATCGCTCTCTTACTCTCTTCAGTGTTGCCGAATATTCCAGTCAATTTAGCCTCCCTTCACCTCGCCGTATGTCCAAAGTATTTTATTGTTCGCCTCTAAATAAGTTGGACATCTGACAAAATACCTAGTATTATTAAATTAATGCATTGGATTTATTGCTATTTTAAGGAAATATTACAACAAATCATAGATTCCAAAAAATTGAAATCTGAATAAATATGTACAATATTGTTGAAAAAACTGTATGAACATTAGTTTAGTTAGAAAATTGTAGGAAGTCGAGCCGTGTAAGATTTTTGCCTGCCCTGTCGAATCGTGGAGTCAATAATAACAATAATACGGCAAAGTTCAAAGTTCTAAGCGGTGCGATTTAATGCCCCCCGATAGAAGACAAGGCGATCAAATTCCAGCTCGGGCTGTCTCATCGGCCACATATTCATCGTCGACGTGCGTGGAGCACCACAGCTGGCATTCTTTTTCTTTCCCCATTCTTGTCAATATTGACATATAGTGGCATCAATCAGATGAGACTTGGCTAGTAATCTCCATACGTCCCGATTCTGAGTCACCCTCACAGATAATATTGCCAAAGAATCGGAATAATATTTTGTTTTCTGTTGTTTCGGTAACTACCTAGATTTATTGCTGGATCGAGACATCCGTGCGCCGTGTCGATATGAATATGAGTATGCAATATCGTTCTCCAGCAATACATTTCAATGGTCTCTATTTCACGCATGTCACTATTGCGGACTGTTCAGGATAATAAGGATGATATTTGGGACATATATTTATGTGTGTATAAATATACGTTTCCATAAAATCCCCCACCTCTATTAAATAGAAGAAACACACAAGATGTATCCTACCTCTATAAAATTTTAAATAACTTAATTGACTCGCCCTATTTATTAGAACAAATAACTTTAAACTGTCCCACACACCCAACACGATCAAATAATCTCTTTTACCCAAATTTTGGCAGAACTAATTACAAACAAAATTGTTTTGTGATCCGCTCTACGTCAAAATATAATGCCGTAAATTCTTTTAATAACTTAGACATTTTCAACGATAAATTGCTTCCCTTTAAAATGAAACTAGGCCAACTTTTTAATAACTATTAATATAAATCGTATATATTGCATCCCATTTTCCTCCCCTCCTTACCCTTTCCAATTTCTATGTTCAGTTTAAAAACACTCTTTTTTTTTTTTTTTTAAATATACTTTTATAAATATACTATTCTTTAGTTTATTATGTTTATTTTAATGTAAAAGTTTTTTGTTTATAAGTATCAGTTTGTTTGAGTATACTGTTTTATTATGTACTAGTTATTTAATTCAGAAGAAACTTCACTGCTGTTATTTTGTATATATTATGTTATTATTAGATATTATTGTTACACTGTTTGTTTCTCTAAAATTAAAAAATAAAATATTTATTTTTGAACGAAAATAATACACTGTGCCTTCCCCTCCATGTGCGGTTATACGTTAACTGAAAGAATTACAATATTATACATTTGAGACTTCGCGTCTATACAGTGTTGGAACTCGCCGTCGTCTACAGGAACTTTTGACGAAATAGTGAATAAAAGTTCAATCCACATCTTGGAGGTTTCTGCATAATCTGGATTATGGTGAGCGCCTATTCCTTCCATATCCCGAATTCTTCCGGCATATATGCTTGTACGCAACAGATGATAAGAGTGTGGTTTCTGCATATGAGTGTGTGCATTATGAGCCGAATCTTATCTGATTGAGGCCACTGCGTGAAGGAAGAAAGAAGAATACCTTTTACGTATTTAATACTTATTGGACCACCTTTTATTTTGTAAAATAACCGATACTCAGAATGATGAAAGTGGAATGCTTGAAATTAGTTTTCATAATGCGTGTTATCGGGCTTGCTAGCTCCTTACCATCGACGCTTTGATGAGAGTTCTGACCAACAGTGAGAAGAAGATGGCGCGTCAGACAGCCCCCAGGACGCCGCATTCCTTCGGGGGCCACCTGCCAGCCGCTCTCTTGTAATCTGTGATTTATTCATTTCTCAATATATTTAGTTCCTGATGGGATCGGGACCTTTGAGCCGATACCGCGGTAAAGGTGCTGTGAGAAGGCGCGTACGGCCCCGTGACGCCGCGGCTGGACACCCGCCGGACGGTGCGCGCCCGTTTTGGCGGTGGCAAATCAGGGGTCTCGGGAGGACTTGTGCAAGCCCCCTGTTAAATTTGACTTGGATCAGTGAGCCCCTTGTTAAATTAATCCAGTGCCATTTCGGATGTTGGTATTTTAAAAGTATAATGGAACATAAATTCCTTTTTAAACAATTGCAACTGGGTATAATAAAAGATACGGTATATACTTTTTACTATTTCCATTGATAAAAACTATTTACACACTAAAACTGGACTATACTGGACGATGGTTCTGCTAAGCTATGATAAGCTTGCATAAGAAGATGTATGAATATCGATGAGGCAAGAACTATCTGTCAGGGCAGAAGAGTGTGGCACTCGATCCTCTCTGCCTACCACAGCAGAACGGCGTGATGTATCTGTCAGCTGCAGAGTTGTAGTGTATCTTGGTTCAAATAAAATGAACGCTAGACTCTTTCCTATTTCGTCCCAGTATTTAGTCAGCTTCTAAAATATTTATATACAGATATACACTCATTAGTTATAAATTTATTTTTTCAGTTATGTACTCGATGTTCGCACCTTCTAGGTTATAAAAAGTATTAATTTTCAAATGATTTCCCTTCATTATAAATAATCTGTCTTCTATCTTCTATCTTGCCTATCAAAGTACAGTGAAACAAATGATTTTTTGAACGCAATAATTATGAAACGAGAGAAAAAGTATGCAGATTATTTTTATACATAAAACGGTATATTCAAAACCACGTTAATTTATATAATAACATTAACATTATAAAATTGCATGTCATCATTCATTTTCATATTTTTTTGGCTCTAGACAACACATTAAAATTTTTTACGAAGAACAAAATTTAACATATTGGAAACTTTGATTACAAAAAATTAAAAACAGCTTTATTGATATACAATATATTGCATTATGTGATGAAATAAATGAATAAAAAAATAAAAAAGTATCAAGTATTAGTCAAAAATCTAAATTTAATAATTAAACATTATTATTAACAAACGTTTCGTACTAATACTGTGTATAATGGGTTGTGCAGAGAATAAATGCAAAATTTATCCTTCAAATTCAATTTAGCATAACTTTATAATAAATAAATAAAAATTATTAATGAATGGCCTGTAGAATAAAAATCGGGATAAGAATCCATGAACTTTCCTGATGCTTCTATCATGGGATTTATTTTGACGTAAATACTTATCAAGGTGGTCAAAAAGCTAAGATTGGTCATGAAAAAATACAGGTCCTCTTTGATTTTTACTTGTCGTAAGTTTTCTTTCACTAAAACTTTTAATTCTCTTTTAACAGAATCAAGATGTTATCTACCCTCTGCAACTTTAGGGCTTACATTTCCAATTCTAAACTTTTCAAACAATTCTTTATTAAAATATGAATTAAATATATGAATTAGAAATATACACATATAAAATCAATTTTATCGAAAAATATTATTACCGGGCGTTTGCTATTAGATTACTCAAAGATATTTGCGGTTCCGTAAAAATAAAGTTGATGGCTCTTTCAAATAATGGAAAGATTACATGTATTAATATCAAAAAGGTAACATATAGGTTCGGAAATTTGTCGTTAAAAATATTGTCGCTGTAGCATAGTTGGATAATGCACCTTCCCCAGTTTAGAAAGAGATCCAGGTTCGATCATGGTGATGCAACAACAATATTTTTCGATAAAATTGATTTTATGTGTATATCTTTCTAATTAATATATTTAATTCATATTTAAAATATCACAGACCTATGTTCTGAATAATTACAACTTCACAATAAGAATGTGTTCTCCTAATAATGCATTATTAGTTCAAAAGTGGTTCCTTTACCCAGTGCATCATTAACGTTGCGTGGTATTTGAAATGCATAACGTCCAAGTTTAAATTCAATACAGGACATTCTTATTTTTTCAATTCAATTTCTGAAAGATTCAAGTAATGCTAATTAAATACCTTTCTCTATAAATAAATATAGCAGATTACAAACTGTCATATAAAAACAAATAAATACCTAAATATTTTATAGCAAAAAACGTTTAAAACTGTTTAATTTAATTTGTGTTAAAAATATGAACTATACTGAACCATGTTCTGAAATTACAACTTCACCATATAAATGTGTTTTCATCACAGACCACAAAATATATAGACATGAACTAACGCAAATTTCTTGTCCCAATATTTTCATCCACTTTGGTACCACTTACGAAATCAAATAATCAAATAACTCCGCCACTTTTTTTAAAAATATGACTCGATTGAAACGAAAATTTAAATGCTGACAATGTAATATACATTAATGTAAAAAATATATCTTATTTACCCGAAGATTTTATTTTCGAAAAGTAAATACTTTTACTGTTGCATAAATGTGTCATAAACGATCAGATTTATGTTTCCAAAAAAATGTGTGTAGAATGCCCCTCGTCCCGCAACTAATGTTCCAAACCCATCACCTATATGTACATTTTATTTCATGTCTATTCGTATACTGGTCTGTGGTTTTCATTAAAAAAAATGGAAGGAAAATGGGTATAAAAAGTTTACTTTCGACTGTTTTGAATTTGTGAGTACTTTATTGTTACTATGTGATACAATTACTCAAGACATACAATTATCTATAAGATGCATCGATTAGATAATAATTTTACTTCCGTAATAGATATATTTAATATGAATTTGCTATTTTAAGAGGCGCCTTGGAGAACGTCTTACGATCAAGTCAATTTTGAGATGTCAATTATTACATATGTGAAAATGAAACACTTGTATTTTGATTCCACTCGTTTAATTTGTTTAAAACGCATTTCGCCTTGCAAGGGCATTATCAATCTAACAATTTAACTCAAAAACTTGTACATATAACTATAATTGTTAGATTGATAATGCCCTTGCAAGGCAAAACGCGTCTCAAGTAAATTAAATGAGTAGAATAAAAAAAAACGTGTTTTATATCCATATATGTGATTATGGAGTTTTACAAAATTACCTCGGAAATAGTAAATATCTCAATTATTCTGTGAAAATAATTCTCAAAAAGAATTTCGTCTGCAATTTATGTTTATGCTAACAATTGTAACATATTTTATTACCATGTACTGTTATACTAATGCATTTATTGTTTCTATCATGTACTTAAAATTGTATTCTTTTCACTAAATATTATTTTTACTCTGTATGTGGCAACTAATTTGACTTTAAGTTCTTAAAAAAAACCCATTATCAAGTGTAAATGGCTCTATTGAAGCCGTTAATATATAACTTTGAAAGCGATTATTTAAAATTCTTTTGATTGGTAAATCAAATTATCTAGTTCATATAAGTGGGAGTATTAAAATACAGTCAAACAATATGATTGAGAGCTCTTTAGATAAGAATATAACATGAAGGTTACACGGTCCACGAAATTTGTTCAGCAAGACAAATGATTATCGCCATTAATAAATTAAGCGCTCAAATCTAATTGATCTACATTTTTTTTCATTGTTGACTCGGCGTCAAAACTAGGATGTCAGTGGCGGGACTCCTTGCCCGGCTCGGTGTGCCGAGTGACGCACGCAGATAGATGGTAGAATTAATCACCGGCATTGCGCGCGCAGTGTCGCTATTCTAGGAATGACCGACGGTGATGGAACGGATTAACGAAGGCTTCGACGCGGGGTACATTGAAAGGGCAAGTGGGCGATCTTATCAGAATTATATTGAATTACGGTTGTTGCGTCAGAGACAGAACATTTGCAAATTTATTTCTTTACGTTCGAGAATTAAACATTTTTTATGAACGCTTACGGTAATCTATTTAAGAAATGTTAAATTCTTATACTAACCACTATAAAATATAGATATATATAAGACAAATTAAGTTAATCAGCTAGAAATATTTACAGAAATAATCAATTTTTATCCGGATATAAGGTCCAGGTTCGAATCCTGGTAGCAATTAAATATTTTTTCGATAAATATATATTTTTTGGATATCTTTCTAGTTGTATCATTTAAGTTGTATTAAAAATATCACAAAACTATATTCTGAAATGCAACATCGCAACAAGAATGTGTTTTTCTTAAAATATAGACATATTAATATTTAACAAACTATTATTATGAAATGCCAAATGTGTCTAAACCATCATTTAAGCGTTTATTTACATTATTAAATATACAGGCTATCTATAAACATGTATACAAACTTCAAATGGTTATATATTCAATGTACCCAAATATTTACTTATTTATCATCACGCCGTTTCCTCGCGGGGGTAGGCAGAGAGGCACTCCTCTGTCCTGAAACACAATTCTCGCCTCATCCACATTCATATATCTTCTCATACAAGCTGGCCGATTATTGAGGCTTTTAACAGAACCATCCTCCATTATTTAGTTTACCTGGTCGTGCCAAGTCTTCCGCGGACGTCCTTTATTTCTGGTGCCATCAACACTTGCGTCATATATCTTTCTTACCATTCCGTTCCATATGACCAAACCACCTAAGTGATCCTTTCTTAATCTTACTCACTATACTAACACCAGCTCCAGGCCTCACTTCCACATACATCAGTGTCGGTACCAGGACTCCACTGTGCATCGCTAGTCTTACCTCGATTGATAAATTCCTGTTAGATATAATTTCATTCAAGGCGCCGTTCACTTTATTCCCTGCAGTCACCCTCCTCTCGATATCATTCTCAGCCTTTCCGTTTCTATTAAACATACTTCCCAAATACACAACCTCATCTACTTGTTCCAAACATTCATTACCTACAAGTATTTTGCACGGTGTCTTGCTTTGCTCTTTCTCGAATACCATCACTTTCAATTTGTTAACATTCATAATGAGGTCACTTTCCTTGCATACATCATACACTAGACTCACTAGAATTTATATGTAATAATTTTTTTTTTAAACACGTATAATTTTTTAGACTTATTGCAAATATTCGATCTGGTCATTCTGGCACAACCACTGTTGATAACGCAAATTAATGGAGTTACAAACATTTAAATTTAATTTGGGCGCATTTTACCTCAATAGCTGGCATTGATTCTTCAATTGTTGGTAGTTTTGCACCATACGCCTTTCTTCGTATCTTTGACGTACCTTTACAAAAAAAATCCAGTGGGGCTAAAGAACGCAGGGGTATTCAATCCTATTCTCTTCGCCTAATCCATCTGAAGAGCAGATTTTAATAAAAACAGCAGGATGGTTGTGAGGAGACATAAGAAATTAAACGCCTCTTCATTAACAAGTATCTCTAAATATTTTAGGATTATCTCAAAACCAATAAAAAAAATATAAACCACTCTATCTGTGCATAAGATGTATTATGCGTAATATTTTTTGAAGGCCTGTAATCTGTCACAGTCTCTTGAGGCCGATAATTCAGAATTCAAATTAGTTTTACTTGGAAGGATCTGTCATATCAATGCACCGGAATGATGACTGATGTTCTATTTCTAGCGCAAGTTGTATGTATATTCAGGTGACAGTTATATTACATATATCTGTAAGCTCTACGAGAGTGTAACCAAAGGATAAAACGGAAAAGACACATTTTGCTGGTTTAAAATATATTCATAATTAGAGAAAATGTAATCGCGTTAAAAAAGTCTCTCTTTTATATTTTATGCGCTCGTACATGAAGTTGCTTTACCATTTGTATTTTTAGGATCAATTAAGATTGGATTCTGATACCGGAAAAAATCATAACTATATAACTAATTTTTAGGGTTATACAAAAAAAAAACAAACACATAATATAAAACAAATATTAGATATTTCATAGAGGCAAAGTTATTTTTTATTATATTTAATGGAAAATATATGGAAGTATGGGAAAAATAAATTATCAATATTGGTCCATAGATGGTGATGGTGTAGTGGTACTCGAAACGAGTTCATATAATAACGTATATACAACTTTCAAAAATTTGATAAAAATGGAGATTGAGAGGTGAGAATTGTTGAATGTTATATTGCTATAAGACATGTCGTAAGACCTGTAATTACCCCATACTTCTATATATTTTCCAATAAATATAATAAAAAAATAGCATTATCTCTATGAGACATCTGATATTTGTTTAATAACAGTGCCTTTGTAGGTATAAATCAAAAAAAATGTGTATTCTTGGACATAATATATATTGCTAACATAATATAACACTACGATTTAAAATAAATAATTCTTTATAATATTGACCTAAATATAAAATTTATTTTAGGTACTTATTAAACCGGTTAACTGTTTGCATTTCTCGCAAAACCCAGTTACATCCATTAATATTGTATGTTCAAAATCAGGGATTGTTCCAAATACCCCTATGCAGACAGAGTATAAGTTGTTATTCCCCCTAAAATGAAATCAGCCAATCACAACGCTTGTCGATAATCACGTGATCTAAAATCCAGTATAGCTGCCAGAACGATATATACAAAAGAATAAAATTTTACATTACAGAATTGTCTCTTTAAAAAATGGTGATGTAAAAACGAACATTTTGCACATATGCTTTCAAAATAAACGTTTTCATACTTAACTCAAAAACACAAAGTCGTTATAGGGGATTTTGGAATTAGGCGCTACATATACTAAATAAATAGTTTATATGAGACATTAATGGGCATAATATCTCATGTAAAGTGTTTTATATTCCCCTTTCCTTGATCCTATTGATTTAACCGCAGACCTTCAAATGAAATAAGCTAATATAAAATGTAATCAGAAGAAAATAAAATATTATGACTGCTCCCGGAATGATTATTAAGTTCAATTATTCCATAGACAACAAGTAATAAAGAATTCACAAACCTCAATAAAAGCACGCAATGTTAAATTACTGGCAAGAATAAATAATAACCTAGGTCCTGGCTCGATAGCGCAGCATTTTGATCTCTATATGAATGAAAGTAAGCGTGAGAATCGCCAGAAAGCAGTGTTCGATAGAGTCAGAGTTAATAGAAATCATTCAAAGTCCCGGGACCGGAAAATGTGGGCAATTTAATATTCCCGGCGAAATTTGAAAGTATTGTGTAAAATTGTGAACAATGGATATCGGCAGGTATTTGTGGTTGAGCCTCGGTAATACCGCGGTCTCATTACCGTCAATTACTCGATACAACGGTCCCCTTGCAGGCGCGCAGGGCGCTTTGGGAACGACCTTAGGGCAAACTACAAAACTACCATTGCGGACTTAACTCGATGAACAATTTTTTTTAAATAAACCAATATAATTTGAGTATATCCACTGCAATAAATGTGATAAAACAACTTTGATAATTAGTATGAAAAAGAAAGAAAAGGAAATATAAAAATATTACATCATTTTACTTATTTTATTAATTAATTATTCTGGTTGTATTCACAAAAATTACTCTAAAAACCTTCACCCAAAAATATTATTAAAAAAATTCAAGTATTACTTATTTACTATTCACTAAATTTTGAATAAACATAGATAGATGTATTGAATGGCAATTTAAAGTGATTGATACACGTAGTAGACAAACACCTAGGTATGATACCTATATATATACGGTACCTTATCAAACCCTCGACAAGAGCTTATCAATGATGAGACTCATATATAGTCGTATAATTTTTGTAACGTGATAGAAAGAGACGCAAGAAATACATCTGAACCAGAACTAGTACTACAGCGAATAATCATGCTGGACATAGGTGTGATAATAATTTATTTGTGTCATGTACTTACGTATGCAATCGCATTATTTGTACTAATCCATTAATGTATCGCTTGATATGCTCCTATTTCTAAAAATCCCATACGTATTCTGAAATATTCTACACTAAGTAAATTTCATTATAACAAAATTAAAAAAATAAATTCTTACTTAAATTCGCTACTTCGCTAATTTTTTTTAATACGAGTGTGTTGTGTGATTTGCTTAGATAAGAGTAATCGATACGTTGAAAACGTGCAATATTTTTTCAATACCAAAAAATAAGTTAATTGTTATTAATTACTTAATTAGCCTGGTACATTTAAAAGGTGTATTGCTGAGACGCCTTAAAATGACGTTAATTGTGTTCATCGTTCCAGGCTCAAACTTTATACCTACATTTTTTGCACAATTTTTTTGTTTTACGATGATTACACTTCAAGGTAAAAATTTTCGAAGAGAAACAATATCACTTCCTAAATAATTATTTATTGTCCAATATTTCATCGATTAATAAAAAAAAACATAATAATTATCTTTGTAGCAAGAAAATAATAAATGTATGAATTTAATATACTATTATGTTGGTGTATTTATTAGTTCAACATCCCACATAAAATAGGCATGTACAAATTAAAACAAAACTGAGTTATTATTGGTCAGGGCATTTAAATGATGCAATATATTGTATTTCAGATATTTTTACATTGAAGAAAATATGATGTCATTAAACTTGAATGTTGGCTATATTGGTTTAGCTAAACGAATATAACCGTGTACATGAACTTTAAGATGTGATTTCTCCAGCACCACATCTCAATTGCAATATCAATCCGTTATTCTCCCTTGCCTCCAGGGTCCATGATTCCACACCATATAAAAATATAGAGTCCACCAGACACTGTACAAGCTTGTCTTTTTTTGTTTTGGAAATACCGCGGTCTTGCCATATTTTGTCAAGTAGTGAGTAAAATGAAAAAAAATATTACGGATAATTATAAGACGTAAGGCTTGTATATACTGCAACTTTTAACTGCAACTGGTAAAAAATAATGAAATTATACTGAATAGTCAGGCGTAGTTGTGTAAAATATTTGCACACAGAGGTGAAGCGAATGTGAAGCTGTTTATAGCATAATTGGTAAAATTGAAAAAGGATTGCTTAAATTGTTTAGGGTGTACGTTTAATTGTAAAGATGACTGAAAATAACAAAAATATATGACGTGAGTTCTGGAAGCAACAAAAATAATCTGCAAAAGACTTGGAGTAATCTTATAAACAAGGTATTTGAAGATGGTTGTGTTAGAAGCTTTGACAATCGTTAAGTGTGCATGAGAAGATATTGTTATGTTAGGATTTGTTTTCCTCGTATGATATAGTTTTACGGCCACTTCTTCTCCAAATGGCTAGCGCGAAGGCGGGCGGCAAATAAATTCTTACATGATCAATCAAGGAACAAAAGGAAATAACAATTTCCTTTTCGGGCCACGGGCTTAGAGCATGCGGTTTTGATATGGAATTGACGTTACGCGTAGCTGGGAGGTGCGATGGAAGATAATCTCCATTTGGGATAGAAGATCCATCGAGCACTTCCGGCGTGACGGCCGCGATCCTGTGCTTAGGCGATCAAATGGATGCGTCGAACACGGCATCCGGGATTTGAACTTTATGTAATAACCTATTTGTTAACTGTAAGACATTAAGAATACGAATCACCACCAGAAAGGTGGAATTGCTTTTGTTACAACATTCTATAACTTGCAAATTGTTCATGAAGCATCGCCAGGTGTGGTGATATTAGATCCGAGAAGTTTATCACAGGAATTCGATTAATTTATGCCTTAATATTTATTTATTGTTCCATAATCTGTGATATTTTTTTCTATTAAAAAATTCAGCCTCTTTTGCTAATTAGGTTAGATTTCATTCCAGTCTGAATTACACAACACTACTATAAATGTACCACAAGTGAAAGAGGAAGATCGTTAGCTAAAGGTAAGTGAGCAGGACTTATTACAGCTGAACCCACACTTTCATGGTCACCGATTGGTCTGCTGGCGACGGATGGAACGATGCGGTGGCCGATAGAACGCCGCCCGCTCCACTCCGCCCGTAACAATATATGAAAGTGGACTAATTTTAGATACTTTTCGTACACCTTACGTAATGAATTGATAAGAGGTTTTGATGTTAATAAGAAGTATAACAATATGGCTATCAAATATAGGTACTAAGAATTCTGAAATATTACTCAATATTTGGATAGAATAACAAATTTGACAGCATTTTTTTCTCTTTTAAAACTAAATTAGGCGATTGTTCATATTTATCTTCACATGCGAAATAATTGAATCATAATTTCTCTTTTGTATTTAAATAAATATATACAATATCTGTATTGAGACAGGTGTTCATCTAATATGGCGGACATTGGCTTATATAAAAATAAACATTCAAGTTCAGAAATGAATGTAAATTAGATTAGTTAAAATCTGATATTGACAGTGTGCGGCGTTCTATTTCCCGATAAACTACGAATAAAAAAAGTGATGATGAGTTACTTAGGTGATCAAAATACAAGCGGAAAATTGTCAAGTCAGGAGTCGAATCATATTTTGTTGATTGGAGAAATTAAAAAGTAAGTATTCAAAATTATTTGGAAACCCCTGCAATGCACAAATTAAATAAATCGATGGCTGCAATAAATAAAAAAGCATTCGGTACATTGTGAGAATGTAACGAGGCAGTCCTCGCCCATAAATAAGGGACTTCAGACACTTCGGACTTTTAATTAGCCTCCCATTCATAAACAATCGCTTGCGAATAAATTTTTGCGGTGTAGGCGCTTCAGGTCACTTAAACACTTCTGTAAAAGAAAACCTTAAATACATTTACTGTTTATCGTTTACAAGTCACTTGGGTCAACTGCATTTAAAGACAATCAGTGCGGCCAGGGAAAATTACTGAAAATATTACTCGGTGAATGTATTATAGATAAGGCATAGATAAAGCATACGAAGTAAAATGAAAACTTCCCAAAAAATATTGGATATTGGATGGACGGAGTGAAATATTAATTTAATATGAAATAGAATTGCGTGGGGTTTCTATTATTTTCGAATTTATTTAGCTACATGAAAAACATTTAAAGTGGAAGTTCGAAGACGGCCGTGACATTCAAACTACACAAGTATTGTTATCGTGCATTCAAAATTATTTCAAAGTTTCACTTTTTAATCTTCTTCTACTTATCTGCATCCAGTAGTGACATAGCCCTCCATTTTTTACAGCTTTTTTTACAACTCTCTGTCTCTCGAGTTTCGCTTCCAATTTTTTTAATGCTAGGTAATATGATGTAGATTAAAATAAAGATTATTTAAACCGATTTTGAGACACATAATGATTTACTATAACTAAACTAATGTTATCTGATTATCGCGACTTCTTATTTTTCGATGGCTCTACGGCCTATATCAAGTCTTGACCATCCGAATTTTTGTCTTCACCTGCTCCGATTCTCGGCGATTGTCTTCTAAATTGGACAAGACCTGAATAGGGATCTTCCTGGTCTTCTTCTTATCCGAGTATATATTGAATAACATTTTGTTGCTGTTATCATTGTATATTATTATTGCATAGCTTATCATTGTATATAATTATTACATAACTTATCATTGTATATTATTCTCCAAACGTCTCCATCCCGCACAGGACCATCGCATCTTAGGAAGAGTAAAAGATTAGTTAAAAGTATAAACGTTAAGTATGTTTACATCTATCAAAAATTTCCAATTATATAAAAATGCAGTAAAAGAAAAACAATGAAATCACGACGTAGACATAAAAATTATAACCGATTGTTAAAAAAATGTTGCTAAAGTTTTAAAAAAAAATACACTAACTGCATCCTATTCCATGAGATTGTTATCTCCAATTTTGGAGTATCCACACTATTACAATTATTTACCTCTCGATCATATCTAAAGCACAAGAAATAAATACTTCCTCAAGGTGAAATATTTGTCTACATGTTTGTGTGAGTGTTAAGCAAACTGTTGAAACGTGGGATAGTTATCTTATAATTATTATTATGAAGAATGATTCTGTGAGACTGGGGTCCCGCATCCAAGTAGCTTCCTGAATTGTTTTGGAAATCCCAAAATATTTTTAATTTCATTTTAGTTTCGGCACACGAATACGTAGTATCTGTATTCTGTATTTCAGATCGTGTGTCGTACAAGGATAAAGGAAAGGATATAATTTATCTTTTTTATGATTTTTAACGAGTATTCTTCAAAGCTATATAAATTATATATTTGTTATGTTCAAAGTCAAATACACAACTCGCAGAAACTAAACTGAAACTAAAAATAATAGGTTGGGTTACGAATAAAGTTTTATTTTATTTTGTACAATTTTTGGAAATATTTTCGCGTTAACATTTAAATTTCGATGTGAACGTGATGATATGAAGTGCAAATATCTCATGCACTGAAACAGAATTTTATAATTACAATCCAGGTCAATTTAAAACTCCATCCTTGCCTCCTTCAGTATAGCGCCTTTATTGTGGATTATGTGAACTTTATATCATTAATCAATTCAACATGTTTCTTATGTTGGAAAAAATTCATAGTGTTTAAAAAATAACTTATGATAAATTAGTTAATGTAATCTGGTGTCTAGAATTAGCAAAAGAAGAATGAAACATAGAGAATTTAGTGGAAATACGGTTGCTCAAAGGCACGCTGCTGAAAATGCGTATAGATACGATTGAGTGAAGAATGAATGCAATGAAATGTTTATGGTGTAATATTAAGAAAGGATCGTTATGACGGTTTGGGTATGTGAAACATTAGAGGATGGCAAAGAAAATATATTTAAAACAAATATATGTAAAACAATTATTATATTTTAAAGTGAAATTTTAGTTTTTACAGAACATAGTTCCGTGGCATTTTAATACAAATTAAATTTATCAATTAGAAATATATATTATAGTTTATACAAATTTAATAAAAATTAATTGATTTAATATCTGGGGTTTCTTAATGTATATAACTCATAGGTATTTGAGATTTGTCGCAACAAAAGGTGATGCTGAAGCATATAGGTTTGAAAATTTGTCGTTAGCTTACTAGGTTGACGTGGCGTAATGGTTAGCGCATTTCTCCGGATAGGAAAATTAACTGGTTCGAATCCCGGTGACAAAAAATATTTTCTGATAAATTGATTTTATCTGTATATCTTTCTAATTTATACATTTAATTTACTGTATAAGAGGTCAATTAGAAAATTAAAAATTCGACGAGTGTATATGAGAATATTTGTGAAAATGAACAAGGGTCACTGCTAACCCCCCAAAGAAACAACAGCATGATGAAATAAATAGTAATAATTTATACCTATACCTTACGCAAGGATAAATTATATTAAAAATTACAGGGAATGTCATAAAATGACTTAGCGCATTTTTGCTTGAAGCCCACCATGCCATTTTGTATATGTATATGTGGGTTGACCACGGTGGACATAGAAACCTTAATAAGATAGGGGCTGATGACTGAGAAGATCGACACGGCATGTATTGCTCGCGCATTGAATCATCGAAATCTCTGTTTCCCACGATTATTGTGTCACGTTTCAATCTAAAATTTATATCGATTTTTTAAATGCAATTACGATGGTTTTTTTTTTCCATTGTTATCAAATATTTAAATCTTACACCAAAATCGTGTATGATTTATTTACGATTACTTCATTCGTTTTTCAAAACGAACGGTGCATGGATAGTTGCCAGGTATTTCTTATTGTGTCCTCTCGAGAACAACGCGGGCGTGCGGCGTGCGCGCGGATTACAATGTAGTTACAGCGGCATCACGAAACCAAACTCACCAAAACGTAACTCATAAAATCAGGTCGTAAATCTAAGAAATGCTTAAATATTACCTAACATATTAATTTCAAACCACGAGCCAAAAATTAAAAAAAAAACGAGCGTTTTATTTTTTAGATCAAAAATAAATAACGTCTAATGCTTCAACTTCTTGGCCAATATTGAGTTAAAATCTTTTATTCCATTCAATTTATAATGATGAATTATCTTCATTATCATAAAATATTCTCAGAAACCAAATATTTCAGTACAAATTTTATTTAACATTCGTGCATTATTCATTCAAACATCGTTTTCATTATATTTTAAATTTAAATAATTATGCTTAATATATACCTAAATTATAAATTTTAAATATTCAAAAAGTTTGTACAAATTCTGTATTGTTCTCTAAAATCTCATTGTATGAGGTTTTTTTTATAAAATCATGTTCAAATTTAAGTTTGTATACTTGAAAATAAATATTATTAAAATAAAATACTAATTAAATGTCTTAATTAGAAAGATATACATATACAATCAATTTTATCGAAAAATATTGTTGTAGCGCTACCGGGATTCGAACGTGGATCTCTTTCCAAGCCGGGGAAGGTGTATTATCCAACTATGCTACAGCGACAGTACTTTTGACAACAAATTTTCGAACCCGTATGTTACACTTTTTCAAAAAATACATCTATGTGTTCTCCTTAATAATTAACAAAACTGACTAATTATTAATTTCCATCTTTACTTCTGGCCCTAAATCATCTAACAAAAAACAGTCAGGTTGCTCGAACTTCGATAGCCCTTTTTGATTGTATATGTGTTCAATATATTAGACTTGGCACGGCCAGGTAAACCAGTTAATGGAGGATGGTTCTGTTAGAAGTCTCAACAATCGGCGAGCTTATATGAGAAGATGTATGAATGTGAATGAGGTGAGACTTGTGTGTCAGGATAGAATAGTGTGGCGCTCTATCCTCTCTGCCTACCTCCTCAGGGAAACAGCGTGATGGTAAGTAAGTATATTATATGTAATTTCAATAAATACACCAAGTTACGCCTTAATTATCTTGAATTACCATTTATTTCTTAAAACGATTTATTTTGTTTCGATATTTCTTCTTTGTCAGCCCATTTCCATTCTCTTTCAGATTAAGACATCCACTCTTCTCTATACCGCATCCAGCTGCTTCCTGTTTCTGATATGTCTTATGTTATCAGCGCAGTGAACTAGGGAATATCCTAGGTTTCGGCTTCCAGTACAGAAACTCCACTCTATACTTTATAAAACAATAAAAAAAAACAATAATACTGTTTATATATTTTAATGAAATCACATTTTTATTATGAAGTTGTAATTTATGAACTTTTGTAGCACTTTAATCAAAAAAACTAAAACATTTTAGATGAATCACTTAAAATGATAGGTACACAAAAAAAAACTATTCATCGCAAAAATACATATGTAGTTAGGTTATTAATATTCATTGCAAATAAAAAGATGATAAATTTAAATACGAAATAATAGATGTCTCCCTAAAATATAGGTCTATTTTAATTATTAATGTAATTAGCAAGAGAAAGACCCCTGTTCGAGTCCCAGTGGTATTTCGATACATAGATTTTTTCTTTATGTTTAATTTGTTTTAATATTATATGATGTGTTGTATATACTTATCATATGACATAAAAAATATCAGGGATCTAAGTAATATAAAAGTGTTAATGATGTGTATATTTTTGTGACTTAATTTATAGAAATGGACCATTTTTTATTTTAATGAGCTAAGTCAGCTGCTTAAAACGTGTACATGTAATTAAGTTTTAAAATGATTTAACAACAGCAACATTAATTTATTAACATAACATAATCGAAATGCAATGAAGCAAAATTTACTATAATTATTATTTTTTATTTCAATTGATTTACAACTTTTGCCGTAATGTTATAACGTCTCAAATATCCGACGTATTTATAAATGGTTCCAGAATTGGATGCACAGCGGGTGCACTTCCGTTAATTAAATCATTTTCTCCATAAATAATCTGTTGTACGTCCTTACTCTAAATAACGATAGAGGATATTATTATTTCTGACCATTTTCTTGAAGTTACTTTGATTGATGATCGAACATTTATTATAAAAATATAGCGCTTCAATTTTTTTAGTAATATTTAAAAATGTTGGATCGAATTAATCAGTTACTAGTGAAAAAACGAAATTTAAGCATTGTTGACTATTTATCGAGATTTTTATTTGATATTTAATTTTAATATCACCACCACCTAACCTAACCGATCATGACCCAGTGGAAATGATCTAGAAGTAGACCAAGAAAGAGGTGGGCTGACTGAAAGAGAACTTGAGTAGGATAGAGAAGATTGGTCAGGGACAGAAGTCAAGTTGGTGGAGAACACTTGTAGAGGAACCCGTGGAAGAAGAACCTATAACTCTCGTACATTTGGTATCTAATATTTTTATATTCTATAATCTAATATTTTTTCTTTGTGTATACCACACCACCAAATATATAGAAATGAACTAACGCAAATTCCTTGATCCAATATTTTCATTTTGGTGTCACCCACGTGATCACTTTGGCACCACTTACGCAATCAAATAATCAAATAGCTCCGCGACTTTTTTTAAAAATATGACTCGATTGAAACGAAAATTTAAATGCTGATAGTATAATATGTATTAATGTAAAAAATACATCTTGTTTACATGTAGATTTTATTTTCTAAAAGTTAATACTTTTACTGTTACATAATTTTAAGGTGTGTAGAATGCTCCTTGTCCCGTAACTAATGTTCCAAACCCCTTTAGAAAATGTACACTTTATTTCATATCTATTCATTTACTGGTATGTGGTGTATAATTATGTCACATCTGTATATGCGTATATTGCGAATATATTGTGTATGGAAACAATTATATTTTCTCAGTACAAAAAAATCTAATTGATGATTTAAATGGTATTAATCGCAATTCAGCATAAATCTCCTTATTTTATAGATGGATCGAGGTATTTTTATGATGGGCATATCAACATTGTTATAAGATATAACATATTTCTTTCATTTAGTGCTAATATTCGTAATCCTACCTTACTTCGTCTTGAGGCATGTTTAATAAGAAATACACAATCCTATCATAGTACAGATTTGATTTTTACTAACGAGGAAACATCTTTAATGTGGTGTACCTTTCTTAAATTAAGAAGTGCCTACAGGCGCTATGGATATTTGCAACACAAATGGGAGCTGATGGATTCTTAGACTATGAAGGTATATATTAAAGATTAATAAATAAATTCATACCCTGGAGGACTACAAACAGAAGTTATTTGGCTGTAACAAGAATTTAGAGGCTGTAATAATATCTGATCATGGTGATCTATCACTATAATTCTTCTATAATAATGGCCAATGATGGCAAGGTGTATGTATAGAAGAGACGCCTATTATAGTATTGGAGGATAATACTCAAAATTTCTTGAACATCGAGTCGCACAAAATCATCTATTATTAAATAACTAGAGGCTGTTATATATATGTCTTCAGGAATTCCTACAGTTCATCGATCATATTACTCAGAGAGGTGTGAACAACATGAAGAGGCTTTTATTAACTGGAAATATTGAAGGTCGAAGAAGTAGAGGAAAATCACCCAGTAGATGGACTCATCGGTGAAGTTAGGACTAATAAGAAGGTACAAATATTCAAAAAATTAGTCTCATTAATTAACAAGGCAATTAGTTTGTGCTGCAACATTTTTAAATAAACCTAATTTTGTACTATACACAAAACTGAGTTTTAATTTTATCACTATTGTTTTGAGAGGTGCACTCCCTCACGACAGGTGGAAATAACAGCTATAAAGTTTTTATTTACACCTGCTGATGACCTTTTAGTCATACCTCTTAAAGTATAGTCGTGATAAAAATAAAACTCAGTTGTACGAACTAATTATTAATTACTTGAACCATAGTTCAATTTAAATATTTTACAATTCGGCTTAACAAATAAAAATATAACAAATTATTTTGTAAATTGAGTTAAAACACTCTTTTATTCCACTATATTTTTTATTGTGTTAAACGATAGAATGTTTTGAATTGTGTTAAATGATAGAACGTTTTCAGGAACATCTTCCCATTATCAATATTATAATTCAACTAAAATTAAAAATACTTTCTGACAGTAATATATGGTGGGTTTGGAGTGAGTTGGGGGTGGAGATGAAGTTAAAATAGATAAGATAGGGGATGTAATGGGCGGTATTTGAATATTTACTATGTTTTTATTGTTATTTTTATTATTAAACATTTCTTAATTTTCTAGAATGTCTAACTTTCGTCCTTTGACGCACTATGTATAATATAAGTTATAAATTACTATTATCAAATGAATAGCAAATGAATAAAAAATATAGTAGAATAAAACAGTGTTTTAACTCAATTTACAAAATAATCTTGGAATTCCACAAAGTTTCACCAAAAACCTTTGAACAGTTATGTATTAAATAAATACAATATGTGCACAGCAAATATTTTCACTTGAATTAAATAAAATGAAAATATCCTGTGTCAATGAATTATGATATCTGACACAATGAAATCCGATGACAAAGGAATCGAAAAGCTCTCGGGGCCATCTCTATGAAATATCGGTAAAATTAGGAATAAATATTATATTATACATCTACGACCTTGCCTGCACAATCCAATTCAGATTATCAGAGCCGTTCAACTGTTCGGAGTCGACCACCACCAACATCCAGTATGATGGAAATTTCTAACGTCTGCATATTTTACGATCAGAAATAATAATAGATTAAATCTCTTATCTTGATTTATTAATTAAGTGTATCTTCTATAAATAAAAAAATATTACTTTCAACGTACAGATCACTTACTTCTGTTTTATATCGGACACCTTTGATCTGGCTATATGAAATAATATTAAAAATAAACTAGTGTTTTAGTCCATTATAATAATATTATGCTCAGTTACCATCGTTATCTACCAATAAAATAATTTAATCATTTAAAAAGGTGCTTAGTGATTATAAAAACCATGATAAATTACATAGATAAAATCACGTTATTTTTTCAGAAAAGCAATATTAATAACTAATACACAAGTACAAATAATTACATCAATTTTGAAGTCAGATTAAGATGTGTCGATTCGACATAAGATAAGATTTTTTGTTTTGTTTTAGCGATATATTTCAGGGATACCCTATTAAGGGTTTAATTTGAAAAAAAATTAAAATATTAGCTTAGTTTTCCGCTTATTTACGGCTTTAGCAGTGAAAATATGTTTTTTAAATATCCTACTTTATCACTTTATATTTTCTCTCTTAAAATGGTTTGAGTGATAACTTTGCTCTAGGCTATGGGCCCGGTATCGACCTATGTCCATATATTGCAATGTAAACTAAAACGAATAGATGCTATAACTAACGAGATTCTAGAACCAATTCATTCGTTCTAGAATATCCGATTGTACGTTAATTTATATATTTATGATGGAGTATTCTAATCATTTTTAACTTATGTATATTGATACATGCGTAGTCATAATACTACGCGTATGTATGTTAGTCTAGACGAGGCAGAAATATATTCTAGTGAAAGTGTTTCCATGGCAAACGGCTTGTTGAATATATTAATGTGATGTCTGGGAAGACTCGGAATGGCTTGAGATGACACTTGTAGCTAATGGATTACCAAACCGGTCATCTTTAGCTGGCTGTGTTTAAAAATATGTTGGACGGCGCTGTCCCGGACGATTGTTACCAACATCCTTGTGTATAAATCAATCAGCACTGTTCCAAGGTTAGAAAAAGTCGACTGTCTCTAAGGCACCCAGGAGATAAATCTTCTCAATACAAAATAAGCAAATACGAGAGTGGTCTTACGTAGATTTCTTGTTCTAGATTATTGTTCGCAATATTATTTTTAACATTGATTAATGCTGATTCAAAGAATTGTCTTACAAGAGTTATCTACAAGATTGCTTTCTCACCTTGGCACGGAAAAGTAGATTGAAAATAAAATTATTCACACGATTTACGGTTTAATATGGGATGACCTAAAAGTAGAATGAAAAAGGTTAAAGAGGTTGTAGACATCGAACTGCGACCTACAACTTTTCTGGAGAAAATAAAGAGGTTGTTTGCGGTTAACGGGAGGCATACTTCAAAGGATGACGAATATATAACCTGAAGCTTTATTCCTGGTACCACTTTAACTAGGTACTAACTAATTAAGGAACCACTTTTGATAATTATTTTAATTTTCGCGTTTTTTACGAAAATGTGGATGTGAAAATGTTATTATTATTAGCAAAAATTATATACTGGATTTGAATTTTTTTAAAACTATTAATTTTTTTTATTTTAATTTAAAACTATAAACTTAGATAGGACTTTTATACTAATTTAAATTTAATAAACTGTATGTTGTTTGCCATCATTAAGAAAATACAATAAGAAAAACTGATAAATTCATTTTTCGTGTGCCACAAAATTGCCTTAATATAGAAAATTCTTGCACATACGAAATATAAGTTCTTATAATATTGAAACCAGATTACGGAGACAAATTTGCATTGAAACAAATAAACAAAATGGTAAAAATTTTGAGTTATGAAATTTTGAGTTGGAGGACATATTGTCAATTTTCGACGTTTTTAAACTTCAGTTTGTGTTAGTGAAATCAAATTATTTAAAATAATATTTTGTATTTACTTAGATGATTTGAGGTTTTAGCTACTATTTAAAATCAAGTTCTATATCAAAAACATAATAATTTATTGCTAAATAATATTTATATCGATCCTATTAATTTGTGCTTGTTATTGAGTTTTTTGTCACATCACCGATTTAAAAACAATAAAAAATACACATTAATTGGATCGAAAATATGATTTATTATTGAAAATAAAGCCTAAATATGAATACTGCGAGCACGATACGCAATATTGTGTTAGATATGTCGCGTACCTAATACAATATTGCGTGAGTATTTCAAACGCAATATTGACAATTAAAATGCTCACGAGAACGTCCTGCCTCGCTAAAGCTGAATCAAGAATAAGGCGCGTTTGGACCACACGAAGAAACTCCATGAACAGATGCCACCAGGTAGTAACTGATATCCAGGATTAATCCAGGATTCATACAAATAGAAGGAAATTTAAAATTAGAGGCTCAACTATGATTTTATTATTCACTATATTATATTCATATCGACAAGGCATGCAACTATCCTATATTTCTTTTAGACTCATTTTGAGTAACAAACTAGTTGGTTTCATTCCTAGTTTAACTAACTAACTTACCGTCACATGTCTCTTCGTAAGGATAGGCAGAGATGATGAAGTACCACATTATTTTGTTCTGGCACAATTCTTGCCTCATCCATATTAATTAACTTTTAAAAACCTTTAAAGAAAATTTTTAACTTATTGAAAAAATTTATTAATTATTAAAATAAAATACAGTGTTGTTTACTTCATACTACACTTTATTTAAAAAATTAAAACGTTTTCGACGCTTATTGCGTCATCTTCAGTTATAAATTAAATTATAAAATTAGAAGATAAACTATCGACTACATGAGAAGAGGGTGAGGGTATGAGAGCAGTATTGGGGAGAGGGGGATTCCGGTGAAAAAGTGATTGTGGGCGGAGCTAATATGGACAGAAAGGAGACGTAATAGTAGATATTTGTATGTTAAGTATATTTTTATTTTTAATATTAATCACTATACTTTTTAGAATGTCTAATTTTCTTCCATTTTTGCATATATGTAGTACTTCTACGTTGTCATGGGCGAAACGATGACCCTCTGATCTTTCATGGTTTGCCATTTCTCAGTTTATACTGAAGTTTATTATCCCCTTAAGGTGTTCTTTTATTCGTGTGCGTACTTTATTTCCAGTTTGTTCAATATAAAATGATTGATAGTTCTTACAATTAATCTTGTATACTTCACTAATATCCAGCGGATCTATTTTGGTGTAATTATTTAATATATATTTTACAACGCTATTGTTATCCATATTCATATACCTTCCTAACGCAAGCTCGTCGATTGTTGATGCTTGTATCAGAAGCATCTTCCAGAATCTACAATAGTTCACCTGATCACGCCAAGTCTTCCTCGAAAGTCCTCTATTTCTGGTGCTATCAATACTCGCGCCACACATCTTTCTTACAATTCTCTCCTTATTCTTTTATTCCAACTAGTCGTTTAGGTGAGTGATTTTTTCAAGTTTCAAATTTATAATAATTTTGACATTTTTGATAAATATAATTAAATCTCTTTTAAAACGGAAAACTTTACTAAATGGTATTAATTGGACTATCAGTAGATTTTTTATATATTTTTATTTATTATCTTTTTAGTTATGAATATTAATTACTATTTCTTTTCAACCTGTCATTCTATATTACAAGCTTGACTTTGGGTGGGTAGTGTTAATTTTTTAAATACAAATTAAATGTGTCAATTAGAAAAATATACAGAAAAAATCAATTTATCGAAAAAATATTTTTAGTTACTATCGGAATTCGAAATATTTTCCCATCCAATGCAAAAAATGCATTACCATTACGCCACGCCATCCAGCAGTTCAATTTTTAAAAAGCTAATAACTTTTTATTGCGACAAATCTCAAGTACCTTAATAATATACAATAGGAAACGAAAGAGACTAAATAAATTATTTTTTATTAAATCAATTTTTTCTTCACATCTTTCTAATTGATACATTTAATTAGTGTTAAAATACCACATAACTATTCTGAAAAAATTGCAACTTCACAATAATAATGTATTCTCTTTAAAAAATTTTTTTACTTGTTTACTAGTTTTACGATTCCTATTGTTTCATGATACTCTCTTTAAAAGCGCTCGCAGTATAAGAAAGTATTCACAACAATCCTGGCCCATTAATGATCTGGTTGCCGCACAAAAAGTCCACGGCGAGAGAATGAATTAGCGTAAAAAAATTCAAAGAATCACGACTGTGATATTTTTTTGGATTTTACAGTGATTTAACGGCACTCGGCATATAAAATCGGCTTCTTCTACGATTTAATATGTAAATTAGCGAATGTGGGTGACAGGCTTGCTCCGCAAGTAAATCATTATAGTGAAGCGTATTATATTCTTACAATAAAAGATTGTGGACAAGAATGAAGTACCTATTTATGTGTATATTGCTTCCGACTATTGCGTAGGACGGCCAGCCGCAACGCCCTCTCGCTGCGGCTTCGCACCGCAGAATATTAACCGCACCTGGTCATAAAATGTTACGGTTGTAATAATTATAATTAAGGTTCACCACAAGTATTTACAATTTTCACTTTTATTTCAAAATGAATCGGGCAAGTGTTAAAAATATTTTTTCGTTTGAAAATATTTTGTCAAAGTATCATGTAGGTATTAAAATAAATACAAAATCATGAAGGTATTAAAAAACTTGTTATCAAGTAATATTCTAATACTTACTAAAATTATTCTATTTACAATATACATACAGTAGTCAATTATATAAATTTTAATACATAAAATTGTACGTTTACTTTAGTGATGAGCGTTATTGTGACTGTGATTGTGGTTTTGGTTATTTCTTTTATAACGATGATTGGTAACTGATATTTTACTGTTAGAGGTTTAGTTTCCAGTATATCAGTGATTGCTTGCGGAATTACGAATCAATAACAATCACAGTCACAATAACGGTTAAAATAACGGTTTAGCTCATCACTAGTTTACTTTGTATTTATACAAGTGAGTTTTATGAATATATACCATCACCAGCCGGTTTCGTAAAATTCTTTTTTTTTTATTTGGGTGATAAAAAGCTAAAAACAAACATCAAATTATTTGTATAATAATTCTAATACCTGACTCTATAAAATGTATAATTATGAAAGATGTGAAAAAAAACTCAATGATCCGAAATCATTGGAATTCTTTTAAGGATAAAGTTAGTTAAATTTAGTTAAATTTTTCGAAATCGATTCGTGTATGTAAAATTATAAATATTTATATATATACATATATAAAACTCACGTGATTGAGTACAAAGTTACTGTATAATTTTTTTTTTAAATCACTCACCATAGTTTTTTTGCGTTACACATTAAAAATATATAAATTTAAAATCAAATTTTTAAATAAAAATCAACAAGAAGAGATTAACTTTATTTAAAGAGTTATTTAATTTATAAATTTGGGTCTACTAACTAAATATTAACTTCTTCAATATTTGCAAAATTACTTTGTAGCCTCATTTTATACAAGTGGTAAGTTAAAGAGCACTTGATATGCCTAAATAACAATAACTATTCAGAATTTTCCAATCACCTTTTGGAAAAAAAAACATTCTTTTGATATTAACAAGGGTTTAGAAATTATATATACAAATACTAGGGGTTTATAGTTAGATAAATTTGAAATTTTAGAATTAAGAAATAGTGTTAGTAGCAAGCTAAATATTATATATAATCAAACCCTCTTTGCTAATAGTCACCTTTTTATTTTACAACAACAAACAAACAAAGTATTTTGTCTAATAAATAATAAATATTAACTTATTAACACCAACTGAAATATTTATATCTTTACAGTGTTTCTAATTTCTCAACCATAAGCGTATTCTGTAATATATTATTCCCCTAATTGTCTTAACATGTTTTTACATTGTACCTGAATGTCATATAAGAGTACTTATAAGAGTAGTTTAAACACCTGTTGATAATTTATATATTAAAATTAAACAAATGAAATAAAATAAACTCTCCCTAATTTTTTTTATTTTTCTCTTTTGACTATACTCTTCTGACCTTAACTCTTCTGGATATACTTTAATATTCATATTGTAATGACACTGCCCCCTTTTATTAAACATGAGAAACAATTTCGTTGTTAATATTAATAATAATATTGGATAATTTGTATAGCGCCATTTTCGTAAAAACTTTTACCTCAAGGGAGCTTTTCACATAAACTATTTATAAGTTATCTTTATTTTAAAAATTGTTATTTTTACTTATGAAAATTATTTTTGAAAAGCTGCGTTTTAAGATTCTTCTTAAATAAAGTTATGTGTCGCCTTATATATCAACTAGCACAATTTACATTCATCTCTTTCAGGAAATCGGAGCCAATGTAGCTGAAATAAATGTAAAAACAATGTAGCTGTAAAATGGATGTTATATGAGAGAATTTGGAAACTCCATATATTATCCGTGCTGCCGCATTTAGAATGGATTATAATCTATCCAGTTGAAACATTAGCAAGTCAGCATACATGCTGTTAATAATAGTTCACACGTGATACCGCAAGTGCATTTATAAGTAGACGGGCTGCCTCAAGAGGAAGAAAGGGAGTATTATATCAAATTAATTCATTTATATGCCTATTTTATATAATCAAAAATAAGTATATAATCAAAAACATTTAAAAAAAATCACATTTTGTATTTATAACTAAGATGAAAAGATTTTTGGTAATTCATGAACCCCTGATATATTTGTAACTTTGTACAATTCATGTTAATAATATTTATATTCAATATATTCGTTTTTAAACTTTGAAATATTTACACATTTTTTGCGATTTTTTTTATCATCAGAAATTTTGTAATTAATAATATTGAACCTTTTTTATAAATACTATCACACCTTAGAAAAAAATGCCTGTAACTTAAAAAAACAAGATTTAAAATGTGTATTACGATAATGTTTGTTATTTTCCGATTACTCATTACAGTTAAATATTTATTGAACTTCTTAAAACTGCTTAAATTTTAAATATTACATAATATATTAATTCGTAACAACACAAAAAAAGACTATAAGTGCATATACTTGTACCTACATAATCTATATTATATAAAATGTATGCTATATCAAACGACTTATATAAAATTATGATTTATAAGTACTTATTATATAAACGGTAATATTATAATAATCGTTAAAAGATGAAACACAATTTATAAATACCAAAAGAGAATAAAAATGTAGCGTGTATTATCTCAGACACATATATCACACCACCCTTATATAGAATATTATTTATTTTGGTCTCATCAAACATTACATGAATTTTATGTTATGTACAGATGGTGTTTTTATTTTTATGAAAAAAAAAACAATATATATTTTAACATTTAATTTAATTTAATACAAATTAAATATATAATAGCCATAAAAAAATACAGAATATGTGTTCTATATTTATCGTAAATGTAATTTATTACTGTGGTGGAATAGTAATACGTTTTCCCGGATAAGAAGAGATCCAGGTTTGATTCCCGGTAGCAACCAAATTTTTTTCGATAAATAGATTTTTTTCTATATATTTTTTAAATTGATTAATTTAAATTGTTTTAACAATTTCACAGAACTGTGTTCTGAAACTACATTACAATAAAAATTATTCATTTAATTTGTATTTTTTCATCCACAGATTTTCAACAGATCGTTGAATGCCCCGATGAATAATTCTAGATATGACATAAAATATTACATCTTTGGTGTGATAGTAGAAATATTTTAAACAATTGGAGTAGGTAGTATATGTTACAAAATACACGAAGAAATTAAATACTACAAAACGTTATATAAAAGCAAAGTGATTGTTGAGATAGATAAACAATATATTTAAATCTATATTAAACTTACTTAATTACATATTATTTTATAAAATAATATTTAAAATCTCTAACTTTTTTCAAATTCTGGAATGTGAACGCTTAAATAAAATGCGCCTTTGAATCAAAACAAAAGCATCAATTTCGTTTTCATTAAACAATACTACATGGATGAATGTACGGCAAAGAACACGTTCTACTATGAACATCCGGGCATAGAGAACGTATTTTTTATTCAGACATCTCAACCTATATAATATGTATATATAAGTATATATATATTTGGTATCGATTAGGTATGGCCGTTCCGAAGCCGGCCCGAGTGTGGGTATCAGGAACTCATGTATACAAAAATATACTCACAACGGTGTAATTTTTTACTATGGGAAATATTTACTAATATTTTTCGAGGTTGATCGGAGATCTTGATTTTAATGGTCGTGTGTAAGATTCTCCATATTTCATTTAATTATTTTACGACCTATACATTTTTATTTATATTTATTAATACTATGAAGATTCTGGATTATAACATTACGATAAAAATACATCACTAATACTTTAAAATTGTCATTAGTACTGAATTTATTCCAATGTGTTTAAAATAAATTGTAAAAATCTTTCGTATTTGCTACCAGCGGTGTACAGGAAATATCTACTATGAAATAAGCTAAATTTAACTAGAATTTATGCGAAATAAAATATGCATGGAGTATATCACAATTATTTTTATTTACTTATTTATTTTAATTTTTAATACTACAACTGGTCATTAGGCCCAATTATTGTAAGGAAACATATTACAAAAACACCCAGGCTTGAGAAAATGATATAGATGTATTATGTCCTCACCGAGAATCGCGTCCGGGGCCCCCGTTATAATTGGATTTAATTCAATATTTTATTTCCCAGAATATATATTGTAGTTATATAAAGCTTATTTCAATGTACTGACTGCACGGACATGTCACTTATTTATCTTACTTCATGCAGGATAGAACGCCACACTTTTTCCTAACAAACAAGTTTCGTCTTGTTCGTATTCCAATATCTTCATCGATTGTTAATGATTGGCTTATAACTGGCCAATAATTTAATATTTAGTTTTCCTAATCAGTTTTTCAGTATTTGAACTACACTTGCATAGCATATCTTTAATTTTTTATTTGTATCTTTATCTGTTCTTATAATATTAAATGAATAATATTGAAAACAATGTTTAGCTTAGCTTGAAAATAGTAAGAATGTTGATGTGACACGTATTTGCGTCTTCTTATATTTTATATAATAATTATCCTTATATAAAACCACCCAGGACATTTTACCTAAAGCAATTATTTATTCTAATGACATGTTTTGTTAAAAAAATCAATATGAAAAGGTGCAAAAATATAATATATAAATTAAATTAATCAACTAAAAAGATATACAGATTTTTTTAAAAATAATATATATTAGGGTAGACCGAGCCGAATCGGATCACAAGGCAAATCGGATTAAAAAAAGAAAACAGTCCATATTTAAAACATCGCGTTAGAAATGAACTTGTCGCTTGTTCACATTACTTCGTCCTTCTCCCCGGTGTCCTATGCTATAAACATTCGACTGTTTCAACTCATAGTTTAGCGCAGGCGACGCTCGTTAATTAGAGAACGTGGGAGTGTGTTACAATTTTGGTATGAATCTAAGGTACGTAATGTATAATCTCGCTTATAAAATGAGACAGTTGATATAGAATTTAGAATGTCTCTATCAGTGGCGATGTATGTGATGCCCAAATATGGGATTAAATATTTTTTTACTATAACTTCATAAAATATTTGTGTAATGTGTATGTTTTGAAATTCTTAGATTAGGGTGATTCGGATCATGCACTTTGAGGTGAATCGGATCACTTATTTTCTTAATTTTATTATCATTTTAACACAAAATATGATATTATTTATTTACACATAATTCGTATGGACAACAAAAAGAACAATAAAGGTTCAAGGTATCCACAAAATATGAGAAATGTCCAATATAAATAAATATATGTCGAACTGCGAGTTTGTAATATGCCGTGCACAAGTCTTCAAGGAAAAGTTACTTATCTTTAAGCTACTTGGTGTATCGTTATTTAAGCCGTTGAAAATCTATTAAAAAGCGATTATTATTATAATTGTACACATAATATTACACCTATGTCAAGGTATTTGGAGGTATATTGAACAATAGTGGAAAACGCTATAAAAAGCTTGGAGAAGACAGGAATATATCGACCCCAATGCCATACCATATTACAAGTTTGTCGAAGATGACAAACGAATGATGATCGTCTTTAGTACCTCAATCTCTGTTTTCAACAACAACTCGTAATACAAACACTGAGAAGGTTGTTGATACTTTTACAACAAGCACATAGGTTATTGATATTATAAAATTACTTCTTCCATCGCCTGCGAAGACAACGGACTACAAAAGAGGCTCGACTATCACTCATGTGCTAAATAATATCAATTGATCTCAGTATTAAAAAAAAAATTGGTTTAATTCCAAAGATTTGTTAAAAATTAAAATTTTATCAAATGTTTTTGCGTGATCATCGGGGCGAATCAGATATTTCTCATATTTATGTTTTTTGTTCCTAGAAGAATAAAATTTAAGTTTATTTAAATTTTTAATGGGAATTATTATGAAGAAAGGTATGCTGCTTACGAATATATAATCAAAATTAAGCTTATAAATTAATGACTATCATTTTTCCATCCTTAAACTAAAAGTGATCCGATTCGCCTCGGTCAACTTTATATTTGGTTGCAATTGGGATTCATTTAATTTGTATTAAAAATACCACAGAACAATGTCATGAAATTGCAACTTCATAACAAAAATGTGTTTTCATTAAAAGGGTATACAGCCTTGCTATTTTGATCAAGAAATATAATATAAACCTTTATCAAGGCGATGTTTTATGATAATCTTTCACCAGGGCAACACAAAGAATTTTTCGATTGATTTTGCATGTGTGGCTTGGTTATTTATCCAAATACTATCTAGTTTTGATGAAGTATTTTATGTATAAATTACACATAATATATATTAAAAATAATATTTTCTAGAAGAAATGATTAAAAGAATGGCCATTTAAATATTTCACAAGATCGAAGACCTGTACATAAAATTTTACGCGATATGCAATGGGGATGTCATCTATATTGTGAAATGTCTTAACACTTAAGACACAAAAACTTTCCCAACATTGTCATATAATATGAATCCATTTCACGTATATATAGGATTTATTAATGTCAATAATATGATAAAGTTGCATATTATTATGGGACTTTCGGTACTAGAGGATAGGATGCCATAGATACCGCTACCGATTTAGCTCAGTCCGGGTTCTATAATTGTGTGGGTGTTCGTGTATCGCTTGTTACCTCGGATGGGTGGAAATGGTTTTAAGAATAAACATTATACTATTTATTACATGAAACATAGCAAATCCCGACATTGTAAGTAAGATAATAGTCTTTGAAATCGTCTTTCTTCCTTCAGTGTTTATTCTTAAAACCATCTTAACACCTACACACTTACAGAAATTAGAATGAGCTAGAGCGATGGCGGTACCTCTGGCATCATATTCTTTAGGATCAGAAGGCCCGTGACATGGCGCCCAACGTGGGGCCTTAACCCAAGACCCTGAGATTAAGAGTCTCATGCCGATAAGTACAATCCCCAATAGGTATATTATTCAGGCACACAAACATTTATGCAACATTTTTTCATTAAAATTGTAATTATATAAACATGCGTACTTTATATATATAAGTGGCGTAACTATAATGTAGTCAATGCGGTCCATGAAGGCCCACGTTTAGTAGGGGTCCAAATAGTTCGCGCGATAGTACAATCCATTTGGCAAAGATATTTTTGCGAGTATCAATACTTTTCCAGTGATTTTTAACAATGAACTAATAATGTCTAAAATCCACCACAGCAAGATCCGGAACCATTACATTTAAAAATTGTTACCCGTATGTATAACAAATAATTATTAATGTTTATAGTAGCAGTAACTCTCTGAGAACCAGACCATCGATGAAAAACGGCAATCGCCTTAAAATGAAGCAAGTATTTTTATATTAAAAGTGCATATAAATGTAAAAAAAGGTTTTTTTTGTGAAAGTGTTAATATTGTAGGATACTAAATACTAATTTTGTTCTTACTATTTAATGTATATACTACGCAGTACTAATATTTGTATACAATACTTATTTAGTGGGCTCTTTTTCTTTTCTGCGTTGGAGCTAAATTTGTATAGTTATGCCACTAATGTATACGTAAATATTTCCGTATATATGTGTTTTGATGCAAAATATATGTTTTCTAAGTTCATCTATGTTCCATATTTCAAGTATTTTTTAGTAAATTTATTTTGCTATTTATTGATTTTGACCTTTACATTTATATTTAATTTTTATCAATGTTCAATTTTTCATCATTGAATTATATAAGACTCTGGACTATAATGGGTTGTCAAATAGTGTCAAATAAATAAAGCAGTTTGATAACCGCACTTTCAAAGTGCGTACATTTCATACATTTTGGATGCTCTCAAAATGTAAATGTACTGTATACTAAATAAATTGTAATATAATATTGTATATCTTTATAATATATTAAAATTAAAATTATATTAAAAGCCTAAAAACCACAATTGAAAATATTTGTAATGAGCCCAGGCACCGTAATGTTATGTATGAGAATTCATTGAAGTTTATCGTAAATATAATTTGCATGCGACTTAGCTGCAAGCGATAACAGCAACTAAATCGCTCATATATTAAATGAAACAAATTTGTCTTTGTGGAAAACAAAATTTGTAATGGAACATTAATCAATGCTGAAAATTTCGGTACACATTTGCTCTCCTAAAAGAATAATAAAAAAAAATGAACATTGAGATAGATTATGTGAACAGGTGTATCTACATAAATATGTAAATATTTTATATATTCAAACATATAAATAAAGATAATAGCCTACAGTTATATAAGTTGATAAAAAAATCGGCAAACAATAATAATTATTATACTCGAATATTGAACCGTACTCCCACACAATATTATTACTATGAAGATGTAATAACATGTTAATTTTATGTATTTTCAAAACTATAACAAAAAGAAAAATAATCATTTTTATGCCTCTTTTATGATTCACGTCCGCAATTATTATTAACAATATTTTATTATTATATTTTATATTAGTATATATAAAATCCAATTAATGCTATCAAAAATAAATTGACTATAAAAGTTTAACACTTTCCAATCATATGCATATATAGGCATAACCTCATTTACTGAACATACACTGACGCAATTTGAATGCTAATCATTATTAGAAAACGCATTTAAAATTATTATATTCCTGCAGCATTCGCAGACAACGTCCAAGGCTTTGCATTTCGAAGATGCTAGTTTTTTTATTGCCCACTATGATTTAAGATTACGGATCTTTGTGTTGCGTACACAATAAACTCGTTAATATCTCAAGGTTTTCCTGCATCCGTAGCACGAATCCTTTCACGACCGAACATTTGACACACAATCGACATTTATCGAAGGGATTATTGTAATTATATTTCTTATAACTTCTAACATTAAATACAAAAAAATTTAAGAAGAATCTTTTAAAAATATTCTCGTAAAATTAGAAAATATTTTAATTTATCTCTCAGTTAGATGTGCTAATGCCAAGCATTGTGGTCCTCTGGTCTTCGGGATACTGTGTAGCGAGGTTTTAGTCATTTTTTGATGATTTTTGAGATGATGGTTTAATTGCTGAATTTTTTTAAATATGATAAATTGGATTTCAAAGTAAGCGAATTTTTAATTTTATTGATTTAATATTTTATATAGAGTAGTTTTAAATAATAAATAAATAGCTCTAAATATTATTAAGAATTTTAAATGTTAAAATAAATGATTCCATTTGAAACTTCAGATCAAATCACCAATCTTCCTCTCTGCACCATAGTTTAGAAATTACAGTCTATGCATACATATTATAATATAAAGTGTAATTAATATTAGGGATATTGATTGTATATGGAGTTATCTTACTGAGATCCGAAGAAGAGGGCGTTGAGAGGCTAGATCTGCAGTGAGCACAAGCATTGGTGGCAGTAGAATACCGAAATATGCGGACGCTAATTAGTTATAGATAAATCCCCGACCCAAATAGAAAAAGGGCAAAGATAAATTAACAGATTTATTACTACATTATAATTAAAATAGTAAATATATAATTTAAATGTTTTTTTTAACCACTTAAATGTTTATTAAAATTATAATTTTTCCAGAACCAGTTATGGTCGAATATTGTAATTTAATGATTGACTATTGGACCGCCATTATTTCATAATATTCGTACTCGTACATATCACCCCAGTAGTTATACAGTCATGGCGTCAAGCCAGATTTATCGTCCATGACATTTGACTCCGACCACCAGGCCGGAGGATCAAATCAGTTGATAACATTTTAGGATCCATTGTTTTTAATTTTTCGATCCATAAAATGCAGTCTTCAACATGTTTTTGTCCCACAAAAGATGGTAACATGAAATAATCTTCTAAATTTTTTGCAAAATATTCCGTTACTTAATCAATAAAAAATAATCGCTGTTTAATACAATGTCGCATGTTCTAGTAAAATTCCGGTAAAATTTAAATATAATTCATTATTTACGTTAGTGTTACAGAAAACACCAAATTATCAGTAAAAAAATGGTTGTTAATAATAAAAATTCAAGAAAATGATACATACACCAACCTTTTTGTAACAACTCCCCCGACTTTGATGTAGACCTAATCCTTGAGCTGGTTTGACATCGTGATGCCAAGAATTTCATCGTATTTTGTCAGGAATAACATTAAAAATTAAAAGAACATTTGGTTAATGAATTTTTTTTTTACATTAACTTTTAATATTAAAAATGAACTAAACTTTGTATTGCGAACACAATCAAGTTTTATTTTTATCACGACTATAGTTTCGTGAGGTGCCGGGTGTAGTCTCTCTCAACAATAGGTGTAAAAAACGACACAAATTATTTTGTACATAATTTACAAGATATTTTCTCTTTTAATATTTATAAGTTACAAGTTATCTTCTAGAGAGACTGCACCACTCGAAACTATAGTTGTGATAAAAATAATACTCTGTTATTTATCATATTGATTATAGTATATAATACATAAAAGGAAATATTTTGTTATATATTTTTAACATAGAATATATATCGCAGAAACCCGGTAAAATTTGTTATGTTATGTTTTGTTAACTGCATTGAAAATTGCGCGTTAAAAAATTGTATTTTATATTTACCTTTACTAGGTATCGAGTACATACCTCAAAACCTTTATGAAATCAAATTACCTCTCATGTGCTAAGCGAGCGCTCTACGATATTGCTGTGGTGTTAAATTAAATTGTACAACTTTCCAACAAGCTTAATTATTAGAGCTTATGGTAGTTGTGAACTTGTATTTTCACGTCTAAATTGTAATTTAGTGGTTAGTATCTCCGCCTGTATCGCGGATACCGGGGTTCGGTTCTTTGCCGAGGAGATATAAATGTTTATTTTATTAACATGCACTTGTCATAGGCCAAGTTTGAGATTTTTTTTTTACAACTGAAATGGATATTTTAATCCAAAACAAAGCATGATTTTATAGTACAAGCCAGTATTGAACATAATATATACATTATTTTAATATATATTTCAAAATGGGCGAGATACAGCAAATCTCCGAAAACTATTTTTTTTTACGATGTACCCGATCACTTGAAAACGCCTTATCTGAAACTTACGAAAAAAGTCATTCTGTTTTAAGATGTCAATATCGGCTAAATGATCGAAGGATATGGCAGTTATTTTACATAAAAAATACTTTTTATGGCTTGCAAAATTTTCGTTTTTCCTTAATTAAATAGCAAGCATTCATGTAAAAAAATCCTTCTATCATTTAGTAGTTCTCTATGTTTAGAATAAACTCAAAATTTGAATCCGATCGACGGAATGTTTTTTGAGATATCGTGTATACCGTATTGGCCTTTTTTAAAAATGTCTTTTCAAGAAAACGCGTTTAAAGTTTTAAGTTCGAATCTATGTATGTAGTTGTTGATTCTATGATAGAAGACCTTCTGCTAAAACGAATCAATTTCATGAAAAATGCTCAGATCGTTCTGAAATTTTGTGGAGATATTCTCCAGATGTTATACTTTGAAAATATGTCAAAAAATAACTTTTCGACTCGAAGTACGCATAACTCCTTAACTGAATTTCTAAAAAAAAATTCGATCCAAACATATTCTACTTGAAGATAATATTTTTTGATTTCCGTATGGAGTTATATCAAATAAAATTATACTTTTTTTATTAATATTTTTAAAATTTCTTTGAATGGATCACCTTATACGGAGAGTATTATGTACCGTATACATCACAATCAATAAATCAATATTTTGATTATTAATTACAATTCAAATATTTTATAAAAAAGGTGGCCTTCTTCACTAGCAAGACATATCCGTAATCAACATACATATTATGGACCATTAACCTAGGATCAATAATTCTTAATTTATTATCGATATTTCATTCTGTTGCAGCATCCTTCATCTCAACAATAAGTGGACGAATTCTGTACATCGACTCATTGTGATCAAACAGTACTCAAATGTACAGTACAAACTCAAATGTAACAATTCATTTTTTTCAGATTTTTTCCGCATTTTCTTTTCTGAAATAATAAATTACTATATTACAAATTGTTCCGTATTCGTAATTTTTTTAATAGGTACTTCTATACAACACTACATTATATAATAACAAATGTTATTATATAATGTAGTGTTGTTATCACTAGTTTTACTGTTCCTGTTACTGTTTCTACTCGCAATCAGTACATTCCTGTTCCTTTTGCTCGACTAGTTTTGAATTCGTAATATCAGTCGAGATTTGGAGAGGAAGTATTCTCATGTGATTATTTGTTGTATATAATGTAGTATTATTATCACCAGTTTTCCTGTTCCTGTTACTGTTTCTACTCCCAATCAGTACACATTGTTCCTTTGGCTCGAATAGTTTTGAATTCGTAATATTAGTCGAGGTTTAGAGAGGAAGTGTTCTCATGTGATTATTTGTTGTATATAATGTAGTGTTATTATCACCAGTTTTCCTGTTCCTTTTACTGTTTCTACTCCCAATCAGTACACATTGTTCCTTTGGCTCGAATAGTTTTGAATTCGTAATATTAGTCGAGGTTTAGAGAGGAAGTGTTCTCATGTGATTATTTGTTGTATATAATGTAGTGTTATTATCACCAGTTTTCCTGTTCCTGTTACTGTTTCTACTCCCAATCAGTACACATTGTATCTTTGGATCGACTAGTTTTGATTTCGTAATATTAGTCGAGGTTTAGAGAGGAAGTGTTCCCACGTGATTATTTGTTGGTTCACTAGTTCATATACCGCTGTGATTTTGGTGTGTTGTGGATGTTGAAACTCATCAGTTTTTTATGCCGTGGCTATTTCGTACATTGGGTGAACTTCCGGAAGATCATAGAGATGGTATCAACCAGGTGAGTCGATCTATCTTTTTTGTTCCGTGAATCCATCCTGGTCCACTATCAAAGGAATCCCTTATCCCTCATAATTCCTTAATTTCCTATCCTTTCCGATTGCATCATTCACCACTGTGATCGGCGATTAGCGCCGGTCACACAAATACATTTGAGTTTGAGTCCATTGGTTAGATATAGTAATATTAAGATTCACATTTTAATGCTTTCAAAGGTTCTGTCAATTCATTCCTACAAGGTTTTACAGAATAAGTAGCTAAGTAGAAAACACTGCATATCTATTTTGTCTAAAAATAACTTTGATGGTATGTACGAAATTTTTTGGACTAAAGTAAAAAGGATTCTTAATAAAACCATTAGACAAAAACAATTTTTTCGCTTTCAACTAATATCTGAACTTGAACTAGTTCTGACGGTACCTCGGACACTAGCTGATGCATTAGAGTAAGTATCAGGAGTAAGCATTACACTCTACTTCACGTTTAAAAATTAAATCAGTTTTGATTTAAATTATTTATCTAACCTTTTATACTTACCGATTCATAAAAATATTAAATCCAATTTCAAGAATCAAGAACATTTTATAACCCACAATAGTGGACATTTTGTGTATAACTTAAACTCGAATGAATTAAATCACACAAAATTAAACATATTAAAGTCACTGGAGATGTCTTGCTTATCTGTAAAATAATAACATATTTTTTCTATAATTTGATTTTGTCTGTATATCTTTCTAATTGATACTTTTAACTTGTATTTAAAAATATTACAAAACTATGTTCCGAAAAACTGGAACTTCACAATAATAATGCGTTCTCCTTGTTAATTCGATTCCCGGTAGCAACAACAATATTTTTTCGATAAATTGATTTTATATATATATATCTTTATTTTCGTTGTTTTACGCGCATTCCTGTGTAAAGGTCCCTTGAAAACAAATTAAAAATATTCGTAGTCACCCATGCTTTTTTGTTTACGTAATATTTTCGTACTCTTAAAACACCTAGGCTGCAGCTATTTGCCAATGACGATTGGCTCGCATATGTCAGTTCCATCACAGTTGACGCAAAACAGAGATCCTCTCTTTCGACCCTTTACCACCGTGGTAGGACTCGGTCTTTAACATTAATGTGCCGTTAGTCAGGCAATTATAAAACAAGCTAGTGTAACGAAATATGCTGCGTAATTTAAACGATTAATGCGGTAAAATGATGCATAGAGAGGAATGATCGATGTGATCTAGGAAGTTGAGTGTAAAGTTAACATTCGGGAAGTTGACGCTTACCTATTATCAATATGTATTTCTTACCATTACATCTTATACGTAAGTACATATCTTAAAAATAAGCAGTACAATTTTAACAATATGAATTTATAACGAGATATGCTAGGGTAAATACATAAAAGACGTTCTCATTGACTAGACCAAAGTCTGTGCTAAAGAAGACAGACTCATCAGTAATTTATATGAATGTAATCCAAACAATGCAAATTTAATTCACAATAAGCATACAAATGACAATATTAAATCACTATAAATATAAAATAATATCTGAAAAAAGCTTTAAAACCGATAAACAAGAATTTAAAATAACATAAAGCGACATCACTAAGTTATCATCATCATCATCATCATCATGGATGGAGGCCTTCACATGGATCTGCTACTCTCTTCAATCCTACGTCAAATATGCCTTACTCCCACTGCTCCGATAATTTCATCTATCCGTCGAGACTGGTCGTTCTTGGTTATTTTTTGTTTTGTGAATACCATTCAAGAATAATCATTGTCTCAGGGTGGGATATCCTCGAGATCGAATGTATATGTGTGTGTGTGTGTCAGAGCGCCCGCACCGCCGGGGCGGTATGTGTGTGTGTGTGTATGAGAGAGAGAGCGGGGATAAATGGGTCTCTTTTTTGCGTTATATAATTTATTATAATTGTCACATAAGAGTTTCTCTTGGATCACAAACAACCTATTACGAGGTGTATAACTTGAGACGTACTTTTTATGCAATTACGTGATACAGAGTTTTAAAATTTTGCCTCCCATTGTCATTTGCGCTTTTTTAGAAGTGATAATAACATCGTTCATCGTGATCCGCTCTCATCTTGTATTATAAATGTTTAATATATTATTTGATCTTATAAATCTGCATGCATTTACCGGGTCTGAAGGGTTAACTATTTAGATCCGATTGAGATATTTATTTTATCAGAAGCACTACAGTAACGGCCTGTTCCAAAACTTAATTTAGGTTATGTGTCATAAGATCATTGCAACTTTATCCAATTCATTATGACATCTGACAAAACATGGTTACAATGAATCGAATAAATAAAAGTGCTAACAATTGATTTATTATTCTCTTTTGTTTGATTTGTTAAGTATGAAAGAATCATTGACAACCGAATAGAAGATCGTGTCAAATCATCGCATGACGCCACGGAAATGCTGAATTTAGTGGATCATCAAGATGGCCGCCCCAGCTGTCGTGATGTTCTTTAAATAGTAAAACTGTCTTAACCTCAGTATATTACCGTAACCCTTTGACTATTAAAATACCACACGGCACTTTAACCGTCGCGCGAAAGTAAGCTTTAGAATATTGACGCAGTTTAGAATTTAGGGCGATTATCGTGTGACGTTGTGATTTCGTTCGGGTCTTTTGTGCCAACGACGTGGAAAGCCTGTCGTCAGTTGTCCAAAGAAATCACGAGGCGTCAGTCAAAACTCTAGAAGGGTGCACGTGACCTTGTTACGAGGAGAACAATGAGGCTGGTGTTATAAAACCATCCTTTATTAATTCTTTTTTGTTTTGTAATACAGATTATATTAGCAAATAAAGTGAAATATTAAATTCGTTTAATAATTAATGTTCCAGCTGTGAAGTACCTACGTTAAATTATTTTTTCAAATTAAGGAAATTAATGCCACTATCTTACTTATTCATAAAAATCTATTTAAAAGTGTTAAAAGTGTTTAAAATGTTAAGTTTTTGAATATTGTCAAGATAAACTCATCCATTCAGACTCAAACCAATTTGTCACAAATTTTAATGATTATTAGAATAAAGAAGAACGGACTATATTAATGGTTCAGTGATGATTGATTCTAAATACCCCGCGAAAAATATTTTAAATAAATACTTATGAGGAAATATTAATCATTAATTTAGAAGCTGCTATGGTTTTAAAACACTTGTTTTTATTTAATGCATTTTTCAAGCTCTGGAAGATGGTTCTGTCTGGAAGAAGTCTCAATGATCGACGAGTTTGCAAGAGAACGTGAATAAATGCGGATGAGTCGAAAGTGTAGCACTCTATCCTCTCTATTTACTCCCGAGGGGAAACGGCGTGATGGTAAGTTAGTTATCTTTTTTATATATTTTTTATTTTATCGCAATGGCTTTATTTTAAGTTAATTAGATATGTTGTGAAATCTTTTAAAGCATGTAATGTCCGCTGTTTGAAATAAATAATAATATATATCAAAATAATATCTCAGAAGATAAAAAAATATATCTGAAATCCACGGGATTATAGTATAATTTATTTCCTGAATCAGAACCATCTACATTCGTGATTCATATCCAAGTAGGTATAACAAACTTAAATCATTTTAATTTGAAAAAATCGAAATGTGTACCTATTATAATTTTTTCTTGTACGGAAAAGAGTTATTAGATTTCTAAAATAAGATGACGTAGACATTTTACTATCCCACTTTTATATAATTTAATGAAATATCTCAATCATGATTTAAAGTAAATTAAAATATATGCGTAATATTGGAAGAGGTATGAATGCACGGAGAGACGGTGCTGATGAATAGATTTGAAAATGACCCTGACGATGAGCTCGGTTCACGTTTTACTTTCAATCAAATCATATCAGATCATGAACAGATCATAGGTCATGGAATTTAATTTCAAAAAGAGTTCTTGCATATTCTTATAAAATTACCGTTCTGATAATTATGATGGTTTTAATTAGACTATCATGTTACTGTCTCTCGCGTAAACTAAAACAGTATTTAAATAAATCAGTTTTAGTGATTAGATTTACGATTTAGATGCAAAAAGAGTTAAATTTTTGATAATCTAATAATATTTTCAGGCTCATTAAGAAGTACGAATGTTTCACATTTTAACATAGAATATATTAGTTTTTTTAAAACCCCCCCCCCCCCCCCGTAAAATTTGTCACAAAAACTATAATACATTAAAAATAGCGTATTAGAAAATGTTTTATTCTGTGAAGGGCTATTGTCTCCACTCTCACTGAATCGCGGCTGAATCACGTTCAGAAACCGCCTCTTATATAATAATAATAACGGGTTTATATCTACAGAATGCAGGACGAAGTGTATGGACTCTGACCCATACACTTCTATTACAAAAAAAATCTCGTTTAGTACGATCAAAATAACCTTACTTCAAAATAGATTTATCAAAAAACGCAAGTGCTTTAGCTATTTTTTGCCACTATATATGCAATACTTTAAAATATAATATAAAAATGTTAACATCTAGCAATCTGTCTTGTTAGCCATCAAACAACCTGTATAATAATTCAAATCATATAAAAGCAAATTGCAATTTTTTTAAACAATTATCAATTTTTTTTCAATAAGACTAACGTATATTTCATTTAAAAAAGTAATTTCCTTGTTTGTTTGTATTAACCATCCCAATGAAAAACACTAACAACAACACTACTCTTTTGTATGAGATACAACAAAACTAAATATAATAAGCCAAATGATACATTTGATTGTAAAAAAAGTACAAAAGATCGAAATGTTATTTGAATGTGTATATAAAGGTAATTAAAAAATCATGTGCCAAAACAGTGGCGAAATGTAATCAATTACAAGGTGAATTAAGTTTTTGCCGTAAAAACGTGTTGCAATAATTAATATAATTTATATGCAACAAACACGCAATCGTCATTAATGCACACTAAAAAGGCTTTTAAACACTCCCGGCTAAGGATTTAAACAATAACCGATCGCGATCCGAAGGCTTCTGTCTATTTGAAAATAATTGATCAAGTTGTATATCGCAGAAAAATTATAAGTTAATTACTTTTTTGCTTGGAATCAATATTTTTTTTACGATTTTTAAAAAGTGATCTATCATATTTTACAGTTTCCTTTTCGGTGGGAATTGTCCTTGGCGTACGTTAGTGACTGTATTATCAAAATATTCTCCGCCGCTTCTACACCATATTTCATACCGTACAAATTCAAACTTATTTGCATGCATAATTTTCAAATCTTCTTTTAAAAATAAAAATAAATCATTTTAATGTATTTAAAATATTTTCTACAAGTCTGATTGTAATTGGTTGTAATTAATCATTTTTGAAAGCGATTCTAATATTTTAGTGAACAAAAAAGATGCGAATGAAAAGCTCATCTTGGCATTGGAGTAGTGTTTAGAAAAGGTCTTATATGGTTTGGTCATTGACACCAAAAATATAAGATGACTGGGAAAGTCTTGACTAGATAGAACAGATGCTGAAGATAATTCCGTTAGAAGCATCACCATGAGAAGATGTATGTATGTGGTGAGGATTGTCCGAACGGAAGAACGAGGCATTCTGTTCAATCTGCGCAAAATAAGTTAGTTGGAATAATTGATCCCCTCATAAAATAAATATCTTTGACAATTTCTGACTTACGCACCAAAGCCTAGATAATTTTATTGAATTATACAATAATTATTCAAAATTAAAGCCTAGTGTTTTTGTGATTTTAAAATAGTTTACTTTAACTAAGACAAAATGATAAAGTCGATAACATTAACAATATTTAGAGAAATATTTTCAGTGTTCTTGATTATTATTATTATCGCGTAGTTGAGATTATTCACATTGTGGGGGCAATATTTGCAGAAGTGATCTCACTATTTCTACGAGACAGCCTCTTCCAGGATGAGATTGTAATACGCCTCTAAAGGAAATCAATTAGCTCATAGTGCACCGCTGCAAGCTATGTTTAATATAAAATGAGATTCGTATTTACCATTAGATCAAAACGATGTAAAAACAATATCCGTATCCGCGATACCGACATCTATGATATTTCTATCAATATAAACAAATTTAAAATAAATGCTGTTGATAGTAAATACCTACGAAGTATTTCTATATTTAAGAATATTAGTTGCAAACTCAGCAACTTTTTTTCCTGAGAGGAGATTGTGGAACAACATATTTATTAATGCACTTCTTACTATAAATGATAACCCATATATTCTGTTTTTGAATACAAAACTAATACAACACCTTCTTTCAAAAACAGCCTATTTTCCATACCGGCTGCCATTTAAATTTCTGAGTAGCGAAGACTGCTATTGGATGGATTCTAATATAAATGGCAGTGGGTAAAAGCGACTGATTTTGCAACTAACACCGATTTTGAATGACCAATTTACATCAAAAAGAGCTAACTTCTTTAATATTTGCAAAATTACTTTATGGCAACATAAATAAATAATAAGAAAAACACTTTTTTATCTTATATTTATATAGTTTTGTTTTTATCTATGCTTGCATTTTTAATTTTAGTATATTTTGTTTCCTGAAGAAGATACCATAGGTATCGTAACATTCTAATGTATCAATAAATAGTGGCTTTAAATAAAGTCTTTTTCTCATTATTTGTAGGAAGAGCATATGCTTGACGGTTCATAAATTAACACAATGTGTAAAAACTGTATTAGAGAACAACTGCTTTAAAAGTTAGAAAAAATGTAATAGAGATTGCTGACTTTGAGACTAGTACCTACCTTCATTTTAGCTATATGTATATGTTAGTATTACCTCAGTTCTTTCCTACTCACTACTCACTACTTACTTTGATTATCCTCATAAAATCCTAGCTCATAATTATTCTACCTCTCTACCGATATCCTAGCTGTGATTATTTTCGTGATATCCTAGCTGTGATCATACCACATGTGATTATTTTCGTGATATCCTAGCTATTATTATACCACCTGTGATTATTTTCGTGATATCCTAGCTGTGATTATTCTCGTGATATATTAGCTCTGATTAATTATCTTACCTGTGATTATCCTCGCAATATCCTTCGAAATATTAACTAATTTTTGGCTCCTTTTATGTGATACCTGCATAAATAATATTAAACCAACCATTGAAAGCTTTTATTGCTACCGTAAGTTAATTAATATACAAAATAACCATTAATAACCATTATAATGATTTAAAGGAACATGTAAATGACGCGCGATGTACTCCAAGAGTAATGGTGTACATATCGGTCAATTGAATCTTCTCTTCTCTCTATATTAAATACAACAGACAAAGTTTAAATAAAATATTCAGCAGTAGTGGTGACTAAGAAGGTGACCCCATAGTACCAAAATAGAAAGATCAAAAACATATCATTTTCATTTATTATTAATATGTGTATAACAGACAAGAATATTGCAAAATAATAACCAATTTATTAAACTAGCACGTATGTATTAATAAATATCCATTACATTTATTAACATTTCAATTTTAATTACAAATTATGTTAAAGAATTTTTTGGGTGAATCTTTTTTGCCGGCACCTAAGTGTTTTAATCTTCTCATAAAACTCGTTCATAAAGACAAAAATGCGTCATATTAGTTTTCCGCAGTTGGTTCAGTTCGTATCTCTGTACAAATCTATGCTAGGTGCTTGTCCCGCGCGGTAGAGATTGGAACGCGCTACCGTTTTTAATGCTACTTTGTTTTATCTGATTTTTCAAAATCAAATCCCTTTTTATAATTAATAATCGGCAATGAAATCAAATCTTGTTACAAAAGACACAACAAATATACTACACAGTATACAATGCATCTAGCTAAATTCTATGAGATATAAACAAAAAATATATACATTTTTTAAATTAGCAAAATCAACTTTGTGGTTAAAATCCAATATTTTAGATTGCTAACTTTGTTTTATTAACCATTTAATGAATTAAATACATCTACCGGTTTGAAAAAATACCATTTCCTTCTTCAGGATGTCAAAAAATAATCAAAAACATATGTTTTATTGTTTCTTTAACAGAATCTATTTTTAAAAAACAATAATTATATAATAGTTAATTTAACTAAATTTAACCACATGTTCCATTCTAAAATTTTTCCTAAAAATTATTCTTATAATTTTGTATCATCAAGTAATAATTTAAGTTAGGTACTAAATTTATTTTTAAATAATTATTGTTTTTTAAAAATACATTCTGTTAAAGAAACAATATAACATATGTTTTTGATTAGTTAATGAAACACTGAAGAAGACAATGATATTTTTCGTAACCGGTAGATGTATTTAATTCATTAAATGGTTATTAAAATAAAGTTAACAATTTAAAATAAAAAATAAATACTTTATTTTTTCATCGTCGCTAACGTGTCGAAAATGGCATCTAAATTTTTCAGTATTATGCACAGCCCTTAAAATCTCATCGACTCCGATTTCATATTTACTGAAAACATTATCATATATGCCTTCCGCATCGCATACCCACCAGTGTCTTAAGATAATATTTTTTTATACTCAAAATAGCTTTCAATGAAGTCATCTAATTTACGAAAATTTGAAATCAATGTGCTTTTATACTTCATAATATTAAAAATATTCTCAGATTAAGCAAGTTTTTATATTTACTCACTTTTCCATATACCAGGCAATATAATTATTCTCCTTCAATATGGTTTTTTCAGAACAGTCGTAGTCGGTATGATAATGACATCACAGCCAAAACTATACGATTCCATTCAGGGACGTCTCGTGGATGTAGGCAGGTAAGGCGGTGATACCTAAGGGCGGGAAATTTTTAAGAGGCGGCCAATATTTGCCAATATAAATATTTAAATTACTGTCTCGTAAAAAAAACTCGAAAGAAAATTAAAAGCGCACTTTGAAAGTTCATTTTTCAGTGCGAAAACAACATACAGTTACATCCAACATAAGTTACATATGTATGCTTATAAAATATTAATGGGCCAAATATCATAAAACTATGCTGTAAAAATCGGCAAAAAGCAGCAGTATTGTTGTCATTTTACTCCGAAAGAAAATTGCTTCGATTGTTAAATAATACAATTTCAAAGGATAAGATGCATTTTAAAAATGCAATGATAGGTATTTCTTTTGAAACTTTTTATTAACTTTAGTTGTAAAGAGTGTTTTTTTTTAGAGGTTTGTTTTTCAAATTGGCAACACTTTTTCTAGCGACAGATAATTTAATAGCTGACAGCTGATTTGTGCTCAGTTTGGTTTTTTATTTCCCCGTGAATAGATTTATGCCAGAACAACGCTTACAAATTGAGAACATTTATTTCAAAAATCGTGATTCAGTTAGAAAACTTACTGTGCGCTACGTCCAATTTATAGTCGACCTAATCGTCCATCCGAGCAAGTAATTCGAATAACCATGGATCGTTTTCGCACCTCGCATACTTTAATTGATAGTACGCATCCGCAGAGACGTCGTACAGTACGCACCAAAGAATCTGTTGCTCCAGTAGAGCGTAGTATTGAGAAGGACCCGATCGATTCGCCATCGTGTACAACAATAGATCCATGATTACCAACTTTTTTGTTCCCCAATTGAATGGCATTAATGTGAAAGAGCTGTGGTTTCAACAAGATGGCTCAAAATGCCACACAGCGAGCGCCATAATCAATTTATTAAAGGAAACATTCTATGAGCGCATAATTTCGAGTAATGGACCTGTGAATTGGCCTTCATGATCGCGTGATTTACCACCTATGATGGTATGTGAAGTCGATAGTCTACTTCGATAAACCAGAGACGTTGGAACCCAACATTCGTCGCGTTATTGCCGATATACGTCCCAAGCTGCTCTAAAAAATGGTCGATAATTGGACTTCCATATTGCGCTTTATTGTAGCCAGCCGCGGCTCTCATATGCGCAAAATCATATTTAAACACCAATGTCATAAATTTTTCTTTTCTATAAAGTCATTACCATGATTTTTATGTGTTTTATTTCATTTAAAATTTTTACATCTCTAAAAAAAATACCCTTTAATCCAAAGCTGAAGGTGTTCAGATTACAGCTACATTATTGCAAAACCCAATGATTGTGGGTGAGTTTATTATTTTTTCTAATTTAGCCACTTATATTGTATATTAAATTTATTTTATAAAATTATTTTATAGAGGATTAATATAATATTTTTAGTAATAGTAGGGGCGGGATTGTAATTCGCGATTTGCCAGGGCGGCAATTTACCCAGGCACGTCACTGATTTCATCTGCGGCATTCCTGACGGCTTCCTTAAGTGATCTATTTTTTTTTTTTTGCACGCAAACTTCGCTAGATTTGTCCATCTAATCGTCGATCTTACCTTGTACCATCATTTTCTTCACTGCATCCATACACTTTGCGACACATCCGAAATATTTCAGTATATATTGTGGAAGATAGACGTTGTTCTAAATTAATTCATTGTAAAATGAAACTATTGTTTTGTAGGCTGTCCGTGGGATTCGCAACATCGCCGTCAGAACCACATCTTCAATTCGTATATCTCCATGTGCTCTTGTTGTCTACGTGTCTCAGACCCACACAGAAAGATCGAGAAGACTAATATTCCGACAATCTTCATCTCCGTGGACCTAGTGATGTTTCAGTCTTGCCAAAATTTCTTCAGTTTATCTATCGTTGATAAGGTCATGGCATTTTTCCTTTTAATTTCGGCTTCACGTCCTTCAGTGTTTGAAATTAAAAAACTAAGATATACTTGTAAGGTAATACAATATATACTAAATTAAATAACTAAGGTATAGTTCTTCACAACCTCAGCAACCAAAGCAATATAATTATCCATTTAGAAATGATAATGTGCATCATTTGTTTAGATGTAAATTACATATATTTAAAAGAAAAGTTTTCATAACGAGTGGAAGCTAAAAGATTGTGCATTAATAAATCAGTGTATTGATTGTTGATCGATTGACTTAAAAATATGATTCATCGAAGATTAATTATATCTATTTGATACATTTTTTCGTTATCGTAATGAACACTTAACATTTTGGAGCCGTAGACACGCGACGCTCTCACCGCGATTAGTGAATTAGACACATTATTATTATGATTTATTCTTAACCTAATGCATACATAAGTATATATGACCTAAAATGAACACACAATATATATATATATATATATATACATCCTACAGTACAGCACATATTTACTAACGTTCATTTTAAATTTATACAATTTTCCTTTTTTTATGTAGGTACTATAGGATTTCATTGAAAATATTCATTCTACCGTACATCATCAATTTTTGAGATTTGGCCTTCTTCCTAAATGACAGCTTCACTCTTCTTCTTCATCTCGTCTGTTGAAGCCCATGTTTACTTGCATATTTTTTTTAAATTACAGAATTAACAGATTACAAGTATGCAACTGAAGGAAATGGTTCAATTGTTTACAATAATATGCAATTGTTAAAAATGAGTATGAAATATTTAACGTAAGCGAGCAGCGCGACGTCTCAATTGCAATCTACGGATACTACTTGAAGTCGCATCTAGCCGGGTTGGGTCTGGTCTGAGGTAAAATTTCTCCCTTAACGCGAGTGGTAAATGACACATCGTTTCACAATGCGATGGCCGCTGTCTAGCGTTTGGTCGCGTAAAATTTTGTCAAAGTAGCGCTTTGCTAAAATTTTTTTACTAGAAGTATGCGCGTTTTATTTCACTAATGATTGGTTTATTTTAAATTCAATCAACAAATATTTGGCGCTTGTCAGTCGGATATCTGGGTATTGTGCTCTTTACATATCTTAATTATCAATGCATCAAAAACACATTGCTAAATTCCTTACATCAATTATCACTTTTTCAATGCTATAAAAAACTCTGCACATTATTTTTTTTATATTTATAATTAATTAAAGTTAGATTAGTTCGATGAATTAAAATTTAACTACCCATTTAAATAAAGATGTATAAAAGCACGGACTTAGTAAACGAATAATGAAAGTAGACTGAATGCAGTGGAAATGGGGTCGCTCAGTTGTGATCGAATGGATAATAAACAAAGTACATAATAATATGTACTGTGATTGTTAATATATGATTTAAGCATTGTGAATAGTGTTGTTTGTACGTACCTTAGGAACCTGGACTCTAACAAATAAATATGAAGTTATATTAGTTGTATTTAAAAGAAGGATCAGCAGAAAAATTTTCAAAGCTATAAAAGAAAATAGAGTGTAGCATAGGCATAGCCAAAAAACTGGTCGATAATAAACCTAAAGGAAGATGAAAATTATGTAGACCCACACAGAGGTGACAGTATAATATAAATGGAAACTTATTCATTCTTGGCGTCAGCAACTGACAGGAAGTTGCCCAGTGCAGAGGCCGGTGGAGATGTATTCTTGAGGAGACCGCGAGTAGTGAAGAGATAAACTGCTACTCTTGACTGACCGGTGTAAGTGTGCATGATATTGAATAATATTAGCAGGGGCATGCACTGCATATAAGAAAAAAAGTTGTGCATTACTAAAAATTCTGGAAAACAGATATAAATTAAATAATTATAACCCAAATGTTATAATTACGCCAGCGCCCACCGTGCATCAGTACAGTAATTAGTTGCATTATTCCTACTACAATTACTAACCACTATTTTAACCTATCGTTCTATTGAAGCCATACAATTGCTGCCTACTGAATTGAAAATTCCTCTTGGCAGAGTCAGAAACGGATGAGCTAATCTATATTGTACGAAGTCCTTACTTATGCTGTTAACAGAATGACATTTGAAAGGTTTTAAACTTGGCTTAGAGCTGACTCATTTACTAATTAGCTAATTTTATTACCTTACTAAAAGTGTTGTTTTCATGATTGTTCTTTACGTTCAAGGATAATGCATTTTTATTAAGATGAATATTATTAAGACGTCGGTTAAATGAAAGTTCAGAAACCTCTGTACAATGTAGCATATAGTATATTATATTGTATAATATCACGGTAATAGCATAACCTAAGTCTATACCTACTGCACGCCACTGGAAATTAGTGATTAAAAACTGTGACTGTGATCACAGTTTTACTATAATATTACGACGATAAGAAATACATTAACAAGAATTAGCACCTAAATAGTATTCAGTTATACTATTCAATCATTATTAATATATTTGATACATTTGTATCGGTTGTGGTTGTTAAATATGATTCCCTGTGATTTATCAGAAGGTTTTGTGGATGTGAAACTGAAGCCCCTAACATATTCTAATCTCACATGCGTTAGCGCATGCATGGTGTGCATGTGTTATGTTTTGTCTAGAGCAAAGAAAGAGCATTTACAAAGGTTGACGTTTATTGATGGATAAATGAAGGCGGTATACAGTTAAATGCGCGTATGTGGTTGTACGCTGGTGTGGCTCACTCGAGATACCGATGAAAGGAAGGCCTGCGGAGAAGTGGTCGCTAAATTATAGGGCAGTGTCCGTCACGATATATGGCGGCTGCTGATTGGTTGGTTGAGTTTCAGACCTATATGGTTGTTTAGTGAGTCCCTATACGGTCATGTCTGTGGGGCGCGTGGAGGATCACCACACATTGATTTGATTTGATTTGTGAAGGAAGGGCTTAATAGCCCTAATATGTTGCATATTGCACATACCATGGACGTCGAGATGCATGATTGTCTCCATTCTTCAGGAATTGAAGATCATGAACAAACTCTCAACCTGAGACGAATCCTTCAAATTTTTGGGCACCTTGCAAGAAGGAAAGACAGCTTTGAGAAGTTTATTGTGATGGGCCACGTCGAATGATGAAGAGGAAAAAGAAGATTCCCCACCCGTTGAATCGACCAAGTGAAAAAATTAACAGGCAGTTTTCTGGTGACAGATCTAAGATCTACAGAATGCCGAGAAAAGTAGAAGAACATAGTCAAGAGGACGGGAGTCATGAAGGATCGATGTAGATGATATGTACGTACTGGAATGGAGACGGATCTCCTTTTGATAAAGGCAGGCCATAACTATTTATCCGGTTTGGAAAAAATATAACTTTCTTTTGCAATGAACGAAAAGAAAGTAAGTAAAAAGTCGTGAAGCTCTCTCAGGGCAGCCGGTCACCATCTTTATTTTTCCACAGTCACGCGTCGCTAATGATTTTTCGGCAGAACAATAAATCCCCAGATAAAATTGTAAGCATATCAATTATCATTATTACGACAGAATACTTAGCATGCGATGAAAGCATTGCACAAGGAACAATTTAGCACTAAAACACAGTCTCGATTACGATTCCATACCAATCAATTAAATTATTCCGTAATGCTTACTTATAGTTAGTCAAGAGGAAAATGATTACTACCAGTCCCATTTTTAGCAAAATTGATATTTTAATTAGTTTTGCTGAATTGGTTTACAAAATTATTATCAGGCTAGTGTTTGTAGTTCGGGCAACTTTGCAAAATTGAAAGGCTATTGGATAATTTTGAGAGGAAAATTCTTGGACGAATTTTCGGAGTCGTACAGTGATAGGCAATCCAGGATCGTTCTATGAGTGAATGCTCCCATATTGATCCTTCTCAGTCGCCGCCAGGTTAGCATTTTATTAATATTACATGGCAATCGTGCGATACACGGCTACTAGATAAAATACATTCCTTACTGTCCCCTGGCGAGAAAATTCTTTATTACTTACTTACCATCACGCCGTTCCTCCGTAGGAGTAGACAGAGAGAATAGAGCGCCACACTCTCCTCACCTGACACACAATTCTCGCCTCATCCATATTCATACATCTTCTCATACAAACTCGACGATTATTGAGGCTTCTAACAGAACCATCCTCCATTTTCTGGTTTATCTGGTCGTGCCAACACATAAAAAGTGAGAAATACGAAAGTAATTGTACTTCAGAGTCATGAATGGCGAATAAACTAGCTAACTTACCATCACGCTTTTCTCTGCAGGGGTAGGTAAAGAGAATAGAACGTCACACTTTTCTGTCTTGGCGTACCACTCCTACCTTGTCCACTTTCAAATATCTTATTTTGGATGTTTTTCGTTTGTTGAATCTTTTAATAGGGCCGTCCTCCAATATTTGATATATCTGATCGTGTTAAGTCTTTTGCAAACGCCTTATGTTCCGATTGCCTTCAAGTCTTGCTTCTTATATTTTTTTACTTCCTTCTCTCGCTCATACATTCTACATAACCAAACCATCTCCGTGACCCCTTTTCTAGACTATTAACAACACTACAAACAACTCTAGATTCGCATCTAATTTGTTCATTCTTCACTCCATTGTACGTAGATTTTTCACACATGCGCCTAAGCGACCGAATTATTTGTCTAAGTTTGCAGGACGAAGAAGTATCAGGAGACCCATTTAGATGGTTGGATGGTGTATAGGCTATCACAGCAGCTTTTATCTTTTGGCGGTAAATTTTGGTATGCGTCGGTTAGTCAACCTGTTCGCTTAAGAAATTCAGTAGTTAAAGTTTTAAATTCTAGCTTTTTCTGTATGCTGTACTATCGTTTAGAACTCTCATCCGAACACGTGCTATAAGAAATTGAAGCAGACTACTATATATCTTTTCTATATGCTATCTAATTGTATCTTGTTCTACTCTTTATATATATATATATATATATATATATATATTTTATATATATGTATATATATATATATATTTTATACATTGAACATTGGACTTACTTTAAGTTTTACTTTTTAATTATATGTTATTTAATTGCATCTTGCTTTACTCTTTATATATACCATATATTATATCTTATACACTGAACAATGCATTTACCTTAAGTTTTACAAAGTATTTACCTAATCTAATGACATCTTGTTTGACTCTATATATAAAATTGTACAATTATCATTGCACTTTGTTTATTACTATACCGGAAGAATGCTGTCTACTATAATACAGTAAAATACTAGTGTAGCAGGCAGAGTACCCAAATATATATCTTACATTGCTCAAATAATATAACACACTGTACTAAGAATCAAATAAATAAATAATAATAAATATATTTTTACTGTTTGCCTGCCTATATTTTTACTGTTTACTGCCTTTGACTCTTACTGAGTACTTTATAAGTATTATAATTTATTATTAGCATAGTTGATTGTTACATACATTTCTGCATTTTTATTTGTCAATCTTGTCTACTTTGAATCTATTCACATGCACTCAATATATTTTAATTGAGTATTATTAGTCTGAGATCGCTATTAATACGCTCTCACGCAACTACATACTACATTTAATCCATCTGTTTTATCTTAGAGCATTAATCAATCTCTAATCTCTTCTAAATAGAAGTGCTTTGAACTAAGTTTATCATTTACATAGTCACATACATTTCTGCAATTTTTTATTGAAAATCTTGTCTACTTTGAATCTATTCACGTGCACTCAAGATGTTTTAATTGAATATTATTAATCTTAGCTCACTGTTAACACATTCTCATGCAACTCATAACTGCATTCAACAGATACACTTTATCTCGGAGCATTAATCAATCTCTGCTCTCTTTTAAAGAGAAGCGCATTTAACTAAATGGATTTAGATTGCAGTGATTAAATTAAATCTTCCACGGGTGTCTCAGACGATCAATTAGGAAACTGCATTACCTAAAAAAACTTAATTGTGTTAAGCTGAGTGAGTTGTAACGATTATGAATGCAGTCGCTATTTCTCACGCTTTTTTTTAGTGGGATTAAAGGTGTAAACGATTATTGTTGTTCTTATAATGACGAGAAAAAATATTTAAAACGCAAATGTTAAAATTTCTCTAATCTTTACATAGTCATATCGTTTATGACTTTTAATTACTCCCAAACAATTTAAATACTTTCATATTGTTTTGGATCAAAGATTTAAATAATATTTTCGTCATATGTTATTTTTAAACTAACTTAATAATGTGTAAAGATATTTTAACACTTATACTGGGATCGAATAACAGGTATTGAAAACTGTCATCAATTTTAAAGAACTCTTAGAAATTTGAGTTTAATTCTATTATTGATAACAATACCCGGAACGTTTAATTAAGATTTGAAGAGTTGAATAAATATAAATCTTTGTTCGTATTTTGAATGAATATATTGGTTGTCAATAATAATTAACCAAAGTCCATGACATGACGTACATTTTTATATATACTTGCATTTCAGAAGTTGTATGTATTTATTTTTAATTTATCTTTATGCATATAACATTTATTAGTAAGAAAACAACGAAAAACTATTTATTGCTTATTAACATTGTTTTTATGATCATTACTCTGTCAGTAATTATTTAACATTTAATTTTCATTCTTGCAATTTAGATTTTAAACCTCACACTACTTTCTATTGTTACTTACTAATATAAATGTATAATGAACATATTTGTACAAAATGAAAGAAATAACCTATATGTTTTTAAATATTATCTATAGTAAACTATGTAAATTTATATTCCACTTTTTTGATCTTAGTTAATAATGCAATTTTCCTACAATTCAAATGATATATCATACACTAAAATTTAAAATAATAGGCTAAGAAGAAATCATATATGTCTTAAACAGAAGTTGTCATAAAATTATAACCCAAAATATTATACAATAGTAAAAACAATATTTAACAAAATAGGAGATTTTCAAACTAGTCCAGTTTTCAGTGATCTCAAAGGCATTAAACATGTGTGCTTTGGTTACCAAAGTTCTGTAATTTTTTTACAAATTTGAAATAAACGAAAACCGTATATGCGATACGATGGCTGTATCTATACTCAGTCATCTCTAGAATCGAACTCGCTACGTAGGGCAGCTCATGTTTAATATATTGAAAATCAAAACCACTTTCGCCATTCGTCAGATTATCAGATAGGGGCTGCATTCACACGGTATCACATTGCAATGCAGTTCACACGACGCATCGAACGGGAAACCTTTCGTCTTATTGCTCAATGCACTAAACCACTCGACCACTCTAAATCACCGATCTGTCACAGAACAAACTAGATCTGTCAGGGCTGTCAAGGGGATAAGATGTTCCGTACTGACAGGATCTCATTTCTCATCATGCAATACATATCACATACATTTTGAAAGACATATCGATTGGGCATTATTAAAAAATATATTTAATCTTGTTTGAGATCTTTTAGCTCCTCCTACTTTTCGAACAAAAATGCTACGTACAGATGTATAATAGTTTAATGAAAGTATTTGCTATTATTCCTTTTTTCATTATCATAATTTAAATAAACAGTAAGGTAACACCCTTAACTGTAATACTACGGTATTTTACTGAATGTTCACAATGCCATAATATAATATAATTTAAAAAAAGATCACGTTCCATGTAGTAATTACATCTAGATGGAATTATTTATATGTCTGTATAATGCTCTTTAATGTCAGTCGCTAACGGAACTGTGCTTAAAATATTAGTATCAATTTTAGCTTACTTGATCCGCATTGGATACAACTAGAATTTTGGTTCGAGTATAAAACCATTGTCTCTCGATGATCTTGATTGAGACAATTTAACGATAAGTACGAGGTGTACATAGTAAAAAATGTTCAACGCCAACCAGTTTCATACTGCCTTTACAATATATACCTCTAACAGTTTTTATCTGTCAGATCTCATGTGCGGAAATCTGACGCGAGATATAAATCGTCGGATAATCTAAATATGTAGTCGGATAATTTATTTTCTTTACAATATAATATAATATATAAAACTTATTATAAAAATAAATAATATACGCCAGAAGATAAAAATTAAAATTGGTTAAAAGCATTGTAAGCAGGGAAGTAAACAGAGACAAAAGTACTTTGACCAAATAATGACCAAGCCAAATGTTAGATAAAGACGCATCGCGAGTATTTTACTAAGTCTTTAATATGAAAAAAGAAGAAGAAAAAAGTATTATAACTCGTGGAAAACTTTTCCTAACTTACCGTACGGCGCGATTCTCGGGTGCATTAAAAAACTCATTATTATTGAAAAAATCGACTAAGGCCTATTTCATGTTTTAAATAAATACAAATATTTATATTTTTTATTTATTACCTTAGCATTATTAGCATTGTTTTTCTATTTATCCAGAATCTATTTTTAAATTTTTTTAAAAAACAATATATATATTTTTAGTTAGTTATGACATCCTGAAGAAGGAAAAGGTGTTTTCCGAAACCGGTAGATGTTTTTTAAACTCAATTGTGGTTAATAAAACTAAGGTAATAAATAAAAAATATGAATTTTAACCACCAAGTTAATATTGCTAATTTTAAAAGTATAAATACAAATGTTTACAGTTCTAAAAATAAATACGTAAATTAATATAATTTAGTAAATGCATATTTAAATTGATTAAAAGTCTACATAATGTATTACTACAATATATACTTTATAAAAAATATATTTTGAATTATAGGTGTACATTATTGGCTCATATATACATTTTTATCAGAATATTACGACTCATTCAACCCTAGCCCACGTTTCTAAGTATCTTTGAATTCTTGATATAATGATCCTAAAATTACGAAAATATTATAAATTCGTGCTGGGAATATTATACCAATCACAACAATTTATCGTCAGCATGTTTGTAAATTGTCAGTTCTTTACAAATCAAACGTAAATATATAATCATCCCTGACTCTACAACCCTAACGGTATAGATCGTGGCCTTTTCAAAAACCTCCTTCACCAGTATCTTTTTTCTTCCATTTAAGGTTTATTATCGAGTAGCCATTTAGGGGTTGCACATTATTCATACCTTTTTTCTTCTTCTTTTAAATAGGCAATCCACTCTTTAAAAGTGATTAGTACCATTTATCAAGTTAAAAATCGATTTTATAAAAAAAGTATTTTAATATTATAGAATAGGAAATATTATATTACAAGTCGATACCATTGTCGTTCAAAAAATTTTCTATTGTATAAATTAAATGAGGCGAGTAAAGGAAAAAAGATGACACAAGTTAACCGGGAGTTGAAAATTACCGCGGACGAGATTACTGCAAAAAAACCTGTGATTCGAAATGGACAGGCAAAAAAGATATGGTCAAGGGTTTCCTCCTCAGCACCACACTCACACATTGGGGAATCTATCAAATTCAATCTGAACAAATGTGAGGCTACCTGGCAATGCCCAATTCTCATTCTAGAGATATTTGATATTATTCTTTTGCAGACTTTCCTTTTGGGGAACCAGGGGGTGCGGGGGCATAGATCTTTGAATTATTTTAAGCCCTTCTGATTATTTGAATCCATTTATTGTGCAGTCCAGATAGAATTCGTACGTTTTTTTACCATATTGAGTCTGCCATACATCGGGATACGGAATTGATGGGGGAAAACTCCGGAAAGAGTGGCCTCCTTGGCCAGTTTATCACTACATTCATTTCCATAAATTCCCTTATGTGCAGGAATCCAAACGAATGACACCTGTTTATTGTTGCTGTCCAAATTAAATAGATGTCTTCTGATGGAACAGATTATCTCATTGTCTAGCCAAACTTTCATATTAGCAGAGAGGGATTCGAGAGCTGCTTGCGAGTTGGAGAATATAACAGCCTTATCGACATTCCGGAGTACGCAGATGTTCAAGACTTCTTTAATTGCCCGACATTCTGATGAGAAAACCGATGAATCTGAAGTCATACGCTTTACACGGATTAATTATCAAAGCTTTCCATATTTTATAACTTGTGATTTTCGGCTCATCATACAGCTAAGTTCTTGGATATATTGCCTTCGCTGTTATTTTCTTTAACAACACTAAAAATTCTCCTCAGGATTCTTCATTTAAATACATCTAGTGTTGCTTCATCTTTAAATCGTGTAGATGAGCACTGGTCATAGACGCAAATACGCAAACTGTGATTTATTCATTAAGTAAGAGTTGATTTTCTATTACTATTTCTCTTTTAGAAACGATTTCGTAAATTTTATTCATGGTGAATTTAAAATTGCGATATTTGTTTAACTGCGTAAAAAATAATTCAACGAATCAAAGTTGTTCCTCCAAGCAATCATTAAGATAGAAAAATACCGTACAAAAATGGTGAAATGTAAACTAAGCAGTCATTTCGCACCGAACTCTTCTTGAAATCCTCTTACCTGCTAATCTTGGTTATGTCAGGCTCGCGTGCTTCGGGGATCGCACCGTGTTGCGCCACTAATGACCAATATCGATCACCAGGGTAGGATTAGCATCCTGCGTCTGTGCGTAGTCAATGGGTTCGGTAGTATTTATGTTGTAAGGAAATGACAGAACAAATTGGATTGAATCAAATAAATATAGGTATGGAAAACTTGAAGATCTCCGAGAGAAAATGGAAAGATGAGAGCCTGGAAATAAGGCAACAAAGTAGCGCTTGATTTCTCTCGAGTCCGAACTGGAATCCACGCCTCACCGTTTTGAATCAGATCTTCAAACTTAACGAAGATTTGAATGCACAATAAATAATTTATCATATTATTTCACTAAGTACGTCATATTTTAAAAAGTCTACTACTTAGGGATTCTGTGTCGAGTCAACCCGGGAATATCATGATTCTTTGCTGTCTCGAGTTCCAAGAATTTTAAAAAAAATTACCCGAGACTAGAGACTTTGATTTTTCTTGATATTAGTCATTTTAAACAAGTTAAATTATATAAATTAATTGAATCAACTAGAAAGATAAATAGAAAAAAATCTATTTCTCTAAAATATTTTAGTTTCCTGACCATTGCGGCACAGCAGGTAGCGACCTAGCGGCGAGCGATGTGCGGTGCACGTGTGTCAATTTTAGCTCACTATAATATAATTCTCAGCTATAAAGATTCCAAATGGAATAGTTTTGTCGGTTTGTTCAAACTGGGGATTATGTTTGTTTGTAAAATGTGATGTAAATATTTAAGATAAAATCGTGTCATCTTTTGAAAAAACAAAATTTTGATGAGATGAAATTATGAAAAAGCTTTATAGGGGACTTCAGTTTTTTCATTGATTTTGACCAAATATATACATTATTTTCTTCCGACGTGTTTCTTTATTAATTTTTTTTTTATATTAAAAAAAAAATGTTTATGTTCTGTAACTTTTATAGATGTACCTATTTGTTTTTTGCGATTAATTTATAAATGTAAGTTTAATTTCATTTAAAAAACTACAAATAATTATTTTAACGAACAATTTTTATTCATTCAATACAATTTCATTCAGTATAAATATTCATTAAAAAAAAAAAAATAATTGAATAAAATTTTGACTCTCGACTCACGGGAATTAAAAAAAAATTAGAATACAAAATCCCAACTGCCACTAACTACACTTCAGTAACCGATCTGCAAATTACGAAAAATTTATTTTTACTATACGAAAATCTTTTAATATGATGATTGATTTTTAATTTTTGTAATTTATTTATTTAAAAAAATTGTAATCTTTATTACAAATATATGCAATATGCCAATTATAATAATATTGTGGAAATATATTAGTGGACGTTAGGTATTTTAGGAGATATTTTTAAAACAGCATCAATTAATCGTGCACCCTTGCAATATGGCATACACACAAACATCACAATGAAAAAAATGTAATAAATCACAATTTATTCGTATCAAATCCCCGAGCCGGCGCTGCGCTCCGATGTGATTCACCGAGATCTGGACTGGAAACAACCAGGTTACCAGATCCATTAGTGTGATGCAATCGGACAAATACTGTTTTTTCATTTTTTTATTTGTATTCTCTTCTCGGCGGTGCTATCCGGACATGGGAACCTGCCCCGAGGCGCCGCGGGGCGCCGCCGTCCTCGGTCCACACGAACAGAGCGGCGCAGCACGGCAATCTATGGAGAACAAATACCGCGTGGAACATACAAACATCACAATTATTCTTATTTCCATGGATTTGTGCAATCGTAGTAACCAGATTACATAGACCATAGACATTGGGACCACTTAAGTAATTTCGTTTCGTTTTTGATTCTCTCCGATTGATTTACATCTCCTTTCTGGACCAATTTCGATCTTCTGATTGACATCAAATTCAAAACAACTTTTTTTATTACTGGTGTATTACAATATTTCGTTTTTATGAGTTAATACACCTTTGACCCAGATAGCGCGCTGTCAAATCATTCATTTTACCATCATGCCAAACGTCATCATCTTGTTTCTCAACCTGTGTATATATTTTTTATTAAATACACACATACGATATTACGATATTAACACCTGATTGATATCAATCTAGATATATCTAAATTTGGATCATGAAAGTTTATTTATTTATTTTATTTGTGCGATATTATAGATATATGCGACTAAAGTAAATATTAACATCTCGTTTGAAATTATTTTAATAAAATTATTTTATTATATTATATTTATATTATTACTAACCTGCTTAAAAAATTACACTAAAATAAAAATACGCTAATATTTTATAAATTAATTAATTAATAGAATATAACATAATTAAAACGAAATAAAGTTATTATATAAAAAAGAGAGTGTGTGAATATTTAGGAAAACAGTGTTAACTTCACGTAAAATTTACTTACGAGCATAGATTATTTATTATAAAAATATTATATTGACACATTACCATATTATATTTTGTGCAGAAACATAGTTTGTTAGTTTGGAGGTGGAATAAGTAGTAAAAGACGAAAAATAAATATAACTTTTGAAAATGTGCTGAACATGCTTAAATTCGTACCAATAAAAAGGGCAACTTATTTGTAAGCAAATATGCAAAACAAAAAAAATCTAGTAATCGTTTCAACGTCTTTAAACCCGATATTGCTATCATCACTCCGATTGCAAATATGTTTTTACGGTAATCTGCAATCTTATGAATAAGAGTGTTGTTTCAACTTTTTAAATCGAATATATACATTTGAAAACTTATATGTATTAATATATTGTATTTACTGCTTTAATATATACGAGCATGTGTCTTTTAAAATTATATAGTGGTCTCTGCATGCTTAAAGTGTAAAATGTTTGCTTCGCTGTAGCACAATGAGGACAGCATTTCGAATATAATTTAATATAATAATTATTTAAGTTTGATCGACTCTAAAGACAACCGCTGTTGTCTTTAGTAACCGTAACTAAAGGTAACCGCTGTTGTCACAACACAGTCGCTTGCACTGTCTAGCCTAGCTAGTCATAATAAGTAAATTAGCAAAACTGTCTTCACACTAGTATGTTTTTGAGTGGATGTTTATTTTTGATTAAGATTTATAATATATTATAGGATGTGGTTTTTTTTATTACAAATTATAGTTTTTAACACAGATGATGAAAAATATATCATGATTATCATCATCAGCATATTTCTCTCCATTTCTGGATCTCCCAATGATCGCCAATCTGCTGGCCGTCACTCTTCTGATGTCGTCGTATGTATCGTCTAATTCCAAAACCCCCTAAAACGACTTTATATGTTTTGAATTTATTTATGCTTTCATTTGTACATTTGAAAGCAAATGTACAAAATAAATTTTTTATAAGAGAATTCTTAATGTATTTTTTTTCTGTATATATATTTCTGACAGCCATACTAGATTTTATATCACGTGATCATCATCAAACGTTGTGATTGGTTCATTTTATTTCAGGAGAAATAGCAACTTATACTATATCTGTTTTGGGATATTTTGAAACTAACCTTGATTTTGAACATGCAATATTAATCGATTTAAATGGCTTTTACGAAAAACTGACAAAAAAATTTACAAAACTGCACATTTAACTCTAATTATCCGAAATCTGTTTTAGAGAATTTTGGAATTAGGTGCTACATATTTACTGCTCATATCTCTTTGACCATGGACATATTTAAACAAAATATGATATCTTGGTTTTCTGGCGAATTTATACATTTTTTACTCGATCTCTCAAAGATATTTTAAACATAACCCTTTCCATGGCTCTTTGGGCAGTTGGTAATTTGTGATGACTATAACACCACACATAAATACTTTCTTAAATTATGAACAAATTTGCATAACAGTTTTATATTAACCATTCACGAAATATGCAAAATAAAATATTTTAACCAAAGGTATTTTGAAAAACTAATGATAAAACAAATTCGTAATTAAGCATGATGAAATAGTATATTCTGCAACGTAAGATTGAATTAATACAGTATTAACTTTTTTTTTTTGTTTTAGACACTTTGAGGCCATGAAACATTTTAAAGTTTTCGAAATTTTAATAACATCTGGCAGCATAAAGTGTTACAAAAAACAGATTTAAAAAATATCAGAGTCTAACATCAATCAGCAGTGCCAAGTGAATATTCCTCCGAAATATTTTTTGATACAATGATTTGAATCTTTTTTCATACGACATGAACATCGTGTCAAGTTATTTATTTTTATGTGTAGTAATATTTTTATGTAATAAATTAATATTATAAACGTGTTATAAACAATGTTCACTGGACCAAGCTGCCTCATTATTTACTTTAATTATTTATAGTATCTTAACATAACACAGTCCACAGAGCCAGATTAATAAAATTGGAGTCTTACGTTAAGAATCATAATCCGGTCCATCAAATTATAAAATATTTTTTGCTCATTTAAAATTATTATTGATTCGGTTATTATATATATCTAATTTTTGGAAAATAATATGTTCATTTAAAATTATAATAATATACAATCATTATTAAGGAAAACACATTCTTATTGTGAAGTTGTAATTATTCAGAACATAGGTCCGTGATATTTTAAATACTAAATTAATATATATATTTATAATTAATACATTAATTTAGTATTTAAAATATCACAGACCTATGTTCTGAATAATTACAACTTTACAACAAGAATGTGTTTTCCTTAATAATATATGTTGTATCAATGTGTCCAAAATTTAATAAAAATGAATTGATAATTCTGGCGTCTGCAGTCGGTTTACTCAAAGGTATTTGAGATTCTGTAAAATAATGTAGATGGCTTTCAAATAATGGAACGACAGGTGTATTAATTTGAAAAATGTAACATATAGGTTCGAAAATTTGTCAAGAAAAATACTGGCGTTATAGCACAATGGTAGTGCACTTTCTCGGGTTGGAAATAGAGATCCAGGTTCGTATCCCGGTGACGCAAAAACGATATTTTTCGACAAAATTGATTTTATATGTATATATTATATGTATAAATTAATTTAGTATTTAATATACAATCGATTATGTGAATATTGTGCAATTATGATTATACAGTGATTTTGAATAATGTATTTATATATTTTGAATTGACGTATTTCAACTTATTATACATGTAGATTATACATTTTAAATAATATTATATATTTACAAATAAAGCGATCATTCAAATATACCAGTTCCATTCAAGATTCATTCAATGTAAGAGATGTTCACTGTCTCCTTTACTAGACCAAAGTCTTAGGAGACAAGTTCATCCGTTATATCTATTAATGCAAATATGAAACCAGTATTTTCATTCTAAACCAAAAATATTAAAATTGGGTTTTAAAATAATTCTAATACCATAAAAATAATATAACTGAAATATTCTCGCTTTCTCATGATTGAATCACAATACAAAACAGAAAATGAACATAAAGAAATTGTGTTTTGTTCATGGGATCAGTTCCATAAATCTTTGCTCAGTTTACTTTTTACCAACACCCAATAACCAACTCCTGAGATGGTATTTGAGTTTGTCCATCGATAACTGTTTCATACTACATTTGAATATCTCCAAGTTCTAATCTATTAGTTTTAGAAAAAAAAAATAACTTGTGAAATTTTCGTATTCTATCAGCGATGTTGACTTGGTATCAGTTAAGGAGATCAATAATTTGGGTGTAATATTTGACAGTAAATTATCATTTATTCCCCATATTGATTCAATAACTAATAAAGGTCTCAAAATGATGGGATTTGTTTTGCGGACTACAGTAAACTTTTCAAATCTGCACACATATAAAGTCCTCTACGTCTACACTTCTCTGGTCAGACCTCAGGTAGAATATAATTCAGTTCTGTGGTCTCCACACTTCATTCACTCGACGGCGGTTGAAAGAATCCAGAAAAAGTTTCTAAGATTTATTATTTTTATATTAAATATACACTCTAAGGATATCAATTATGATTATCTCCTTAGATATCTGAAATTGTTAAAATTATCAGATATTTCTCTACAGGATCATCAATGGTATGATAGACTGCTCTCAGATTGTTGGTCTGCTCGACTTTCATGCACTATTGAGGTCATCGAGACACAATTCATTGTTTTATTACAGTGGTAATGTCAGAACTCATGCACTAGCTAACTCCGCAGTTTCCAGAATGCATTCTTTGGGGAATGATATGCGGAGGTAGTCGACATTTTTGCTGTTAATTTAAATCTTTATAGGACTACACTATTACAATTTTTTGTGTCTCAACTCAATGGTGACGGATAAATTGCTACTTTACATTATATATTTATTTTTTATTTTGATTATGTAAAAACATGCTGACACTATGAAAATGTTTTCTTTGTGTATTGCACTTCTGTAGTAATTTTCTGTTATTTTACAAATTCTGTTAATGACTGAATAGAGCGTGTAGCGTAAATTCTATTCGGCAAACTATTATAGGCTTTGGGGGCTAGAAAAATATGTATGAATAATATATGCGCGCGATGTGAGTGATTACAACGCAAAATGTATACATATCTGCTTAGATTATTTTTTCTATATGCATAAATATATTCATAAATTCTGATAAATAAATCAAATTAAAACTAAAATTACTTATTTCTAAACTACAAATCAGAAATGAAAATCAGAATTATGCTCTCATGAAATACTTTGGAGACAACTTTTGACTATTGTGGTTTATTGTGTACACACTAAGTCTCAGAAATTCACCGTATCGCATCTCAGTTCAGCTTCTTGTAGTAATAATTTGTATCTCTTTAGCAGCAGTTGTAGCATTCTATTTGTATAACTTTCAGAATTAATATTGTAAGTATCTATGGTTCCAAATTATAAGAGTACCCTGTTGGTCTAGTGGTTAAGACGAAAAAATTTGAGAGTTACACATTTTTAAAATAATTTAATATTATAATCTATAAGTGCTTGTGGTCTGGTGGTTAAGACACTTGCCCAATGATCTAGTAGTCGAGGATTCGCGCCTCGATCCAGGGGACCAGAAAATTAGTCCTATTTTTAAAGTACAAGCGTTTAGCTTAGTTTGAAAATAGTAATAATATTGATTTAATATGTATTCCATGTACCCAACTCTATTTAAAAAAAGATGACGTTTGTACGCTTGTGTCGATTCTCACTGTCACATTAACTATCGTGTACACGTGTTTGAGATTTTGTCTCTTTCTTTCATTCTCAAGCCGATTTCTGAGTTTATCTCTAGATCAAAATATCAATATTCTAAATATCTAAAATATATCTCACCGTCTCTCATTCCATGGAAACGGGCCATTTAAACACGTCATCGGTTTGATCTGGGTTCCTAGAAAAGTCCCAAAGGTGCGTAGGCCATAATCCGGCCCTGACCAGCTGGAAGTATTTTAGAGAAACACATTCCTAAGTGGCAGACTAATAGGAAGCCGTATATAATATGTGACAAAGTCAAATGATGCACAATATATTTTTGGAACAAATCAGATTATAAAGTTCTCCAAAGTCATGATTTCATAAATAAGTGCTCCATTAAACAAAGTGTTTAAACATGTTAATGTAGCCGTCGTGTTTGAAACATTGTTTCTTTCGCAAGTGACACCCAGTTCTGCCGAAAAGATTATTGTTTATTTTTTGCCGAGCGATTGGCTGGCGAAATTCTATGAAATATCATCATCACGATTGTGCTCAGCTCCATTACTGTCGATCAATATGGTACACGTTTTTTTTTTCCGCGGAGACGTGTCTGAAGTCTTTCAGTGAAAAATATTATTTCATTTATAATATTGACTACGGGAAAACTATGTTTCAACTGTTATGTTGCTCGGTAATGTACTGTAAAATATATTTATTTATTGTATTTGAGTTCATTCACATAATACTACCATTTCGTTTGTAATGTTATTTTAAACGAATATTATTTGGGTAGTTTTTCACATAAAACTTAAATTAATATTTAATTAGTAGAAGTATATTCAAATTAGGTAGAGAGTGAGGTAAATCAAAATATAAAACGAATTAATTAAATACCAAAAAAATAATTTTGTAGTAAAATTAAGCCTTCCAGGTCTACCGAGCCAATTAAACCAGTAATATTTCTCTAAATACGCGCAATATAAAAATCATATTTTAGATAATGACTAGTGAAAAACTAATTATGTAAAGCAAGAGATAAAAGATATTATTTTTCAATTCAATCAGATGTAAAATGGATACGCAGGATGCTACAAAAAAAAAACATTTTTAGTAAGATACAAACAGATTATAGTTTTGTCTCAAGTACAAAATAACATGTATACGAGTATAAGTGAATCTCTCTCACTAATTAAATGAAAGTATATAAGACAGAGGGTCGTATTAAACTGGATTGATAAATCCTCCGTATTATATTCATCCTTTTTTTACTTTTAACTCTATCTATTTAAAAGCCATTTAAGCTAATAAAGTATTTTTTTTATTTAAAAAAGTAAAAAAAAACTATAGTTTTTTATGGTAACGGCATAGGTTTTTTTCTATCATGGTGTAAAAAAGTTAAAAATAATTCGCGAAAATTAGACAAATTTGAAAAATAAATATCAATGTTTATTTAAAACTGAATGTCTTTTAACCGGGATATAGGATTACAAAATAGATTAGGCAATAGAGTATGTTGGGTGAGAAAGTGGATTGAGTGAGAGTGAATTTGATGAATGTGGATAGCGGAGTGAATTTGGTGAATGTGGATAGCGGAATGAATTTGATGAATGTGGATAGCGGAGTGAATTTGTTGAATGTGGATAACGGAGTATTTTCACAACGGATATGTGTATTTTTATTTCTGTATTTGTTTTCTCTAAGAAAACTATTGTTCTTTATCTTATTACATAATTATAAAACAAATTTTGATGGAAAATTTACATGGGTAACTGGATGGTGGAAAGTACTTGAAGCACTTGAAGCACAATGTAAATATGATTAACCTCCCGTTAAATATTCGGTTTATGAGAAATATGATAAATTTGTTACCATTACTTAGGCTTATTCATGTCAATATGGATTAAAAAAATTAATTGTACTATTTAATCATAGTTAATCATTTTCAATATACTTACATTTATTTTTTACATAAAAAAAAAAAAAAACTAATTCTGCTACGAAACCGCTTAAAAATCATTCCAAGATAAGGCAATTTTTTTAAATTAATTTACTAAACTTATAAAATAAGACTGGCAGCGGCAACTAGTGAAGTATATAACTCATTGTGACAATACGTGATCGGTGATCATATTATTAATATTAATATAAATAAAATTCCATTATCAATGTTATGATGTGTATTATAATTTAAATTTATTAAAAATGTAAAATCCAATTTTAATATTTCACTATTTTGAAACAATATATTTATTTACTGTTCTTTTTATAATTATTAAAAACTTTACACATTTCCGGAACCATCTGACATCTTTATTAGTGTTCGTGTTCATCGATGTTGGTGGTTGAACGTAATACTTAATGGATAAATAAATGTAATTCTCGCTTCATAATGCAAGATAGTTCACCTGCAGTAATTATTGCACAAAAATAGGTAAATGTAATTTTCCACAACCATTAAAAAATAATTAATTACACCATCATTGATGAGAGATTGTGATATGATGGTATTTGGGATGTTCAAATTTAAAATGTTAGTATTTCTTTTATAAGAACTTTCTAAATATTTTTTAGACAGATTCAGAAGATTAAAGATATCAATTTAATCCATCATGGAGATGTTCAGATATACACTACTATTATTATTATCAGACATCTGTTCTTTCGGTGTTTTCGTGTAATATACATTTATTTTGAGTTACCTAAATGGAAATGGCTAAATATAAATATATAGTCAGTTATTTCACGAAATTACACACGGGTTTCCTATTATACGGGTCAAAGTTAACAATGCGGTAGGTGGATACATCACCTTGAAGACCACCAAAGGAAAGAGAGCGGATCCCGATCTCATCGGTGTCCTCATTTCACCTCTGGATCCATCCCCATGACGCCTCGTGTACACGCAACCGCGTTGTGCAAATTTGGTGTGCGTCCTGCTATTGCATAGAAATTTTCAAGGATGCCGCAAGAAGGGGCGTGCTGTCCACACCACATGTTATTTATTTACGTACAAAGAGAAAAGTTATGTTTAAGTTTGGCCATATAGCAGAAGTATAGTGTTTCTATTTAAGTAACTCGGATCCACATTTCTGGATGTCAGTGTGTATGTACATAATAATTAATAAGGGCTTTAAAATAGCTGCCATTTGTTTTGGTTAATTTTGTATCGCCCAAGGTCGAGATCAACCGAAATTCTTTTTTGCAACGCTTTTATTTCTCATTTTCATGAAAAAAAATAAAAATTTTAAAGTATAAAAATGATGCGACTGCTTTTTTTTTACCCTAATTTGAGATAAATGACATTGAAATATAAATGAAAACTATGACCTTCATATGAAAAATTTATGTAATTTTTTTTAAATCAAACGATTTTTTTTTGTATTATTCTGTAGAATTTTCTCGATTTCATTTTCGAACGAGACATTTTCGCTGTTCAATATATGAGATGTGAGCTGAGATATTAGATATATGAGATGTGAGCTGAGATATTAGATATATCAGATGCGAGACGTTACCTCGTAAAATCAAAGGAATTTTGTTATTTCAAGTATCAGTATGATAGTTTGTTATTAAAGGTTGATACCACCTTGAGCGAACTGAACGCTTCGACGAAAGTATACAAGGACGACCCAAAATACCATGCTAAGGTTCTATTGCAGCTATTCAAGGTTTTACTTTTCCTTTTACAAAAGACGAGATAGTAAAATCGCATTCATTGCATTTTTTCCCGCTGCAGCGAACGGCATTGAATGTTTTTTCAAAGCATTTTTTTCCCTGCGAAGATGATTGCTGATGGATTGATCCTTATTTCTCTTAATGTGTTATGAGGCCGCCGGAACGGTCCGCGGTTTGTAATTAGTGTTTCATAAACCAGAGTGGAAATTTTTTCTCGCTATTAGCGGGAGAATTCATCGCATCAATCCACATCACCATTGGCCAACTGCGACGGCCGGCCGAGCCGCGGTCGTGAAGAGATGCTACCGTTTTTAGTGTAAACTAGTTTAAATACAAAAAAATTCATTAAAATAATGACAGAAGCGTGATACATTATTGGGCCGGAATGTTGAGAATACGGTACATTAGTATTCGGGTGTTTATTTAGCCAATGGATGGCACAATCGTATTAACTCTTCCCAAACCATGCAGTAACACAGGTCTACCGCCCCAATATTTTGGTAAATACACGCAACATTATATTCATATTTTAATTAATCCCAAGAGAAAAATTTACGCTTAGAAATGTATATTGAAGAACCAGTAATTTAAAGCAAATCCTATCCCAAATCCCAAATCCCGTCTCGACACAGAATTACTCTATTGAGACGGGTACAGTCCAAACAGATTTTTACATAGTATTATACAGCTACAAATAAAATAAATAAATAAATACATATAATTATTATTTTTCAATCCAATCTATTGTGAAATTAATACGTTAGAAAAAATACCACTTGTGGTAAGACAGAAAGACATCACACATTAATTTCACAGTATCTTTCTCACTAATTAAATTAAGAGAGACTAGTAGGAAGGTTGTATAGGTTTTGATGAATGCTCCGAATTATAATATTGTATTAATCATTTTTTCACATTTAATGCTCAATATTTTAAATAAATTTATGACATCAACAATTTTAAAGCCACTTTAGCTAATGAAAGCATTTTTTTACATTTTAGAGGCTTAAAAAAATCTAATTTCCTAACGGTGACACGAGTTGACAGCATGGCTGCATACGGATAATTTATGTCACGGTTTAGTAAAGGTTAAGGTACCGAGCTACGAAATAAGTATATGTATTTTATATTATTTGTTACAGTTAGTCAAAAAGTTTTTTAATCGTGTAGATAATTCTATATAGATTTATATTTACTAACAAAAATAAAATAGAGATTGGTACATGGAATACATGTCACATAATTTTTTGTAATTTAAGATTACTGACTGGTTGCTGTTGGACTACGCTAATAATCACACCATATAGCGATAAAATAGAAACATTTTAATACAAATAATGAATGCAAAATAAGGTGTCAATGATAATTTAAAATTTATATGAATTCGACATATGCACCAAAAGAAATGTATCAATATAAATAGTAAATCATCAATCTTCATTATTTAATACGACACAATCAGTCATCGTCATATATCTTCTTATATGGGTATGTATTTTTGACCTAATTGACATGGTGTTTAACCACATTTGAATTTAATTTTCTGTCTTTTGTTTATCATTAAAAAAATATATGTAAACCATCCAACCTCGCAGTTACTAAGCGAGCTTTTTACCGCTACACAAAGACTATTACGTCATATGTGGAATTCAGTGTTCAAGAGTAAGAATAAATCATGTATGTACATTTACTTATCCATAGTAATATTAATTATATGCCGCAATAAACCTAGGTTTTTTATCTTTTCGCATTCTTGTTATGTCCTTACTGTATAAATTATTCATCATCGTTATTGAAAAGTTACAAGTATTATATTATAATTGTACATTATTTATAATTTATTAATAATATATTAGATCAGTTTTAATAAAAACTGAATCATAAGGATCAACATTTTCTGTTGAACAAAGTAGTGAAAGCAAGAGAAATTTTCGGATTAAAAGTTAATATTAATAAAACAATTTTTTTTATTAGCATACAAAAAATAGCTACCAAATTGCTGAAACCAAATTCGAAAGAAGAAGAAAAAGAGTCCGGGTCGCAGTATATATGAAAAATCGGATTATTCTGTTGAAATCAAATGCCACACTAAGCAAGCTCGTCCAACCTTTATCCGCATGTTCTGCAGAATGGTCATATGTTATGTATTCTCACTATTTTTATATGTAGTACGAAGCATGGAAGCTCGCCTAAAAAATGATAAGGTGTATTGAAGCATTTGAGATATAAATCTTCAGAAGAATGCTCCAAATTAGCTGGGAGGATTGAGTTACAAATTAAGATGTTATGGGCCGGATGAGTAAAGAAAAAATAGATTGTAAATAAATAAGTAGTATAAAACAATAAAAGTCTAAAAACTTTATGTCGAACATATAATTCAGTGATGTACCAGATTACAACGTAGGAAAAGATTTCAGAAAACAGCCCTGGAAGAAAGAGAACATTATAATTGAAGAATTTGAGATAGTGGCATGGTCAGTTATCTGTGAAGCTTTTTCGGGCTACAGTAAACAATATGATGTGAACAAATGTTTGTTAAACGGACACCATAAAAATAATTATTAATATTGTCAGTAACTTGCATAAAAAACAGTATTGATTGGAACACGGAGCTAGCTGCGATTTGTTATAGATATATATTTTATTACTTACTAATTCTATAATTGAATGTTAATATTATATAAAGAAATAATTCTCTTTGCATACCAGAGCAAACGGTATAAAAATCAACCCCGTTTTGCCGCTAATCACGAAAGACAAGTAGCCAGCCCCGTCGGTAATGCGAACAACTGTAATAATTAACATTGTACACGTTTACCGTGATGTAAATATAATGATTTTCTTACGTGCTTTATTAGTTTAGACGCCGGTAACCGTTGGTACGAGTAACGAAAATAACTAAATGATTGGACAAGTAAAATAAAAAATTATTGTTTACCACAACTTAAAGAACATGATTAAATTCTTTTCAATATTAATATCAAATTAATCCAAAATTAAATAATTTAATTGAATTAAAAGAATTACGCAATAAATCATTATAATTACAAAATAAAAGTAAATTATCAATATCAGGTAAATTTTTGCAAACATGCACATTTTAAAATAAATATTTTCCTTTCGTGTGCATATTTATGATATTATAGACAAAGTGTCCGCGCTTAATATTTAAAATAGATAATTTTTTTTGATTTTTTTTTTCTATTACAAATGTTTAGAAAATTTTGTCTGAATTTTTCACCTTTTGCAAATATTAAGTAATGAGTAAAAGTGTTAAAGTATATATGGTATATTAGGCCGTTGTGGTTTATTTAGTGTATCATATGATTTTTTTATGTATTTTAAAATTAATTTCATTCTTCTCTCTCTCTCTCTCTCTCTCTCTCTCTCTCTCTAAGCTATTTTAATCTGGGCAACTGTGAGTATATTCATCATATTCATTAAATGGTTATCAAATAAATTAAAAACCTTATTAAAAATAACTTTCAACGTTAATATTGACCCTCAGAAATAAACAAAACATACATTATTCTTAAAATTGTCAGTTTTGTATAAAATTTTTGCCAGTAATTGTCTCTTTAAATAGCCCGTATTCACGAATGAGATATCTCTCAGAGATTCAACTCTAATTCACATAAATTACAGTTCAGCATGAAGCGATTTATGAATCATATCTTCGCATGTTTTGGATGCAGATTCGAATGACGCGTCCAGTACCTATACTGATTCTCAGAGATCAAAGTCACATTGAGAGAACATTGTGAACACGAACTTTTAAACCGTGTTAGAAGTATATCAAATTTCCTAGTTCAGAATGTAAACAAGAAAACAAAATCAGGAATCACAGAAATTTTTGTAAAATTTTCACCCAATTAGCGATGAACTAAATTCCACTAATTGTGACCATACACAAGTTTCAGAGTTTTCTAATAATTCTTATATCCAATATCACTTACCCATTACACAATATGAAACTCGTTTCAGAGTAAAGCTGTGTAGTAGAACCGATATGGACTATTTAATATCTAAAAATGAACAGAAACACGGGTCGAACAAAATATTGAAGTGATTTTTAAATATTCACAAGTCAAGAGTAATCTAAATTTTTTGTTCTATAATTTACGCGCACAGCTCGTCGTGCATAATTTGATGGGCAAAACCATGACTGATGATCAAAAAAGACGCTACATCTCCGATGGTAACTCGCTTATTTGCTAGAGCTCTCTTTCGAGCTTACTGAATCTTGTCTTCTGTGGTGAAGGTTGATGGGCGTCCTTCTCCTTATTCGTGCGTCATACTCGTCCGGCCACTTTTAAACTTCTCGATCCACGAATAAACACTTTTACGTGCTAAAGCACTGCCCCCGTATTGCAATAAAAGTCTACGATGAATTTCAGCTCCTTTCTCTCCCTCTGACCTGAAAAATCGGATCACTGCTAGTTATTCCTCCTTGGTGCAAACTGCTAGCAGAGCGAACATGTTTACACTGTACAGGATCAAATTTAGCACAAGTGACCGCAGTCGTACCAACTCTAAGCACGCATGCACAGAAGGCAGTATGACAACCTTGAAGGTGTGTTATGGCGAAAGTGTAGATAATTTTTAACTCGTTCCTCGTATATACAGTGTGCACTAATTAACATATCAAATTGAACTATCAATATTTAAAAAAACTGTTTTTATTACTATTTTGAGATTATTTATGTTTACTGTTAACTAGTTTTATATTTAGGATAATCATTTAAAATTTGCTTTGTTGTTTGGTAAAGTTTTAAAGGCAGGCACTTGCAATCAAAGAAGTCACATAGAACCTTTACATTTCGTATTATCTATTGCTAATTTTGTTGAAAGTCAAGGATCTTCGACACAGGTAACCTAAGGTTCTAAACTTCTGTATTCAATGGTGGTTGGAAGCCTCTCATGGAATATGACTTATGGGTGTATCTCGGTAATTTATTGACATTCCTTTCCAGCGGAATTAGTCCCGGTGTAAGATTAATTATTTATAAGGACCTGGAGGGGAGCGGTTGAAATATAACTTTAGGTGGAACGAAATAATTACAGTACAAACGGGAGTTTCAAAATTAATTAATATATGCGCTCCATATTGGATTTGTTTCAAAATGTAAATTACTGTAGTCAAGATGACAATTTCCAACGGCTAAAATAAGCAAAGTATACGAGTGCATCCCTATAATTTAAAATCATTTCACCACGGCTTCAGAACATTTAAGAAACTCAACGGATTCAATTTTAAAGCGCTAACTAAATTTCAATATTTGAATTTGAACTTAGCTTTTAAGTGACTGGTCACTCTTGGTCCGTAAATTATTATTCAATCCGTTGTCCTCAGTTGAAATGTTATTTCTAAGACGAGAGTGAGATTAGTGCATGCTAAGCAAGGTGAGTTGAGCAAAGTAAAAATCATCTTGAGAGATTTTTTCAACATGAATTTTTAATGTGTTGTAAAAATAATAATAAACGTAGATAATTTTGTTTGATAGATCACAGGTATAAAAATGACTTATTTTTTTTTACGCATCGCATATTTATCGATTTATCTATCTTTTTTGAGTCGGTGATACAACAATTTTATAAACCCCCAAAAGATTTCATGCTTTCGCGAAAAATTCTAAAAGATGGTCCTTAGATCTGTGCTTGCAATAGTACCCTATCTCGCAGTGGCGTGCAGTAGGTATAGATTTAGGTTATGCTGTTACCAATGATGTTATACAATCATATATAATACATGTAATACAATATATGTACTTTCGTCTTTGGACAAAATAAATCCGTCGTTTATACGACCCTATTATGTATTTATGTATAATTTCAGAGTACCGTTAATAGTGTTTTTAAAGTTTAAGTGTTAACGTAAAATAATACTTTCTTACCCATATAAAAAATGTATTGATGTTTTCAAGAACACTTTCTATGACTAAACATGATTAATTTATTGTTTGAAAATACATCACGTAATAACTGAAAGAAATAATTATTTTTATTAAAGAATAACGTGGGAAATAGTTCTGCCAATTGCTTTTTGTTTTTCTTAAATCAAAAACCAATCCATGCACCAAATTTAAAAAATAATCATGAAATCAACAGGTTAAAAACAGTAATATCGTAAAATTCGCAAATTAGTAAAAGAGGAAGTAGACACTTCGATGATTTGGACGCAGTTGTAACCCTTTCTAATGTTATTCTGTTAATAAACAGCATAAGTAACGACTCCATACAAAATGGATCATCCGAAAGGAATTTTCAATTTAGTAAATAGTCATTTATATGACTTTAGTAATTCACTAGCTTAAAAACAGAATTGAGTAATGTAAATAGCACGTTGCGGCAAATAAAAAAAGAGCGCCTTGAGTACAGTGGTGAGTTTTTAGAACAAAGCAATTAAAATCTCTACTGGTACACAGATGGCAAATAATGTTTACATTAATTAATCAAATTTTTAAATTTATATTTGTTTCCCAAAAGTTTTAGTTATACACAGCTTTTTTGTTTATATGCACTGCACGCCCCTGCTATCTCGTCATATAATTCACATTTTTTATAATTTTTATACAAAAAAAGACATGTAATTAAAATATTTTTTATTAAGAGAAGACATTTTTATTGTGAAATTGTAATTATTCAGAACGTAGGTCTGTGACACAATATTTTTTATTTAATGATCAAATTAAAAATTATTTTAGGTGCGCGCTTTCGTCAAAAGTAATGCTTGTACGCGCGTAGCTTAGAAAATACATTGTATAGTCGTTTGCTGTGTTAAAACACAAATACTCATCATCATAATACGACAGCTCGATTCTTATCATTCTGTACAACCCAGTGACATGCGTCCTGGGGCAACACACTACACCCGGAGACTGGAACATAACGTATATCCTCACTTTTTGTTCCAACTTGATCTGGGCCTGCCAAGAGGTTACCGTCCATTTAAGATCCCTCGATGAATGGGTTCTATATTCATGCACTCCATGTATCTTGGCCATCTTATCTATTACGATTCTACCGCGCCAACTAAATCAGCATTTTGATAAAGATCTTGATATTTATTGGTGATTGATTGAAACGATGATTGGTAAACGAGATTCAGAGGTTGAAGGTTTACTTTCCAGTATATTAGTGATTGCTCACCGAATTACGAATCAGTTTCGCAGTGATATCTACATCAGTAAATCGCGAATTTCATTATAATCACTATTAAATCACAGTTGATGATTGTGACTTAAAAATAACGGTGATAGATTATTTTTATTGTCTCTATTTTTTTTCTTTATTTTAAATAATATATTAGTAAAAATAATTTCGCTATACACATTAAAAATAAACGATCATCTCTCGCCGCTCTCCTATAATATATTATTTTAAGTTGTTCACACATTGTACATTCTTTAAATTAATTAATTATTTTAAAAAATAAAATAAGTACAAGCAGTACTTTCTAAGTTATGTGTAAACATTAGGCGTATGCGTGTTTTATGTGTACAATTTTCTGGGGAGGAAAAAAAAAATATTAGAAAATTGTTGCTAGGCATTGCACTTTGTGTAGGTATGTAACATTTTTTAAATTCAATTTTTTAAGTTGATACCAACCACGAACGCTACTAAATTGACAATCAAGTTATTTATGTACCTACCGGGATGTGAAAAGATATGTTTTAATTTTCAAAATGCTGCGACTTTTCGAACATGTGAAACTTTCTGAAAATGTTTTTGGGTCTAAATTATTTTATTTTATTTATTATTGCTACATTATTTTATACATATTACATAAACAATGATATATTTTTCAAACTTCTTAGCAGTTTTACGGTAAGGATAGATTAGTCAATTAAAATAATTAACACAGTTAATTAATATTTTATCAGTAACAATTTTTTTTTTAAATGTAAACAATAGAGAAATGAAATGATTAGATAATAATGTGTTTGAATTTATACCTTTTTATTTTTTATAATATTTAATAATACCTTACTCAGTGACACGACACATTTTCTCGTTCTCTCACCGTACACATTGTTCGCTATCGGTACTCTCATGGTTCATCCCGAGGATCTGGTAGAATAGCTATGGTGAGGGTCAGTATTCATAATAACATTGTTTATCATCTCATCTAAAATTATATCATATGTTACTTTTTTGTCAACTGGTAAGATTTTGCATATTGTAAATAATTTGTAATAATCATCTTTATACAAATACTTTGTTCTGTTATCTACTACAAGTTTTAAAAATCTTAATTGTTAATGTTTTATTTTATCAGTATATGTTAGTCCATAGCTACTCACTCCATAACTGATAACCGAATAGACCATCGCAAAGTAATAGTGGTAGTATGGTAACGAGTATAATGTACTTATTTGGTCACTTTTAATCACATATTTTTCTGAAACTACTCAAATATTTTTGTGGTTGCGAGGAGGAGGGGAAGAGAGGGAAAGAGTATTTTTTTTTGCATATAAAATAGTACGAATATTTTTGTGGTTACGGGGAGGAGGGAAAGAGAGGGAAAGAGTAATTTTTTTGCATATAAAATTTTTTCGAAAATGCCATGACTCGATTTTAACCACTATGCTACGGGACCTTGCTATCTTCTTGAAATATCTAAATCGATATATAACTCTTTTTAATCTCCATAATGCACGATGTGACGTGCATTCTATTTGATCCCAACCCCGCATTAGCTGTAATTTATTGTTGATCCGGATCCCACGTGGTCTTACTCCGAATTAACATACAATGCAATGATCGTCGGCGACCAAAGATTACAGTGTGGGTTAACAGGTCCAATATTTGCCTTAGAATAATTAAACTACGGGACGCTGGCTACGTCTTTGAGATGCTCGGCATTACGCTTTCGCGAGCGGTGACATTTTTCGATTAATATTTTCAATGTCTGATTTCGACATACATTATTTTAATTTATCACATCATTATGTACCCCATATATAATCTTTTGGTATTTTAAAAATAACACTTATATTATACTCCAAACAATCATAAACTTTATTATGTAACATCATGACATTGGGACAACAATTGACCATTGACATTTTGTTAAAAAAAAAAATTTATCTAAATTCTAACAATAAATTTCTCTAGAAAACCATATTACAAATATGTTAAATTTCCTAACAGTTTATCAATGCCCAAAATTAGAAATCAGTTGACTTTATTAATCTAAATTATATACACCGAACTCCGAAAAAAAAATGGAAATATGCAAAACATTTAAAGCTCAATATCTCAATAAATAAAATTTATACAATTAACATTACATTCATTCTCGCGAGTATATATTAATATCTCTGCTTAATGTAAATGTCAAATGATGGTTCTGCTCTACTTATTACTTCGTAGGTTGTTATATAGATTGACATAATTTATTTTAAATTTGATTTATTTATATTAAAACTTCTATGTTATATCAAAATTAGTCCTGCAAAGTTACAATTTTATTACTCTACACGAGTTTATTAGCACTACTCGAGTTACTGTTTCTCTCAAAACTCGAGTAGTGCTAATAAACTGAAATAGAATAATAACATTGTTTCATTTATATCCATCCATTATGGTGAAACTCTACAAAGTTAACGTCGACTTTTTCAATAATATAATATTATTTTAATTTACTAGCTTGCAACATAGTTAATTTTGTAATTACGTATTAAATTTGGAAAATACACGCAAAATAAAACGATGTGTATTAATTAAAAGGAAAACCAAATAATATTATACAAAGTAATAAGATACATAAATTATCGTAATATATATTTTATGGGATAACAGTTAGGTACCCACGCAACCACGTATAGAGCTCTTTAAAACGCGATATATTAAACAATCAAACCAAATTCGTTGAATTTTCGTCAAATAAATCAAGTAAGCCTCGTGATTCAACCTATATAGATTCCTATTTCCCTTGAGTACAGTTCACTGGAAACGAAAAAAGAAATTAAATTTTGCTACATTCCTTTTTGTCATGTTAAAATTATATTTGTCAGAAAACGGTTGCTTAGCATTGTATTTTGTATAGATAGGTAGCAGTGGTGGTAAACCGTTATGTGACTGTGATTGTGTCGATTAACAGATATTTAACGATAATTGGTAACTGAGATTTAACGATGATTGGTAACTGAGATTTAACGATGATTGGTAACTAAGATTTAACAGTCGGAGGCTTACTTTCTAGTGTACCAGTCATTGCTCGAAGAATTGCGTTAATCAATGATCGTTATAATCAAACACAATGACAGTCATAATAACAGTCAAAATAACGGTTTAACTAACGATTTTACCATCATTAGTAAATAGTAAATATGTATTATTTTTAATTTGTAATTATAAGGCGAAAATTAGTCGTCTAAAGTACTGTCTGCTGTAGCATAGTCAGGTAAAGCACCTTCCCCAGATTGGAAAATTTTATATGTATTTCTTTCTAATTAATATATTTAATTAGTATTTAAGAAAATATAGATTGAAAATACGTATATCCTTATATTCATGGTTTTATCATATAATGTTATTTAATAAATGTTTTGAACATAATTCTTTGTGTTACTAAAATTATATGCTTATATAGGTACTCTTTATTGTACTTCTGGAATTCAACACTCTATATTGATGCTGTGTTCAGTATCCTTTACCGGTAATGATGTTTGCTTAATAGCCTGGAAAACTTTTGACAGAACACTCTGAAGGCATTGATTAACGTGAAAATTGATTGAACCATGAATAATCTTGAACTGGAGATTGTCGACCCACGTTTCAAGCTATTTTTGACCTAATACGACAAGTCCATTAATCTTCTCACCAGAAGAGTATAACTGGTGCACTCAAGGCCGCGGATTTGTGGAAGTCAGAGCTGAGGTGCTTAAAAAAGTGGTCGAATCAATCAAACATCTTACGAAATTATTTAAAAAAAAAAAAATTTTGCGACTTTGAATAATATTTATTTGCTCGTTAATATATTATGTTTCTTAATGATATCAAATGGATGCAAACATATTTAAACATTTACATTAGATAAAATTGTGAAATTTCTTAGATTTCCGTCGAACCGTATTTCAAATGTAGAATTAAAATTCCATGTACTACACAGACCAGTAAATTAATATACATGAAATAAAGTGTACATATAGGAGAGGTGTTTGGCAAATTAGTTGCGGGACGAGGGGCATTCTACACACATTCTCGGTGGAAACATAAGACCGATAGTTTATGGCACATTTATGTAACAGTAAAAGTATTTACTCTTCGAAAATTAAACCTTTGTGTAAACGAGGTGTATTTTTTACAGTAATGCATATTATATTGTCAGCGTTTAAATTTTCGTACCAATCAAGTCATATTTTTAAAAAAAGTCGCGGAGCTACTTGATTACGTGAGTGGTACCAAAGTGAGAAATTTGCGTTATTTCATGACTATATAACTTTGATTTACTAACATATTTTTTGTAAATTTGTATTATTAATTTGATATTATGAATAATAACGAAGTACAATAATTATTGGCAAAGTATACATACATAAATCAGAAACTATGAACTGCGAAATGAACGAATGTCTTCATTTTTGAATTCTGTACTAAAGAAAGATTCTCTACAACATATAAGAAAATAATTATTTTATACGTTGGGCAAGTTGCTAGAAGAGAAATTTGTGATCATGGTCCATGCACAAGGATGGAGGGCGAGAGGTCGATCTCTAATAAGATGAACAGACCATGTTCGCGATATAACTTTGGAGCCTCACTATACATCTCAGTTAATAAGGTCCAAGATCGCGAAGGGTGGAGGGAACCAGTTCACGCTGTAGAAGCAGAAAAGAGGACCTCTAAGCTTAATCATGAGCACATTGACCGAAAACGAGAAAAGAAGAGAAATTAATAAAAACTACTAAAACTTAATAAAAATAAATAAGTATAAATAACAATTATATACGTGGGAGGGGCGATTCAAATCCACCGCCATTATAGCCGCTATAAGCTGACCGACGACACAGGCGACATCTGTACTCGGGGACCACGCTCCTGCTAAGAGGACCCGCCACACGCCCCGACGACAGTCTCAACCCAAAACTAACTCTTCATACCGCCTCATAAATGCCTTATTTACAGTTTCCGAGGTAAGTTTGTAGAACTCCATAATCACATATGTGAAAACAAAGCACTAGTATTTTGATTCTACTCATTTAATTTACTTAAGCCGTGTTATAAAATTATACAGCTGTCCTTTTCTGCATATTACCTACGATATTAAAATATAATTAGTGTTGAAACATAATGGTTACTTAGAATAATTAAAACCATTCAAAAAAATTATGGAAATCCTCATAATTCCAAGGTACCTTAACATCTCATGCAAATAAAATTATATAGTTGTTCCCCATTAGATATATATACAAATTATTGAGTTAAATTGTTAGATTGATAATGCACTTACAAGGCGAAATGCTTCTTAAGTAATTTATACGTTTAGAATAAAAAACATGTGTTTTATTTTTACACGTTATTCTTCAAATTGAATACACAATAATAAATATTACAGTATTTAAAATTTTTATAACTTCGTAAAATTTCTCAATATTATAATGCATAAATTCCTACGTACTGGTAAGTAATTTGGAATAAACTTATATGAACAGTGAATAGTAAGCACATGGGAGCCGATTCGAAAATTTACTTAAGAGAACCCTGACTTTAATTTCATAGTTATTTGATTATTTAAAGTGTTCCGCTCGCTGGGATCCGGAAGAACCTTCCGCGATGTATTTCCGCGAAGGCTCTATACAGAGCTTTGCATTGTGAAATGGAGGGCGAACGTCAGAACTCGTGAATAGAATTTGCCACAACGGATACCATATTAGTTTCAACTTTGTCTTGTATTCTTTAAGAAACATGCCGTTGCATTTGACTTCAATTGAATAACGATGTTCAAGGAAGCTATGTTAATGCATTTGCACGCCGTTAGATGTGCAAATCACATAATGCACTTATACTCTAATACTAAACTAATAATAATAACTTAATTTGATAAATAATTATCGAGGTGCTGTATGGAATTTCGTGAATGTTTATACGAAATGTATATGCTTCAAAAATTATTAATTTATACATGTCACATCAATATTCTTACTTTTTTCAAAATGAACTAAACACTTGTGCTGTGAAAATAGGACTAAATTGATAGCCTCCTGGAACAAGGCTCGAACCACCAACCACTAGATCACTAGACGAGTATCGCAACCACTAGACCACAAGCACGTACAAATCATCATATTAGATTCCAGAATTAGTAAAAGACTAAAACTATAAGACTAGTAAAAAAATAATTATCATAATAAATAATAATTGTAGTATGTTTTCCAAAAATAAATTTTTTAGATAACACGACAGCATAAGCAAAAAATTAATCGGTCATTTTTATCTTTTTTTTTTGTTTCTCTTTTCATAACATAAATATTATTTTGTAACTTAAATTTGTTCTGTTATATGTATTATCTTTATGGCGAATCGGGTCTTCATAAAAAAAAACCGATCACGCTGGAATGAAGGCATTATTATTATTATTATTATTACAGGTACCAACTTGAAATTTAATTTAAGATGCCGTTCGACTTTTATTTAATTATAAGATGTATGCATAGATTTCAATGATCCGTTTTATGTGAGATTTTTTATAGAAATGTTATAAATTTATTTTCCACATATTGATGACTTAATACACATTAGATCTGCACGATGCTTAGCCAGCAATTTATGCGGGGTTCAGCCCTTATTTAATAATTAATTTATATAGCTCAAAATATAAGCATCCCCTTTCCCTCTTTCCTTGTATGTGAGGTCCAGAATCAAAAGCAGACATATCCACTTTACTTGATTTCGAGTATAATGCAAAAAACTATTGTACCATAAATGTTACATTTAGGATCATATTAAACATGCCAGTAACAGTAACAGGTCATATGACCAAATAGTTACGTCTCATTATCTAAAAACGTAATTGTCTGGGTTTGAATTAATTGTCTATTGGACATATCTGTGATTGAAGTAACAATCAAATTTTAAATACGTTTTTATACGAAATTCAGCAATATTTGTCTAATTTAGTTAGGCTAGTCTTGTTGACATTCATTTTCTTTATATTTGTATATACTTAACTCAAAAACCATAAAAACTGGACATGTATTATTTTGATTCTATACATCATATATAATAATATTGGATAATTTATATAGCGCCATTTTCGTAAAAACGTTCATTTCTAGGGCACTTTACACATAAACTGTTTATAACCAATAAATAAATAGTCCTTGTTTTTTAAAATTAAAAATTGTTATTTTCACTTATGGAAATGACTTTTTGAAAAGGTGCTTTTGTAGATTCTTCTTGAATAATGTCTCTGATGCACTGTTTCTTATGACGGAGGGCAAGAGTTCCACTCTTATATGTATATATGATATGATATTGAATACCATCCTTTCTAAAAATATTCAGTCGTACTCTGGGATTCTGAGAGAAATATTCAACCCACCCCTCCCCCGGACATTTCACTCTCCTTATGCCAGAATAAAATTTTTCGTTACTCGTTACTTTCCTCCCCTGTAACCACTCCGCCCCTGCCCCTACTGATCGTCAACCAGAAACCCAGATAACAGGCCGAGCACAGATCGCTAGTAATTAAAAACGGCATAAATTGAAAAGCCTGCCTGAATAATGTGCAAGTATATCAAGTATGTTTTTTTCAAATAATTTATGTAATAAAATTAATTAATTCGTATTACACATTAGATAACTTTGAATAACCTTAATTATATAAAGGTATCTGTATTTTTATCAAAAAATATTGTTTTGAAATTTTGAGTTTACTAATCAATTATTCAGTTTTAGAAATGAATGAATTCGTTTTGACCTTTGCTTTTTGTATTATTTCCTATAGTAAAAGGAACTAATGATCGCACATAAAAAGTTTGCCAGATGTCCTGTGCGAATAACTCTCTCTTAATGATGCGATTAATTTCGTTCTTAGTATTGCACAAATTAAAAATCTTTCATGTTTTCTAAAGCGATTGTCATTCTATAAAATGTTTTTTTTTTCATTATTAACGTTATAATATATGTACGTACTTAAGTAAAAGCTTGACAAGTGTATAAAGCTGTTTAGCAAACGTATTATACCATAATATGCCCACCCAAAGAGCTTGAATTGTTTGCAATTTATTACCTGTCGTTCCATCATCTGTGCTTAACCTATCTGACGAGAGCTGATGATAAACGTATCTACATGGCTCCGTGATGACGTATGGACTGATGGCTATGGAAGTAACATTAGTATTGCTCGTTGGAAGATTTTGGCTGAGCTTTCCACTTGAAATGTTACGATGATGATTGAGTTCATAAAGCATCATTAGAGAAATCAATCACAGCTGTCATGAAGAAACTGTTAATTGCTACCCGTAATTATAATCTCATTTCTAGCAAAATCGCAGACGTGTATACAAATGTGTTAGTAGGTAATTAGCAATACCTAATGGAGTAGCGGCTACCATCCCACGTATCGCTATTTTATAAAATATTACACAATATACAAACAAAAGATGCATGCTGTTAGTTCAAATTCTTTAAGGGCTAGACTAAAATTATAAAGTTCACCACACCATTCGGACATGCACATTTTCGTTGGTCACGACAGATCTTGGTCACTTCCACTGTAGACAATCGTTATGAATTTGACTAATGACTATTTCAACAATCGCTCAATTTAAACTCTACAAGAGCATTGTGAGAATACATATTTATTAGTTAATAGAAAACTACTTATTTATTTATTGATTTTATTTTTCTATAATAAGTATTTACATTAAAATATTTACATTTTTATTTATTATCTTTGTTTTATTAACCACTGAATTGAGTTTAAATACATCTACCGGTTTCGAAAAATATTATTTTCTTCTTCAGGATGTCATAACTAACTAAATATACAGCATTTTTATTCTATTATAAAAATTTAAAAAAAAACAAAAATTATTTAAAAAATAAATTTAGTACCTAACTCAAATTGCTGCTCAATACAAATTTAGTCGAATAATTTTTAGGAAACTTTTATTACTAAAACTATAAATAGACTTAATATTTTTAAACCAAAATATACTATAAAAAATTCGTTGCAATTAGTGGATATGTTAAAGGACATGGATCTTCCCAACAATGTTAAACTTCTTTCTTTTGATATTGTTAATTTGTTTACTAATGTACCTATTAATGAAAGTAAAATTTTAATTTCTGATTTACTAAATTCATCTAATTTACCTAATAATATGGTAAAATATCTATGTCGTTTGTTAAACCTTTGTATGAACCAAAATTATTTTCAATTCAATAATATAATATATAATCAAACAGAGAGTCTTCCTATGGGAGCCCCCACAAGTTCACCAACAGTAGATATTTTTATAGACAAATTTTTGATATAATTTTTGATTGCGATTCTTCTTTGTTAAAAAATGTTTTGTTATGGAAAAGGTATGTGTATTTGGTCGGGTTCACAACTTCAACTAACTACATTTCTAAATTTCATTAATTCATATAATAATAAAATACAATTTACATTAGAAATGGAAAATAATTCTACCCTAAATTTTTTGGATCTAACATTGATTAAAAATAATAATAAAATTGAGTTCAAAATTTTTAGAAAACCAACTTTTACATATACTATCATACACAATGAATCTAATCATCCATTATCACACAAACATTCAGGGTTCCACTCCATGATACATCGTTTAGTCAATATTCCTATGTCAATATCCAATTTCAATATTGAATTGAATACAACTAAAAAAATAGCAGTTAATAACGGGTTTAATACAGGTTTGATAGACACTATTTTTAAAAATAAATTAAAAGAATATAATAATCAATTTTTCTATAAATCACAGATAAAACATAATGATAATAATGATAATTGGCGTAGGATTTTATACATAAATAACTTTTCGAAACAAATATCTAAACACCTACCACGAAACATTAGACTGGCATTGTATACAAATAATAGTATAGGAAATTTACTCATAAATTCTAAAGACAAAGAAGATAAATTTAACAATTCTGACGTCTATAACTTAGTTGCAAGGATTGTGCTAAATTTTATATTGGTAAAACTGGTAGAAATTTTAATATAAGAGTAACGGAGCATTTGAGATGTTTGAACAATAGTGGGTTTTCAGAATTTCTAATCATTTGATAGAAAATAGTCATGGTTTTGATAAAAAATTGGGATTGTCAATTTTGCATATAAACGGTGTTGGTCACAAATTAAATAATTTGGAATCGTTGGAGATAAATAAAGCATGTAAAACTAATTAGGAAATTGTAAACAGCCAACTAAATTTAACTACGAGTCCTAATCTAAAATTTTTTCCTAAAAATTATTCGACTAAATTTGTATTGAGCAGCAATTTGAGTTAAGTACTAAATTTATTTTTTAAATAATTTTTGTTTTTTTAAAAATAGATTCTGGTGCTATATTTTTAGTTAGTTATGACATCCTGAAGAAGAAAATAGTATTTTTCGAAACCGGTAGATGTATTTAAACTCAATTCAGTGGTTAATAAAACAAAGATAATAAATAAAAAATATGAATTTTAACCACAAAGTTAATATTGCTAATCTTAAATGTAAAATATTTACAGTTAAAATGCAATATTGCTGAGAGTCTTAGCAGAAAATATTTCATTAACAGATATTTTGCAGATTTTTCCCCTTTTTATGAAGTTAATTTCAATTTAGTTTTGTATGGATAAACCTTAGTAAATCTTTGGCATGCTTATTTTAAAAAATTTAATAACATATGTGTGAATGATATCTTTATTTTGACACAAAATAGTAATAGTAATAATCTGTCTATGTTATTTTGAAGTGAGAACATATATTTATTTGATGGTATTACTTATGACCTTCAAAATATTAAATGGGGGTAATCTTTAAATATTTGTAAATAATTATTTTCTAATTAAATAGTTTTTGAACAGTGTATACATAACAATTTATAATATTCTTACATGAATTATCTGCATTCCACTAGGGTAGCGGCCCTTGCGTCTACCGAGAGCAGAGGGCTGCGTGAGAGGATACTGGGCTACTGGGCACGTGACATAATTTAATTATAATTTCTCGCGGATGCTTGGATATGGAGATAAGGTTTCTCGGGTAATTTGCGTAGTTGACGAGAGGATATCCTGAGAAACCCCGTTGCGCCGACGATTACGACGTTAGGAGGTGTGTTTAATTCAAACTAAATATAGCTTTAAATAATATTATATCAGAGGTTAAATTATGTAGGTACAGTTCGCTAAATGATAAAATACGTCAGTGGCGTGCAATATAAAGTATAAATTTAAACTAAAGAATTTTAATACAGATTAAATGTATCAACTAGAAAGATATACAAAAAAATCAATTTATCCAAGTTTATCCAAATTTAATAAAAATGAAATTGATTTAATTTCTGGTGTCTCCTAGCATATATTACTCAAAGGTATTTGAGATTTGTCGCAACATAAAGGTGATACCTCTTTAAAAATGAAATAGGTAATAGATGTATTAATTTGAAAGAGCTGCAGCATATACTCGGTTGGCGTGGTGTAACTGTAACGCATTTCCTCAAATAGGAAAGATACATGTTCGAATTCTGGTTGCAACTAAAATGTAACTTTAATAAATTATTATTTTCTATACATCTTTCTAGTTGAGACCCTTAATTTGTATTTAAAATAACAATTTATAATAAATAATAATGTGTTCTCCTTAAAAAAAATATAGAGATTTTAATGTGAAATTATTTTCAACATGTGACGATATGTTAGGAGTGTTGATTGCACCAGAAATACAGTTTGCAAAAGATTCATTTATCTATAATCTTTTTAATTTTTTTTTCTCTTACTCTTAATTTTTATTAGTTTTTCATGCTTTCCATTAAAGTTTTTAAATGAAAAATGTCATCACTTTTTTAATCTTCCTCAATACTTCATTAACACTATCACTAATTTAATCTAGAGAAAACATGTAATTGGATTATTATTTTATTTTATTTTACAGATAAAATAAAAATAAGACTTAGCTCGACCAGGAAAATCCGATACAGAAAGATGGTACTATTAAGCATCAACAATTAACGCGCGTGCATCAAAAAATATGTGAATTTGGATGATTAGAGATTTGTGTGTCAGGACAGAAGAGTGTGGCGCTCTATTATTTCTATCTATCTTCACGGAGAAACGGTTTGATGGTAAGTAAGATAGTTAGTTAATTATGAAATGATTCATTAGGTGAATATTTTTACTGGCAGTGTAGGTAAACTGTATGTGAGTGATTAACGAGGTGCGAAACACATAATTTTTATAACACTTACTTTCTTCGGACGCTACACACCTTAAACTACTTCTCAACATAGTCGCCACCCTTATTACCTTATACCTTTGTCATAGAACGACGCCACCTGAGATGAATTACACCATGTCTGTACACTGTCATCAAAACGATTGCCAATAAGAAACCGCTTCAGATAAAGTAAAATTTGAAAATTACTTAGCCCCAAATCAGGACAAAACAGAACACACACACTGCATTGAATTTCAACTGGTTTCATGGAATCGCGGACCGTGTTTACAGTCGGCGGGCTGATCTATTGTCTTGAATATTTCAACCATAAGATGCGACAAGATGGCCACACTATGTGAATGTCTCTAGCGTTGAATGTGGTGAGTCAACAGATGAAGGAAACCTACACCTATATGCGGCAACGGTACTTACTTAAAAAACGCACCTCGTAAGAAGAGTAATTTACTCCTGTTTTATTATGTTCCATAATAATCTTTATATCAGGAGGCATTAAAGAGTACTTACTTAAATTATAATGTGCACAGGACGTTGTTATTATATATTAAAATGCAGTAAATAAGATGTCTACTTATCGTTATCGTTGAAACAATTTATCTGTAAAGAAAACAATAGAAATATTGTAAACAATTTGTATAATTGTTATTTTGGTACTGACTGGTGGCTTTATAAAATACGCTTTCATAAAGACATTTCCAGATAGAATGGTTGTCTATTAAATTAACATGTAGTCGATGACGTCTGATCTATCATCGTATAAGTCAATCTTTATAATAATAAAATTATTAAAATGAATGCTCTAAAATACACGGCTATGATTAGATTGTTCTACCACTAATAAAGATGTAGAATATATTGTTCGCCATACAATGAAATAGTTTATATGATTATTTACAATACAAATTTCCACAACTCCATGTACCTAATTTATATTCGTCATTAAAATTAAAGTGTTTAATAAGATATTGCTTGAGAAATAGTGTATTTCATGACATCAATAAACTCTATGTGCATTCATTTAAAATATTTTAAGCAATCACTTTAATAATGGTTGGATATTTTAATAATTCATATAAATAAACTCTGTAATTATCACTTGACTGTTATTACTTAATGCTAATCGGTTTCGGTTTGTGTTCCTTCGTCTGGCCAGCATAAAACTAAATACATAATTTTGTAAATAAAAAATATGAATCTTAACCACCAAGTTAATATTGCTAATTTTAAAAGTACATAATTTTGTCATTGCTTTCGCTAAAAATCTCAAAGGTCACTTTTTTAAATCGTTAGTAAAAATACATCGGTGTCAATTTTCAAGAGTATTAGAAGCAGACTTTAATTAACTGAAGAATCATATTTTTTGGAAACATTCTTCAATCGTGTTCTCAATGTTTAGAAGTTCTTTACTAGTATTTTTATTTTTGCTGCATCTATTTTTGAAAATATCTATGTTGGACAATGAATTGATTTGGCGAATTCAAAGTGTGATGAAGTGTTTCGGCGTTGAATCGTACCTAGGTGGTGAATTATTGGAGGTGAATTCCTGACAGGGAATTGTTGGCGGTGAATGTTCTGGATACTCTTGAGGAAACCAGTTTCCATATTAAATCATAATTTGACAAAGAGAAAATCATTATTAGTTACTATCCTACATATTACGTTATTGAAATGCAGCACGGCCTCGATTAGTATAGCGAAAAAAATTTCAGTCTAGCGGGGAATGAGTAGGACCGATATGAGAGATTTTACTCATAAAACAATCCTGTGTATGCGGAGGGTTGCCATTAACCAACTGATCAAAAATCATAAAATTCATCCACCAGGTTTCCACTTGCCTAACGTAATTTATTCAAATAAAAATTCAATTACATAAATATAAATATACACATTTAAATATTACAGCTAATCTTAATCGGATAAAAGTAATAAAATAAATCTATGTTCGATTGCGTGACCTTTCTAATAGTAAATAATTTTTTATTAAATTTGACACCGGTACTGACCTATCACTACAAAAAAACCGTTATTGGCAGTCTGATCAGACACTGACAGCCATTAACGTATTTACTCGTTATGTTGCGTTAACGCGTTCGTTATCTTTCGACGTCCCGTCAAAACAAGCCATCTGACTCGAGCTGTTATCATTATTTACCTCCACGTGACAGCTTACAGCCTTCTAAATGATCGCATGACTGCCTTCTCGGGCTACCTGATTACACTAGGATGGTGCTAGTACGCTACAAACCACAATTTTGGATTGATTTTTTTACCCATATAACAATTTTTAGTTGCTGTATTATCAATTATAGATATGTAAATATTAGCCCTTAATTTCAAATCCATTGAATAACTGTTTGTACATGGATCGGACTCGTCTTATCTACGTACGTGAGTACGGGATAGAACGCGAAGAACGCTTACGATTTATTGTCGCGTATATTTTGTATGCTGAGTAGAATAACGCATTTAATATAATACATACCGAAAAATCTTTGGGATGAAAAATCAAAGACTCATTCGTGTACACGCACCCTTAACCGGAATAGTGAGTCTATTTGGACTAGATAAAAAAATAAAAACTTAATTTAGCGCGCCTGGGTAGTCTCATAACGTCGCGTGCTGCGGCGAGTGCTGGACGTTCAGCACTTAAAGTTTACTAGAAACTGAGGTACACGTTGCTGTCGGGTTCAAGTAGAACCACGATTCCAGTTACGTAAGTTTTTGTGTTTTGTTTATATCTGTCTAATTTGTATTTTTTAGGGCTTCTATGTTAAAATGGCAGGATATCTTATTGCTGCTTTGTTGGAAGACAAAATTGGTCAGATAATGGGGGCTAAATAAGGAATACCAAGTAGAAGATGAAACAGAACCTACGACGTCAACGGCTCAAGGAAGACGTAAAAGAGAAAGATTCTACTTATGCGGCCCTAAAAAAGATAATAAACAGTCGCAAATATGTGATAGATGTTTAAATAATATTTATAAATAACATTTGAGAAAAAATGTATTACGTACTAAATGCAATACATATGATAACGTTTACTATTTTTTTTAAATTTTAGTTTAGACTGTCATTTTTTCTATATATTGTTGATCTTAAAAGAAGTAAATATTTTTTTAAGGGAAGACACGTGAAACCAAGTAAAATATAAAATCCTTTATTTTTTTCTTTTTTTGAATTTATAGATACTTAAACTATAAGATTAAAATTTATTACTAAAATATTGGGCCCATAGGATAAAGTTAAAATTTGAAGTTATTTAACCATGTTATTAAATAAAAATTAATTTGCCTTATAAATGAAGCTTGTTTTATTATATTCCTAAAAAATGCCCAAAAATAATAACAATTATTAAGAATTATAAGGTATTTTGCTGTTGGGTACGTTTGGACCCACGATTCTATATATATACGTTTGTCAAAATGACGATTCCGTTTAAGGATTAAAATGGTTTTAGAAATCTTAATCCTAAACTGGCTACGGCGTGGAAAGTACCATACTATGTATGCCATGAGTACAACAGTCATGAAGAGAAAGATGTGACGTATTCCGTGAACAGCACGACTCACGAATGCTTCAATTCTGCAACAAAACCAATTATAGTAAGGCTGATCTACTCGTACAACAGTGAACAAAAGATTCTTCCAAATATTTGGCCGCATTATGGCCACGCCAAAATGATAACCAAGAATAGGACATTATCTGGGAACGACCTTGGGTCGAAGAATACCTGGAAGAAGAGTGCCACAATGCTAAATAGATAGCTGCATTAGCTGAAGAGACCCTGGAGTCAGTTGCGTGGGTGACCTAGTACCGGGACTTGTGGAAGTGAATTACGAGCCGAATCTCATCTTATTGAAATCACAATATTTTATTTTTAGAGAAACAGTGTAACAATAATAACACACACACACACACACACACACACACACACACACACACACACATATATATATATATATATATATATATATATATATATATATATATATATAAAAATAGCACCAGTGTAAATAATAAACTAAAAAATAGTAAGTATATATGAAAAAAGAAACAAAAGAGTGTTTTTAAACTGAACATACAAAGTAGAAAAGATAAGGAGGTGAGGGAAATGGGATGTAATATATACAATTTATATTAATAGTTATTGAAAAGTTGGCGTAGTTTAATTTTAAAAAGAAGCATTTATCGTTGAAAATGTCTAACTTATTAGAAAAATTTCCAGAATTATATTTTGACTTGGAGCGGATCACAAAACAATTTTTTATGTAATTAGTTCTGCCAAAACTTGGGTAAAAAAGATTATTTGATCGTGTTGGGTGTGTGGAACAGTTTAAAGTTATTTGTTCTAATAAATAGGGCGAGTCAACTAAGATATTTAAAAATTTATAGAGGTAGAATAAATCTTGTGTATTTTTTCTATTTAAGAAGGGGGGGATTTTATGGAAACGCCCACTTTCTGAATGAAATTTAATGTCTACGTGGACACGTGAATTAAATATATTAAAAGATTGATATTGAACATTTTCAAGTCGGTCGCTGTAGGTGGAATAATATGTGTTCCAAACTGTCGCTCCGAATTCAATGTCAATAATGATATGAAGGAGAAGAGAATGACTCTTAATAATCCTATAGGCTTACTTTTCATGAATTATCTAGATGTTTCCGTATAGTTCTTCACATCAGTCGAATGCTTACGATAATACCTATTCCAGAAATTATGTTACAATTATAATTTATTATTATATTTAAATAATCATTTGTTTATTTTAGGTACATTAGAAAATATAATATTAAGTATTTTATAGAGCTGATGCTATGTTAACAATTCTAATTTAATCTAGTTGACTTAATTAAATGCAAGTGTTATTCGAGAAATAAAAATATATTTTTTTACAATTATAATAAAATTTAAAAAGTCTCATTTTCTGAGTTAGGTTAAAATAATAATATTTTTAATATTTGCAGATTGTACTTTCTTTATATCTTCATAGCTTTACTGCTAAGTTTATAAACATCGGAATTATTAAATTTATAATCTTTGACTTTGGAATTTATGAGTAATTTTTCTATATTTCATACAAATATCAATTAGCTGTAAAGATTGTACAGCTTTATATATTTTTAAAACAGGTTGAAATTTTAATATAAGAGTCAAATATCATTTAAGATGTTTAAATACTAATGGTTTGTATGAATTTTCCAATCATTTATTTGAAAATTATGATAATTTTGATAAAAATTTAGAATTGTCTATTTTACATATTAACAATGTTGGTCTTAAATTGAATAATTTAGAATCGTTAAAAATAAATAAAGCATGTAAAATTTATTAAAACAATATAAACAACCAACTAAATTTAACCACAACTCATATTCAAAAAAAAATCGAGTAATTTTATATCATCAAGTCAATTTACACATCTTTAATCGTCACAAAAATTTAAGTTAAGTACTAGAATTAATTTTTGAATAAATGTTTTAGTTAAAAAAAATTGTAGATTATTTAAAAATACATTAGAATAATGTGACATATATGTTTGAAAAAGAAAATAATGTTTTCTGAAACCTGTTGATATTTTAAATGACTCATTAAATGATTTTAACAAACAATGTTAAATTATCTATAAAAATAAAATTAAAATCTTTGTAATAACATCTCCATTGAATTTCATTAACTCTCCTTCGCGAGGTTCCAGAACAATAACATTTTATAGGTTTACCTTGTAGTTAATTGACTACTAGAACAACTTGTGCTATAGGATTCATTGACATCAGTTCTTGATAATTAATTGTATTATTCATCGGTGCTTTATAAAAAGGTTTAATTGTTTTTAAGAAATCACTAAGAAGCAATCTAAAAAAAATCCTACTTGCCCTTATTAGTAAAAATTAATTCGAACAAGATTCCGTCTCCAGATCTGACTGAACACTTGTCAACATCTTTGTGTCCTGCACTATTACGCCGGTCCTGACTATCATCATCAACTTTGCGCTATGTGCTGTATTGTTTCAATAATCCTATGAGAATAAATACAACAATTGCGTTGACATACTTAATTAGTACTGGTTAAATGCTCATAATAAATAAATAAAAGCGCTGTAATCCGTTGCTCTCATACAGCTAACAAATAAAGAAGCCACCCCGGCCACAAATTGAAAAATGCTTGTGAATACATACATATGTATGAATAGCCACCATTTTTTGATCACTAAAATCATATTGTACACAGAGAACCACTTGACCAAGTACCTATCGATGACTATTGAAGTGTAGATGATGTTTCAAGAAGAGCAAGATAGCTGAAGAATGAAGAGTGTTCGGAAAATTTATAATATATATATGAGACCTCCCCCTGCAACAACACTCTATATCGCTTTTTACAAATATTTATAGATAGACGAATCGTCGGTCATCTTGAATAATATACAGTGTTGTAGCAGGAAAGTTCACTTAAAAATTATGTTTGATTGAATTTTTATTTATGGTTATTTAGTATACTACTCGGTGCCCAAGAACAGCATCGGCGTTACGCACAGGCGGACCAAGTGCCTGCCTGTAGCGGCCAAATCAATGGGGCGGCCGAAAACATATAAAAATTGAAAAGCAAAATCCCAAGTTGCAAAACGATAATAGTGTGTAATAAAAATAATTCAGGTTTAAACAACCAAATAAAGAAAATCCAAAAAATAATATTATAGTTATTTCCTAATAAAGCAGTTATTTGTAGTCAACACTAGTGTTCAGAATGTCTTTTGGTAAAAAGTCGCCCGTGGGCAAATTTCAAAATGTCATCCTAATAAAGTACCGCCCCTAACGTGTGTGGCACGCGAGCGGCCGACTTCTGGGGCGGCCAATTGATGGGGATGATTTTACAAAAATTAAAATGACGGAAAAAAACAATATTGCCTGAGGCGGTAAAAAGTCTTGCGCCGGCGGTGCCAAAGGATATATATATATATATATATATATATATATATAACATTGTGGCATTCATGACTCAAATCTCCCCCAAACCTATATACAGTGTCGTTACAGAAACGGTCTTATATTTCGAGCTAATGCTCATAAAATAATGATCATCAGAAAGATCACCGACGTTTTATAACCAGTATTAGATATGTATTAGAAGAAGAGATAAGTTATTATAATTTAATTAGTATAATATGTATAGCTGCCATATTTCTTACAAGCTCAATTATATAGTCAATTTAAAGAATAAATGTTTCTATTTCAGTCAGTAACATAATTTACTTACAGGATATTATCCGAATAACTATTTACAAAACCAGAATGGATTTAAAAAAAATTATTATTTAAATCATAACCCGCGGGTTATTTTTATAAACACATGTAACCCTTGAATGCATCGTGTATTCAAAACGCGTCTCCCGTTAAGGAGATTCGATTCTTATAATTAACTCATACCTTAGTAATTTAAAATATTCTGAGTATTATTGGTAATGTTCAAATTACATTATTATAAGTTTATTTTGATAAAAATTATTTAAAACTTTGTTTTTAACCACTTTATGAGTTGAATTCAATACACCAACTGGTTTCGGATAATACCACTTCCTTCATCAGGATGTCAAATAAAATAATTAAAACCATGTATGTCGTCAAATTGTTCTGTTTCAAAAAATAAATCTAGTACCTAACTTAAATTGTCACACTGATGAAAGGTGTGGAAATTGATTTAATCATACAAATTGGAAATTTTTTTAGGACAATTTTTAATTGATAAAATTTAAATTTTTAAAAACAAAGTTTTTAATCATTTATTTTAATATGAATAAAAACTACAATGTTAAATATACAACAAATATTATAAGTTTATAATTGTCATATTGTGGGAATATCAAAATCTTAAGTAGGTATTTTGTTAAAAATATGATTGTCTTTGCTTCAACAAAATATTAATATATAACAACGACCACCATGACCATGACAGCCCTAAGTGAGCTTTGTCTTCAAGAAGATTCCTTAATTCTTTTTTGATCTGAGCCCGAGAATATTCAGGTTCTTCCGGATCCCATCCAGTCAATGGAGTCGCAGTTTTCCAATGCTCCGTCTCCCCCTATGGAATGTCGAATAAACACATGATGAGGACTCTTGCATCCGATTTAAATATCCAGCCCATTAAAGTACTGGATCTTGATAAAATTAATGCTGTTAGACTCAACATAGAACTCATAATTTTTAAAACTATGCCAACGACGCCAAAGACGTGAATTTGACCAAACATTTATCTCAGAATTTTGCGCACGAACAATTTTATAGATGTTATGTTATAGTCTATATTTCTACTTCGTATATCAACGGTAATAAGAGTCTTGTATAGACAAACTTTGGTTTATTGTTATATGAAATAAATTATAGTTTAAAAATTGTCCGTACATATAAATGTATTTCATAATATAAATGTTTTAATATATGAATTTTTAATATTATATGTCAATACATAAATACAAATAGTTTTTTTAATAAAGTAATATATAAAATTATTTTCTCTGCATTCAACTATATTGATAACATTAAAAAAATATATTAAGATTTAAATTTAAAAAATACGCACTTAAGGGTTAATGGTACATAATACTTTTACCCACTACGAATATTTTTTGAAGGTGCTCACAAAAACATCAATCAAATTATACCACATCTGTTGATCACAAAGAAGAACTATAAACATAAAGAGACTGCTAAAAGGTACACAAAACATTAAAACTTTTCGAAAACGGTCTTCTTAACTAGACTAACCGGTTGACAGTGTAATAAATCGTTTAAAGTTATCCAATTTATAAGGCTCGCTGGTCTCAGAAGAATTATTTTTGTTGTCTCAAAAGACAAAAAGTGGATGCGATTTCATAAATACGTCAGTCATAAAACATCAGCGGCGAAACAGCCTCGAGAAATCGTAAAAAAATGTTTGACGATAAAGGATCGCATTACGAAACGGCACTCGAGGCGTCCACCAGGTGCGCGATGCCTGCGACCGGTGGCGGCTCTCTCAGAGTTTATTCATTGAGACTTTGTGGCGAAATTACAAGACAAGTTTCGCCGTCTCGTTTGGAGGAAAAGGAAGCAGTGAGCCGCTATGAATATTAATGTAAGCAGGAGCGAGGTCATGTAGATAGGGATGCTGCGGACGCTGAACTCGTTCTTTATTTGAAGGCGACTTCAATGCTAGCGATTCTGGAGTGTGAAACCTCATTTTCTTTTCAGAGAAACGTTTAATTCATTTACTTTATTATATACTTTCTGCACATTAAATAATACAAGAGATGATACTTAATCTAGTGGTCAGAGAAATCTTTCAAGATTGAGCGTATACTAAAAAATGCACTGTAGTGGAATGATTAACGCGTTTCCCTGGATAATAAGAGATCTAGGTTCGTATCCTAATGGCTACTAAATATTTTTTCGATAAATTGATTTTTCTGTATGACTTTCTTGTTGATTCATTTAATTTGTATTAAAAATACCACGTAACTAAGTTCTGTAAATGCAAATTGACAACAAAAATGTGTTCTCCTTTAGAAATATATAAGTTGTTTCAAAGTTTATTAAAATTCATTGAAATGGATTAATTAATTTAATTCTGGCGTCTCCGAGCGTGTTTTACGCAATAAAAAGTTGATTGCTTTTAAAAATGGAATAATAAATACATTAATTGTCGTAATCGTAATCGGTTGCTGTAGTGGAATGGTAACACATTTCTCCAAATAGGAAGGACTAAATATTTTTTTCTAGTTTCCGTAAATATATTTTATGGTATATTACGCATATTATAGTGAACTATTTTATGTGAACTGGTCGCCATCAATCGTTTAGATAGTATCAGACTTTTTATAGACTTACGACCACGAGATCTAGAGAATTGTTTTTTTTAATTTATCTTAAATGAAGAGGATCACATATCGTATAATAAATAATAACTGGTCCCTACGTGCCAGCATGAATATGATTTAAAACCGATAATATTACTATCGAATCGATTGATCGTAGGCACTTTATGGTTGAATAGAATGAATAATGCATAATGATGATAAATCATACATCTCGAATAATCCATCTTCGTGTGTCAGATATGTCTCGAGCACCCTGTACTACAAACGTATATGAAATTAAAAAACCTTGCATCTCGTATATGCATGTATATTTACACATTGTTTGTTCAATATCTTCTTAATTAAATTAAAACTAATTTTTGTCTACACTTCCTAATGAACGTGTAAACAAAACATTACTTAGAAATATTTTAGTATGTCCAAGAACACACAATTACTGGATTTTCACCTACAAAAGCACTGTTATTAAAGATACAATAGATATCTCATAGAGGCGAAGCTAATTTTCATTATATTTAATGTAAAACATATGGAAGTATGGGTAATTACAGGGCTTACGACTTATCTTCGGCTGATTTAAGTGATCACTATATAAATATAACGTTCACCGTTATCATTCACCAATCCTTGTAAGCCCTATAATTACCCATGCTTCCATATATTTTCCATTAAATATAATAAAAATTAGCTTTGTCTCTATGATATATCCATTATTTCTTTCATTACTTACTTATATATTGCAAAATTATAATTTTTAAATTTAAATATAATATAATTATTACAATACACGTGCATAATATTATATCGTAACAATTAAATTAATTTTAAAAAATTAAATAAATACAGATGTATAAAAATATTTCAACATAAATTAGTACTTATATCCAACAAAAATTAAATAAAGCAACTAGAAAAATATTCCTACAGAAATAATCTGTTTATCGAAAATAAATTCAATTATCAAAAAATATTTTGTCTATATATACTCGTAGTATATCAAAAATACCACAGAACTTAAATATGTTCTGAAATTGAAACTTCATAACAAACATGTATTTACCTTAAAAACTAGTGGATATATCTGGAGTTATACTCAAGCAGTGGTAAAACTCAGTACACATTAGTACACGTTGTCTTTATCACTAAACCAATCGATATGGATTGAACTTTAAACCAACTATCCGTGGGTAATATTTTTAGCATAATTTTTTCGACAGCTTATTAAAAACATTTAAATATATTAATTAGGAATATATACATATAAAATCAATTTTGTCGAAAAGTATTGCTGTTGCGCCAATGGGATTCGAACCTGGATCTCGTTCCAAATCGAGGAAGGTGCATTATCCAACTATGCTATAGCGACGATATTTTTAGCTACAAATTTACTAACCTGTATGTAACCTTTTTGATATTAATACATTTAATCGTTCCATTATTTGAAATAGCCATTTACTTTATTTTTACGGAATCCCAAATATCTTTGAGTAATCTGATAGCAGAGGCCAGAATTAACAATTTATTTCTATTAAATTTTGGACACACTAATACAACTTTATTACTTCGATTATCTAAAATAATAATATTTAGTATATCATGTCGTATTTTTTATATTTACCTATACATTAAAGTATACAATTAGTCATAGTAGTTAGTTAAATAGAATTTCTGCAACTTGTTTAAAGCAAAAATCTTTCTAATTTTTTTATTATTGTTTTTTCTCCACTAAGAATTTACGGTATAAAAGAGTATGGTATTATGGAAAATTATGTTTTTACGATTTATGATTGCATGGGTATGTTAATGACTAGATCAGAAGGATCTGCTATTGTGTGAGGATGGGTGACCTATTATATTACCTATCGCTCACGTATTCGACGTATGACGTGTTTTGCCGCCCTAGACGAAAATTGAAAAATGCCGTTCCCTCTCTTTTACTACCATCATTCTCTTCCCCCGACATCCAGGCTAGAAGAATTAATGCATTAGATATAAAATAATTTGTATTCAAAGTTATACAATAAAATACATCAAATATTAAATAAGCACTGCTCGTGGTATTTTATTTCGTTTTTAAATTCCTCTCTTCTAACTTCAATTGTGTTTTGGTTTCTTCCTCTTAATCCAATTGTACCTTTCTTGCTTTTATGTAGCAGTCTTTAATAAGATCTCTAATGTCAAGCCGATAAGCTATATCTTTTCTACTGAAATTGTGGCAAGAGTCTCTTTCGGCTCATTGAACTGCGCAAATAGGTTTATATTAATTTCAATTTTGAAAAACTTTTCTTCGTACTTACCACTGATATCGGTAAAATCAAAAAGATACGAAGAGCTACGAAAAAATGAGGGGAAACCATTCTCTAACTTGTTTTGGCACATATAGCTCAGCACATATTCGGGTTTCGAATTTCCTGAAAGTTCAGAGCAGAGAACTGCCGCGTCAATGATCTTTAGAAAATATGGGGTTTCTCCAGAGCTGCGCCGGGTTAGAGCTGATTATAATTTGATGCACAAATCCACGAGTTCATGAGGTCAATATTTTTAATAAAATGTTTTCTATTTTTCTAACTTTGTACAATAAATAGTCGCAGACTCGAGTTAACATTATTCTAGGTGACGTTTTTGCATACATGCTAAGTCTAGCTATCATATCAAACGTCAAGTACCTACATGAGTTCGAGTTTGTCTCTTTCTGCCAATCTCAATATGTATACATGGTACCTAATGAGATTTATAAGAAATAGTAACTTGGGTGATGCAATCTAACCATCGCGCCTAATGACATTATATTTATTTATTTAGTTAAAACTTAAACAGCCAACTTCGGACGGGATACAGGTTAGGATATAAGAAATATCATTATTGTGTAACTAGTTATTTATTGCACAGAACTACTCGCCGAGGAGACGCCATATAATTGATATGATAAAACACGTGTTAAGTAATTTCAAGGCGTAATCACCGGCATGGCGCCAAAAAACCCGTGGGAAAAAAATTAGGAAAACAAAGACGTCTTAGTAAAATGTATGGGTACTTGCAAATATGACTATACTTATTGTTATGAATTTGAATAAAAACAGAGTATTCTGCTGGCGGAAGCCATTCTAGATTTTCCCGCCGTGGTGTGCCTATATTGAACATCTTTTGTGTTTCATTTCTTTCGACCTCATAATCATCATCATCGCCGGTTGAAAGAAGCTGAGATCGGCGAACTACCCTTGTCTACATTCTTGTTTCCTGTATGGAACAAGTTATGTATATATATATATATATATATATATATATATATATACATATATATACAATCGGTTAACCGGTTAGTCGAATTAGGCAATTGATTGGAAGCCATGAGTACTTAGCATGTAGACTAAATGGTACCTACTGAAATTTATCTCAACTATATCTCAGAGATTTGTCTAATTCCGTGGATACGGGTCATTAGATGGATGCCTCAAGTACACAAGTTCATTCATACGCAACGATGTAGTGGGGCCAGGGCTGGGTAGGGCGGCGCTCTGGTACTTATTTTCGAGCCAGGGCATCGCCCTGTCACTTTTTTGATACGGAACTTACTTTTCAAGTATATTTAAAAAATATTCTGTGTAGAATTTTGTACATCAAATATCGTGCAGCAGACAGATATCACAAGAATTGAAAAAAATATGTATAGGTATATAGGACTGGAATATTTTGAAAACGTGAGTCATTACGAGAAAATTTATCCAATTGTATCAATCATTAACTACATGTACTTGGAGACATTAAATATGTTAAATAAATAACTCAACTTAAATAAATAGTTATTCCTAAAACTACACGTCGTTGTTTTGACTAATTTATTACTGGCTTAAATCATTTCTTTTTAACATCAAACTAATTTAATTTAAAATTTCCGTGGGAATACATGGAAGAAAAAAAATTGGGGGTGGGGGGATGTTAAAATCAACTATCCCCCCTGGTACTTTTTCGTTTAGCACTACACCACTGCTCTAATGTAGGGTTTAGCTTGTTTATTGAAATCTTGTTAACATTCTTTAAATATCAATATAATTTTTGAAACGGGCCATATGACAAACTTGATAGTAAATTTTTTAATTAGCTTTCAGTCCGATCACTTAATGTGCGCCAGTGCACGCGGGAATTTTTCAAGGAATGACCACAGGCGTGACACTAAGTGCACTCTCTTCTTTGTTATCATGATGCTGTTGACTTATGATGGTCATATGATGGGTCGATGTATAAAGCCGTCGTGACCAGCCTAAAAGCTACCCGTTTTCTTTGTGTGCAGTTGAACTTTTGTAAATATTACAAATATGTTCCTCAATAGCTTTTAAGACGTTTAATACATAACAACTTTACATCTGTTTTTATGACTATTTATGATTTTTGTGGCCTTTTAACCCGGCTTAAGTGTAAAATAAAAACACAGTAATATAAAATAAGAAAAAATATTAATAAAAAATCTCTTCAGGACAAGGTAACAACAAACTGTATTCGATGTCACGATATGTTTTTACGTTCCTTCGCTACCTACATTAATTTGAAATACCTATCCAAGATTATGGAACAATTTTTTTTTACATATCTATTCATATATAGTGTTACAATGCGTTCTGGCCACTGCGAATAGAACGCCAAGGCAACGCCACCGGCTAGACAGTGGTTGATATGAAAATGTGGATTCGGTTGCAATTGACTCCTGCGCACTTACCTTCAGCTGATGACCTTTCTTACACTTGTGGAAAATTTTTTTTGAGTGTTGTGTAATTCGGACTAGGAATCGAAGCTAATAAAAGAAGTAATTAACAACAAGATTGTTTAATACAAAATAAAAGGATCTTATACAAATAACCTCTCCAACCGGTCATAATGTGCCGCAAAGACAAACGTCGGAAACAATAAATACAGTTTATCACAATCACGACGACAAGCTCCTTGAATCATAAGTTAATTAAATGACACCAATCCTATACGAATACGAAGTTAAACCCACCTCCATGGTAGTAAATCGGTCGATCCACTTGACAATTACTAAAGGATAATAAGAGTCACATAACCTCAGATTCCGGTGCACACTGATTGACGCATCCTTCCGATCCGCCAAGACGCAGGATCGTGGCCGTCAGGCTGTATGTACCCATTATTCGATGGCAGAGAACACCCCAAATGGTACACGATTTCTTCGTACATCCCAGCTCTCTGTGACGCCAATCTCCAAACTACCGGGTGCCTCTACCCCGTGCCAGGAAAGGAAATTATTATTTCTGCATAGGAAGAGAGTACAATACAATTAGATACTACAATATTATATAGACGTGCACTAGGATCTAAAATATATTAATTTTACCCTTAACTTCCTATCGAACGAGTGCGTAAAGAATCTTCGTCGCGCGCATCCACTAAGGTCGCCCGCAAGTCAAGAAGTGTGTCTCGCGCGATCCTGCGCAGTCCTGCGCACCGCCACAGATCTCTTTACGCATGCGAGGAGGAATATTGCCCGTTGCATAAACGCGGCGGGTTATTCAAAAGGATCTCAACTCGAGAGATTAAATTCTAACATGACATCAGGTATGTTAAAATTTAGATTCTCACGGGTTGGGTATAATGTTATAAAGGAAGTTTCTTGAACCCGACACGTATCGCACAAATAAATAACAACAATAATATTTTAACTCACAGAATTACTAGTAAAGTTTAGTGATTTCACTTAGCTGTACAGTCGGCCTAAAACTACGTGTTTCATGATCGTTTTAAACTTCACTGATAAGGCATCTCGTGAAAGTGTATAATGAAATTTATCCGAAACGTTGGAACAACAGACTGAGTCCTTCTCAGAACCAACAGAAACAATATATATGTATGAACTAGCATCTCTTCTAGATTAGATCGCGTTTTTTTGTAGATTGATGATTTCCTAGGGGAAACCTAGGCCGACGTTTTGGCACGGTAACGGGTGCCATTGTAGAGGCGTTGCCTCAAAAAATCTCCCACAGTCGAGTAGATAATTATATATCCCGCAAAAAAACACCTTGACAATGGCACGTGTTAACCATATACCATAACCGAAACCACATACAAAGAGTGTGATCTTACCCAGAAGAGACGCCAGTTGCATACACTAGTGCTCGCGGAAACCATAAATTAAATATATATCAATTTTTAACTAGGTATATATAATATAAACAATATCTATATTATCATTTTTACAATAACTTATCTTGCACATATTGCACAATTTTGAATTAATAAAATTTATCTTTCTTTCTTTAATTGAAAATCGCTAATGCACTGTACATCATTGATTTCTGAGATTGAACCTTCTTCCTGAATAGCAATCCCCTTATATTACAATAAATAAAAAATTACCTTTTTAGTATTTACTACAATACTTGCAAAGAGATACTGAATCGCGAGTTTTATCTATTTGAATTGCTTCGCCAAGTCGAAAAAACCCAACTGTTTAAAATAGTCAACAACAAAGCAGTAGTAGAATACATCATTTTTTTTCTGTATTTATAAAATTTTATGGACATTCTGTATATAAATTTGTACTGAGATACACAGGTAATGTACGATATGATGCTTTTGTAAAGATATTTATTGTATTAGATACGTTTTTTATTAAACATTATTATATATACGTCCATCTTGATTGATTATTTAGCTGATGTCCTTTATTATAGAATAACGGTAATGTTTGATATTAGTAGATAACTATCTTGAAATATAGGAGTCGATATAAAGCAATTGCGGAGGAGGCAAAATTACATCCTGAAAGGCCATGGAAGAAGATGAAAAATAGATCTGCCACCACTTCGCTTAAAATCTTTACTATCTCAGAACACTAATTTTCATTCTCTCTTCCCTAAATTCATTTATCATACATCCTAATAATCTGTAGTTTTTTTATCCACTGCTAGATGAAAACCTCTCCAAGTGTCTCTTCATAGTTATTCGCTGCCACAATTTCCGCAGAATTTAATCATTTAGTCTACCCGGAAGGCTTTAGGACGGCCCGTCGGTCTCTAGATTTTTCACTGATACTCAACGACACTGCCTTCATTCAACTATTGTCCGTTCTCCGATCGATGTGACCTACCCATTGCTATTTTATTTTCTTGGCAATTATATTAATCGCTCTTGTATATTATTTACCCACAAGTCTCTTGTGTGATGCATTACTCTAAAGCACGATTGTGTGATCAGTGGCAAATTTTTACTACAGTAAAAAATTTTGGTCAAAAACGGGTTGTTTGATCATTGGCAAAGAACATTACTCACCGAAAGTACATTTAATAGTAAATTAATTTTTTCGTCCAATATCAGATGGTAAAAACCAAAACTCGTTAGTAAAAATGGCGGACTCTTCACAACAGTTTCAACAGTCATCTGATACACAGATACTTTGAAAATTGCAGTATACGTCAATGAATCGTTCAATATTCGACTATTTTAGTGATAATAGTTCGTCCGATGATGATTTCGCCGTTTAATTTATATTATCGAAGATTTTTCACCCGCAAAGTGACGATTAGCGATGAGTTGATGATTATTTCCCTAGCTATATTTTTAGGTGGAATTGACTTTGACAGTAGTAAATTTCACGTACAAACAACCCGCAAATATTTTTCACCACGGCTGATCGTAAAATATTACAATGGTCAAAATTTACTACTGATCATACAACTGGCCCTAAGTTTTTAAACATCTCTATAGGTCTATATAGGTCCATGCTCTGCAACCATACGTGAACACTAGAAGTATGTATTAATTGAACAGTTTTGTTTTATATACAGTGTATTACTTTAGTCTTTGAGACGTTTATCTTCAATCTGTTTTCTGTATTCTGTTCCTGTATTCTGTTTTGAAGATCGCAATATAATCTGTATTAAAATTTCATAATTCCGCCCAAATCCGCTTTCTTCAAATTAACTCCGTCATCTGAATCTACTAAATTCACTCAGTTGCTATGATCTATAAGCTTATCCCATACTGATAGAATTTTTAGAATCTTCTCGAATATTCGAATATATAAAACTTTTTGAATTCATTCACTCGCTTGGGTTTATTATAATTAAAATATTTACACATACCGGATCGAATCTATCATAATATTGAATGTTCAATTATCATTTTATCAATCTAGAACAATCTAGATCATATCTACCATCATTAATCATCAATTGATAATTATATCAACCTAGTAACACACAAAACTTAATAATTATATTAGTATCAAACACATGCAATAATTTACTATAATGTACCTACTATACACTCGTACATTATACACGAAGTTTACTATTATAAAACTTTTTTCATTTCTATAAAAATAATTGCGCTAAATTTAAAATGGTCCGTGTCCGTGCAAGAAATTTAAGACTCGAGATAATTTCAGAGATACAAATTTTTCACTCACAATATTTGTTAGAGACAACTCTCGGCTTTCGTGGTCCCCGTGTCCACACTATGTCTCCAATATCCGCCATCTGGCGTCTCACTTCGTCAAATGTCAGTCCATTGACCGTTTATGTTTCGTTCGTTAATATGGTTAATTTTAATCTTCCCAGCAACAGTTGAAACGGAATAATTTTGAAATTGAATTTATTTGCTTATCTAACATTTCGGAATAAATAGTATTTATGGCTTTGAGTTTAGTTTCGCTGTCATATCGAACGTTGTGTACTCTGCCTTGAGTTTTTGTCACATTTTCTGAGTTTTTCCCAGATCAAAATCTCAGTACGGGTATATATTAGTATTAAAATTTATCTCAGATAAGTCTCATCTTGTCTCATTTCATGGTCGCAAGCCATTATGTTCACCACTTGAAATATGTTGATTGCTTCATTCATACTAATAATAAAATGATAGGATGTTAATTCAATTACAATGTATTTTTGTATCATATTTCCAATCACACGTTCTGTTATATTCACGAGTACCTATACATTATGCAGTGTACGGTGTAATAAGTGATTTAATGTAGAATTTACTTGGTGTAATAATTAATTTTAAACATCTTTGCAATTTTAGTCAAGTCCACCGGACAAACTCTGTACATATTAATAATATTTTATATTGACTACTTTTTCGATAATTATGGCGAGACATGTTGATAAAATTTTGTTTAAATTTTAACTTAAGAGATATTTATAATATCTCACTTTACAATAATAATAAAAATTGATCATGCAGATAAAACGTGGTCATTATGCTCGAAAGAGAAAATAATGAGGTTGTCAGAAGCATACAGCTTTAATGAAATATACTAAAAAAGGAAAAATTACTCTGACACGACCAGGATACGTATGTTATGACTTGAAGGGATAAAAGTAAATTATTGCGGATAAAATAAAGCAACTAAATACAAAAACCTGATATATCTAAAAACGAATTCCAAATTGCCGTCGGTGAAAAGTGAAAAGTGTTGAATCGTGTGACTGGCGTGCGTCAAGTAGTTCATATAAATATATTATTAACGTGTTGAAATCTTACATCCGTTCCTGCTCTAATAAAAGCCACCACATGGAGGTTAATTTACATTTTATTTGATTTATTACAATCTTACATTGACGGTTGATTAAACTTATAAAGACTTGAGACAGAATTTCAAATAATCGAAGATAAAATGCCGGATGAGGATTAATCAAATAAGAAATAGTGTTAGAATAATGATAGACGGGAAAAAATATGTTTTACTGATTTAATTATCTGATGTCGTGTTTAGGTACTGGCTTGCAATAAATACCGTGTCAAAAACAGGTGTGTGAAACGAGTAGTGTTGTGTTATGTGTAAGTTTCATTTAATATCGGTTGATGGTTGATTAAACTTATAAAGATTTGAGACAGAATTTCAAATAATCTAAAATAAAATGGTGGATGAGGATTAATTTAATATGAAATAGTGTTAGAATAATGATAGACGGGAAAAAATATGTTTTACTGATTTAATATATGATGTCGTGTTTAGGTATTGAGTTTCAATACCGTGTCAAAAACATGTATGTGAAACGAGTAGTGTTGTGTTATGTATAAGTTCCATTTACTGTCGGGTTACTACCTATGTGGACTCTTTTATTTATATGACTTTGAAGCGCCTGATACCATGAGGTTTTTAACTTTAGACCTTTGTCCCTAATAATGTTCACTGGTTCATTGTTAACCCAAAAATCTGTACACAGAAGTTTAAGAATAATCTGAGAATATTTATTTAAATATTTTGTTCAAGCTTGCCCACAACATAGAGTAATAAACATGTCTAATCAAGTTAATGGCAACTAAACAGTGGCGTAACTACTGAGAATCAATTGAATTGGAGCAGACTGCTACAAGTAATATATTTAAAATGAAAATACTACGAAAATTATGGTTTATTGCAAATCAAGTCACCATTGTTAAAAGTTTATAAAATGTGTCATTATATCTATCACAAGAGTTTTTAAGAACATTAAAAGCGCTTAATCTTAAAAAATAAGTATGACAAAAATGTTACGTATATCGCAAAATACCCCTTAAAATTTGAATATTTCACATAACAGATACTTATGCCTGATCTTATATAATATTCAAATTATATAATTGGTATATCAATGAATTTAATTTTGATTTATTTATCATTAATAGTTGTCCATATCTTATTTGAATACATGCACTGCTTTACTTAATTACGTTAATTTTTTATCAATAGAATTAAATTATACTTAATTTTAATTAATAATACGTATTTTAATGTTTCAAAAGAGTGAGATATTAGCTTATTTTATTCCTAAAAATAATAATATTGTATCAACGGCTGCAAATGAATGTGAAGCAACATCACAGGCACGGGAGGTTGGGTCACTATTTTATGGGGTGATTCGTGGATAAAGCCTTCGCAACACAATATTGGTTAATAATAATACTTTATACGATTGACATCAAGATTTATCGATACGTTAAAACAAAGGTGGCAAACGCCGAAGACTGTTACGCAACATTAAATTACTACCAAGGACAACTGATACTATTTCTCTCCCTATCTAGCAGTAAAATCCTATTGTACCGACAAAAAGGCTGTGAGAATCGCCCGAGGCTTTATGTTAAGTTTTTTCCCTCAGCAATCCGGGTTAAGTACGGTCACAATGCAAATAAGCTCCATGATTTTATGCCCGTATACGGGGAACCCGATAATGACGTAGCTGTTTTTTTCCATTCGAAGAGTACATTTTACAATGACGACGATATTTTTTTATCAACCCATTGACGGAGATGAAACTCGTTGCATCCGTAGTGTTTACGCACTTTTGTACTTAGATAGGTAGGCCTGGTATAGAATTTTCAACATGTGTATTATTTTTGTATGAATTTAAAAACAGAAAACAAAAGCGAAGAAAAGTTCGGACAGACTTATTTACGGCGGTGATATAAAAACATTTTGTATTCTATATTTTCGGTTTATCGGTTGTGAGAAAGTTTCGGAAGCTGGCCAGCGGAGTTAACGACCACCAGACTAAAAGGAGAACGATATTGGCGTCTACAAGCCCAGGTTCACAAAGGTTGGTGTATTTTGGATTTGCATAGATTGAATTATTGTATTCAACATTACCCATAGAAAACCCAGGACTAGCTATCAAAGTATTTACGGCTACACGTAGGACCATAACTATTCCAGTTCCACTGAAATTTACAATGAGACAATCGACAATAAATAATACAATATAAAAAAAAACACTTTGTTTAAACCACTATTTATTGATGAATTAACATGCTTCAAATCCAATGGTCCCTTCTTCAGGATACAATGTAGATATACTAAAAATAAAAATACAAGCATAGACAAAAAACAAAACTAAAAATGTAAGTGATGGGTAACTAATTAAGAACTTCTGTGAAAACAAATTTTAAAGGTAGCTATATCCGAAAATAAATAATATTTATAATGTTTAATTTACTATTAACACTTTTTTTTATTTTTAATTAAACTAACTGTAAACTATAGTATTAGTATGAAAAATTTCTAAACTCTTATTAATGTCAAAAAAATGGTTTATTTCCAAAATATGATTGGAAAATTCAGAATAATTATTGCTATTTAGACATCTCAAATGCTCCTTAATTCTAATTGCATATGCCTAAGTATTATCTAAGAACTGATGTTTTTTTCACGAAAGCGTGAATGTTATATGAAACAAGTGACTAATTTTGTTCTTACTATTTAATAAATAAACTAAGCAGTACTAATATTCATTTATTTTATATACACTTATTTAGGGAATCCTTTTTTCTATTCTACATTGTAAGCGTTTGTTCTTCTTCTTCCATACATATATATATATATGTATATATATAATATTTCGCAGAAATTCTAATCAAATACAGCATATTTTAAAGTGCTGGCGCTGTAATTTAAGCACTCTATGCATGTTAGTTATATTTATACACATAACTCAAACATAAATGTTAAAAATATTTGAATAGCTCAGAATATCCCAGAAAATAAACATGTACACGTACAGATGGTACGTTATACTGACTGTTCTTCACACCAAGACATAATTCACAATGCACGGTGGCGGATTGATTACCTATAAAATTTTACGATCCTTTATGATGGCCCTATACTTATGAGTACGAGTTTAACTTCAACATTAAATTGTGAGATATTAAGCATTTTACATAATTTTAAAATGCCATATACCTTTAAGAAAAATGAAGTTATTAACCCAAAAATACCATCAAATTATATTTTATTAACTATAAAAAAATTAAAATGCACAAGCATAGTCTCTTTCTTTACGTTATTTTTTCGGTTTGTTTGGTTCACATCATTGGAGATTAGTCTTCAAAAAAAGTGCCTTACCCACTTTGTGACATAAATATCATCACTCAGTTTCCTTGTTGGTGAGCATTGTACCTCCATGAGGTATCCTGCTCCTCGTGACGATTCCTTTCCACCTATCTGCATTGCGTACTTAGTCTGAAAAGCCGATGTGAAAAAGCCAATGGCTTCATCACCATGTCAATTCAGCGAGGAGATCTCTCTTGGCATCAGTTTCTTCATATTGTTGTATTTTTGAACACAATATGGCCAAAATAAATTTTGAAAAGTCTTTCTGTTATACGTGTAGCTCTTCCAGAAGGCTTTCTTTTGTTTAGTGCAAACCAACGGGATTTTTTTAGCACTAGATTTCTTTTTTTTCCTCTTGATAACCCTCAACGTCCAAATTTGCATGTAGACGATAGAGGCATATAAAGATGACGAGCGCCTTGACCAGCTGAACAGTGACAAAAATAGAAGAAATAATATCTACAAATAGTAAATAATATGACAAACAATGTTATGTTATTTAAAAAATTTAATTGAATTGTTTTAAAAAATTCAGTGTACCCAACCTACAAAAGATTTTTCAGTTTTGGCACAGAATTAATATTTCTATCATTACTACATCCGTTATCTTTTTTCATAGACTTATTTATGAACGATGTTGTAATTACTGCCCGCTTCAGCACAAACCTTGGTCTAGTGAGGTGAGCAGGATGCGTTGCAATCACATGACTCGTGAAAAAAATAGTATACACATACGTATACACCAACTTGCCATAAAATCCAATCATAAAAATTAAAGACCTGATTGCTACCTCCATGAAATCTTCTCGCGAGTGTGTCGGAGCTCCTGCCAGCCGCTGTCATTTATGTCGTATGCCAAAATATTATTTGACCTTCTTACTTATGATGAGTTCTTCCCCATTCTGCCCTTTAGACAATCAGGTAACTAAAAATTGGCTCAAGGCAATAATACTCTTCGATGCGTAACTAGTCCCTCCAAAAACTTCAATCGAAGAGTCTGCTATTTTTTTGTCATATCAATTGACAAAAAAAAAATTATAAAAATACAACAATTGATTATTGTCTTATATATATTAAATATTTGTATATACGTATATACATTGAAGGATTTTTCTTTACATTTTCAATGTCATGCAACTATTTTATTATGAATTATTTTGCCAACTTTTTATTTTTAAATTAATTTATATAAGTAGATAAAAAAAACATTTTGTTTGTCTTACTAAAAAGCCCCGATGCAAGGCCCAAAAAATTATATTTGGATTATTTATGTTATTATAATTTCAGAACGATGCAAAAAAAAAAATTAAAGTATAATTAATTATAAGATAAAGTAGGTAACATGAATAATAAAAATATCAACATTTAGAGAAATAACAATAATATAAAAATAAAGTTTTTACGACCCAAGACGAGAAAGATATTTAGTATCAGTGAATTAATTTTAATCTTGATTTTGTTTTCGATTCTCAATTTATAGTGCAAAATGTATGTATTTAAAAATTGGATATTTTCCTATGTTACGTAACATTTTATTTTAATTTTTTGGTAATATAAGAACTCCAGAAAATAGATATGTGATCATTAAAAATATATCATATTGTATATCGATTCACTGCATGTATTGTTGGTGTTGAAGTTAAAACAGGCTGGCCACGCTACGAGATATACGCTCGAGGATATCGGATCTTCGAAGGAGGTTCAATCGGCGAAAGACCCGCAGGCTGTTGGCATTTATCAGATGGAATGACAATATAATATGTGTGCATCACTGATTGGATCCTTGCAGCCCAAGATCGTGAAGCTCGAAGACTGCGTGAAGTTGACCTTAGACCTGGAAGGTTTTTTTGGCACACTATCGAATGTCCTTCATTCCTGTATTGCCCTAGGTGAGACCGTCGCTGCATTACTGTAATAGATCAAAATGATGCAATGAATAATAGCTAGTATTAGAAAATTGTTCTATTATAATTCTCTATTGGTGTTTTTACGATTTGGCCTTTATCTAGTGTAATATTTTTTTATCCTAATTTACGAGTAGACATCAATTTTAAAAACATTGCAATTTTTTGTTGGTCATGTTCATATATTCTTTTTTCTTACCTTTTCGTCGATCCAATATTTTAATTGTGACATATTTTCATATTAAAAAAGTGCACATTTATGAGATAATTATAAATGTTACATTTTTTTATTCGAATATTTTAATATTAATTGAGTGTGTAATTTCTGATTTCGACTACTGCAGGTATGATCCGTACTCTCGAAGGGCATTAAAAAGTATTTTAAACTTCATTAAGGCCATTTGTGTTACAAAATTTATTTTTTATTGGTTTAATACAATTCGAGAGAAATTAATTCTCAGTAAAAAAATGATGAACTCTTTTATAAGTAGATATTGCTGTGATTAATGCAAAAAATATGACGCATTCATTATTAAAAAATTGAGCGCGTATATTTAGTACACTTGTGGTTATGAGTAAAGATTGCGAGTGTGTGTGTGTTCAGTCCACTAGGAAGAAATTAAATAATATCAAATTTATATTTGATATTTTCGAATTTCATTTGTTAGGAAATGGTTGCTTAGCATTACACTTTATTTAGGTAAGTGGTTCTTATTAGTTCCTCGATTTTATTATTTATTATTATTATGCTCGTAATGCATCTCTACAAGTCCCGGTCCTGGTCTCTCCAGCCATCTATCCACCGCTGTGGCACTCTTCCAGGTCTTCGTAGGCCCAAAATTATGCCCAGTATAATATCATGTTCTAGAGCAGTGATGGCGAAACTATGACACGCGTGTCAAACGTTACACGCCACAGTGTTTTGGGCGACACGCCAGCGTTCACTTATATTTGAATTATCAAAGAACATGTGTCCCACCACCAGACGTCTACCCGACAACAACGTTTGAATTTATCACTACGAACATATAACATATGAATCTCTTTTAAAACAATTAATTAAAATAAGCAATTAATTAATTGACATCAAATCAAATACACACCGACCACAAAAGATTTGCAGTCACTGTTCTAAGCTGTCACTTTGAAACCATCGACAGAGATATCTTTAAAATGGTTTAAGGAATACCTAGGTAATAGACACCAAACCACTAAAGTAGATGACTTAATATCTGATCCTCTCCTTATATCGTTAGGAGTACCACAAGGGTCAGTTCTTGGATCTATCCTTTTCATTATCTATATAAACGACATTGTAAAAATTCTAAAACATTGCAAAATAAGATTATTTGCAGATGATGCACTCACATATATTTTGGGAGACAATTAAGCAACTTTACTTAATGAATTAAACTATGACTTAAATAATATAACAATTTTGCTGAAGAAAAATAAACTAAAATTAAATTTAAACAAAACTAAATTAATGAATATTGTAAATAAAAGAATACCAAACACACCAACAATTATCATAGATGGTGAAAGTCTGAAGGAAGTGACTGAAATAAAATATTTGGGAGTCATAATAGATTCAAAATTGAATATATCGCAAAATACAAGATATGCGACTAAAAAGATTTCTAAGAAAATTTCACTTCTGGGAAGGATCAGAAGATTTATTAGTACCGAGTCTTGTAAAATAGTATACAACTCTGTTATTATTCCTCACATCAACTATTGCAGCAGAATTTTGTTTTTGGCTAACGAAGGAATTGCAACAATTGTCAGTGTGTCAAAATAAAGCTTTAAAAATAATACTCAGAAAAAATAGATATACAGTACAATGCTGGAAGATCGATGACTCTTAAACAGAAGATATATTTTGATATAATGGTGTTTATTTATAAAATCCACAATAATAATATTATATATCAGTGGAATTTACACGAAAAATTGATGCAAACGAACATGAGCATGAGCTTCATACAAGGAGGGAGATAAGACTGAAACTACCATTCAAGATGAAGGCCAAAGCTGAGCGATGAAGATTTTTAATGAAATGCCAGAAAAGATAAGAAAGGAGGAGAAATTAAATAGATTTAAAATGAAACTGACTAAATGTCTAAAAAATAAGTTTTACTAAAAGAAAATACTTTAATCATGTTTATACTAGAACATATGTAGGAGTGTTTATGTATGCACTATGTTGCGAATTAAATAAATAAATAATGTGGAAAAAATCTTTATTTCACAGCTTTAGATAGAACGCGCTGTAGTTGGATTTGTTGCAGGATTGAGGCATTCTTGTGTCGTGCTGTCCACAGGTAGGTACTGTGAAAGTTTTTAAAATCAATTTTAAACGCACAAATAAATTAATTACCGAAACGCGAGTGGACATTTTTTAATATTCGAACATGCGAGTATTGTGGTTTTTCGAACATGTGAATTTTTTAAAAGTGAACGTTTATGGGTCAATAAATTATAAACAGGTAGTACACTTAGATGTTTGATTTAAAACTGTTGTGCCGGATTACGCGTTTTTGCACTTACCGCCTGGTTTGTTACTCGACGTTAACAGATGTGATGTGGTGCCAATACCTACCGTGAAATAATTCTATGCTTGTAATACACAAATCTTTTGTACAACGATGATATTGCAATACGTACACTTTCAGCTGTGGTATAATTCAGTGCGCGTAATGGTGATTGGGCATAATTAGTAGCAAATAATATTTCTCTTTGGAGATGTCTTGAGTAATAGCTAACTCCTGACTGCCCGGCTGCGGTTCCAATAGTTTCAACAATTCCGAACACTGCTACCATTCTGACTAATTGATTATAAATCGATCGAACAATTTATTTTACCTCACATTCTTCCCTGAGGACAAAATGAGATACAGCAAAATATTATATGTTCAATCTTTAAAAACATCACATATGTCCCTATTATTATGAAGATGGTCTAAGTCATGTTTCTTTCGTTTCGAGATAATTAAAGGTTTTCGTTAGAATTGATTAAAATTTATTTTTTTATTAACACAATGTTTTAAACATTATTTAGTCTACTAAATTTGTAATTTATTTTGACGTATAAATGTTGCATGTAGCTTATATGAAAATAAAAAAATTAAGTTTGGAATGACTTACTCTATTATCGAAATAATACACTAAATATGAATCTTCAAATTTTTAATAATTTTTACGATTTGGAGCATATTGTATTAATTTTAAAAAATGTGACGCGAAATAAATTATTGTTTAGACTTAGACCATTTTCATAATAATGGGCACACATATTACATCGAAGTAAATAACGTAAGTATAATACAGTAAAATACTGATGTTCTATGAATATTATTTATAACTCAGTCTTTCATGTTTCACTGTACCTCAAATTTAAAAGTCAATCTTCAAGAATCAATATTCACGTCAGTCCCTTATAATGAAGAATCGCGATCTTTATGAACTATCGCTCTCTTAACAATACTTCTCCACTTTTCTCGACATCATGCAGATCTGAGGGCCGTCACCAGAGTAGTTAGCGCCTGTTACCTTTTCCACTTGATCAGTCCAATGGGCAGGGGATCTTTATCTTTCTCACCACACGTCCCCATTTTTGTATGCTGAAAACGATGTTTTAACAATAAATAATAATTGCTAATTAAAAATATAATTTATTTAAATAATTGGATAAAATACTTTGTTTAAACCACCATTTATTGATTATTTTACATTTTTAATACCCACGGCATCTACTTCAGGAAATAATCTATACTGAAATTAAAAATACAAGCATAGATAAAAACAAAACTATAATGTAGCGAATAAGTAAGAACTAGTATGAAAACAAATTAAATTTAAATTGAATGTTATTTTATATAAAATGAGACCACAAAGTAATTTTTCAATTATTGAAGAAGAGATAATTTATTTAATTAAATCCAACAATTGAGCAAAACATGTCGGAACAAAAACGGATCTTTCACTCTCGCATGTTCGTATGTTGGTGAATTTGTTCATTTTAATGAGTATAATCTCATTTTAAATAAATTTCAAGACAAAATTAATATTCAATAATCTCCACATCCACTTCATCACCATCGAAATCAAAATTATTGTTATTAACATTCGGAACAGAGCTGCAGCAGTGAACTCTTCTGAAAGCTTTCAAGCGGCCATCTTTCTTTTCATCTTTAGTTAATCTTTGCGCGCAGGTTATGGGCCTAACTCGACAAAACCAATACTGATATATCTCTTACATAGGTGTGTTGCCCGTTCTAGATAATACGCCGTGAGTTATAAAGTTCCGTAACCTCACACAATAACCCCAATCACCCGTGATGACAACGGTGATTCGTTTTACTGATGATACCTCATCAATTAATCTCACCGCTTCGGTTAATGTCTCGCATTTTGGCTCGCGATTGGTGCGATCTGCGTGTAGCCAGCCAATCTAATCTTCGGGTTATTGGGGTCAAACTGTTGCAGACGCCGCGCCGTGTCATCAATAATTTTTGAGCAAGTTACACGGGCGCATCACGTGACGTATTATAATTTATATTCTTTTTTCAAATGGAAAAGTGAATGCGCAAGACCTGCAAAAAATGTTATTTATTTCCCGACTCGCATTATATTGAAGATCGTTGCAAATGTGTAAATCAAATCTATAATACGTTAAATTTTACATATTAATTATAGTCAGATATAGAAAATAATATTTTTATTTATCTATAACAAAAGAATTACTTCACAAGATTAATGAAAATGTTCAATGATTTTTAATCATTTGTTGCCACGATTAACATGCCGGATCATACTTTCAGATAAAATTGACTAGGCTACGTTTTACTCGTAAAATAGGGGGATAATTGAATATATATATATATATTCAATTACAGTATAATATATATATATATATTCAATTACAGTATAATATATATATATTATACTAAATGATTACCGTGTACTCAAAACTCATACTGCAAAAAAATATATCAAAATAGTTGTACTAGCAGAAAACAATCAGCGAAACTGGTTGCCTATTCTAGGTGGTGGCCGCTTTGCGGGTAATAATTACCGCTGCGGCGACAGCATTTTCAATGATAAAAGTATTATTTATCTTTAAAAAAGGGATGTAGGCTTCCACAGTACAACTTAATTTGACAACATTAACACGTATACACTGCTAATTTTGACGCCGCCTGGCAACATATTATATTTTGATATTCGGTAATTAAAGCGGTTTGTGTCTTGACTAAATATAAAAAATTAATAAATTCGCAGGCCGGTAAGAGCTGAAACACGCTTCCGAAATCTGAGTCTGAGAACATTAGTCCATGCTGCCATGACTCATTTTTAGCACAATATAGTATATAGATAAAAACAAATAAAATGTATCAACTAGAAAGATGTACAGAAAACTATTTATCGAAAAAATATTTTAGTAGCAACCGGGATAAAAAATTAGAAAATGGTTTTCCACAATATACAACTTAATTTGACAATGTTAACATGTAACTAAAATATTTTTCAATAAATAGATTTTTCCGTATATCTTTCTAGTTCATTAATGTAATTTGTATTAAAAATACCACAGAACAATCTTCTGAAAATGCAACATCACAAAAAAATGTTTTCTCTTAAAATATAGGCACAGAAAAATTATATGCTGCGTCTTTATGTTGATATATTTTTACTTTTAATATGTGAAAATCAACACCAAATTTGGTGTCAACACCGTAAGATTAATTATATATAGTTTTATATATATATAGTCAAAATTCAGGTTCGGTCTCTTATATTGCAATATCCAAAAAAATATGAAAGCATTGAATTATTTAATCAAAATTTATAAGGGTACCTAGAGAATTTTATTATCTTTTATAAAAAATTATACCTTATGCGCTTATATTTAAATAATTACTAGAAATGATCCTGTAAAACCTGACCGAAATTGTTCGTCGCTCATCGACACCTATTTATATGACGATCGTGTCATGCCGCCTCTTAAGTAAGGGGTGTTTTTTTAGAGGTTTGTTTTTCGAATTGGCAACACTTTTTTCAACGACAACCAATTTTACAGCTGACAGCTGATTTGTGTTCAGTTTAGTTTGCTATTTCACCATGAATAGACTTGCAACAGAACAACGCTTGCAAATTTATTTTGAAAATCGTGTTTCAGTTCACGAAACTTAGCGTGCGCTACGTCCGTTTTACGGTAGACTTAATCGTCCATCCGAGTAAGTAATTCGAATAACCATGGATCGTGTTCACACCACGCATACTTTAATTGATAATACGCATCCACCGAGACGTCGTGCAGTCCGCACCGAAGAAACTGTCGCTGTAGTGGAGCGTAGTATTGAGGAGGGCCCGAATGAGTCGATTCGCCATCGTGTATGACAATTGGAGCTGTATCCATCCAGTTTATAGAAGATCCAGCTGGTACAAGAATTGAAGCCGCTTGACCATCGTGCGCATTGTACGTTCGGTGAATGGACCGAAAACGACTTAGCTCTTCATCCTCATTTTCAACACCAAATTTGGTGTCAACATCGTAAGATAGTTGTGTTACATTTTGTGATGATCAGCTCCTTAATTTATATTTTAGAATTTAGGAAGGTGCTTTTTTATTACTTACTTACTTACTTACCTCACGCTATTTCCCCGTGGGGGTAGGCAGAGAGGATAGAGCGCCACACTCTTCTGTCCTGACACACAATTCTCGCCTCATCCACATTCATACATCTTCTCATAAAAGCTCGCCGATTGTTGAGGCTTCTAACAGAACCATCCTCCATTATCTGGTTTATCTGGTCGAGCCAAGTCTTCCGCGGACGTCCTCTATTTCTAGTGCCATCAACACTTGCATCATATATATTTTTTACCATTCTCTCCTCATTCATCCGTTCCCTATGACCGAACCACCTAAGTGATCTTTTTTAATCTTACTCACTGTACTAACATCAGCTTTACATTCTTTCCTTATTTCTTCATTCTTTACTCTGTCATAAATAAATTTGCCACAAATACGTCTAAGTGATCTCATTTCCACTGCATTCAGTCTACTTTCGTTCCTTTTCTGTTTCTGCCAGCTCCAGGCCTCGCTTTCATACATCAGTGTCGGTACCAGGATTCCATTGTGCACCGCTAGTCTTACCTCAGTTGACAAATTCCCGTTAGATATAATTCCATTCAAAGCGCCGTTCACTTTATTTCCTGCAGTCACCCACCTTTCGAAATCATTCTCAGCCTTTCCGTTTCTATCAAACATACTTCCCAAATATACAAACTCATCTACTTGTTCCAAACATTCATTACCTACAAGTATTTAGCACGGTGTCTTGCTTTTTTCCTTCTCTAATACCATCACTTTCGACTTGTTAACATTCATCATGGGGTCGCTTTTCTTGCATACATCGTACATTCTACTCACCAGATTCTGTTTCTACTACTATTTTATTTCCCTCGGTTATTATTTATTATTACGTAAGATGACGTAGCTGATGAATATAATATGTGAAATATCTCAAAACATGATTTTTGATATTTAATATGAGTTATGGTTCTATGCTACTTGCGTGCATTTTTATATTCTGTTTAAATTTAAGAAAGTTTTGAAATGCTTCATTGTAAAGTGGGTATGGAAAATAATAGTGTGATATTAAAATTAGACTCTATTTATCTTTTAGAGATCTTCGGTTGGGTCGGGATAAGATACACCATTGTAAAAGTGATTTATGATGCTTACGTAAAGTAAGTTGAAGAGTTGGATACGTAGTTATAAATTGCCGGCCGCCTTTTACATTAGATATTAAAATATACTTATATTTTAAGTTTGCCGTTGAATTAGTAAGGTATTAATAAAATTAAGTACGACACAATTCAAACATACATTTTATAACATGAATTAAGTATTTTACAATATTAAAATTACATGGTTTTCTTTTCGCTTACCTCTCCAAAAAAGAGACTAGCTCTTGCGCTTGGAAAGGGAGTTACACAATAATAATTTTATATAGAGTGTTATATATTTATAGTCTACATTTATTTCTCTATATAAGATTATGTTTCAGATGAATACATTCATATGTCTGTATATAAGATTATGTTTCTGATGAATACATTCATATGTCTGTATATAAGAATATGGTTCGGATGAATGAAGAAAAATAAGTATTTAAAACTTTGAAAACTTCAATACCTCGGACATGTGCTAAGATATCCAAAGAAGTACGAGATCTTGCACCTCATAATGCAGGGAAAGATTGCTGGAAGTCGAGACACTGAAAGAAGAAGAATGGCTGAAGAACCCAAAGTAATGGTTTGGGCAGTCTACTAGAGAGCTTTTCAGAACAATAATAATAAGTAATAAACAAAGTGATGATAGACAACGTCCACTGAACGGATAAAGCATCATTCACACTGGTCATCACAAAAATCATTTGTTCAAAAAAATTACGTTTCTTTATGATGTGTAGAGTATGGCCATTGTAAGAATGCGGCTGGATTTTCACTCGCATCCGACTAATAAGGTTGAATATATTAAAAAGCGATCATATTTCACAAAATAGTGAGAATAATTTAAATGAATGCTGATTGGCGTCATATTAGATTAGGCAACACCATTTCTTCAAATATGTTTCAGTGCAGATAATTTCAGTATCATTCTTATATTGACCATACGCTTATTATATTTTGGGATACTCAATATGAATCAGAAGTCAAAAACATTCTAACACATACAATTTTATGAGAAAACCGGGTTATTTTGGAAAAGATTATGAATTTTGAAAAATGTTAGTATTTAAAAAATGATTAAATATAACGAGTTACACAATAAGAGTAAAGAAATTTTAGTAATTTAGTTTTTTTTAAATAAATTATTAATTAATTAATAAATTAAAAGAATTAAACCGGGACTAAAAATGTTCTTAGGTTTTCACGGTCGTTCAGAATCTTCCGTGTACAGTTTTCTGAGCCAATCTGCCGTGCATATCTGACCTTTCTGGTAGACGTTTCGGATCTCATTACAGAGTTCATCATCGGGGCTGATGTGATGTATGACGATTGGTGTTGTAACTAAGTACACGGTTGCAGTACCGTGTCGAATGCAGGATGTATTGTTTTTAGGTACCGTAATAATAACCGCTAATACCGTGTCGGTGTTGGTGTTATGATTCTGAATCTTTATAGTTCTATGCAAAGTAGTCACTGTCGAATGGAGGCAATAATAACCGACTTGCCTATCAATATAGAAATGAGTTTTAAGTTAAGTTTTTCTTATCGGAACATAACAATTGATCGTTGTTAAAATGTTGGACAAATGTTTTGAGAATAAATATGAACAAACAAATTCTGCTTCAATGGAAATATGCAAATGTAAAAAGGACCATAGATAACATCTAAGAGTTGGTGATAAATAGGTTCATCCACAATTAGTGCATTAAAACCGAAATTATGGAATCTCGTGTATTCCTAATATAGGAAATCAATTATGTTAAAATCACTAATATTAGATTTTCAGAATCAGCAAACTTTTATAAATGACGTCATTATTTTCATGTTGCGCGTTCTACGAGGACAACGAGTTAGAATTCAGATTTTACATTTGTTCGATCTTTATAGCATATTCATGGATCGCCGGTTGCCGTGTGTGCGCATGTGAACGTGACATACGGAGATATAATGGTTCCTGTCTATTATCTACCTATTATCCCCTTCCCTATATCCAGAGCATGACCTTTTCTGTGGTTTTTTATATCTATGTTTTTGGACCAGTTGAGTGAACGAGTTAACGTTTACCGTATAAGTGCGTTGACTGCCACCAAGTGGGAACAAAATATTGCATTGTGAATTATTGTCCTGCTGTGTCGGACTGATTGTATAAATGCTTACTTGCTAGTGTGCTTATTGTGTCACACTTCACGCCATCAACGAAGTGTAAGTTTAAGATTATATCGTGCAGAACAACGGAGCTATGTGCTCCGAAACTAGAAGACCTGTAGCTCTAATGGAAGAAGAAATACAGATAGTTAGAGTAGCAACTCAGGCGAGTCGTACTACTTCCCGGTGTCTGGTTGGTCCTTGAGACCTACCCTGTCCCCTTTTCCTGATTATTTCATTAATATCCATATTTTTCCCTTATTTTCCTTTTCCCGCATGCGATCATCTTTGGTCCGGCGGCCGGAGTTTGCACGCACAATATTTGTTATTGATCATTGTTTTGATCCTTTTGAATTTCTAAAATGTTTTATTGTTAATGTTTTGAGATATAATACACACTACCTGAAAAGTACTATATAGTAACACCTGAAAATATATTGTTTTTCTATAATAAAGGACATGAGAATTGTTATTTAAAAAATTGATAATACTGATATTGAAAAAACATTGGTATTGCAACCTTTAGTCATACGCCCTTCCATTGATATTGCAACCTTTAGTCATACACCCTTCCATTGGTATTGCAACCTTTAGTCATACGTCCTTCCATTGGTATTGCAACCTTTAGTCATTACGCCCTCCCTTTGAACCAATGTCTTGTAAGACTCGAAAGATCATTAAATTATAAAATATATAATAACGTAATTTAACTACCCGCTCGACAGAAAAACTTACTATAATTTCTAATTTTACTACGCAATCGTCAGTGTAATGTGTAGGTAAGTGGGTGTAACAGAATTTAAATACCCCATAAAATTATAAATAATTATAGGTAAATTACGGTACACTTACTTACAGGAATATAGGTTTATGACTCTACTGACTACATACATGATAACCAATAATCATGTATGTAGTCACTCAGGTACCAAATAAACTGAAAATACTTGAAAATATAAAAATGCAAAGACGACTCCCGAGATCATTGAAGCATAAGGTCATACAAAATGATGCTAATGATGTCATTAAATAACATTGTATCATTTTAATCATAATAATTGAATATCTTTATGTTGTTAGGAATCTATTTTAATTAAAAGCTTATTAAAATGCTTGTTTCATGTGTCTAGAGATTTTTAAAAAAATTATAGTATGTTTATACTTCATTTCTGATTAACATTTCAGATCTCATCCCAAATATCAATAGGGTTGTCTGTGTACTGTACGTGTCTTATGGCAATACCTTGTCGATGACAAGGAAGTGCATTGTGTTAGTTCCAGCCATTGCATGTAAATATATGAATGAAACCTTCGTCTCGGTTGATAGTTTTGCGGGGCGGGATAACACGAGAAATCAGCGACATCATCCCCGACGATGAAACCTGAGATAGGAGACATAGGTATATACGTTAAAATACCTGAAAAACCCGACGTAAATAATTTTGAACGGTGATGAAGTGAGATGAGTTAAATATGAAAGCTTTAATATCATTTAATTCCTGTTTAACATTGATTCATTCATCAATTTATAAGGTAAAAATAATATTATAATAACAATAAATAAAAATACAATATTGACCTGTAAAAGATTATTCCACGATTCACGCCTCCAGAGGCGTGCAATGTACACAAAAAAAAGCTGTGTTTTACCAAAAATTCTAGGAAATAAATATAAATGAAATATTAATTAAATGTATTAATTAGAAAGATACATATAAAATCAATTTTACCGAAAATTATTCATTCGAACCTGGATCTCTTTCCAAACCGTAGAAAGTGCATTATCCAACTATGCTACAGCGACATTATTTTTGACGACAAATTTTTGAAACTATATGTTACACCATTTTTTAATTTATACATTTGTCGTTTATTTTTCGACAAAATTGATTTTATATGTATATCTAATTAATATTTAAAATATCACAAACCTTTGTTCTGAATAATTACAACTTCACAATAAGAATGTGTTCTTCTAATAATATAAGTTTTATCAATGTCTCCAAAATTTAACAAAAATGAATTGTTAATTCTGGCGTCTGCTATCGGTTTACTCAAAGGTACATATATGTATATCTTTCTAATTAATATTTAAATTATCACAGACCTATGTTTTGAATAATTACAACTTCACAATAAGAATCTGTTCTCCTAATAAAATATAAATTAAATAATTGTATTAACATAAACGGAAACGATATTATATATTTAGTGCCACAGTAGAGATTTTAATTGCTTAGTTCTAAGAACTACTATGATAACTCACCACTGTACTCATGGCGCTCTTGTGTATTCTATATACTTTATTCAATCTTTAAGCTAGTTAACTACTTAAGTCATATAATTTGCTGTTTACTGAATTGAAAATTCCTTTCGGCTGATCAGTTATATATGAAGTCTTTACCTATGCTGTTTTTAACAGAATAACATCAGAAAGGCTTACAATTGCATACAAACCATTGAACTGTCTACTTCCTTTTTTACTAATTCGCGAATTTTACTGTCTTACTGTATTTAACGTGTTGATTTCATGGCCGTTCTTTGCGTTGGAGGTGCATGAATTTGTTTTTGATTTGGGAAAAACAAAATGCAATTGGCAGAACTATTTCCTACGTTAACCTTTAATAAAAATAATTATTTCCTTTAGTTATTACGTGAAGGATTTTCAAACAATAAATTAATCATGTTCAGTCATAGAAATTGTTCTTAAAAACATCCACACATTTTTTATATGGGTAAGAAGATATTAATTTACGTAAAAACTTAATCTTAAAAAACACTATTAATAGTACTCCAAAATTACAAATAAATACATGGTAGGGTCGTATAAACGACGGATTTATTTTGTCTAAAGACGTTGGTTAAATGAAAGTACATATATTGTATTACATATATTATATATGATTGTATAATATCATTGGTAACGGCATAACCTAAATCTATATCTACTGCACCCCACTGCACGCATAGTAAATAGCTCAGATATTGAAATTTTGTTCTCATATCGATGAATGAATAAATTATTAATGTCCTTAATCACTTGCAAGTTACACATTGCCTCTTGATCAAGTGATTAAGATAGCCTCGCTCTCAGGAGACCAAATTAATTCTACTTTCAGGGCTCAAGCGGTTAGCTTAGTTTGAAAATACTAAGAATTTTGATGTGACACGTATTCTGTATACACATCTATTTTTTTAAATAACAAAAAAAAATATGTATGTTAAATTTGACATTTTCATGGATCAAGTAAAATGTCAGATAAAGTTTCTCCTGAGAGGCAACACTTCACCGATAAGGCACCCACTGAAGATGGGATGAAGATTTGCCCGAAACTTTGGACCAACAGACGCGGGATAACCAAAAATCTTCTAACACATATATATTATAAATACTTGGCCGGCCAACTGACATTTTTTTCTATTCTAAGGGTAACTAAAATTAATTCTATCACTTATATTTATTACAAAATATAATTTTATTAATAAAGCTTTTCACTATTAAATCATTTTCAATGCATAACACGAATCGGGCCTGTATTTGGGATAATTCTACAGTGCGGCGTTCCGGCTCGTTCCGTCCATTCCAGAAACTTTATCACCGACATTTAATATACAGTGAAACCTCTATCTATCGTTTTTGAAGGGACCTATTGAAATAAATAATGAATGCGGGAAAACCATGCATGCGGAAATACAGAAAAAAGTTACATTTTTCAAACATAAATGTTTAATACATATTTTAAAAAAGATACACATTTCACATGTAAATGAATATGTTTAAATAAAAATAATATTAGAAAGCTATACAGAAACGAAAATATAATTAATTAAACTTCGTATTGTATAATATCAAGCAGCAGTCAGTAGCAGCATTCTCTCTCTCTCTCTCTCTCTGAATGTTCCGCTCATTTTTTACAAGTGCCGTTAATCGAAACCAGGCATTTAGCGTTATGATGCGTAATTTAAACGAATAATGCGCTAAAATTATGCATATAAAAAATATCCATGCGATCTATTTGGGGTGTTTTGTATGAAATAAATTCGGGACTGGAAAAAATAAACGATACATGCGGGAAAACGATTATTCGAGGAATGATCGTTAGAGATTTCACTGTAAATATATGTAGCGACCGGAATTCAAATCCACCGCCATCTCAGTCGGCATCGACGCTAGCGACAGCGCTGCCGGCTGCTGCTACAAACCTGGCTCGAAATTCACCGCTAAGGAGTCTCTCTAGTTTCATCGTTCTACAACGGCGGTCTTGTCGGCCCGGGAGCGCCGAGCGAGACCGCCAATTCGTTTCACATCATTTCATTTCGTAATACACACGCACCTTCTACATTTTCATTCATTCATTTCATTCTATGTCTTTCTTGTTTTCATCATAATGTAATAAAACCTCAACACGCGCAAACATATCTTTCATTTAACCACCGACATAACCCCCAAATATACATATATATATATGTATATTTACATACATATATAAATATATTTACATATACATTAACCATCAATTGTTGAATTTACATTTCAAATTGAAAACTTATGTTTTTATGGGCATTTATGAACGTCCACACAAGTACATAAATGAAAGTCATTTTCATGTTAAAGTATTATATTAAATTTAAAAAAAAAAATGATATTTCGAATCTTCTTTCTGTGTTCATAATTTTAAATGTTAGAATGATCTGAATTTATACATTTTTAATCCAATCACATCACAGAATATGACGGATTATAATTAGTATATGACATTGTATTATAATTTCGCTTAAATATAGTAATGGAAGAAATAAAAATCAATTGTAATATTTAAAAATCTACAACTAATATTACTTTCTTAAAAATACAAAATTTGTTTTTCAGTTTCACAATTATATTTTTGTACATTCCTAATCTTAAAAAAAAAAAAAACTCTTCCCAAGATTTCCTATCTTCTGCAGCTAATCTTATTCTAAGCTAATCAACTGATTTAGGTATACGTTACTTATATATGCATCAACTTACATCCTTGCGCCGCTTCGTAATCTAGACCCAAATAGTCTTTGCTGCTGTTTATCTCAATTTTGTCTAGGATAACTCTCCGGCTGCCTTCCTTCCGGAATTGTCAAGAAGATGTAAATCGGTAGTCTTTCCTTTTGGGATTCTCAAGACGTGTCCAAGCCAATTGAGATTTTTTAAATATATTTTCTATAGGGATTCCATGACGAGTTTACTCTTCTGAGATAAGTCATTTCAGAATCGATTTTTTGGTTGCCATATTTTAAAATGGACCCTTAACTTTAAAACATTTAGTTTGATCTCGACACTTACTTCTAATTTCTTTATCCCCAATTATCTTATCTATTTCTTCATCCTCTCCTCTATCGCTAAAAAATTATAATAATACAGGACGTCCCAATAAAATGTAATATGTATGAGACAGGAGTTCCAAAATCGAGCATTCATTGCATTTAAAAGTAAGCCTATTGGAAAAGTTTTACTTGTTAATAAAGAGTTTTATTTCCAGCACATCCCCACTACCATCGTAATATGAGGATCTACGAGTATTTTGATGATGAATTGGTTGAAGATATGTTCAATATTCCCCACATTCCCCAAACCTCGCGTCCAGAGTATACTATTAAAAATGACCTAAGTAATAGTTAGTTACGTAAAGTAACGTAACTAACAAATTGGTAATTTTAGGTTTTTCTGTATATATATATTTTATACATATTTTAAGTGGTAATAATAATTTTTATATAGTTATAGTTTATTGAAAACAATGGTTAAAAAAATTACTGCCACTTAAACATTAAAAAATCGTTCCGATTTATTAGGTAAGATGAGTATAGATTAGTACATAGTTAATTAATAATTAAGTGAGCGAACAAATACAAATACAAATTTGAAATTCTTTTTACGATGAGTAATCAGACTAATATGAAACAACCCGTGCCTTGCAGATTCTGCGCTTAAAACGTAAAAAATTTGTTTGATTATGTATATATGTAAATGTTTTCGCTAGCTTGTGGCTTTGACTATTCGGCGTGTGGGCAGAGGTCACAAAAAGTGGAGATGTTTGGCGGATCTAAACTCTGAGACCATAATCTGCCCGCGGTCATACTACCGCATCATGTCTCTGTGGAAGTAAATAGAGAGATACAATATTTAAAAAGTTTATTACACTCGTATTGTTCAAATTATTTATGTACATAAAGGTGGGAAGATTCGTGGATTATATTAAATAAATCAAATATAAATATGAATTAAATGTATTAATTAGAAAGATACACATATAAAATCAATTATATCGAAAAATATTGTTGTGGCGCCATCGGGATTCGAACTTGGATCTCTTTCCAAACCGGGAAAGATGCATTATACAACTATGCTACAGCGACAATATTTTTAGCGACAAATTTATAATAAATAAGGTAAATAGCTCTTTCAAATAATGGAATATTAATATCAAAAGGTAACACATAGATTCGAAAATTCACAATAAGAATGTGTTCTCCTAAAAATAAATTATAATTTTTAATATTTGTTGCAAATTTTACATGCTTCACTTATTTCTAATGATTCTAAATGATTTAATTTAAGACCAACATTGTTTTTATATAAAACAAACAATTCCAAATTTTTGTCGAAAGTGTCATTTTCTGATAATCATTAAATTTCTGAATAACCATTACTATTTAAACATCTTTAATACTCTTATTAAGAATTTTAAAAAAATCAGAATAATTTGACACTAATGGTTTTAGATGGTTTATTTACAGCCTGATGAAGAAAATGGTATCTTCCGAAACCGGTTGGTTTCAGAAAATACCATTTCATTATATAAAATTACCAAAATAAATAAAACATGTAAAATTAACAAAAAAATTATAAATAACGACCAAATTTTACCACAAGTCATATTCTAAAAAAAATTCTAATTTCGTATCATCAAGTCAATTTCCACATCTTTCATCGTAGAATTCAATTTATTTTTTTAATAAACATTTTTTTTTAAAACAATAGTTTGATGTGACATATATATGTTCTTAGTTAATTAATTTGACGTCCTGAAGAAGAAACTGGTGTTTTTCGAAACCGGTTGATATTTTAAAATGACTCATTATGTGGTTATTATAAATAAAGTTAAATAATCTATAAAAATAATGAACACACTAAACCACAAAGTTCAATTTAAAAATATTTCTATTTTTAAAATAATCAAAAAAGCGATTAAAAAAAAGTTTAAAAACAATTTACATTAAAATTATTCAATTATTGACATTTGCGTCTACATTGAATGGATTATTGAACAGAATGTTGTAGATTATTGTACTCTGGTGGTGATAAACTGGAAAAGAGTTACCGCAAATAGAAGGCAATTGTGACAAATACAACAGGCAGCTAAGATTCCCTCCGGAATGTAACGCAGATGTTCGTAATGATTATTATTATTACACTGCCCTAACGAAGAAGCATTCACTCCGCAACCAGCCAGATTAAAAACAGAGTCAACAAATCGCCAAAGCGTGTTATTAAGTGCTATTAGTGCTGGAACCATATTATATCGTTTGGATATTGTGTAAAATATAATAAATCCAAAAAATATGCGATAATCTTCTTTTAATAAGCATCACCGGTTGCTCAAGTGGAATTTTACCATCAGATTGCCATATTTCCTTGTTCTAAGATAGAAAAACTAGAAATTTAACAGCCCGGCGCGAAGCTGGGTAATCTAATAATCACCGGAGAATAATTAATTATCTACGGCGAATGATGCTTTTAGCAGATTGTTATCTTGAATTATTGGAAGTGTTTTAAGTTGCGAGAAGAGAGCACGGAGATATTCATCTTCCACCAGCGGCCATTTATCCCGCATAGATCTCGCGTGAGAGGAACCATTGAAGGTGTACGGAGATGTATTAATAGTGCATGCTTCATATGAACGACCATTACCGCTTGATTATTGTTCATAATTGAAATCTTTATTATTAAACGTTTTTTTGTCGTTATTAAATATCAATCACCTCTGAAGATCCTTACACAACGCCTAGCCGTATCCATTACCATATCTGGTCACGGCATATGGCAACAGGTCAAGTTTTACGCTTCTGTATTGCCGTGATAGGAACTATTTTTGCGTATAGTTATTACGATATTTATGGGATACCGTAATATGAAGTCGTAAAATGGTAATAGTATAAATAAATAAACAATATGTAAAAGGTACTTTGATATTTTAGAGAGAACAATCGTTTCAAAAGCTTCAACAACCGATGAGAGAGATGCATAAAAGTCGACGAGACACGGGTCGTGTGCCAGAACAATAGAGTGTCATCTCTATCTACTCCTGCGGAGAAAAAGCGTAATGGTTATTTAAGAAGAAATTTAATAAGACGTATTTTCTTCAGTATTTGGATTTTAAGGTTATCCACAGGAATTAATTATTTATGTTCTAATATACCTATGTGTAAAATTCTGAGAAATTATTTAATATTTCAATAAGACTTTATAATATTATCCAGGAATAAGTAATCTTCAGGAATCTTCTGTTCGTATCATCAATTTAATAATTTAATAATAATAATAAGTCATAGATAAAGACAGAATAATCAGAAATGGCGGCTGGGTAACTATAAATGGACGAACAGTCTTATATACACACATACAGATAAGTTATACCGCAGATCAATCGGTTTAATGTGTAATATTATTTCTATATTAAATGCAAAGCTTAAATAATTCCGGGTAATATTGGACCGTTTTGAAATGTTTGTAGTGATATTTTTGTTTTCGAAAACATTCAGCTGTATTAGGTGTTCTTACAATTTCATTTAATTATTATTAGTCATCTACGTATATACAGGAAAACAAGACTAAAACCGTGGTGGTCTAATGTTATGAAAAATAGGTGATCTAATGTTATATTGAAAGTTGGGTAACATTGGACTTCAATATTTTTGGTAACCAAATTCCTTGATTTTTGATTATATAACCTTTCTGAGTAACAATGAAATGTATTTTTTGTTATAAAGACTCCGCTGATCGAAAAGTAAAAAAAAGTCACGAGTTGGTACACTTACTTACTTACTTACCATCACGCCGTTTCCCCGTGGGGGTAGACAGAGAGGATAGAGCGACACACTCTTCTGTCCTGACACACAATTCTCGCCTCATCCACGTGCATACATCTTCTCATACAAGCTTGCCGATTGTTACACGATTGGTACACTTCTCCTATATTAAATCATCTGATTTAAGCTATGACACTTGGTTCGAACAAACTTATTTATTTTATGGTATTTTTTACTAATTTGATCAAATAATCCATCTCCATCTAAACTTATTAAAAAATCATTACTCCGACTCCATACACATGAAAGCATCTTCAACGAGATATTGGTGTGTTTAAAATTCATTTAAATAATATTAACGGTGATTTTTCTTATGATATCTGTCCTGTGAATAATTGCACCTTTTTCTTTTTTTCTATGCAGAATGGCGTATACAGATTTTGAGTTTGAGCATGTATATGTTTCCGCAAGGCCTCCATTGTTGACTATAATAAATTCTTAAATTATTTCAGGATAGGCAAACTATTCTTTAGGCAAAATAAATAACAAGTTTTGTTTTAACTCATTCGCGAAACATGAACTCGGGGGCGGTTTCAAGTTTATGATCACAAAAGGGTTATTAGTCAGAGCAATATGATAGATATCGTCAATTAAATTTTATCCAGGGCTTCTTGCAATAATTATTGAGTATAGTGGTTCTGAATGATAAATAGCTATAATTGTGAAATCCAAACATATCAAGAATAACCAAAAACTTAAGTTATAAGTTTTTCAATATTATCCGAAATGAGTTCTTATTAAAACTAGATTTTTTTGCTTAAGAACAGGATAATTGAACGATATTTTTGCTTGTAAGTCAAGTGTGAAGTTTAAAATTATAGTTTTGAACAAAATTTACTACTTTGGGGCATTACAAATATACGAATTGAAAACAACCTTCAAATTCTCTAACGATGCTGTTATCTTTTATATGTTTATTTTAAAAGAGTTTGACAGATCGTAGGTGATTTTTTTCTGTTAACTATAGATAGCAGCTAAATCGGGTTTCTTACTGACGTCAATTTCGAGAATGCTCTCTATTACAAGACAACAGCACTAGCTCAGGTTTGGTTCAATGTTATATTGAATTCCAACGTTACTCGAAATAACTGTAACTATAATATTAATATTTAATTTGATTTAGGCACCAAAAATATTGAATGTTGAATCATAACGATTTGTACAGAGTATTATTTTAGTTTTATTAACCACAATTGAGTTTAAAAAACATCTACTGGTTTCGGAAAATACCTTTTCCTTCTTCAGGATGTCATAACTAAAATTTTTTTAGTACCTAACTCAAATTGCTGCTCAATAATAGTACAGTCGAATAATTTTTAGGAAAAAATTTTAGAATAGGACTCGTAGTTAAATTTAGTTGGCTGTTTAGAATTTACTGATTACATTTACATGCTTTATTTATCTCCAACGATTCCAAAATATTTAATTTGTGACCTACACCGTTTATATGCAAAATTGACAATCCCAATTTTTTATCAAAACCATGACTATTTTCTATCAAATGATTAGCAAATTCTGAAAACCCACTATTATTCAAACATCTCAAATGCTCCATTACTCTTATATTAAAATTTCTACCCGTTTTACCAATATAAAATGCAGCACAATCCTTGCAATTAAGTTTATAGACGCCAGAATTGTTAAATTTATCATCTTTGTCTTTAGAATTTATGAGTAAATTTCCTATACTATTATTTGTGTAAAATGCTGGTCTAATGTCTCGTGGTAGGTGTTTAGATATTTTTTTCGATAAGTTATTTATGTATAAAATCCTACGCCAATTATCATTATGTTTTATCTGTGATTTATATAAAAACTGATTATTATATTCTTTTAATTTATTTTTTAAAATAGTGTCTATCAAACACTAATAAAACTAAGATAATAAATAAAAAATATGAATTTTAACCACCAAGTTAATATTGCTAATTTTAAAAGTAAAAAATATTTTAGTTGCTTCCGGGATACGAACCTGAATCTTTTCCTATCTATAAAAATGAATTGATTTGATGACATCCCCTAGCGTATATTACTCTCAGATATTAAATATTTGTCGCAATATGTAGGTGATAGCTTTTAAAAAATCGAATAACAGATGTATCAATTTGAATGAGCTGCAGCATATAAGTTCAAAAATTTGTTGTCAACTTACTCGGTTGGCGTGGTGAAACTGGTAACGCCTTTCACCTGATAGGAAAAGATCCACATTCGAATCCCGATAGCATCTAAAATATTTTTTCGATAAATTGATTTTTTCTATTTATCTTTCTAGTTGATACATTTATTTAATTTGTATTAAAATAGTTTTCATTAATCTTTTCAAAAAAGTTTATATATTCTACGTTATCTTAAACACAACCTTGATAAAGTAAAAAAAAGTGTAGTAGGACTTCGTTTTATCTCTACCGCTTTCCCTTTTAGATACTTTGTCGTCGCGGTATTTATAAACATAAATGCTTAAATATCGAGATGTAACTACATCATATAATCAGCGTCCATAACTTAGCGTCGTCTCTTACTATCTGGAATCTTCTACAAGTTCTTAGGAAAGCTTTACGATGTACAATTTATATGTGCGTATCCATTTTAACACCGCATGTAAAAGTGTTACGACATGGAGAAACTATTATTTTTTAATTTTTACTTCTTCTCCAGTTACATCATCAGTAAATATTCCATAACAAATATCTGTAGAATTCCTCTATATTAATTTCTTCAGCAATAATACATTCTATACATTTTGCATATTAAACATGACATGAATTTCTTAATTTTTGCTTCTTCTCCAATTATATCATCAGTAAATATTCCATAACAAATATCTGTAGAATTTCTCTATATCAATTTCTTCAGCAATAATAAATTCTATACATTTTGCATATTAAACATGACATGAATTTCTTAATTTTTGCTTCCGTTACAATAATATATTTCGTGGTACATTACAAAAATATGTGTAAAGCAACTATAAAATTCCCGTCCCTATATTTTCTCTTTCCCAATTATAATATTTGATTTTCTAATATTATTATACGTATATTTGGTTAATCTAGGAGGGTGACTGCAGGGAATAACGTGCACGGCGCTTTGAACGGAATTATGTCTAACGGGAACTTGCTAACCGCGGCATAACTAGCTGTACACAATAAAGTTCCGGTACCGACACTAATATATGGAAGTGAGGACTGGAGCTGGCAGAAAAGGAACAAAAGAAAACTGAATGCAGTGGAAATGAAATCGCTTAGGCGTATACGATAGAAGTAAGTAAAGAATGATGAAATAAGGAAAGAATGTAAAACAAATTTTAGTATAGTAAGTAAGAATAAGAAAAGATCACTTAGGTGGATTGGTCGTATGAAACGAATGAATGGGGAGAGAATGATAAAAAAGATATATGACGCAAGTGTTGATGGTACCAGAAATAGAGGACGTCCGCGAAAGACTTAGTATGACCAGGTAAACCAGATAATGGAGGATGTTCTTGTTAAAAGCTTCAATAATCGGCGGCTTGTATGAGATGACAGATGAATGTGGATGAGTCGAAAATTGTATGTCAGGATAGAAGAGTGTAGCGCTCTATCCTCTGTACCTACCGCCACGGGGAAACGGCGTAAAGGTAAGTTAAATTAGTCAATCAATCTAATTTTTTTAGGTATCTAATGTTAATCTAATTGAGGTACTTATCCACCCTGAATAAACTATTGTACATGTTAATGTACACTCGCATCGCTTTATACTTCTACGACTTGTGTGTATTGGCAGTCTTTCTATGTGTAAATCTCACATTTTTACCGTTTTGGCTTCGCATATTCTGTAATTTTAACACCAAAACATTGAGAATCAGAAACAGATAAATAAATTATAATACAAATTAAATTAATCAACTAGAAAGATATGCAGAAAAAATGTATTTATCGAAAAAATATTTAGTTGATCCCGGTTAGCAATGACATATATGCTGCTTAAAAAAAAAAGGAAAAATGAATGATCAAATTTGGTCCATAGATGGCGATGGTGTAGTGGTACTCGAAGTGAGTCGACATACTAACATATATACAACTTTCAAAAATTTGATGAATGTGGAGATTGAGGGGTGAGAATTGGTGAATGTTATATATATATATATACTCGTATATACATATATATATATATATATATATATATATATATATATAAAGTGATCACTTAAGCCAGCCGAAAACAAGTCGTAAGCCCTGTAATTATCCCATACTTCCATATATTTTTCATTAAAATATAATAAAAATATATCTTTGTCTCTATGTGATATATTTTCTGTACGTCTTTCTAGTCGATTCATTTAACTTGTATTAAAAATACCACAGCACTATGTTCTGAAAATGCAACTTCACAATAAAAATGTGTTCTCTATAAAATAAATAAACTATGACTGTATATAATTTTTTGTCAATTTCTTTACTTTTTTTATTATATTCAATGTTCTATATGTATTGATTTTAATTATTCCCTCATTTACCGAGTAGGTACTAACTGTACATTATGTTAAAAATGTTATTATGTGCGCCCTTGGAGTGGAGACAGGCCATCCTGACGTGAAAATTATTTACAAATAACACTGCTTGGAGATGCGGTCATAAATAATACGTAGGTAGTTACCTAATTGCATAAAAGTTAATCCCCTGTTCTTTTGTTTTCCCCGTAAACCTGTGCGGCAAATTATCGTGTATTAGTCATGTCTAATGCGCACTGTCATCGATGATTTTTTGTGCACCTCTCGTCAATTTTCTGAACGGATTTCAACAATGGCCCGGCTGATTATTCAGGGACCGAACAATCGGGAAGGTGGAATTACAAGGCAGGTAGGTACCTAGTGCACGAAGTACACGGACGGCTGCTGGTAATGATAGCTCACTAGCACCCAGCGTGTACGGTACGGGAGGCGTTCAGCGCAACACTCCGCGTGACTCTATAACATCACTTTGTTCGTTTCAAGGTAACAAGATAATCCTTTGTCATATTAACGAATACAATTGTGATACTGTTTTGAAACGTCATATAGCTGTAACCCCTTTTTAGAGAAGGAAATGTGTAACGTAATTACATCATTCGACCCTGTTTCTATTCTCAACTTTGTATTAGCAGATTGAAATCATTTTTCCCGGGCGGTATTGACTGTAGTGTTATATTCTCCAGTGCTGTATCTCAAGTTCAAGTGGACTGATTTTGAAAAATTAAACACCACTCATCGAGCTTTATTTAAATTTAAAAAAAAAATAAGAATCATGTAAAATGAATACATATTATATTTGAGATGAACATTTAAATACAAAATGAGAAAACGTACCGACAATTAATTTAAAACGCTCATATTTAACATACGCAGATTTTTTTTTACATCATTCAGATCCCTTCTCTATCTCTCCCACTAGGATACTCCCACGTCGGTAGAGTCAAATTTTGAACATAAAATATAAAAATAAAACAAAATGTGAAAATAAATATATTTTAATTTTTTGACCGATGATATTCACGTGGAGTATCTGCTTGAACGTGTCCCAGGATTCGAGCATGTTGAAGATCGGCGTTCAGTGCGCTATTGTTGTGACAGAAGTTTGTTACTTACATGATATTCGAAAACACATTATGATTAAAAATTATTTATTTATTTTGTACATATACAGTAACCGCTACCATTATAATTAAAAGAAAAACAATAATAAGCTTAAATATAAGTTTAAAATATAACAGTACAATTTTATTTTTTTTGTAGCATATATAGTACGTATGAAAAAATAAAGGTAATTACTTTACTAAACGTGATCTGTTCTGAAGTAATTAGGTACCTGTACAGTTTTAAAAAGTTGTAATTGTTTAGAGGTAAGTAAGTATAATGTTAAGTTATAAAAAGTTATGTTAAAAAAGTACAATCTGAAGTCATAAAATATTATTGAAAAAAGTTATAAAAATGTTATTGTACAATACATACAATAGTTGGAGACAAAAATTTGTACGTAGTTAGGTTAGCACAAATGACAAATTAGATTAATTTTTCTTTCTACCACATCAAGCAACTATTTTATTATTTTTGGTTTGAAGTCGTTAATCACTTTAGACCCTTTAAGGTCTAGTGGAAATTTGTTAAATATTCGCGGAGCACTAAATAAGAAAGTTCGTAGAGCAAATTTGGTATTAAATTTTGGTACTGGAAAGTATCCTAAGGCTTTGCTCCTAGTTTCCTTTGGATCGGATCGTGGAAGTAAAGTTTTTTTTTTTTTAAATAGTTTTAAGATTGCTCTGGTATACAGTTATCTTATATCCAAAAGTTGGAAGGATTTATAGAATTCTTCTTCAGAGTTATAAACATAATTTTCCGTTGAAATTCACATTGAGAATTATTTTCATTTATTTCAAATTATTAACAACTCCAATCTGACTTGCTTGCGAAAAAAGATCTCATTGGCGTTTCTTGAAACTTAAAAAAATTCATGTTAAATATTTTTATTTCGGATTATGAACTAATACATATACTGTGTATGAGAGGAAGGAAGGGTTGTCAAGATGAAGGAAACACGGATCAGAATATAGCAGTGGCACGCTTATTTTGATCTGTAAACGTCTTACTTAGCCTGCGTTCCCCACCAAAACTATCGTACTATTAGGCGTAATCTTAAAAAATCTTGCCCATGGAGATTACTTATTTTATTCAGTACCCACAACCTATGTTTTGACGAATATTTTATGTGCGAATCACCGCACTTTAAATGTTGCTCAACCGCGAACGCGCGGTGCGCTTCCGACCAGTGACTCATTGCCGCTGGCAATCCCGCAAATCACGTGCATCGAACAATACCCCTCTCACTTACTTCACCCTGTTAGTTTACGATCAATTACTATTATTTAGTCTTGAAATTTTTCCGCTGGACATCCTCTATTAACGATTAAAGCGAAAAAGAGAAAAACTAACGCATTCTATATGCGGTGCTGAAGAGCAAAGTGTGTGCTTCGTATTTTATCAATTCCCAGAAGAACACAGAAGGCACGATTCTTAACTGTATGCCCACAATAAATAATACAGTTTTTTGGACACACTTCATAACAGGGTGAAAACCTTGAGAGATTCATTATGTTGCAGACGATGCTCTTCGATGCGCTGAACGGACCAAAGGAGGATAACACCCCCATCTCTACGTAACGGTCTACCTAAGAGATCACAACGTAATGACGAGAAAAACATAAATAGTTATTATTTAACATTCATTATACGATTTAAAGCGTAATGTTTATATGTATTTGAATCATTTAGAGTTTTTTATTCGGCTTATAATTTTTTGTTCAATTGGATAATCAGAATGTGTCTCAAATGATATAATAAGGCAAAAATGCAGGCTCGGTACCGGACTCAACTCAGGAATGTTCCTAGTGAGTCGAGACGCGATTTACTACCATCACTATCTTATGCAATTAATTAAATGTACAATGTAATATTTCAATGTTCAAACAAATACAAATATTCACTGATAACATATTTAATTTTTTATTTATTTACTACACAAACTAATAATTTATTGTTCACGTAATTAAGTACATTCTTAATTTCGTATTCAAAACCTAGAAAAGATCTAAACAAATATTCCAGCATTTCATCTTTGATTTTTATCGAATACTCATCTTATTATCTAAGTGATAGGTGGCTATTTGGACCACCATTTTAATGTATTAAAGAGTTGCTGAATTATAAAGAAATTAGATTTTTCATGTGTATCATCGCGTATTTGACGAAGATCTCTTAACTGATTTTTTAAGTCTGCTGTGATGATTTAGGGCCAGTTGTGTGACAGTAGTCAATTTTATCCATGGTAAGTGTTTACTGGAGTACCTAACATTTTACTATCACCAGCGGTAACAATTTGAACGTCAAATTTCTCGCCTATAGACAAATAATCATGAAATAAGCTTTATCTATGGATTTATTCGCCGGTGCGTTCGAAACCTGTCACTTTGATGGTAACATTTTTTGGGATTATGTATATTAAACAATGAGCAAACTCTCATCACTAAAATAGCGGGATATTGAATAATTAATTTATTATCATAAGATACAATTACATTCCAATTAAGTACATACTCATAATTTATTGTGTGGGATGGAGTAGACTCCACCTATGATATATACAACATTGTCCTGGCTACTTTGCCAGACTGCCGTCTCTGTTAAAGTAGCCAGTTTTTTTCGTGCTATTGTGGTGTTATTTAATTCAAGAAAGATAATGATTCCACAGGAATAAAAATAAAAATAGAGAAAGGAAAAAAACGTAGTGCGAGTGTTGTAAAACTAGTGAAATATTAGTGTGGATACTGTATAATGATTATGTTAGAATATATTTATATAATGATTATGTTGGATAGCGATGCTTCTGATTAATCTCTACCCAATTGGATCATATATTGGGTCCATATTTGTGTAATCTTATTGGAAGTGAATGATTTCCAGTTGGTGCTGAGTGTGTTGTACAGTTTCGGAACTGAAAACATGTAGAATCTTTGATAAAATGTCGTTATGGCTCTCGGAACCGGCGTGTAGATGTTCGTTGTTTGTCTTGTGTCGTGTCCATGATTTATTGCTTGTGGTGGGTTGTCGTTAGCATGGAAATATTAGACGAGTCTCAACATATAGATTTGTCTTATGTCTAGGGCAATGGCAGATGAGTTTTGAAATATCTGTGGAGAGTTCGCCATATTTAACCATCGATTCTTGTTTTCACTATCGGATATCGGAGAGTAAAATTAGTTTATAACGCGATGTACTTTCGAGAAGTAAATATTTTTTTACCAACGATCAAACAACCTGTTTTCGCAAAAATTTTTACTTTAGTAACTTTTTTACTAAAGTAAAATGTAACTATTGATCACGTAACCGGCTCTTAGAGTGTGTACGTATTGTATAATGCTTCCAGCGTGCCATAGTATTAATTAAATTACCCTACCGAACCGGGCCTGACCTCTTCACCGCTCGTAACAGAACGAACTAGAAATAGGCTTTCCTAACGGTAAGATAATGCAAATATTAATGGATTTCCACCATCATAAAAATACAATTTACTACTATAATAAACAAATTCTTGAAGAAAATATAAACTTTATGTATGTAAACAGATATTTAAATAAAATCAGAGACCAGACCGTCCCCATCGATTTAATGCTAGTAAGTATGTATCAAATATAATTACCAAAATATAATTTCCACACGAATAAATAAACATATCCTATAAACCCCAAGAGCACATACAACATATGGCCAAAGGAACTACAAATATGTTGGACCTAAACAATTTAATAGGATGCTGAAAGATTTAACTCAATCGAATTGTCCCGGTAATATGAAACTGAAAATAAAAACTTGAATTCGTAATATGGCTAGACCTAGTATTGGTGCACTCACCCAAACAAATTGATCAAACTTATAATAATTGTTTCAGATTAACAAATCGCCTAAAATAATATATTGACAGTTCACTTTATAATTGTCTTTCATACATATATCTTAGGTATGATATTTAAGATGTATGTATAAGAGGTAAATGTTAATTTCAGTCAGCACAGTTCAAACATATTATACAGATCTGTTATATAGTTTATAATAAATAAATAAAATAAGTCTATGAAAAAAGGTTAGCTAGTTTTATGGTTCAGGTTCGAATCCCGATTGTTTTTTTCTGTATATCTTTCTAGCCGATTCATTTAATTTGTATTCTAATTAGGTAACTTACTATTTAACTTACCATCACGTCCGTAAAGGATTCGAGAGGACGCAGAGAGGATGCGCTTATGCTGCATTTACTGTCCTAGCACACCACTCTTGTCTCTTCTATTTTCATACATCTTTTCAAACACTTTTCTTTGGTTTTTGAAGCTTTTAACAGAGCCGTCTTCTAATACATATTTTCTTTATCTGATCATGCTAGGTCTTTGCAAACACTTTATATTCCTGTTACCTTCAACATTCCTTTCATATATTTCTTTATCATCTTCTCCTCGCTCTAACGTTCCACGTGACCAAACTATGTCAGCAACTCTTTAATAATTATAAATATTGACTTAGAGTTGATATTATAGAAAGTTGAATTATTATTTAAACCTTTTTTTTATTTAACCACGAAAAAATATATATGTATTAAACAGGGCACTCCGTACAATCAAAATGACTATAATTTTAGCGTAATAAATCTAAATTTCACACCTATATATTTGATATTATATAAGTCCATGCGCAAATAATTTCAAATTTGCATGTTAATGTGTTAAATGGAACCATATATCGAAAGAATTTTAAAATAACCGCAGACTACCAAGTATACGACTAAAGCAAATCACTTTGGTACCACTTACGTAATCAAATAGCTCCGCAATTTTTTTTTAAATATTGTTATTATATTAAATTAACATTAAATATTAAATTAATTTTTAAATTAATTTAATTATTAATTATTAAGTTATTATATTAAATTAATATTAAATATTAAATTAATTTTTAAATATTGGAACGAAAATTTAAACGCTGACAATATAATATGCATTTTATGTAAAAAGTACGTATTGTGTACACAAAGATTTAATTTTTGATGAGTAAAAACTTATAATGTGTCATAAACTATCGGATTTACGTTTCCACAAACAATATTTGTAGAATGCTTCCCGTCCCGCAACTAATATTCCAAACCCCTCTACTATATATTCACTTTATTTCATGTTTATTCATTTACTGGTCTGTGGAAATAACAAATAATGTTGTGCGTGCGTCCCGTATAATGTTTCGCAAAATATATCTCAAAAGTATACGAACTTAACTCAATACTTACTTCGCTCTCATCTTTATCTCATAGTTTGTTATTAATAAAACTAATATACCTGGCCACATACGTGTCGCAAATCACGTATGCTGCCGAAGTTTAAACGCACAGAATCAGAATTATCTCTATCGTCACGGCGCTGATCCGAGGCCAGCAGATCCCTGGCTATGACGGGAGCCTATCGGACCGTCTCTAATATGGCACTTCCAGTTTTGACTGGCGTCTTCCCGGTTGACCATTAAGTAATAGAATTTTTGACCTGCCGTTCCCTGAAGTACGATCATTTCGGAACGACTCTCAGGCCCTCAGATGACCGATTCCAGGCTCTGATTGCTTGAATTCAAATAGTCACATTGAGGAAAGTGCCAAGAAAGGTGGGACGCTGCCACGCAGGGCAGATGGACTTACACATTTCTTCTCTTCGTAGAGATGAAAATGAAAGGCGGGGGTGGACCCACGGCGCTGAACCACTACATGATGCAGATGATCTCGGGTCATGGGCATTTCATGAGTAAACTCTTAGACTTTGGACTTGTCCATGAACCGTAGTGGGTTCGCGCTCAGGTGAGGTAGACACCGGAGCACAACCTCTGCTTGATTATGAATAATACACGTGAGATCATGATTGCGGGATTAGAAGGAATAAGTCATCGATCCCCCGAAACGATGACCTATTAATAAATGAAAGGAATCTCGGAAATTTATTAGGGTGTGGGTCTCTCGCTGGGGGTTGCTGGGATTGGCGATGCCGGGAAGTGCAGTGGCTAGAGAGTCCTAACGGAGCATTTTACTGGCTCTCCCTCGCACCTCTTGCGACCTGGACAGGGTGCATTTCTGCCGGACTGTGACCGAGTTCTGCGACTGAAAACATAAATGTGACGTCTACCCTCCCCTTTTGGGGGTGTATGATTTATATAGCTTCATTCTGGCTGCCTTCTGAATTTAATGTGATAACGAGTCACTCGTCTAATTATACAGGTATGGCTCTGGTACGATGATACCGGAGCCAACCTATGATGGTCTTTTGATAATAATGTAATAAAATAAAATAAATATGTAATTATGACGAATCGAAACGAGAGTAAACAACTCTGAAAACGATTCGGAATAAGGTGTAAATAAATAAAAATTTTAAAAAATATTATTAAAACCGAGTTAATTACATTTTTAATAATTAAAAATATTACAGAGCCTTAGATATATTACTTGTATAAATTGTTTTAATTATTTCAAAATGTACTACATAGCAAGTCACTTGAAAGCGAAATAAAGTATTACGCTCAAGGATGAATTAATTTAACAGCCATTAAATTTAAACAGTTCATATTACCGCAGATCGCACGCGACGTGTGATTTAAAACCTCTTAAATTATTTCAATTACATTATCCAACATTTATACTGTATAGAGGCGAGGGAAGTGTCACATTATATCGGTTAATTATTGGTCGGAACTTACGGGTGTAATATTATGGGATATAAATCAAATTAAATTAGCGAACTTATAAATAAATAATATTCTTTATAGCAACTGTGGTGATAAGCCTTCGTGCAGGGACGATATTGACGCCATCGTACTATGTGGGCTCGACAATAAGATTAATAATTAATATTTTTTCAAATGTATTGTTATTAAAAAACTGATGTAGCCATTATTTATCAAATTGATCCGATTTCTAATAATTCTATCATTTAACCATAGAATGAAAGTAGATTGCGAGTTATAACAATAATTGACATCTTGTATTTACGTGCATATTATTAACGTGGATTCTTAAATGAATGTTTAAAACCCATCCTAGAACGTTGTTTAAGTATCTATTTTTTTGTACTGGATCTTTTTCTATATTAATTACACCACATCAACAATACAAACTAATTACAATAAACTATAAGCAACGTCTTGCAACAATATAAATAATAGTTTGGTGTTTGTCTGAACCAGAAGTTAGTGAAATAAGGAATGCAGGAAGGGTGAAAGGAATTTGAGAGAGAGACAGGAATAGGGGACAAGGGGCGGGTGAATAACCACCCAGAACCAGAAAACACGACCCACCTGTGAAACGCTCCTTTCGGTTTCTGAATTTTCTTCTACTGAATCCACACGTCTTTTGGCTCCAGAACATATACAATGTTGTTCAGCACGAAGTACACTTGGACATACACTTTGATGATTGCGTGAAGTATCAAACAACCGTCATGCACGATAGCACGATGTTCAGCACTAATCGGTTAGTGCACGGTAGCGAGAAACCGATTACACCCAAACAGTACAAAATCAGTTTTACACAGCAGGACGATATTACAAGTCAACAATTCGTTCCCACACGGCAGGACGAATTTGCCGGCAGTTTACGCACCCGAAATGGTCAACCACTACTTTTAGTTCGAAGGTATAACTTCAACTCACCAAAACCATAGAAGGTAATATATCAAAACTTTAAATGCGGTGTTCAAAGAATAGTAGAAAGATTTTTATTGAAATATTTTTTTTGAACAGAACAAGTACATCATATCTAATATATATATATATATATATATATATATATATATATATATATATATATATATATACTACATGATATAACACAATTTTTTTTATAGTTTTACAATATTTTATCCTTGAAGGGAAGGGTTGGTTGATCCTCCTCTACACAACACAGTATCACGCCACATTCCAAACCTCTTCTCCTAGACTACTTCAGAAGAGAATTATCTACAAGGGTAGTCGAACTTAAATAATATTATAGAAAACACAAATTTTATTGTTTCATATATCGTAGGAAAGAATTGTAAAAATATGTTATCAGTCGTATATTTTACTATTAAAATGTTATCAATACTTGATAAATAGAAACACCACGATATTCACTAACTGAAGTAGGTACACCGTGCTCTGTGTGTCGGTCAGCGGCGTAACAACGCCAATGTATCCAATGCAGTGCAATGCGGCCCATATTAGGCAGGGCCCCAAAAGGTGTGAGCCCTATAAAACTTTTGGCATCGATAATTTTCTAAACGGACTAATCATTTTTAAAATCCACTACAGTTATAAATGGAATTATAAAATTTAGAAAATAATTTCTCATGTGCGTTAGGAAAAGGCATAAAAACATTATTGATGTATATACAGTAATACCCCGCTAATACGTCGTATTAGGAACCAGGCCGTCGTCGCAAAGCGAAAATGTGCATATTGATGTATATACAGTAATACCCCGCTAATACGTCGTATTAGGAACCAGGCCGTGGTCACAAAGCGAAAATGTGCATGTTGATGTATATACAGTAATACCCCGCTAATACGTCGTATTAGGAACCAGGCCGTCGTCGCAAAGCGAAAATGTGCATATAAATTTGCACATTTTGTAATATTCAATTTGTGAAACCCTAACAAAAAAAAGTAAAATTATTTTGGTAATCGGAAAACGAACACAACACCATTGTACACAGTAAATATAAAATAATTGGTCGTCGTTTTATGGGGAGCTAATAGGTACATATATAATGTATGCACATTTTTTCCATTTTGCATCGGAGTCAATTTTTGTAGTTACGTCACTGGTGTCGGTGAACCCTAATATAACGTTAGCCATTATTATTATGAAACCCTATATTTTTTATTTATTACCTTTGTTTTATTAACCACTGAATTGAGTTTAAATATATCTACGAGTCCCATTCTAAAAATTTTTCCTAAAAATTATTCGACTAAATGTATTATTTGAGTTAGGTACTAAATTTATTTTTTAAATAATTGTTGTTTTTTAAAAATAGATTCTGGTGAAGAGACAATAATATATGCTTTTAGTTAGTTATGACATCCTGAAGAAGAAAATGGTATTTTTCGAAACCGGTAGGTGTATTTAAACTCAATTCAGTGGTTAATAAAACAAAGATAATAAATAAAAAATATGAATTTTAAGCACAAAGTTAATATTGCTAATTTTAAAAGTCCTATTATAATCATTCAATTGTGTGAGTTTATTTTTTCAGATGTTTAAACATATTTATTACATTTTTTTTTTAAATTACTCTGTTGAACTGCCTAAAAAAGTCGTACGAGTAGCCAATGAACAGTCGCTTATCAATGCGATGATCATAATTAATAATTATAAATTTAATAAATGCGGTTAAGAAGAAAGTAACTTACATATGTGCAGGTGTAACAGACCTAGTCGACAATGTTTTATGGTTACGGAATATATATACGTAAAATATTATTATTTGAAATTTTTAGTCATATTGAACATAGACTTCGAAACTGATATTTGCGAAATATATCCATTATTAATCTATATCTTTGCTTCAGGCCCTAAAACATCTAATAATAAATAGTCTGGCCGCTCAAAATTCGATGACCTTTAAATTGTTGTATTCAATGTATAATTTAGAATCAATATAATATTTCAATTAATCTTAATTATCGCATGATTATGATTTTTTTTTAATATCTCTTACATGGTTGAGATCCATCCACCCATAAAATATTACACCGTGTGTTCGTAAAATTGTATTTGTAAATATATTCGTAAAATTTTCAATATTTTTTAAATATATATTTTTTTAAATAAATACAGTTATTAAAAAAAAATCTTGTTCATTATGAACACATGTTAAACATTGATTAGATTTACCGTATATTTGTGATGGTTCAATTTAACCCTTGAGACTGTCACTATTCTTGTCTTTTGAATCACTTTCTACTACCTACCTCCAAGTATCGTATTATCTATATGTAGTAGCGCGTCATTAAATATTATGTGAATCCATTACACGGTTTACAAATTCAAACACCACAAGCCGACCTTGAATCTTTATAAAATACAGAATCTAAATTGATTTAATACATTTCACATTCAAATCTGGACGAGGATATTAAGCTAATCTCAGGGACAATAGCATCATAGCATCATATCGTCGATGATGACAAATTCTGACCAGATTTTGCTCGGTTAAACCAGTTAATGTGATGCAGTCGGAAATGTGGACAACCGAGGTTTGGTATAGCACCCATGATGACTAATTGTTCAGGCTTCGATACTGCCTCCAGTCACGCCAGATTTCCCATGAGTTCACATTGAGTCATAATCTCGCTCTTAATACCCGAGAATTTTAATCAAAGTTATTAATATCTTGAGCGTATGGCGCATATTGGAATTTCATTAAGGAGTTTAACGTCAATTCGACGCGGGTACAGATCGTTAATTGAATTTCATGATCGATGATTGCATATTTTACTCGTACAAGTTTTTATTTTAACTTTTATAGTGTAATTATTATGCTAATGGATTATCATCCTATCAAAACTTTTTTTACAGAAATAACCTTGACATGAACATAGATTGTTGTCTAGTCCTTAGACTAGATGTCCCTGTATTTACAATGGGATATTCTTTGTCTATATTTTAATTTAAATATTGTACCTATGCATGTATATTATATTTATGTATCTTCGCTATAACCAATATGTTTATGTGTACAGTTTCTCCAGATCAGAATTTCTGGTGATCTAGTGAAAACCAATCGCTGTTTAAAAAATAAACAACTTTACATATTCGAATAAATAAACACAAACTGAATTAAGGAATTAAGTAGCAATAGTGTAGTAAATGACTTTAATGTATTTTTATTCCAAAGCTATATAATACATAGTACTTATTTACCAGGGACGTGCACTACATACAAGCAAAATAGCTGTGCGTCACTAAAGATATTGTGAAAAAAATGTATGCCTGATATTACTGACTAAATAACTGTATAATATCAACTTTTTTAAACACGATTTAATCGATGTAAAGTAATCAAGATTTAATCGATGTAATGTAATCACGATATAATCAAGATTTATAAACTTCACTTCACAAAGGCAACATGTGATTTACGGAGGAAGAGAAAAAAAAAAGAAAAATAGTGTAAGAAAGAATACGAAATTGTACCTATTATTCTTTGCATGATTAAATCCAGGTTTTGCACAACTTCTAAATAATGATGAAGAATCTGAAGTCCTCTTGAGAATGATTAACCTTTTAACTGCCAACTCTATTTGAAATGGAAGACACTGCGTAAGATAAAACTAGGCTTTAAGGGTCTTGACCTATCTATCAAAAGTTGGAACCAGTCGTCCACAGTTGGTAAAATGATTTAAAAATGTGACTTTAATCCCTGAAAGTTTGAATGACTGCGTGTTAACATGCTTATAGCTTAGCATGACATACAAAGTTTGGCGTATTAATGCGCTCATGACATTTAGAAGATGATAGTTGGTAGGTTAGAAATATTCCCAGCATCCGCCCTTCAATTTATTTGAGGCATAACATTGTATTAAGTATTGTCATGGTCTCGGTTTTGATTATTTGGTAAATCTTTCCCTGCAAAATTGACATTGCTTTTAAATTTTGAGAGAATTAAGAGTTATAAGAATAAGAAATGGCTATTCAGGTATGATCCACAAGGATGCGATAGTTATCTAGTAATCAAGACAACAAAAGATTGACGACGAATAGCGTGGGGTCATTTATTCAATGACTGATTTCACTCAATATTTGCTTGAGTCGTAATAAAAAGTAAACTGAATTAGATATTTGAGGGCAGAAAAATTAACAACCTCCATTATTTAATTTTTATAATTTGTGCAGTTATCTTCTCATATAGATTTTTCGCATTGTGTTAATTTATTAACAATCATAGCTCTTTCTTATATAATTAGCCATTCAAAATCGGTGTTTGTTGCAAAATAACGGTCTTCGCAACTCTGAAATTTAAATGGCCGCCAATATGAGAACTAGCTTGTTTTTGGAAGAAGGTGTTGCATTTATTGTATTTTTTTATCATTCATAGTAAGAAATGTATTAATTATTATGTGTTGTTCTTCAAGCACCTTTCAGTTAATTATGTTTTTCTTCAAATAAAAATATAATGGTTGCCAGAACCTGCCCTTACTTCTTATGTATATTACAGTCTGATTTAAATAGTTCAATTTTGGTTAGTTTACAAGATCTGAGTTATATTCGGATATCTGTCCTACCTTCCATTTACTAATTATTATTTTTTCACATAATATTTTTTCGATTCTGTTTCCATATTATTCTTTGTTTCTTTCTTCTTTCACACGAGTTAATTTCGAATTCATCAATCAAATAAAATCTCACATAGGAGTCACAGTAACTCTGATAATTCTGTCAATCAATCCGTAATGGAACCACATTAAATAAATTATTAAAAATGTTCCCGGAGGTCACGCATGCCCCGGCGATCCGTCGTGATAATGTCAACGCCTTTCCAACAGGAATCGGTATTAATAATCCATAGTGCACGACAATCAGTCACTCGGCAATAAAAGAAATGGATTTAAGAGTAACGCTATCTGCTCGTACATTTAGTTTCTCAGGCTCCAGGTATTTCCGGTTATTGTCGTGGCTCTGTGAATTAAAAATCTTGCAAAATAATGTATCGCAACTCCATCTTTATGAAAGTCATGTTCAAACATTTTAGAAACCTACTTGAAACCTTATGTGTTTGGTTTGTCATGTGCCAATTCAATCGATAAATCATTGAAAATAGGTATATATATTATATATACTTTATTATGTTTATATATTTTATTAAAAATGTAATCTATTATAACTTATTTATCTGAATTGATTATCACCTTTTGATATTTTAAATAGATAATTATTTATTTTTAACAGTGTATATATGTATATATATATATATATATATACATACATACATACACTGTTATATATATATGTGAAATTTTTTTTATGTGGATCTCAGTAAGTATAGATAAAATAAAATAATTATGACACATAAAGAGACACATTTCAAAATGTTTCATTTATTATAATGCTATAAGAAAATTGTGTTAAAATTATACTTATGATTGCTGGTTACGAATTTTATTAGATTTTCATTATGCTTACTTAGTTTTAAAGATACACCTATAAGTGAAATCACTTCTCTTTACTTTGTGTAGTTAAGATGTTTCCGACCATCAATGAAATTTCAGAACATCACACTTATCGCATAAACAAATAACAATAATATTTTAACTCACAGAATTACCAGAAGCAAAACATTAGGTCGTTAATACCCAAACTATATATATATATAAATGAATGTTTGTTTGTTTGCTCGTCCCGTATGCGTTTCTATACCGTTCATCCGATTGCGATGAAACTTTGGTGAGTTGTTGTGCACACGCCCGCGAAGGTTTCTGAATTAGTACAACCATTTTACAATAGGTGACACGCAAGTCGTTTCAACGAATGTGCGTATTTCATATAGTTTATTGCCATGAAACTTTGGCGAGTTGCTGTGCGCATGCCCGCGAAGGTTTCTGAATTAGTACAACTATTTTACAGTGAGAAAGTTCGCCGAAGAAAGCGATCTACGCGCCAGGCCTATCAGTTTCATGGCAAACCATATGTCATGAAATTTGAAATTCAGACACGTTGATTGGCTATTTTTAGGATTCTCTGTGGCGAATTTTCTAAGAAATATCACTTTTTCTAGCGACTTCTCTCAATTTAACAAATGTGTGTATTTCATATAGTTTAGCGATAGTTTGCGTGTGTTTGGTGTGAATTGTAGGCGCCTTAGATACGTCATGTTTACTGAAATGTCCAAAACAACAATCAAAAATAAACAATTTGCATCCAGCCGCGGATTGGTTAAACAAGTTATTAGTGATCTGTGATTGGTTCTTACCGAGATAGCTGACCAATCACTGAGATGGCTTGGACAGAAGCTGTTTTTGACTTCATAGTTATGTTTGATATAGGCTTTGGTTACGTCAAACAATCGCGGGGTATTGTGAACAATTATCAAGTGAACTTGTAATAGTCATCACAAAGCATTACTTTCGCTATCAAATCAATTATGCCACCCTGCAGTTTCCGGTGCAACTTGCATTTGCAATGACTATCAACAGAGCACAGGGACAATCGCTACAAGTGTATGGACTAAATTTGGAAAATCCACGCTTCTCACATGGACAGCTGTATGGCCTGCTCACGCGTTGGAAAACCTTCTGATTTATTCGTATACGCACCATACGGAAAAACAAAAAATATTGTATATCCAAAAGCACTTCAATAATCATAATTAAAATACAAACATTTTCTTTCTTTGAGTGGCATTGCAACGCATGCCGGGTACTCGCTAGTTAAAGTATGAAGTAAAGATTAGTGATATCAGTAAGCGCTGAACTGCTGGCCTGAAAAGGCGCGTTTAACGATTATTTTAGAGCGACACTTAACCGATAAAGCATCCTCTGAAGATGGGTAATAAGGATGGATATAAATGAAACAATGTTATTACTCTACTTGAGTTTATTAGCACTATTTGAGTTTCGAGAGAAACGGTACTCTCATCGACAGGTGAAGTATTAAACTGACTACACACAGGTACTGACAGATGGAGGGGGAGGGGGCGGAGTTATTAGTGGACAGTGGAGGGGTGGTGGTAACGGGAATATTGAAAGGAAGGAAGATGAGTTAGAAAATGTAATATTGTTTATTGGATTAATACCCGAGTTAAAATTCTTTTTTATTTATAAACTTTCAAAATTCTTCATTTTATTGCCTTTACGCGTGACGGGATGAAGAAGTTTAATGGTAAATTAATGAAAGGAATGATTATTATCTATGATGTGGTTCGCGAATTATTATAATTATTATTATCCATGGTATGGTACTAAAGTAGAGTAATAACATTATTTCATTTATATCCATCCATTTTGATAAAACTCTACAAAGTTAACGCCGATTTTATTAATAATATGCGTAATGAGATTAGTGGGTAATAGTCCTTCTCAGGACTAATAGATGCCGGATAACCAAGAAACTTCCTTTCTAACATAATAAGGAATAATAATTAATTTTATAAATATTTTTATACAAATCATAATAAATATGTACGTATAACGAAATAATACAATTTTCTAAATTAAGTAATGCGTTAAGTTAAAAAGAAAGTTCATAAAAATGTATAATATTTATTTAAAATATATAATACTTATACGATTTCAACATACATCAAGATCTTGATTGATGATTGTATTTGAAGTAGGATTTAGTGACGGCTATTTTGCACACCGAAGCTATTGTCAAACCGTATTTTAGTATTTGATTGGTGAAATATGTAGGTATCATTGATTCAAAATCCCGGTGGTCATAAATTCGCCTTCTGTTTTTTTTAGAAGAACATTCATTGTATTTGAAGTCTTCACAGTTGATGATATATGATATTATGAATATACCACTAATAAAAATTTGACAGGTATGAGAAACTGTCGGTATCTATATAAGCATTTTTTTCCTTATTTTTACATACTGTTACCTCTGCAATTATACATGTATATATTATTTATTTATTTCCAGAAACGCTCTTGTGACCTTTTACATAAGAATTAAAATGTATTTAATTTAAATATAACAGAACATTTTAATATAACAGTTTAAATATTACATAAAAAAAAAAAACTATGCTATGCTCCTGCAATGAAAAATGACAACGAAATTCAACTTGTTACCAAGCCGATGCATCCGCGATATTGGCGAGTTAATAGCATAATTATTTATTCCTACAAAGAACACTTCATGTTGTCTCGTTTGAGTTGGTACTTTGTACGAAACTATTTGTGTCAACTCAGGGCAGTCCAACATGCTATTGATTATTTTATACAGATATACTATATTGCTCACGTCTCTTCTCCAGGCTAATTTTTTCAAATGAAGTAGACTCATTAAATAATCTTAATTTATATTTTCTATCGGAATATGCAATTTAAAATTGATAAATCTTAGAAATTTACGTTGCACCCTTTCAATTTTTATAATATGTGAGCCATAGTAAGGAAAGCAGAGTGGAGTTAAATTCCATAAATTAAAGTTGTTAGTTAAAGTTAGAGTTAAAGTTTTTAGCTGTCCTCAAGGATTTTATCGTCTTATTACAAATTTAGTTGTAATATTAAATAAATTAAAATTTTTCGTTGAAAATCACACCTAAATCCCACATAACTGTGACTCTACTTAGATCAATATTGTTAATTCTGTATTGAAAAATGTGTTGATTTTTACTTCTATTGAAACTTTTTTGTTTACCTTTTTCTACATTAAGATATAGTTCGTTAGCACAACACTATACGTGTTATTATTATCATCATAACAATGGGGCTTATAAGCCCTGATGGGTCTCAGCTTCTTCAAGATTTCTGTCATTGATCCTATTACAAGTAATTTCTCTCTAGTGTCGGATTTCTAAGACAGATATGTCTCTGAAGATATTGTCACTCCATCTTATCTTTAACCCTCCCGTACTTCTGCGCTCTGTTGTTCTAGTGTTCATTAATGACTTCGGTGATTGCTATTCTGTCACCCTCTCCATACGTATATACTCGGAAGTTTTCATATTTTAATAAACCTATTGATGCTTATTCCATTATACGAAGTAAAAAACTCATTGCTTTAACGTAAAAATTTTCCTTTCATTTTTTTAGTCGGTAATACGTCTCAAACTCATATGTAAGCTGTTGTCTGCTAAGCATTTCGCGTACTAAAACTTTGCCTAGAATATCATTTAAAATATTAAGCATTCATTTTAGTGAAAACTCTTGTTAGTATACGGTCTCATTTCAATGATATATTTCATTAAGGTTTTCCTTTATTATTAGTCGATATTATTTCAAACTTTCAATGATTTTAATTTTTCATACACAATAAAACAATTTGGATAAACAAGAAGATATATAAATGAACAAATATGACGTCATAATCTAACTTAACCAAATCTGTGTTATATTTTTTTTTGTCAGTAATTATAGCCACAAAAAGATTTTTCATTTGTTTTTAACGTAAATTCAGCAACTACAAAAAATCTAACAATTTTTATTTACTGTTTTATTTTTCAGTATGATGTCATAATTAATCTCAAACCGATGGCCAATGTGTTAATAACTGTCATTAATTTATTTCATAATTTAGAATACCAAATAGATTAATTAATTAATTAAACCAGACTAAATATGTGACTGATAAAATGTTCTTAGAAGAGCAGTAATATAATATAATAATACAAGATCTCGAAGGTAAATCAGTTTTTTTTCGAAAAAGATGTGTCCATTTTTTACGTACATTTATGCTTTATTATTAAAAAACAATGTTCTGAAAAATCAAAACATAATCAATAAAATTTAGTTTAAATTAAAGGTTAAATAAATTATATTTAAAGAATCCTACCTAGCCTTTAAACTGCAGAAAGTTTACGCTTACGTGTTGTATCTTTAGATATTTTAAAATAAGGGAGAAATTCCCTAGCGTCATTCGAATAAAAATAAAAATAATATCTGTTGCGTAATTTGTCGTAACCGTAATATGATTATGGATTTCCAAACCGCAGTATTACGTAATATACCTAGTATTTCCAGAGTATTAGAACAGTCTGCCGCTGCGTGCGACGGAAGACGTTATCCGTAGAGCCAATTAAAACATTGTATTGCCACTATAATATTAATATTATCGTTTCTTGAAATAAATCGTTAAGTTTTAATAATCGCCGGTATAAAAACGATTATTTTTTACTATTCAAAATGGCTTTCCCACGGCTGGACCGATTGTTGCAGGCTCCGGGCGCCGCGGCCTATCTGACATCTGATCACATCTCGTTTTAATAACAAAATTAAAGCTTCTTCACGCGGATTTGCATCTGATGAATGTGCTTGATATGTTTGGGAAGAAAGTCTGCCGAATGGGTACAATAATACGTATAACGGGCCTTTACAACATGTTGGTGTTTTCAAAATAAAAAGTGGCTCATCGAGATGGTGAAATTGATAAATTGTAATTATAAAAAATACTTTAATAACTGCTGCGTCATCATTAATCCGGTCAGGTATTTAGATCAATCCCGGATAAAACTAATTAATAAATCGATGATATTTTTAAAATAATACAAATTATCTACAAAAAATACGCAATTTCTCTTATAGTTTATTTATTAGGTCAATTTGAATGGACATTAAAATATGTTAAACTTTTTTCATTCAGATTTAATCAAATTTAAGTATAATTTAAACAAACATAGGTTTAAAGCAAATACGACAAAATGAGTACCAACTCGAAATATATTTTTTCAACTCCAAAATTTTTAGTTATTTATAATAATGCACGTTATTCTCTGTCTTCTTAACAAGACCCAAGTCTATGCTAAAGTAGACAGGCTCATACATTATTTTTAAAAATGAATCTGAACAATGTTTGTGGTTAAAAACAGCATTTATTAATTAATCATACATATTAATTAATATACTTAGCAGTGAAAATTGTTTTTGACCTCTACACCTTTCTTGTTTCCCAGGTTTTGATCTTTTGGCTTTTGGCTTGACCTCTATCTTTCTTGTTTTTTGGTCTTGAATTACTGAAGGGACTTGACATTAGAAAATATTTTTTGTACACGGTAAAAGGGATATCTGTTTAATTTATCGTAAGCACTTTTACGCTAGAAGTAGAGATTTATGGTGATCAGGACACAGTCCTGAACTCACCTTCCGGTGAGACTGAACTCACAATACCCAACTTAACCACTGCTGTGGGACGTCAGCCACAAGCACTAATACGCAGGTTGAATGCAACTACTGATCGACCTGCGCACGCTCTGTATCAGCGCCAAGTCTTTACTCTTGTTCATCTCCATGCTCGTATAATCTTCAGCATCCTGTACTGTGTATAGATTCTACACGCATAGTATAATAATTATTGTACACCTAAATATAATAAATTTAGTATCATCATGCATGTAAAATGTTATAATTCAATTGCTCCACCACTGTCATTAATACCTACCTCATTTGCACAATAAACCAAGACGAATATCGCAATATATACGAATATGAATGGTAAACCGATTTGGAGGCGGGTCACCACTTAACATCCAGTTCAATCAATTAATATTCTGATATTTTCCACGTAACATACGTACATTATACTCTCATAGATTTAAAAAAAATTAATATACAATTATAGATTCTGTAGGTAGGTACTTAGTTTCAGCATTTTACACAAAAGATTACTATGACTATTATGTATGTAAAATATATAGTTAGTAAATTCATAGAAATAATTTTTTTGCAGTTAATTAAAACATAGACTTTAAATGATATCTTTTATAGATATGTAAAAACATTATTTTATAAAGACTGTTAGAGCTGAGGTCCGCTCTGAAATATGTTCACACATAATAATAATAATAATATCGGCATTTAATCATTGGATAATAATGTAGCCTTTCTTCTCTGGATTTCCGTATTCTCAGTTTGTTAATGGTAAAAACATAGGTTAAGTCAGGACACGACATCTCTAACTCCGCGCTACTAGGCCACCGTTTCTTCCTGGGGGCGCAGTTTTTCATTCATCGCAATAATAATACATATTAATATAAAATAAGCATTACACAGAAAAATCTCGTAATGCACCAAATAAAATTAGGGTAGGAGAAGTAGAACTTTGGTAAACGATAAAGGTAAGAATTTTAAAACATATTGAGTAGAAACGGGGTATTTTTTAAAAATAAAAATGCATACACGGATGCACAAAAATTAAATAATTTTATGTCTTCTTACTTTTTAAAAAAAATAAAGCCAAACAAAAGACTTTCAAAATTAAATGATAATTTTTTTTACAGTTTTTATATTGTTGGTAAATTATTTATTTTTATTACAAATTAAACGTATTAATTAGAATATTGTATAGATGAAATCAATTTATCGAAAAAATATTTTTGTTGCCATTCAAATTATATTTTTGTTGATTTTATCTGTATATTTTTCTGACTGATATATTTAATTTGTAATAAAAATATTTCAGAATTATGTTCTGAAAAACTGGTATATGTTCTCCTTTAAAAAAATGGTTTATCGTTTATGATACCTTTAAAAATATATATAAATGGATGAATTTTACAATTTAGCTCGGAATGGTATTGTTACGTATGGAACAAATACTATATTTCCGTGTTATCGTTATCTTTTTAGACAATTTTTTTTTTCAATCTTTATTTAATTTTAATTGACTGATAATGATTGTTGCAATATGTGTGAAGGTTATGTATTAATATTTCAGGATGTACTCCGTCAATAAAAATTCAGTAGGTTATTACTCGTTAAATTTATTACAAAGAACTGCTCCTGAAATATTTACCATGTCCTTATATAGACACAGCTTACGTCTATTTACGTTTATAGCGGACGTGACATAAATATGCCGTTATACAGTACCTAAAAACATAAGTTCTTAGGTACGGTATAACGTGAGAATTTGGTTCCAAGTACTCTAGCACTGCAGCATGTACGTGTTCTTTTAGCAGTCACAAATATACATTTTGTATGTGCACCATAGTAATTTGTCGGTAGGTAGATGCACCATGTGCATGAGTTAGCAGAAAACCTTTATTCATATTAGTAATAGGTATAATAAAATTACAATAACTAAACCATTACTTATTTAATACTTTTTAATATGAAAGGATTAATAAAATAAGAACATATGTATTACAAAAAAATATTATATAAGTACTATGACTGTCCAACATTCCAACATAATCCTAATACAATACCTACACTAATAATTCACTAGTTTCACAACACTCACTAATTTTTTTTATTTTTTTTATTCCTATCGAATCTTTATCTTTATTTAATTAAATAATACTACAACAGCACGAAAAAATCTGCCCACTTTAACACAGACGGCAGTCTAGCAAAGTAGCCAGGACAATGCTATGTATATCAGAGGTGGAGTCTACTCCATCTCACACAATAAACTACGAGTATTAAACTTAATTTCAATATAATTATATCTTATGTTTATCATATTATATTATTATATATTCACCTTTATTACAACAAAAACGTGTGTTAATAAATAAATAACGTCAAATACAGCGTCCCAAAAGTATTTTTTATTTTGGTTCATTTGCTGCACCAACGCAACGAACGGGAGAAGAGCAGGGGATATGCCGATCACTAGCCGCTTCCTTGGGAATTCAGTCACTATGGAGAGTGTCCTTACCAGTTGTTGGTGAAATTTTTCCGGGAAATTGATATCCCGACGAGATGACATAAACTGCCCTCCACGTAGTCTCGACTAGACACCAATGGACTTTTTCCTATGAAGCTACTTTAGCAATACACCATCTCTGGATTGATTAAAAGAATATATCCAAGAAGAAATGGGAGCGATCACGGAGAATACGTGCCGGGTAGTTAACAAAAATTTCGCTTACCGTTTAGAAGAGTGCCAGTGAAATAAGGGATCGCATTTAGAACAGATAATTTTTAAGGAATAAATTCTCAAGGACTGTACTTAAATAAAAAATAAACATTTTTTTATTAAACCCATCCATTATTTTATTACATAATTTTTATTATGAAAAATACTTTTGGGGCACTAGTGTATCGAAAATAAATTGTAAAGTAAATCGTAAACATTAAATCAAATATATTTAAAAAAGTGTCTGTTTCATGAATATTTCGGACTTCTTTGACGAGACTTCCGCATCTATGTCTATATTTATAAAATATTACAGTTTAATGAATGGGATTCATCGACCAACCAATATGTTAATAAATAAATATATAAATTATTAGGTACATTAAGCTCGCTTTGAAAATCTGGGATTTATGATCCCAATAAGAGGCTTTTTAATGACTGCACGTCGCAGCTTAATAAAGTGTTAAGGATTCAATTAAAAGCTACGACACCATCACGCCGTGATGCGGTTAACCTCATGCCGGCGACTAAACAGTGCGCTCATTATTCCACGATCCAGCGAACGCTTCAAATCACTCCTTAGTTATGTATGTACTGCTGACTTGGTTCACAACCAGATAATTACGTCATAGAATAAAACGCTAAAACAAATAATTTTTTAACAATTTTTTTAAGATTATGGAAAAAAAATTATCACTTCTTTCATGTTTTAGAGAATTCATTAGAAAAATAAAGTTGTTCCATATTTCTAAAATCTAATTTGATCAATTAATTTATGTTTTTCTCTATACAATATTAATTAGCTATTCTACTATTACAAATTATGATTTCATATTTATTATTAGGAAAACACATTATTATAGTGAAGTTGTAATTTTTCAGAACATTGGTGCGTGATGTTTTAAATATGAATTAAATATATTAATTAGAAAGATATACATATAAAATCAATTCTATCGAAAAATATTGTTGTTGCGCCACCGGGATTCGAACCTGGATCTCTTTCCAAATAGGGGAAGGTGCATTATCCAACTATGCTACAACTCAGATTACTCAAAAGAAAAATAAGGCAGATGACTCTTTCAAATAATGGAACGATTAAATGTATTAATATTAAAAGGGTAACATTTAGGTTCGAAAATGTGTCGCTAAAAATATTGTCGCTGTAGCATAGTTGGATAATGCACCTTTCCCGGTTTGGAAAGAGATTCAGGTTCCAATCCCGGTAGCGCAACAACAATATTTTTCAATACAATTGATTTTATATGTATATCTTTCTAATTAATATATTTAATTCATATTAATATTAATATATCCAAAACACTCTCATAATTCAAAATTATAATTATTTGGGGGTGCATAACACTAAATTTACATAAAAATGATTTTTAAAAAAATTGTATTTTATGTGTGTACTTATACAATATGGAAATAAATATTATCTTATCAGTTGCTAATAAATTATTTCTCGATTTGCAATTGAGCGATACAATTCTATAATTTAGAAGTGACCTGTTATTTTAGACAAAATATAACCACCGCCACTACCAATATTATTTCCAAATAATATATACCAATTACATGCATATTTGATGTTTTATTGAGTGTTCTCAATTATTCCGCCGCATTTTATTATTAGCAAGGCTAATGTTTCTAATCGGGTCAGATACGCGGCACAATAGCCCAAAAATTCTGAGCAAAAATTTATTTCACATAATTAAATTCTTATTTACACTTATTTAGCATCCAAGGTGAATGAAAAAAATATGCTAAAATAATTATAATAATATTATCAATGACTTAATAATAATCCTTTGATATTAAAATCAATAAAAATTATTGCTTAATTAATGATCATTTAAATTCGTTATTGTGCTCAATAATCAGGTGATTATTGAGCACAATAATAAATCATTTATTTCATAAAAATTTACACCTAAAATTAGTTAGATATTAATTGTAATAATGTTTAAATCAGTAAAAATAACAATAAATTATTAAGTGTTTAAATAAATTTTTTGAATATTTATTTTTTTGACATTTAAAAGAATTTAATTTTATCAAAATCTAATTGAATCATTATTGGTCGATGGATAGTTATGGCGATATTAATTTAACTACACATTATTCGTTAAAGTCTTTTTCTTACATAAAATAATAATAATAAAAAATTCCGAACAAATTAGTAATATTTTATAACGACTCCTAAGGAACGAAGTATAATTCCGTTTTATGACAAGCAGTGTCTTGGAAGGACACAGTGTTAATTCAACGAAGTAAGAATAATATTGCAATATTTTTTAACCTGTGTACATTATCAGTACATTATGAATATCCGTAGAAATGCAAAGGATCTCTTGACGCATGATGCAAACTTTCATTCTAGATTACAAACAAGAAACCAGTATACCATCCTCCGCTGAAAACTTTATCTACATATATCTTTATATGTATGGGATATAACGGATTATTCGGGCACGATAACTATCATTGTTCTTATCAGATTTCGATTAAACTTTTTTATAAATTTAACTTTTTAAATGTATCGGCTAAGTTTGTTAACCAGCCTGAACGTAATGCCTAAATAATTTTCTCAGTTAAGCTAATATTGGTCTTAGATAAAAAAGTAACAACTTATTATTTCCTTTCGTATACAGACGAAATCTATCTAATTCTTGCGGAAAGAGCTGAAAGAGATTTTTTTATTATTTAGATGTTCTTTCAGAATTAAATATTTCAAAGGAATGTAGTGTTCACATCGAAAAATGTACTTTCTAAACAAAGTAGTAGTTATGATTTTGAATAATTACGTAATTAAAATAAATCAAATTAATCAATTAGAAATATATATAGAAAAAATCTGTTTTTCGAAAAAATATTGAGTTCCACCGGAATTCGAACTTGGACCTATTCCAATCCGGGGAAACGTGTTACCATTCCACAACAGCAATCGATTACGTTTACGACAAACTTAGAACTAATATTATTTATATTTTTATAATTTAATTTGTACTAAATATACCACAAAACTATGTTCTGAAATTACAATTTTACAATAATTAAGTGTTTTTATTTAAAAAAAAAAAACGTTGTGTAATTAATATAGGTACATTAATTAAATTTTAAAAATTATTAATTTTATTAACTTAGAATACGGTCATGCGCTATAAAAAATGTTGCTCATTTCTGATTACTCACAAAATAATTTTCTATGCTTTTGTATTTGGGTCAATATAGGTGTTACAGCTTCCCCGCCATATGACGTTCGCAAGATTGACAAATGACTGTATAATTTAATCTGAAATATATTTGAAAGTTTCACACGGGAACATACAACGGAGATATCTAGTACGTTATTTTTATTTTTCTTTATCGGCCATTTTGAACGTATGTTTCATATCCTACCATAAGTCCCTGTTTGGTACAGTTCTCATCCATACAAGGCCAGCAGTTCTCTTCAGATTATAGCATTTGTGCTTCTACTACAATTCACGGATGCCACTGTAGGATTCTCCATGTTCATCTCTCATCAGTAGACCTTGTTACATAGCACAGTTCCATTTCAGCTTGGCTATTGTTTGTATCTTGTCCAGAACATGTTTTTCATTTATCCGCTCGTAGGTTTTTCTGTGACTGTGATATATCTAATATTACTCGTTACATAACTCTTTGTCTAGCATCCTCTGTTGATACAATCTGATGTGTAAGTATCCATTTCTATGCGCCATATGTCAGTACAGCTGAGATGTACAACACTCCAGAAGGCATATATTTAATCAAGCACTTTTATATGTATCTAAATGGTTATTACTTAAATATGACATGCTTGTCGGTCCAGTGGTTAAAATCTAATGATCTAGTAATCGGGAGTTTGAGCCTCGTTTCAGAGACCATCAAGTAAATCCTATTTTCATAGCACAAGCATTTAGCTAATAATAGTAAGAATATTGACGTGAATATTGACGTATTCCGTGTACATAAAAATAAAATAAAATAAAAAAACACATCTCTTTTATAAAATGGTATATGTATTCATTAACTAATAGTTTTCTATTTCAACGTACCTACTTCCCGTGAATCATTGATTATTTATTTCTACACCAGAAGATATGTACAATAAAAACATGATTTGAAGATGAGTATTATATTTTTTAAATACATTGGGCTACTAGTTCTTTTAAATTCTATACTTTAGTCATTATCTAAAATATTTATTTATATTTTTGATTTGTTTCGATAAATCATTAAAATATAACGAATTATTTTACATAGTCACTAGATTAGTTTACAACCTGTGTCTCTACCAGTCTTTATCCCAAAATAACAAGTATCAAATCAACTTCCATTTCAAATATTCTCACGTTACTTTTAAAACGTTGCAGGTTTTTTACGACACTTTTAGATTGAGATACATTTAAAAATTCTTAAATATCCTAATAAAAGTGTTCGATGCTAAAAAAGTATTAATAGTGATCATCCGTGTTTTGTGCACTTTTGATACTGCAATAAGTGATATACGAGTATGTATTTATTAATATTATAATTAATTCGTGTTATAGATTATTATAGACTCGAAAGGGTCATCAGTATGAGGATTGTATTTATAATGTGTCAGAAGAATGATATTGGCTGGTATTTGTGTGTTTGTGGCTAGAGCGGGCGTTTTATGAATGAAACAGTATTTACAATAGTTGCGTTTATTTACAGTAAAAGCAAAATTTTATTTACACTGTTTGTTATTGTTTGTTATTTGTAGAGTGTTTGTTTATGTAGATCTTTGAAGCGCAAGCAGGGCCACCACAATATTATATTGTTTTTATTTAAAGCAGTAACTTTGTGGTTAGATATTTTAATATATAATCAAAAATAAACTTTAGATTCAAACACTTTTATATAAACACATCTTCAGAAAGTCAGCTCGATCGCCAATACAGTGAAACTCTTAGCATTGAAATATAAAAATGGACGTTAAATACAAATTATGGTAAACACATTTTTATGTAAAATTGCTTTTATAAAACATAGTTCTATGGTATTTAATAGAAATTAAATTAATCAACCAGGACGATATACAGAAAAAAAAAATGTATCTAGTTTCAATAGATAGATTTTATATGTACATCTTTCTAGTTGATTCATTTAATTTATATCAAACACAAAGTTTGTTCTAGTAATTTGTATTATTATAAAATTTTCTGTTATCCAAGTACGTTCAATCTATTTATAAAAAAAAACATAAAAATTTCGTCTGCCTCAAATTTTTTCCATGTTTATTAAATAATTGATCCATGTGCCCTATTTTTTTAAGGACGTAAATAAGATATATATATATATATATATATATATATATATATATATATATATATATATATAATAAAAATATACATATTATATATTATTTTTATTATAGTTCTGAACTAGTATCCACTTAAAATAAATCTCTGTGATTTAAAATGTACCAATAATAATAAAAATACATTATATCGGGAAATGAAGTAATCAAACTACGTAAATGTCGATTTCTTGTGTAAAGTAAATGAATTATGTTTATCAATTTCCATATATAAATTGTTTGACGGCCATCCTTGAACAAAAGTTTAATTACATAGATATAATTGCTATGTTAAGTGATTAAATACATTAATAATCTGTAATTTGTCAAATAATAATTATGTTAATAAATCATCGCAATAATTTGATAGTAGAATTTTATGAAGGAATTTCTGATTCATATTTCGTACTGGGACAAAAAGTGATCCAATATATGTTGAAGAATTTCAGAAAAATATTTATAACAAAACATAAAACAAATTATATAAAATTTTCGAAACTGTATTTTTAAAACATGTCTTACTCATTTTTTACTATATGAATTCCGGTAAAATTAATATTTCCACTAAGCGAAAATTCTAAAAATATTCTCTTATGTGCATGTCAAAAGCAAATATCAAATATATGAATACGTGTATCCTTTATATTTTCTGAACAGCTATGGTGTTGCAAAAATCTTTTCCAAAAGCAGCGTATATCCAGACACTCAAAAATAGACTGAAGACGTAAACATTTACGTCCATGCAATGTTTATATTAGAGTATTTAGAAACAAACCAACCTCTATCAAATTTCAATATTTTTAACGTTTTGTCGTAAAGACTTATTCCACGACCGCAAACAATTGGCGATATTTGATTGTAGACATGATTGTATATTTGAAATGCGTTTCGTTTGAAATGAAGCCTATTTCTTAATTACTAGCATAAATTATATTAAATCTGATTTTGAAAAAACTAAATTAACAAAATTGCGTGTTACTCGACGATTTGTTAAAAGTAATTTGAAGGAAATGAAGACATCTTAATTTTTCTTTAACTTTCCTTTAATTAAGAATCTCGACGGGCTTCCTATTAAATTATTATGTATAATTAATGTGTTAATCATTATTGATATTGCTAGAGCTAATTTATTACTTATGTGTAAGCCAACCAACATTTTTTGTTTGTTACAAAAAATTCCCCATTGGTAGATGTAGTTTGAGTTTTGCCTATTATAAGTTGCAAATACTGTATTAATATCTATCCGGTATTGTCGAAGTTAAACGCGCGATTTGATAATAGTAAATTCATGCAACGCGAAAAATATTTTTGTTTTAATTAGTGGAGATTTACAAAATTAAAATAAAAAGTCATGATACAATGATATTTCATTAAATATGACACCATTTGAAAATTATTTTTTAAAAACACATCATCAACAATTACATATACAAAATATTTACTAGATGAATAAAATATAAATACATAAAATAAAATAAAATTATTTCTTATTTTCTTTAACATTTTTTATATATTTATTTATGAACATATTATGATATAATATTTTATTTAATACATACAACTATTCAATTCGTTCATAGCATGCTAAAATATATATAAAAAATTAAATAAAAATATGTAATGAATGAATATAAATTAATGAGTATAGAAATATATCTCAGCTTTAATTGCTGCGGTTAGTTCTGCTTTCTGAGAGATTAAATAACTTGTGTTGCCGCTGTCTCAGGTAATTATTGGGAACGTAAATAGTATCATTATCCATAAGTGCCGAGTTCTCTAATCTAGTTACATTACACTATTATACACTGACAACACAATATTTTAAAATCTCTCGGCAATGCAAAAAAAAAAATACTCGTTAAATAAGGGTGATTTACCCACTGAACAAATTTATTTGTCAATTTATTCGGAGGTGGTGAAACAGTCGGAAGAGAGTATTATTATGCATTCCAATTGAATTTCAAATCGATCAAAAGCGCAGAACAAAAGATGCTCGATATTTTCTGCTATGATAATCAATAAGGAAAATGTAGTTCCAGACACTCCGAAGATCCTCCAGCGCTGGTACCTACTTGCGAGATATTACCTTCATTGTTCATTGTTCCACCTGAAGCGTGGCTGTACCTCATACCATACGGCACTCGATCGAACACCCGGATATAGATATATATTGGAGTCCAATTGAATTACAGATAAGATTTGTAGACGTATTTCATTACATTTTATAGTGCCCATTGTCTGCGGCACGGGAAAAATGATATAATTTCTTCCTATCACCTGGTACTCCGCGAAGCACGTGGTGCTCGCTGGCACGGAGTCGTTGAGGAGATGAAGGCAGGAATTCTTAAATCGTGTACGCCGTCAACTCGTGTTATTTTAATATTAATTATCATCTGTTAGTAGATTCTATTTTACCTACATAATACGAGGTGTGTTTTTTAAGTAGCGGAATTATTTTCTAAAGAAACACAACATCATTTTGGCAACATTTTACTTTCTTCGGACGCTACACACCTTCAACTACTTTTCAACATAGTCGCCACTATTATTAAGGCACTTGTTATAACGGGGTACCAATTTTTGTATGCATACCTTCGTCATAGAACGACGCCGCCCGGGATGAAAATCATGTCTGCACTCTGCCTTTGCGTTCATCAGTATCATCAAAATGCTTGCCACCAATAAACTGCATCAGATGAATGAAAATATTACAATCACTTTGCGCCAAATCAGGATAAAACAGGACACACTCGACGATTAATATCAGCTGGTTTCACGTTTCGTGCATTCAAGAAACGAATCACAAACCGTATCTCACAGTCGGCGACCTTATGACAATATGACCACACTGTGTGAATATCTCTAACGTAGTATGTGGTGAGTCAACAGACGAAGGAAACCATTGCGCATGCGCAACATTGCAACAGCAGTGCTACACCGGGAATATCCGGCAACGGTAATTACTTAAAAAACGCGCCTCGTATATAGACCCTTCCAATGTTGAATACCGCATCTTACAAATATGCCGTTTTTAATTGTTCTAGAATGCGTATATTTAATACATTTTTAAGTGGCGGTAATTTTAAAAATTGGTAATAAAAATCACTAGTAAGTTAAAATGAACTTTTAGTTAGATTTGAATATAAAGTTTATGTTGTTAAATACAAAATAATTCTGTAATTTTATTAAAAGTCCAGATTAAATCGCTTGAAATTTTTTAATTATCTTAAGAGTAAATAAGTGTAGATGCGACTGGCAGACCAGCAATTTATTCTGCTTCCTGGCTGGTGCTCTCTACAAGTTCTCTCTTAAAATGAAACTTAATTTGTACTTGTAAATCTAACAACTACCTGTACTTTATAGTGTATTCCGATTGCGGATCGCAATTAAACCAGACAACAAAATCCAAAACCTACATTATTTAATTGCCTAGTACAACCTGAGTCAGCCGAGTATCATCACTGTACTAACACCAACATTAGCCAAAATATTATAAAATGTTGTACAAATTCAAGTATACAAAATGCAAGTAATTATGTACAAATTAAACGCGCATTAAAATATATTTTGGTTGATGATTACACAAAAAAATTAATTCAATTGTTTCATGATTTCAAAATATTTGATCTCACCTGATGTGGAACGCGAAGAGAAGTAATATAATTTACCCGTGGTCGAATGTATCTATTACCTATCAATTGTAGTATTGAAATGTGGGCGGGTTGTAGTATGCAGGTAAATGAATAGAAAACGTAATACCGACCACACGATATCGCCGTAATACCCCGTGATCTCTGTTACTCTCCCTGTTGTAAGGAAGTACTACGAGATACAGCTAGTACTTTCACCATTCTTAAAGCGAACATATATTCGAAAAAAGCTAGCTTTTTTGGTTCGCGAAAATAATTGATCACCTGATTTAACGGCTCCCGACTATTTTCTGTGAAGGTACTTGAAAGAAAAGGTCGACGCCATTAAGCCAATAATAAAAATGTGTAATTTGAGATTTGACTACAAGAGATATTTGAGCACAAATTGTCCTGAAAAATAATCCCCGAGAAAATTGGACTTATATAAAACGAAAGCAAAGAATTAAGGCTGAAATTTCACACTAGAAATGCATATAGGTGAACATAGACGTAAACAATCTTACAGCTCGTTTCTTTTTTAACCCACGTTAATAGGACAAATAGGAGATGAGATATTTCATTTTCCGCATACCCTTTTACATTGCAAAATATGCTACGTCCCATAAAACAAATATGGCCGCCACACAAAAACCAAAAACAATAAAATTAAAACAATGGTCATTTTGAACTACCAACAAGTTAGGGTGATTGCACAAAAATATGAAATTTAAAAAAAATGGTCAAGCAACCATTTATTTAATTCTGGATCATTCCACCTATAGATGCGGGACAAATTTACGCTAAAAATATTATTACTCAACTCTACAAACACAAAAATATGTACGAGGGCCATTTTATAAAAACATAATATTTAGGGGATAAAAACCATTCTGTCGTAAACTTATAATGATTTATTGCTACTCAAAAACTTTCTAATTGTAAAAAATGTCATAAACTATATACTTTTCGTGAATAATTTTGTGACCTTGTGACGAGCTTAACACTCCACTTGTTGAAGAAGCCTGCTACCTGTTTCTTAAACAAGTTGTTAATAATTTTGTGGCGGCTGTCATAGGGTTACATGCGTTTTTTATCTAAAAATTTCATTAATTTTGGTCAAAATATGAATTTTTAATGGCGCAGGTCTGAGCTGTATTAGTTACAACTGGTTCAGTTGCTCCTACTAAGCACCTGCAGCTCTTTTGTCATTTTTCGAGTTTAAAAATTGAATCACCGATCGCATTTCGCATCTATTAAGCATCAGTGATAAACATGGTTAATAAAATATTAATGAGCAATTACGTCTGACGCACTGAAAAGCTTGGAACTGGTTAGCAAGATTACGGATAAATTATGACAAGTTCAAGCGTTTCGGTCCAAAGTGTCTACATACGTATATATAAAGGCGTGCAAATGAATTATATCTAACTTGCTCACCTTGTTGCGGGGACGTTTTTTAATACAATATTTTATACTTCAGAAATTATTGAAATGTTCGCATAATAAAAGACATCAGTTTTATTTATTTATTTATTTTTACTCTAATTTTTATTATACATTAAAATTGCTTTGTAATTAAAAAATATTTTTCACGATAGTCTGCTTGTAAAGTTTGCCTGCTTAACACAGTTTTTTTCTAACACGGGCATTGAACAATTTAAAAATAATGTTGCACGGCTGTAATTAAATATATAACAATTGTTGAAATATTCATAAATGTGAAATCACTTCAAACTTTACACATATTATGTTTTATACATAGTCTTTATATTAGTCTTATTCTAATATTTTAAATAAAAAATATTGTGGATACCCACTGTTAAAAAATTATATGTTTCATTAGTCAGGGGTGTACTGAAATATGTTACATTTATTTGGAATCCATAATATAGTAAATCGCTGGGAAAATGAATATTATAAATAAATTGTTAAAGCGACTTGTTTATAAGTACAATAATAATATTCTTCCAATACAATACAAGGTTTATTGCCCTCATGAATAGTCCGTTCGAAACACATAACTTTTATCCAAATAAAACTAATGCCGCTACAAATCGTGCTATGCATATAAATTGTGCTATACGTAGCATTATAAAATAAGAAAAAAATATATTTAAAAAGTACATTTAAATAATTATTTTTCTATTTTTTTAAAGGAAACCACATTCTTATCGTGAAGTTGCAATTTTTCAGAACATAGGACTGTGATATTTTTAATACAAATTAAATGTATTAATTAGAAAGATACACATATAAAATCAATTTATGTAAAAAAATGTTGTTCCTACCGGGATTAGAAAACATGGATCGCTTCTTATCTGGGAAAATGCATTAACCGATTATGCTACACCAACACAGTAAGTTGACAACACATTTTCGAACTTATATGTAGCACTTTCAAGTTAATACATCTGTCGTTCCATTATTTGAAAACAATTTGAAACACCTTTGAATAAAATCCGATAGGAGATAAGAATTTGTTCTCCTTAAAAATATATATGTTGTATTAACGTTTCCAAAATTTAATAAAAATGAATTATGAATTAATTCTGGCGTCTCCTTTTAACTAACGTAACTTTTCCTGATAAAATAAAAACGTATTAGCTAAAGTCTTAGTACCATTAGATGACACTGAGTCTAGATATAGCCAGTGCAGTGTATCGGAGCGAACGTTTAGAAATGGGCTCAAAGGTTTCGCACCCTAGATCTTGTATCGACTATACTTTTGCGAGTATCAATACTTTTTTCAATGCTTATAGATAATATAATTTTAAGAATATTTTTGAGATTACGAAAATGCGAGAAAATATAATTGATTTATTCGTACATAGTAGTAAACCGCTAATAGTGGGGTTTGGAACCATACCATGCTTTTTTTTATATAGAAATTATTAAAAATCCTACGTCGCTGTTTTTTATAGGGGTGCAATACACATTGCCCTTTTTCCATTTTGTATTGAAGCCCGATTGTTTTGTTACGCCACTGAGTGTAATTAATAACCATAGTACTAGGATAACGAAAGTAATCGATTCCCAATTTATAAATATATTATTTTTTGACAATATAATCAAGTAAATAAAATTAACAGCAAAATAAAAGGTGGCTTGTATTTAATGAGAAATTAATGAATTAAAATGTATAATATGTGTTATTTATAGAACCCCAGGCTTAGCACTTATGTTTAATATATAATCAATAACATAATATTAATCTTTAATACAATAAACAGTGTAAATAAATAGAATTTATTTTGCAATTATACGTAATTTTATACCAAAAATGGAAATTATAATCTAATTATTAACTTTATTAAAAATATTTGTACTAAAGAAGATGTATAAAAGTGAAAACAAGAGTGAAATGTTAAGACGATAAAGAGTATAGTGTTCTATCTTACCTACTTACTCCTGCGATGAAACGGCTTGATGGTGATAGTTTCCCCAATGTAATATTCTTTCAATTGCTTCTCTAATTTTTTTCACGATTTTTTAAAGTTAAGAATGTGCAATTCAATAAATATACAAATTAATAACTTAAAAAATGAAACGCTTTCAGGAACATAATCGAACAAATATGTTTATATTTTATTATACTCCCGCACCAGTCGTCGGGTTAAAACTGGTTGTTTACATAATATCCGTACCTTATTATATTGGGTTTATCTAGATTCCTTGTAAACAAAAAAGTGTTTGCAATTCCTATAATAAAAAATATTTTTTGTTCAAAGTTTTGCTAACATTTTTATTGAAAAGAATAATGAAAGAAAAATTGCGTTATCTTATAGTGTTGTCAGTTTCGTAACTAAGATAAGATAAATTCTTTTATTGATACATTTTTAGTGTTTTACATGAAAGGTGAACTACAATATCAATAATATAATAAAATATCACACCTATTATAAATAAATGCCATTTTAGATACCTAACAAATTATTATTTTTTATAAAGGATGCACCTCCGTCAGTTATTTAGCCTCGTTCTACATTGTTAGACTTTATTTTATTAACGTAGGCTATTATTAAATTTAATCGAACTATTTAACAAAAAAATTTTTTTTTATGAAAAATATATTTTTGTTATGAAGTTTTAATTTCAGAACACAGTTATGTAGAATTTTTAAAACAAAAATTAAAATGAATCAATTAAAAACTCATGAATACATAAAAAATCAATTTATCGAAAAAATATTTGGTTGCTAACAGGATTCGAACCTGGACCTCTTCTTATCCAGGGAAACGTGTTACCATTTCACTACAGCAACAATTTACGACAAATTCGTAACGTGTATCTGTAAATTTTTATAATTTATACATTTATTGTTCCATTTTTAAAAGCAATCAATCACTTTTATATTGCGTTGAACCTCAAATACTTTTGAGTAATACAGGTTCGATTCTCAGTAGTAACCAAGTGTTTTTTCGATAAATTGTTTTTTTTGTATATTTTTCTAATTGACTCAATTAATTTGTATTAAAGATAGTTTATCTAATAAATTTGATTAGCTGAGTAACTTTTAAACTAAGTCACTAATATTGCCCATTAAAAATAAAAGAATTTGAGTGAGGTAAGTTAATAAATTATAAAATATTTAAAAAACAAAATTAATTACGTCATTTTGCTTGATTGAAAACAGCACAAATTTTGTAATAAATTCTGGGACGTGATTTAGAGAGAAAACTTATCGCTCTAATTTTCCCACTGACATTTAAGACATATCTTATCTGTTATTAATAGGTAATTGTTAGTTGCATCAATAGTCCAGGAAATTTATCATACTGCATCAAGTTGGATACACACGCTTGTGGTGAGTACAACTCGCTTGTATCCTATACGAGCCGCGGAGCCTCGGGCTGGGCCCCATACAAAGGTTGGTCAGATAAGGTCTTCCTCCTATCTGTAGCAGGCCCGGCACGATGGAAGCTTTCAACGCTGAAATATTGCAACAGACACTAATGTCCCTGTTGCCAGCACTTCAACAATGTGGCTGGAGCCGTTTTCTTTGTGTTGTAATTTATTGTTATTATTGAATTACATGAATTATGCCACTTTATAAAATATATTTCAATTTAATAAATTGAAAGATGTATGAAAATAATAGCAATGCGATTTAACAATTATTTATGGTCGGTTACTTATGCTTCGATTTCGTAACTATTTTTCCTATTTTTATAGATTATTTGATTGATTCTTAGGTGTAATGCAAATGAAATAAAATATATTTTATTTATTATAATATTAATTAGAATGTATTTAAGAGTTTATGTACATAATTTTTAATATTGATGAAAAATATATTTAAGAATGTTAGTATGGAAATTACGTTACATGTTTTAAATGATTAGATATATGGCATATTGTTATTAATTATTACAGTATTAAAATACATCTAGAAATAAAAATAAATAATTATCAGAATTAATAATAATTTAGATTATAACCTATACAAATATTTACGTATTTAATACGTTTGATGTGAAAGAATGATATTATGATAAACATGTTTGATATGACTTCGGCAGTGGTACGGCTAAGGGATCTTTCTATTTATCCTATTGCCGTTTTAGTAAATTAAATATTTTTATATGCTTTATTATTACAATAGAAAGATACTATTTTGATACTTAATGTAAAATATTTTGAAACCAAAAAAATTTTGATTACATCTCTAATTTTCTCTCAGATTTTAATTGTGTCTGAAACATTTGTTTGATATATGTCTTTCGAATAAATAGATCTTAAACATTGATCCAGTTAAAAATCTTCAATAACGTTATATAAAATAAGTAGGTGATGTTAAAAATGACGACAGTAGAGTAATAGATCTTCAACAATAACAACAACAGCGCTATTATTAGTTGTTTTGTAATGTCAATCATTTGTATTTGTTATGTTATTTAGGCAGATTATTTTGCAAATTATTCTATGATGCTTTAAAATGAACAACTTTTTTACTTGCATACTCAAAGACGCACACGTCTGACACACTCGCCTTATGCACATTTAACAGAGCCATCTTACTAACAGGGCCATCTTCCGAAGTTTGAATTAACTTATCTTACTAGGACGTACCCGGATGTCTTAATTGTTAGGTGTAATCAACACTCATATTTTTTATGAACCTGTCATCCTAACATATTATGTATATGTAAAAAATCTTGGATTAATTAGTTCATCCTTGGAACCATCAAAGACAATATACATAATTAAATAAGATAGACACTATATAAAAATTTATTCAAATGTGTTGAACCCAGTATCTGTTTTAACTCTGTTACTTATAACCTACTGTTTTAATTTTTTTAATATCTAACTGGATCTATAAATTTTTACTATAATTTTGAAGATAAACAGTAATTTAATATTATTTTTAGTTTGTACCTAATATATAATATATGAGAACTTTGCAACCTCGTTGATCAACTGAGCTATAAAAATATTTTTTTCTAATATTGACGAATTTTTGATAGTGAAATCCTTCAGTTTTGTAATGAAACAAATATCTAAACTAGCTTTTTATTATTAGCTAAATATTTGATAAATACATATTATATTCATCGCATTTTTATCTACATCTTACTACATAATTCCTCTGTATGGGTGGATGTAGTAAATAAAAATTTAAATTAATAAAACATTTAATATTAAAAAAAACTTCAAAAAAGGTCTTGGCGCACGGTCCAAACATGCCGTCTTGTGAGAATCTTATAGAAAGTGAAATCGGTCCGGCACGCTGCGCATGCGCTGATCCTCCGATTAGGATGTGCGCCGCCACAAAACACGGCGAGCTTGCCTCTCTCTCTTCCTGGTTGTTTAGCCAACCACCTTACATCCATTGTGCAATGTGCAACACTAAATACCACACCAAACCGTTAAAATTTTTTAATCTCTTAACGTGTCCGCGAACGGGAAGGTGAATTTTTTGCATTGCGATCGCGAGGGATTTTTAGAGATTTTTTTTCCTGATTGCTGTTAAACTAAGAGTGTTATACTTTTTGGTATTAAGGTGTGTGTCCACAAATAAAGTTTTGCTCTCGAAACTCACGTTAAAGACATATAAAGATGTTTTTTCAGAGATTTGTTTTTCAAATTACCAATATTTTTTCCATCGACAGCCAATTTGACACCTTATAGCTGATTTTTACTAAGTTTTGGATTGCCAATTTACCATGAATAGACTCATGCCAGAACAATGCTTGCAAATTTATTTAAAAAATCTTACCGTGCGCTACGTCCATTTTACGGTCGACATAATCGTCCATCCATGCAAGTAATTCGAATACCCATGGATCGTTTTTTCGCCACACATACTCTACTTGATAATACGCATCCGCAAAGACGTCGTACAGTACGCACCGAAGAAGCTGTTGCTGCAGTGGAGTGTAGTATTGCAGAAGACCCGAATGAGTCGATTGGCCATCGTAAACAGCAATCGGAGCTGCGTGGAAGATTTCGCGAAAATATCTTGGTTAACGAGCTTACAAGATCCAGCTCGTGCAAGAATTGAAGCCGCTTGACCAGGGTCGTACATTCGGTGAATGGACCGAAAACGAGATTGCTCTTGATCCACATTTTCAACACAATATTTTGTTCAGCAATAAAGCTCATTTTTGATTGAATGGCTACGTCAACAAGAAACATTGCCTAATTTGAAGTGAAGAAAACCCACAAACCACAAAAATTAATTGTATGGCGTACTTTATGGGTTGGTGGAATCATTGGTCCATATTTTTTCAAAAATGATGCCGACCAGAACGTTACAGTCAATGGAGAGTGCTATAAATCCATGATTACTGACTTTTTCGTTCCCCAATTGAATGGCAGTAATGCGGAAAAAATGGTTTCAACAAGACGGCGCAACATGCTACACAACGCGCGCCACAATCAATTTATTGAAGGAAACATTCGATGAGCGCATGATTTCACGTAATGGACCTGTGAATTGGCCTCCAAGATCGTGTGATTTAACACCTTTTGGATTATTTTCTCTGGAGATATGTGAAGCTACTAGTCTACACCGATAAACCAGAGACTTGGAAGCCAATATTTGCCAACATTCTGCCCCAACTGCTCCAAAAAGTGGTCGAAAATAGGAATTCCAGATTGTGCTTTATTCGAACCAGCCGCGGCACCTATATAGGTGAAATCATGTTTAAATACTAATGGCAATAGCATGGCCATTACCATGTTTTGTATGTGTTTTATTTCATTTTTAATTATATACCTCTAAAAAAACATCCTTTACAATAGAAACAACGCTTATCGAATTAATTCAATATTTGTCCAGTTTATTTTGTATGTCGTCCAAATTATCGACTTCTGTTAGGGTTAAAATTAGCTGAGTCGAAATGATTCATCTATCGGAACGTTCGCATTCTCGCATTTTTTACGCCAAGGCTGCACAAAATAAAAGACGGCGCCAATGTAGCAGTTAAGGTTATTTTTTTTCCCCTTTTTCACAGACCAGTACGCCATATTAACGGGTTAACCCCTTCCGTACAAGTGCCCCAAGCACCGTATACCAGAGATGCTGGGAATCTTCAGCCGAGAAGTCATTCGCGTGTCATTATTGATTGTAGAATTCCATAAAACATGGTTAAATTAACTTTCAGTTTATAAAATATGTATTGTTATTATTTATTATTAACATTTTAATGTTAACAAAATATGTTAAAACTTTTAAATATATATAGAGATAATAAAGATTTAAATAATTTTATTTTGAAATTTTATAGCAAGGTTAAGGGCGAGCTTTCATTTTTCCAGTTTGAAATTAGAGAATTTCTACATGAATTTGATATGATTTCAAGACGATGTTAATAGTTCAATTTGTATGTGTTCCAGAGAAATAATTAAAGACGTTATATGTTTCATAAATCATGCGAGAGATGAAGGTATGAATAGAAAGAGAAGATATTAAAATTGTTGATTTTCTCGCATTCAAATATAATGCGGATCTAGAGGTTTATCATTAAAATTAATCTTTCGAAAATTAAACATAGTACACAAAGTACCTAATTCATATATATGAATATATTTTGAAATCATACAAAAACCTACATATACATACACACATATATATATATATATATATGTATGTATATGTAGGTAGCTTAGTATAAAATGCAATAGTATTATATAGAAACGAAATATTTAATTCCGACTTACATAAAAATTACGTACATAAAATGTTTACTTTATTCAAGAAAATGTTGATTTCCCTTAAAATCAGTAAAAAGACATCTAATTTATGAAATCTGCTACTAATGTTGTGAATAAGTTCAATATTAATTCATACTGTGGGTAAAATATACATGAAAACATATATTTTCGGCATTTTTAAACGAAAATTACGACCGCGCGGATTCCACAACCATCACGGTCGGATCGAGCGACGTATTGAAGTTCTATTGGACAATTAAAATTATCGTATTTTATAAGACTGAAAAAATATTATTTAAATATTGATTATTGTGTTTTTGATATAAAAATTTGTTTTAAATAGTTGCTGAAGCCTCAAATGTATTAATGTATTAATCGCATGTAAGTAAATAGAATATATTATTTAAAAACGTATGTTTTCACTAAAACAAAGTATTTTAAAAACATCAAAAACATTTAATTTAGAACATTTTGTTAATTTGCCTTAATTCAGATTTGTCTTCGTAATCTTGGCTTCAAGATTATCAGAAAATATATTTTGTTTGTGCAACAATTTTGTAGTACGCGAAAAATGCATTTAATTGTTGCGGTCTTTCTTATAATGCTTGTATTGTCTTAATTGTGGCAAATAAAATTCAGTTTGTCAGTTTTAAATGAGTATAAAAGTCAAATCTAGTGTATAATTTCTGATATAAATTAATAATAAAAACCCACATTGAAAGTAACCCCTTAAGTAACTAAATGATTCCTGAAAATAATATCCACATAATAAAAATCATCATTTTTCAAGTACCTATATTCTAAACAGCCATCTCTTCTTTCTAAGGAAGATATTTTACGGAATATCAAGTATGAAAAATAGTGGGTACATATTCGATTCAAAATGAAACTAAAAATACATATACAATATATATTTTTTTAAAGATTGTATTACTTTCTATATTAGTAAAACAAGTCAAAATTTTAACATAAGAATCAAAGAGCATTTAAGATATTTGAATAATAATGGTTTTTCAGAATTTTCCAAACATTAGTTAGAAAATGATCATACTTTCGATAATAATTTGGGGTCGTCTATTTTACATATAAATAATGTTGGTCTTAAATTGAATATTTTTAAATCATTAAAAATAAATAAAGCTTGTAAAACTAACCAAAATATTATAAACTACTAACTAAATTTAACTATGAATCCCATTCTAAAATGTTTTCCTAAAAATTATTCTAGTAATTCTAATAATAACTGTGTAATGAAAAATATAATGCGGAATATAATGCTTAATTTTTTTATTGACACAAACCTTGTACTGTACACTGAGTTTCAATTTTATGTAAGTACAGTTTCCGAGAAGTGCACTTCCTCCATCAATAATCTAATTTACAAATTATTTGTTATTTAGGTTCGTTGATGAGAGGGGCCGTACTTTTTGGAAATGTTAAAAATTGACACAACTATAAAAAATCTACTTTATTCAAAATAGGATATTGGTACCAATTTAAATAAAAAGTAATAACACATAATTATTATATTTTATTTCTATAATGTACGTGTATTTTTGACATTTGGGCAAGCTTGAAGATTATAACAAAATCATATGAAGAGCGCTTAAGAAAAAATCAAGGTAGACGATAGTAGATTCTACTTAAATCTGAGTAAATTTATTTCTGATCAGATTTTTGAAAGGCTGATTTATATATCGTACAGATTTGTAATAAGGATCTATTTTGATGGATGGTAGAGTAAGATAGGGATAGAATATATTTAAATTTAATACTTCAAAATTTTCGTGATTAACTTTGTGGAAGTCCATTGTAATTAACCTTTAAACTTTTCGGTGTAAAGTGAAAGTTTCACTCCTCCTCCACCCTCCCTTGAAACCCTCCTCTCCCCATCACCGCTCTCATACTCTCACCCTCCCTATGTAGTCGATAGTCTATGTTACAGTTTATTACTGAAGATGACGCAATAAGCGACAAAAACCTTTTAACTGTTAATTAAAGTGTAGTGTGAAGTAAATAACGTTGTGTTTTATTTGACTAATATATATATTTTTTTAAAGTTAAAATACTCTTAAAAGTTTTTTAAAGGTTAATTAGAATATATTTCATTGAATATCGGAACCGGTATAAAATAAATAAATAATCAATTAATTAGGATATGTGTTGAATATTATATTGTTTTGTTGGATATTTTAATGATATGCAATATTAATAAGTGTGATGATCAAATAAGCAGTAATTTTATTAGGATAACTGTTGTATTATGTGTCTACTCTCAAATAACGAAAAACGATATATTTTTAATTTGGGTACATACACAAAAGATTTAATACACACTCATTATTAAGAATAAAAAAATATTAATAGCCACCTTTAACGAGTCATTTAGATGCGGATTATCGTGCATAAATCACATTCACAATATTTAGAAAGTTAAGCACATATTTTGGTCCATTGTTACGAAAGATAGGAATATTTTTTGCAATATCATTTGCAAATTACAAAATTTTCATTTAATGTCCGGTTATGTAAAATATAAAATATAAACTCTACTTCTATTCCGCAGTTAACCCCTGACTCCTCTCAGCAAGCAAGCTGAGCTTGATCGATCTTTTGATGAGATCTCCGTAAAACCTTAAACATTAAGGTTAGTTCGTTAGTTTTTTATCCTTAATTACTGGATAATTAAGGAACGATGATAATTTAATGGCGGCTTGTATAATCAGTATTATTTATTTGAAAATTCTGTTACACCATTTGTTTTGCAAAGTTTGCAAAAATTAAAAACCAGTATAATTAATTTTTTATTTTTAATAATTAATTTAATTTTTTTTTTTATTTATTATTTTAAACTCAATTCAGTGGTTAATAAAACAAAGATAATAAATAAAAAATTTGAATTTTAACCACAAAGTTAATATTGCTAATTTTAAAAGAATTTAATTTTTGATACGAATTTTTAAAAACCTGATTTAAACACCATTTTAATGAAAGTGCAGGCCTATTCATACAGCCTAAATTTAATCCGAATACACGTGCATCCATGCGGTAAAGATGAATCAATAAACGATAAATATATAGGCGTGTCTTTTTTATTGTTTACATTCTAACTGATACTTGGCAAATTCTAATTTTATATATCTAATAATAATTGTGATGTCCTTGGCATTGTATACTTGTGTATGTGAATGCCACACCACCTGGACGTGTGTGCGGGATTATAAATGGCGACGTGCGTCAGGACGCGACTCTCTCTCTGCGTGTCCATCGACATTATCGTTTGACTTGTACTAGTGATATGGCTTGTTACTAAATTGTATCTTACTGTAATGAACGTGTAATTGTTACAAAGAGTATTTCTTGGACCTTCACATCACGAGGTGTACACTGAAGATGTACTTAAGAGATAAGTACGTTACAATAATGAATGATTTTGATTGAAGGAAAGACATATTTATATTTTATGAATCTTTTAATTGTTTCTTAATATCCAAAAATAACTAGTTAAATATTTCAAAACGTGTTCACTAACTCTAGAAGCAATAAAGCGTTATGCTGTTAGGACAAGCACAAACATAGATATAAAAGATACAAGGATGAAAAAGTGCTCATTATCGCAACCGACCAGCATGCACGCAGAATGCAGATGCTCGAGCAGCATCTGCATTCAGGGTCCTGTCGCTCAGGACCGAAACCGAACGCCGCCGACTCCCTCATTTCACTCTTCATACTTCACGCTCCGCTACCTTCTGTACTCTTCTTTTTCTACCCCTAACCAAATAAACGACTAGACACCAACCGCACGTTTCATTTCATCACCACCAGGAACATCCCCCACAAATGAGTGATCCCGACGTGATGTCACGTCACATGCATGTCATGCCGTCACCATTGACGACCCTTACATGACATATAAACATTAAAGTTCAATTATGGTATACAAATATACTGTCAATTCTATTAATAATATACCTACTTAACGCATGGTTCTTTTAAATAAAAAATGTTTTTGGTAAATTTTAATAAAAATAATTCCTAAATATTACCCGTCCCATCTTCTTCTTATGTAACTCTCAATCAGAAAAATAATCATCGGTCGCATTAATAAATTCACGTGTGGCACGAATCGTAAAAGCAAATTGTCGCAATAAACTCTCATTTGATCTTAAAATATCACCAACCGGTTCAATTGCAGCAGAATTATTGATCAATAACATTACATAAATTGAGGACTGCATTGTTCCAAAGCCATTTTTATTCACTATACAATCGAGCGATAAAATAAATCTATATTATTAAGTTAATTAAAAAATATTCCAATAAACAAACAGAAAATCGTAAAATATAATGCATCTCTCCTAACATAATTATTTTGATTTTAGTTTGGTCATACCTACCTAACACTCAAATGTGGATTACTCGAAATATGATTACATTTAATACACAGAGGTATTAAGAATATTTGCCTGTATGTCATATTTTCCAGAAAATTTGTAATTTTCTGAATCCATCCCCGATTGGAAATTCATAATTTCATACAAATGTTATTCTAATAAAAAAAAAAATATTATTATTTGACATCTTTAAATGCGTAATTTATATTATACTAGCTGAAGTACTCGGCGTTGCCCGGTGTCAGGGTGACATCTAACATGTATATATTTAAATTTGCCTTATATATGTGTACATGATTCAGAAACAATAAAACTTTGACAGGAGAAACATCTCTTATTAATTCCCTTTAATTCTGTAAACAAAGAAAGAAATATTTGTCCTTCATAAACGGATTCAGACCAGATCATACGTGAACAAACATTGAAAGTTGCAATATTTAAAGGCCTCATTGGTGGGGGACGAGGCGCGCATCATTCAATCTCTCCAGGTTTCTGAGCAAAATTTTTCAAATCTTATGAGACACATTAGTTCAAAGATATGACAACAATAAAAAAAATATCACCCTAACACCCGGAATTTACGCAATGTGATGAGACTTCATTTAAAGGGATGGCGGTAAATGTAAACAGTAATTTTCCTTTTATTTTGAACGTCAAATGTACAAAATATCAGGAAGAATCTAAATTATATTTTAATGGATGAGAAAAGGGGGTGGGAGTGGTTTTTCGAAATCACATGCAGTTTCCTTATGTTTTTAAGGTCAAGTGTGCAGAATTTTATCAAGCTCAGAATAGAACAGTAGATTTGTGTAAAGAACGAACATATCCACCCACCTACGGACACTTCTTTATAAATATATGTGAATGCTAAAACAGAGTTTTGTTTATCGTATATTTCTAAAATTCTAATAGAATTGACGTATTTTATATATCATACCATATTTGCAGAAAAAAATCGGCATTACTCCCATTTATCTATTTACGCAGTAGATAAGTTCAGAAAATGATAATAAATTGTATATGTTCTATAATATCGAAATTTGCCAGCAATTAATTACATTACTCACATACATATCGAATAAAGGTGTTGGAAAAATGGTTAAAAGAATATACAAATTTAAAAAAATCAAGGGTAGATACAAAAAAACCTTTTTATTTATTTGTAAAAATATTATTTGTTGATACATTGATACAATTATGTAAAAATAAATAGGTGCTTCGTTCTCATCTTCATTGCCGATCTCTTATATAAAAAGCTTTCTCTTTCTCGCTAGTAAGTCCTAAGAAATCAATATTCACTTCACAATATTCAAATTCATTTCGAGTAGACTTTCTTTGTCATGCTTTCTACATTCACATACTGTAGAAATCGACTGCCTTGTATAAAATATTTTTCTAGCATTTTTTTTAACACATTTTTTAAGGGTAACGCGCACGGGACACTGGTCACAACATAGATGGCTCTCTTTACTGTTTTATTAATTTAAAATAAACTGATCAACCACCTGTTACAACATAGTCGCCCACGTGACTACTATATGCTACGTCTACCACATAAATGTCTGCTTAGCTTAGCTTTGTAATTAAAATTATTTATACATTAACCTTTTTTACATCCAAAAATTACATAATTCATGATCATCTTTAAGATTATTTGCACAAAAACTATCGAAGAAATTGTTTTTTTTTTACAATTAGTTATTTACAAAATTATTTTGAACTAATTATAAAAATGTTGACCTTTCATAAAATTAAATTAATTATTTTGTTAATGGATGAACGGTTTTCAAAATGCTAATAATCATAATCAGTCTTTTATATTGCGATATTCTTAAAACAAATATATATTAAAATTACCTATATTGATATATAAATATGTTTATTATACAAAAGTTAAAATGTCAAATGTATAAATTCATTCATTTTCATCTGAAATATTTTATATAATACACAATATCTTGTAAGTTTCGCAATTTTCGTCATCACAAATGCGAGTTTCATGTATAGGTAAAAAAAATGCCTTGCTATCTATAATATCATTTAAAAGTTAAATAAATTTTAAAAATACTTTTTTTTTTAATTGTTAAGTATCTTGGCCCACCTGTAAAAACAATGTTAACAATAATATAACTCTATCAGATAAATGACATCAATAGTTCCGATCAGGTTTCACATTCTGACGAATCTTAATTATAAGATGAAGTATCAATATGAATCACGTCCGCAGGAATACATGAATCTGCTCTGGAAGAGATAAGGAAGATTTTAATATATCACCTGTTTAATTAAGCGCTATAATATCTAAAATAGAAAAACTCCTGTGGAAGAAGGAAGCGCAAGCCTTTATATCTAATAAACTACTTATAATATAATATAACGATGGAAAAAAAATATTCTATACGGGTTAGCTTAAGTATTTAATAATCAAGCAGTAACATTCTGTACTGCCATTTTCATTAAAGATCGATTTAATTTATATATCTTCATATTTCTTCATTCTATTGTAAGAGATAAAGCGATATAGAATTACTACGAGAAGCTAAATGCTGAATACGATCAGATTCTCGCTATAAAGATGCGAATCGCTTTATTCTACTGTTAATTTATCGAAACCAAATTAATTATGTGCACGATTTGATTTTTGATAAAATGCACTCGTTTTGACTGGTTTTAATGACTTCGTGCATAACCTGTTTAAGTTAAAAATGTTTCATTTCTTTCGGAAATAATGAATAGCCACGAATTTGTAAAATACTTTTTTTTAATTTATTCAGTATAGTGGGGGTGGTACACTCCACGAATGATGTCATTGTGGTATCGGTACTGACTACAGGGTAGGTATAACTCATCTCTCGCCCGGCACGAACGGGTCGGTAAGTATGAAAATTAATAATAATATGAGTATTGCCACACTTCACGATACCGGCTATCAGCATTGGAATCTGTACGGCACCATAATTATGTGTACCTGGTTTTGGTGTATGTACGTGTCTCCCGGAGATCACTGCAGCATCTTTTGTGCAGTCTACATCTGGTTTTTAACTTGTTGTTTAATTTTATCAAATCAAATTTGGCATTTTTTCATAATTTTTATTTTTACAATACCAAACTGACACATTTTTATTGAACTTATTTACAATTACATAATTTTCCCACAGGGTAGGCAAAGAGTGTGGTACGCCACAGTCTTGCCTTATTAATTTCCATACATCTTATGATGAACGCCTGCCGATCGCCTTGATATTTGAAACACTACTCTTGCTTTGTTAACTTTCATACATCTTATGATGAACGTTTGCCTATCGCCTTGACATTTGACATACTACTCTTGCTATGTTAACTTTCATACATCTTATGATGAACGCTTGTCGATTGCTTTGACATTTGACATACTATTCTTGCTACGTTAACTTTCATACATCTTATGATGAACGCTTGTCATTCGCCTTGACATTTGACATACTACTCTTGCTATGTGAACTTTCATACATCTTATGATGAATGCTTGTCGATCACCTTAACATTTGACATACTACTCTTGCTATGTTAACTTTCATATGATAAACGCTTGTCGATTGCTTTGACATTTGACATACTACTCTTGCTACGTTAACTTTCATACATCTTATGATGAACGCTTGTCGATCGCTATGATATTTGACATACTACTTTTTCTTTGTTAACTTTCATACATATTATGACGTTATCAATTATTGAAGCTTTTAACAGGGATATCCTCCGATAGCTGGTCTACCTGATTGTGCAAAGTCTTTCTCGAACATTACCTGTTCTTATTGCCTTCCCCACTCGCCTCATGTATTTTTTTTACCGTCCTTTCTTCATTCATATAATTAGTTCTTTCTTCGCTCTTTTGTATACACAAATTCCATACCTAACGTTTCCGTCCCATTCACTCTACTTTATTCTTTATTTTGTAATTCCAAGCACTTCTTTGATACACAAGTCTTGAAACCGAAAGTCTAACAGATTCTTAGAAACTATTTATTATTTATAATTTCGGCCCTATTATTCCAAAATATCTTATAAATATTAACAATTATTTTTCTTTTCGAATCATGAGTAATTAATAAATTAAACTGCAAAAGAGCACATAAAGAAAAGATCTGTGGAATTCCAATAAAATAGCTGCCTTTTATGTACAACTTAATTTGGAAAATTCTTTAATTAATCGAATTATTAATATATATGTAAAAATAGTATTGCTACGTATTTTTTCCGTTATTTCAATAAAATACCCTAAAATTAACATTTTCAATTATGTAATAATTACATTTACTTTTCATAAGAAACTGAACTCAAATAGTAAAACCAGCCCTCAGGTCATAATTACGACCCTTCAACCAATAACTTTCTTACCTTCAAAATTCGTATTAAAATAATAATATAAAAAAAGTTCAGAGGCCGCCGCAAAAGTGTATTCTTGTAATGCGAAAGAATGGGTTTTTTCATTTTGACACTCGAGAGGGCGTTCTCTCCATAGACTTTATGGTGATTAATATTTAAATGATATTTTCAAAATTAATTATTATTCATATTAACATCAGAAAATAATACTTTCATGTCAACCTTTAAACGTATTATTCACCTGCCTGTATTGAAACTACCGTGAACTTAAGGGGGGTGGGGGGAGAATCCTTATTATTCTTATTTAATGGCTTCGTAGAACTCGGAAGCGCATGACCGCAACCAATGCATAGTGCCATCGCCGTTGTGGTGCAGTATAGTGGGCACTGGTCAATTTCTTTCAAGTCTTTGGACTTTCTATTAGACAGTTGAATGTCCCAGATTTATACAGACTTCTGACATACCACGTAACTTATTTTAAATCCTTATAACTTTGCGATGGTCATTTGTCTTTCACTGTTGTTACTATTTCATAATATATAATTTTTTACGTGGATAGTGTAGGATAGCTCGTGGATAGTGTGGATAGTGTAGGATGGCTCGTGGATAGTGTAGGATAGCTCTTCGCATAGCCCTTAATCTTAGTGATCATAAATTAATTTTAATACACTACATCAACATTTTAACATTAGTACATTTCCATACAGAGATTTAAACTCAGATTCAAACGAAATTTACAGTTTTTTAATTTTTTTATAAAATATTTATAAAAATGCCTGGTTTTGGTGCCGATCTTGAACAATATATTGTAATGGATAAATCCAAAACAAAAAGTGACACTATATGTATTTGAATAAAGAATAAAATATTTAGGAGCTATAAAAAAAAATTTGTTCGTATGAGGCCGTTAATAATGAGCCGAAAGTTAAATAATTGATATTATTAAGAAGGATTCAATAGCTAGGATAAATTTGCTCAATGCTTAAATGGCAGCTCAGCACTATAAAAAGAAAGAATCAGTGAACCCAAAATATAGTGGCATAATATAAATAAAAACCTATCCTTTCTTAGCATCATCAATCGTTGGAATGCAACTTGGTGCAGGGACCAGTTGAAAAATATTCTTGAGGAGCCCAGGATCCATACCCGCTCTAGAGTACCAAAGATCATGAGGATTGTATTAACTCAGACGCCTTAGGAATTCAATTGCTATTTAAAATATCGTTTTGTGTCAAAAATACGATAGTTTTATGATAAAAAATATATTTAAGTATTATACAAATTAAATTAATCAAATATGAATTAAATATATTAATTAGAAAGATATACATATAAAATCAATTTTTACGAAAAATATTGTTGTTGCGCCATCGGGATTCGAACCTGGATCTCTTTCCAAACCGGGAAAGGTGCATTATCCAACTATGCTACAGCGACGATATTTTTAGCGACTAATTTTCGAACCTATATGTTGCCTTTTTTAAATTAATACATTTAATCTTTCCATTATTTGAAAGACCCATCTACCTTATTTTTACGTAATCTCAAATACCTTTGAGTAATCTGAAGCAGACGCCAGAATTATCAATTCATTTTTATTATATTTTGGACACTTTGTAACAACTTTATTATTAGGAGAACACATTCTTATTGTGAATTTCTATGTTCTGAATAATTACAACTTCACAATAAGAATGTGTTCTCCTAATAAATTAATCAAATTGAAAGATATACAGAAAAAATCTATTTATCAAAAAAATATTAGTAGATTAAATAATCCTGATAAAAACTAAATATTTGTTTTATAAATAGATTTTTCTGTATATCGTCTAATTGATTTATTTAAATTGTATTAAAAATTCAAAGACCAACCAGGAAGAACACGAATTATCTGGATTTTCATGCTGTATTCACAACTCTCCTGAACTTCACGATACTTCTTCGATGATTAGCACGAAGCACTGTGTATCACCCAAAACTTATTGTAAATCTTCGGCACATACTGCGAGAAACCGAATATATAATAATAACTCAAGTCAGTGTGACTAGCTCTTAGCAGGCAGGACATTCACAGTTTACTAGTCATAGATCACACACGGAAAAATTCGTGCTCTGGGGTAAGGGTAAAGAGAGGGGGGGGGAACAGATAAGTATAGTAAACCTAATAAAGCGTCCATACGCGCACGGCAACCGGCAATCTGGTCCTGTCATAAATTATTAAGACAAAACAATTATTACAGAATCTTAAATTTTCTGCAATGAATGCTATGAACTCTATAAAGTTTGTGCACCAGCGTTTGTATGATTGAAACTTGAGCACCAGCATTTATATGAATAAAAATATATATGTCCACCACTTTATACTCTCAGCACTTTATACGCCCAGCACTTTATACGCCCAGGACTTTATACGCCCAGCACTTTATACGCTAAGCACTTTATAAGCCCAGCACTTTATACCCCCAGCACTTTATACCCCCAGCACTTTACACGCCAAGCATTTATGCGATGGTAAACTTTATATGGCAATTCATTTTTTACACTAATAACATAGAGAGCGTAAAATCAATTTTTCAGTATAAGTATTGACTTTCCAACTATAAGAACTCTGAAAATTTAATGAAAATCACCTTCGCAGTAGTGTGTAGATTGTTACGTCATACGTATTGGCGTATAAATTCAATTTTCTCTCATGTAAATGTGTTGTACAAATGCTTACATATCAGTTTCCATCGATGACAAAAATTCCAGCCGCAAATTTTGTGAAAGTGAATTTATAACTGCTCATTATTATTTTTCAACATATTTAATCAAATTTATATTGCACGAATTTTTAAACAAATCCTTGCAGAAAAACACGTTTATACTTTACTTATATTTATTTAAATACATATATCAGAATGTCAGTTGTTAAATTTTTAAATGTATTAAATAAATTACAGAAAATAAATTGTTCTTACTATTTGGAAAAATTAAACATTGTGTATGCATAAATAATATTCTGGTTTTATTTCTTCCCGGAAAATTATAAGGCGTTACGAATTACAATCGCATCGTAAGTTATAAATGAAGACCCTATCATCTAAAATTCAATTTTAAGTATTTTAATATGATTTATTTATTTATTGTAATTAATTTATGTACATGTACTCATTTGAAATAAATAATTATTGATTAATCACCTAGAAAGATACGTAGAAAAAATCTATTTACCGAATAAATACTTGAGTTGCTACCGGTAGCAAAATACCACAGAACTATGTTCTGAAATGGCAACTTCATAACAAAAAAGGGCATGCTAGTCTGCAAATTGCCAGTACGTACACGTTCCATGTAATTCTCCAATCTCCATAATAATTTTACTGAACTAAATATTTTCTTACTGAAGCTATAATGCCATCTTCACTTCTGCGAATTATCTGCATTTTTCAAACAATTTGTGCTTAATTCTTTTATCTTCGAAAAGGATTAATCCTTACTGAAAACTGTGTGAAATGACATTTCTACGAATTTGTTTTACTTGACAGACTAAACGTTTTGTTTTCATAGTTTATTTCAACTTATGATTATAACGCCGTTCTGTATTTCGGTGTATTTGTAGATAAAATTTATAGGTTATAATTTATTATCTGTCAAGCGAGCGAATCTGCATTTTCGGGATATTATTAAGTTAGATTATTACCAATATTATATTAAATGTTCAAATAAATCTATTTCTGTTGTGAGTTTTGACTATGCTAGTGTGTAAAGCTAGTTATTTTAATATTTTTATAATTTTTCAATGTTTTTGAACACTGTTAACGAAACATTTAAAATCCATGGTCCGAAGGAGAAATCGTAGAAAATATTTCAAGCAAAATCGACAGCAGAAACGAACAACTTTTTTAAAGTAATAAATTTACAAGTGTATTCTAAATTTAAATTAATATAATTGTTCTCAAAGTTAGAAAGGAAAAATATTCTATCCAATGAACGAAATAATAATAATAATAATAGGTTATGAAATATTTTGGTTTTGAATCACACGTAAAATACTTCTTTTTTTCAATTCAAACCGTTAAATTTAAATTAAATATATATTTTTTTAAAAGAAAAATTTAGAACAATCAGTACTTTTTGTAATATGTAATATATTTTATAAAGTGCTGCGATAACATATGATCGAAGATTTTTACAAAGTGCATGCATCATCTTAAGTGTGGTTATAAATAGTAAAGAGTTGATATTTTCGATGTCAAATATTAAGTCTCACTGACAAACAAAAAAATATATATATTATCATCGAGTATTGATATGCACACAATTCATAATAATGCCGATGGCTGTATCTAAGTATCTAAAATATTCCAAGAAGTTCCCACAATACTAAAATTGAACGCTTTCGTTCACCCGTATGAAATTCGCCGTGACGAAACGCAGCAAACGGCAAAGTTCCGCAATTTCTATTTCCCATTATGTGTCCCCTGTAATTTATGGCACCCTAGTGGCAATCCCGACTTGAAGGAACCGTTGAATATATCAATTGGCCCATAGAATGGACCCGCCCACACGCGTGACGTCATAACTCACCATCCTTCAGACATAGCGGCCAATAATCATTACCGAACCGTTGAGAGGTTATGAAAACGGTTGGGTCTAAGCGAATTTATGGCTCTGCACTCTGTATCTAACAAAGCTGTAGATGCAGTCAGCGTCGAGATTAGTATCCCAATAATACAACAGCAACTTTATAATACTTTATTTTGTTAAAGTCAAATAACATAGTATATAAAAATACGAATGAAAACATGTGTTAAGTGGTCGCTGTAAATAAATATTTTTTTAAAAAAATAGTCAACTAAAATTTTATTTTTATTTTATTTATTGAGATCTATACGAAAGTACCTTAATTAATCATTTGAACGTAAGCTGAAGTATTTATTTATTATAATGCGTTGATATTTTTTTCATAAATTTGAATTGTTTATAAAACAGTGTTGATGACATCATGTAATGGTTAATTTTAAATGGAAAAGTCATGTTTAAGAGATAAACACAAACATTTAGTAAATTGTTAAATAATGTACACGTTTTTCAATACCATTGTTGGATTAATACACTGTTTAGATAAGTGGATATAAATTATGGTGTAGTTAATATATACTTTTAAAATTAGCAATATTAACTTGGTGGTTAAGATTCATATTTTTTATTTATTATCTTAGTTTATTATCTTAGTTATTCGACTAAATTTGTATTGAACAGCAATTTGAGTTAGGTACTAAATTTACTTTTTAAATAATTGTTGTTTTTAAAAATTTAAAAATAGATTTTGAATAAATAGAAAAACAATGCTATATTTTTAGTTAGTTTTGACATATCCTGAAGAAGGAAAAGGTGTTTTCCGAAACCGGTAGATGTTTTTTAAACTCAATTGTGGTTATTAAACTAAGATAATAAATAAAAAATAGTTAATATATATTTTTAAAATATTGTGTCACTGTAATAGATGCCTCATCATGATGGCGTGAATATTTGTAACAAATTGGTTAATTTACATTTAAAACACATATTCTTTAATTGTATGGAATACAAAAAATAATTGGAATAAAACAGCAGATATTGTATTTCACAAACGCAAGACGTGAAAGAAATCTCAACAACAAAATGAACATCCAATTAACAGATCTTTATTAATGATTATAGTTTTTTTTATGTGACACCGAAATAAAAGTAACTAGTAATTAAATGCATCTCAGACATTATCAAAAATTATATTTAAAAAGCATTCAACAATGTTTTCATATAATTTTGCAAACGGTCGAAAAAACGTGTTTTTTCGTATTGTGGCTTTCAATAATCAGTTACAGAATGTGTTCAGCAATTAAATGGATACGTATAATTTTGAGAGACAAATTGCTTTAATTACGTGATCACGATTTTAAGCTTTGCGCCTTTACGGGTTAAGCGCAATAGGACATTAGAATATTATTTTCCCGATTAGTTATGCCGATATGGTATACGTTAACCCATTACCTGTGATGGACGATTATTTGCATTGCACAAAAGTTAACCAATTACGCAACACTTATTTTGCCTTATCGCTATCGCAGCGTAATAATTGAATAAATTTAAATGGATAACAATATGTTTATTATAATTGTGGTTATTTACGATAAATCTCGAAGTATGAGCATAACACAAGCGTAATTTGTGTCGATCAATTACTAATCTTTATCGCATTAAAAGCATCATTTCACAATTAGTTCCAATCGACACTGCACTTTTGTGTGTGTATACAGCTAATTATTTCAATCATTGTTATTTAAAATATATCTACTATTTATTTACAAAGTATTTTATTATTCATAGAAGAATTTATAAAGATTTTTAAAGAACTATCTATAAGGCCAGAGATCTTCGATACTCGACAAACCATAAACAATTATCAGTATAATTATTTGAACATTACTATTGCATCTCATTTGTTTAATTTAGATAAAATTACATGTTCTGTTTAATGTTAAAGCATACAAAATTATAAATGCACGCTTATATAAAAATAAGCTAATAATTATGCTATCATAATAATTAAACAGAGAGGTAATATATTTTTTTAATTAACCATAATATAAGCGGTTGTGATTTAAAGCAAATATTACAATTTCTTATTAAATAACATAGTTTGCTTGAAACCTAAAGATAAGATATCTTAGAGACCAACATGGCATTTCAACTATCTAGATGAAGGATATCTCCATATCGAAGTGTCGCAAATGATATGGCGTGGACGCGTTCGTTAGATGCCTGAGGAACGATTTACAAAGCAGATTCTGCCAGTAATAGCAGAGACAAATGATATATAAAATTTCTCCCAAGGACCTAGAAGAGACATTGGATCCTCGATACTAATCAGATGAGGCGAAGAGAAAGAAGATTTAAAAATAAAACATTTTTAAAATTCTATTTATATATAACTTTGATTAAATCACTGCATTATTTTAACATCACCGGTTTCGATACTAAAGTGTATTTGTTAGCACTAGCATACAACTGTATTATTATTTGACGACAATTTCATGCAACTTAAAAAATCCATCCACTTAATAAGACGGTAGTTTGCATTATTGATAATAATTCAATTTATAGTACTTGGAATTGAGTATGTAAAAAAATTAAATGGATTAATTAAGATTTACAACAATTAAAAAATAAGTATATCCTGCATTAAAAAACATCCACCCGCATATTTCTACTAGATTATTATCCAATAATTTAAAAAACGCAAATACGTGCTAAAATTTATCATAATTATGCATCAAGCTGAATTATCTGAGCTAACTAAAAAAAAGTTATGTTAGCAAGTATCAATACTCACTTATATAATTTCTATGGGCTCTGAAGCTAGCCTGCGCGGAGAAATCATCGCGCGAATTTTAAATTATATATATAAAAAATAATAATCTACGCCCAGGAGGGGTTAAACGGATTCTGTTGTAGGGCATGTCCTTTGATATATGTGAATTAATAATTCAATAAAACGTTGGGACATCCCGGGACCTCCCGCCCCACCCTACTCCCCGCGCCCCCGGCCCGGTCGTGACCGCCTCCGCAGCGGGCGAGCGTCGGGAAGAGCGATCAGCGTCGTGATAATGAACGGAATATAATATTTGCGTCGTGACCGCGTCCGTTACGGGCCGTTATATCGCCGTTTAACGGACGAAACGGAACGTTTAACGCGGTGTCGCCGCTTCAAAATGTAGCGTCGTTATTATGTCGTTGACAAGAAATGTGTCTTTGTTGGGCGGTGTGAACGTGAAATATAATTCATTTGTAAATTTTATAACTCTATAAATCTCTACTAAAGGGATCGTGACGTTAAAACCTCTTTCATATCATCAAGCTACGATACTAATCGGAGTGTTCATCAAAGAGATAAATATATAAGGTAAAGAACAAAAATGTTGTAATACTTTAGTATTAAAAATCGATATTTTGTTATCAGTCGCCTTGTCTCGTAGTGACCAGTTTTCTAATCCATATGCTATCGATTCATTTGCTTTATTATTTAAACAATAGGGTTTTATAATATTGACAATATATTATACGAGTACATGTATGTAACAAAAACTATCAAAAAATTTGACGATTCAGCTGAAATCGCTTACTTTATAATACACAAATAAAAATAACTTTCTTCAATATTGGCAAAATTACTTTTTGGCCTCATTTTATATTAATAATAAAATAAAATACTTTGTTTAAAGCACTATTTATGAATTATTCTACATGTTTCTAATTTTTCATGTTTTTAATTTCAGTATACGTTGTTTCCTGAAGATGATATCATATGTATCGAAACATGTAGAATAATTAATAAATAGTGGTTTAAACAAAGTATCTTGTATAATTATTAAATAAAGATTCTCCAGATTCAATATCACAGTTACAAAAATTACACAAACAAATATCAGATATCTCATAGAGACAAAGCTATTTTTTTTTAATTATATTTTTAATGAAAAGTATATGGAAGTATGGGGGTAATTACAAGGCTTACGACCTGTCTATATATATATATATATATATATATATATATATATAACGTTCACCAATTCTTTCCTCTCAATCTCCACATTTATCAAATTTTTGAAAGTTGTATATATATTAGTATGTGGACTTGCTTCGAGTACCACTACACTATCGCCATATATGGACCAAATTTGATAATTCATTTTTCCTTTTTTTTTTAAACATCATTATATGTCATTACTGTGAGAAACTGATTTTATTGACATTATTTTAAATAAATATTATTTCAATATTTTTCAATTTTTTATATATTTTCTTATTTTGACCAGTATATTATATTAACAATATTTGACATATTCAAATATGCCTTTATAGGTAAAAATCCAGTAAGTGTGTTCTTGGACATATTCAAATATTGCTAAGAAAAATTACAGACTACTATAAGTTTGTATCTGAAGTCAAAAAATATGTTCTCAGACTAATTGATACATAAATTATATACTCCTCAATACATGGGTCTTACTCTCATAAAGAAGAAATAAATGTTGAAAGAAATATATATCCTCCTGATTATTTTTAAAATGTGTTATATCTTCTAATATTAAAATAAAAAGTGGGACGCTTTCACTCGGTGTTTAGGGTCTATGCCACTGTTCTTCAGATTCTCCTCAAGTGTATTTGAATCTTTTCCTTGGCCCACCCTGTCTTCTTTTGCCGTGAGAAAGCTGTACAAAAAGAAATTGTTAGAGAAGTCGTATATCATGCAAACGTATGCAATGACCTGCTAATGGTAATTGAAGTTTCAAGATCATTATTTCAATATTTTATCAATATCAATCAATTACCACCAAAAATAGCCAACACAGTAAAACTCGCGTGGTTGGTACACACGTATGTGATAGCAATATATAAATCAACTATGCTTTACAATATTTTTATCAGAATTACACACCAAGTTTCAAACAAAAAAAAAAAATATTGATTTTATTTGATATGACCTGACTTATAAATTTGACAATTTATCATTTTAATAGAATGGATACCGTGCCTCTTTTAATTATAAAATCTTAATTTATAAAAAATATCAAATTAGAGTACACATGAGAGTCGTGATTTGATGAATATTCTAAGGGTCGTAAATTTATCATAATATAAAATGACAATGTGAAATTACCAAAATCTTTTAGCACTAGGTATGACTATCTAATTTAAATATTATTGAAGATCATAGTATGAATCACACAAACTCAACTGTCAAAATAAAATATCCATGTAGGTACCCAGGATGATTCCATATATTTTTTAGTCGCATAAAACTTCACATATTATTAATGACACATATTATGCAAACATTTATTTAATGAAATTAATAAATGGCGGAGAAATCGCAGATGATTAAAAAAAAATTGAAAAAAAAAGTATTTTTTAATTTGTTATGGGACTTCCGCTTATACCATGTTTTTTGTTTATGTTTTTAAATCTAACCATTTTCATAATTACAACCAAATTACCATTAGTGTTCGTTCGTAATGTATTTTTATGTAATGAAGATTATATGACTTGTTATAGATACAATTTATCTTGGGAAGAGTTCAAATAATAAACCATAGAAATGAACATTAGTTCAATGGCGTTGCTTTGAAACCAGGGAACCCATTCCCGGGATCCCGGCCCATTATACAGTTTTTATTTATCCCGTGATTAGTACATGTAATTCCAAAACTTTTGAGACCAAAATTATATGTAAATTGAATCATGAAAATTCAATGTACTTATTATAGCTTCAGACATATTATTCACAATATTTAAAATGCTTTACTTTCAAATTATTATTTTCAAGGCATGGATTCATCCTTACACTTCCTCATCATCATCATTTTCGTCCCCTCACCCTGGGAAGATCGGGGGCCCAACCTATTGACAAGGCGCTTCCATTTTCACCTGGCTTATGCCGCTTCGGTACGTGTTGACCAATCACTCTTCATACAGTATTTGTTAATATTTATCCCAGTGTAGTCTGGGCCGTCTTCCTTACGGAGCTGCCAAAAATAACCACCTAAACTGAGATATTTCTGAATGTAATAGTAGAGGCTCCATATCGACAGTCTCCTTTATATAAGTACCTCTCAAATGCTCCAACAATAATACTCCTGCTACTCCTCTAAGGCAACTCATTATCTTACACAAAATTTAATCATTCTCTTATGATGTAACACTAAAGAGCGTTTTCTAATTTCGAGATCAACAAAATCGAATCCCGAAATCCCGGGATAATAATTTTGACTCGGACTTGAATTCACAATTCGAAACTGAGGCGTTATTCGTGACGCAAGGCATCGGTTGTAAATGAATTAAGACGAGATAGTTGGAATCTCCCATTAATATTACTGTTATTGTTTAGCGGATCGAGCAGTGAAGTATTCCTGGCGTCGTTAGCTTTGTGCTGCAGCGCTATTTGTTATCGGCTTTCCGAATCGGCCGATATAGCTTTCACCCGAGCGGCGCGAAGCCCGAATCTTCCGCCGGATTAATAATTATCATCTCCCGAGATGAGCCGCTAACGAGCGTGGTTTTTGGCCAATTGAATTGCTCAGTACGTGGGAACTGCGGACCTGAGGGTACTCAATGGTCTAATTGATGGTTTTGCATCCGTTATCGCGGATTTTGTACGGTTTGAGTATGTTCAAGGCACTGTATGCGTGAAGAAAAAACCCATTTGAATCGACTGTAGATTTTTAATTATTGTCCGTGATGTATTCGGTGTTCGTGCATTTTAAAATCTGAATGGCTGCATTGTTAGCGTATTCAAATTTTTAAAAAAATCTTTATTATATATAACAAATAGTATTACGAAGAAGAAAATATTAAAATCAACCATAATTCAAAAGACTAGGAACAAACCAATGAACATTTATTTCAAAAACCAATAACAATAACAGATAAGGAATAGAAGTAAAAGTAGGCACGTATATTTAAACTCTTTAAAAGGTCACTAAATCGTCCATTAAGAAATTATTAAAATTTTGTATTTTTAGTCATTTTTCTGCTATCTTTCTATAATAGTATTTTAATTCAAAATGTTATCATTATTCAAATTTGATAAAAAATATTAGGTTTCCACAATGAATCCATTTACGAAAAACGGTGATCTTTTCTACAAAAAACACTAGTTCAATATATACGCACACATATATACTTTACTTATTAAATAATACATAATATTAAATAACTAAGAAAATTTAATAATATCACAGCAACATTGTTTATGTCAGAAATCAAAGGTAACAATAAAAACATCTAGGTACTTATTTTTATTTTTAATGATGACGAGAAACTAGTTTCACTTTTTATTTGAAATTGTGATGAAATACAATAGGAATTTGACTACTTTTTCAGATAAATGTTAACATTTTTTATTGCAATTAATCAAATAAAAAAATGATCAAATATTCATTTTAGAGATTTTATCAAAATCGTTATTAAAAACCTGTCATTATTATTTCTTTAAAATTTATTTACATTGAATTTATGAAAAAAATTGTTTTCAATTTCAACTTTCCTATATATTTCAAGGATCAATAGACAATCTCAATATCGATCAATCTCCTAGTTCATCCACAGATAACATGATCAGATATCGCCTGAATCCTCAATTTTATTTTTACATTTAATACATAGTTCCTTCTGGCAATTTGTCCAAAATATGTATGATTCTCTTGCAAAATGTTGAAAGTCTTTCTCTACTCATACTCTACTCCTAGAAGATACATGTTTACACCTTGCTGTCCACGCAGCATCTGCCTCCATCATCACATCTCGATTATATTCCTTCTTTCTTAATATCAACATTTCCATTATATTTATTTCTTTCTTTCATATCTATGTCGTGTGTACATTTAGTATTTTAATATCTGCCTGACATATCATCATATTATACATAGATGGTTCGGCAAATATAAATTTAGAATAATTAAAATATGGAAAAAAGAAGGGAAATAAAAATTGTAGAAAGAAAGATGATGAAAAAATGATGTAATATTTTTACATGAAAAATAAAAATACACATTCGTTTTCAACGAGTTTAAATAATACAGGTTCAAATGTTAGAGTATTCAATTTTTAACGATGTTACAGGTTGGTGAAACACACACCAACACTGGTGTTAGGCCTGAGGTCTTGCCGTGCTCACTCCGCACGTACATTTCACATTGACTCTGCGTGTGTTCATATTAAAGTGGTGATCATGATCTGGACATACGCTCAATCTGAGTTTTGTAACCAGGATTTTATTGCGCTACGGAGAATATCAAAAACTTCAGTTTTTGGTTATTTCTAGTATCTACCAGACTGGTCATCGCTGATTTTGCCAGTCTAATCCGTCTTTGGATTTATGCTTCATACCCTCTATGTTTTGAAATGAGAGTACCTAAATTTAAAAACTCGTAAATCTCTTCGTTGTCACTTAAGTAATTGTTCCTCATAAGAGTTTCGAATGGATCGACGATTTTCTGGTCCTGAATCATTGCTCTCTCACTTCCACTCTACGGAGTAGCTCAGCCATTTCATGCTCTTTTTGAACTTAACTAAATTATAAAATCTAGTGCACCTCGATGAGCTATCTCCTATAAATAAAATATTCAAAAATGTTTTTATTATCGTTTTATCTATATTACATTGTTTTAATGAAGATACTTCACATGCGTATCACAGAACCTCAAGCAAAGTGACAATGATGCATCTATATCGGTTTGTTAAATCTACTTTCCATCTGAAATATAAAGACAACATTTAATAAAATTACTCATGTACTGAGCTTTACCGGTGCTCGCGTCTCTTATTGGAAATTGAAATTTCACTTTTTTTCATTTTAGATGTTATCAATCGTTTATCCATTTAAATCTAACTCAATTTTTTTTCTCTCTCGCGTTACAAGCAAAAAAGTAACAGCTGCAAAATGATTATTTTGGTGTTCTACTCTCCGACAATGGCGTCTTGTTGAAAGCGATTTACATAACAGAGTGATGGTTCGAGACGTCGCATGTCCAAGTGACATCCGAAATACCGAGATGAACACGACACACGACGAGACGATCCGGTGTCTGCAGAGCCATATTGATCTGGCATTCGACATCTCTCTCCTCACGAACTGTTCAGCTTGGCAATGCCGTAACTCAGAGGAGTAAAGAGAAATTTTGGAACACGGAACATAAGGTAGGCGAGATTCTGAGAGAACAACTTATTGTAAATAAATATCGTAAAATTGAACGTAATGAATATCAAAAATACATGTTTTTGAGTGACATGAACAATCGCGAATTCCTTGTTTCAATATTTTAAATTTTGTGTAATTTTAGTACCACTTACTCAACCAAATAGCTCCGTGACTTTTTTTAAATATATGACTCGATTGGAACGAAAATTTAAACGCTGACAAAATAATATGCATTAATGCAAAAAATACGTCTTCTTTACACAAAGATTTAATTTTCGTTTTACTGTTGCACAAATGAGTCATAAACTATCGGATTTGTGTTTCTACAAATAATGTGGCCCCTTGTCCCGTATCTAATGTTGCAAACCCCTCTCCAATGTCTACACTTTGTCATATCAATTCATTTACTAGTCTGTGGATTATACAGAATATATTTTGTTAGTTTGATGATGGAACAAAATTTAAAATAAACCGTTTTATAGTGAAAATGACATTAAAACATATTTGGACTGTAACCTTACGCTCTTCAATAATTATTTAAATATCGGAAAAAACTTCATATTCTGGAATTATGTCGTTTAATATTGTTTAAAATCTAATAGTGTTAGAGAAGGGTAAATTTAGAGAAGGGGATTTAAGGGTAATTGATGAATTATGCTCATATTTATTATTAATATTTAAGTCACTATAATGTAAAGGGTATCATGTAGATTTGTGCAATTTAACGGTACAAATCGATTGTGATAATCTGAAAACTACTACTGATGAGTGTTTCCCCTTTCTAAATACACGAAGAGTACTCCTAAAGAGAATAAGATGAAGAATAGAATAATATACTTAATAAAATAAGAATACGAAGAAATAATAAGGAATACGATATGTAAAGAATTAAATAAAATTGCGTAATAGCTATCTATAATATAATATATAATAAAATGGAAACGGATGAATCTACATACGTACATAGATGTTTCATCTACAATGTATTAAATTTTTTAATTTTTTATATATATTGGTAAAACAGGTCGAAATTTTAATAAGTGCAAATGTTTGAGATGTTTGAATGATAGTGGTTTTTCAGAATTTTCTGATCATTTGTTAGAAAATGATCATACTTTTGATAAAAAATTGGTATTGTCTATTTTACACATAAGCGCTGTTGATCTTAAATTAAATAATTTGGAATCATTGAAAATAAATAAAATAGTTACAGCTAACGAAAATTTAACCACACGTCCCATTCTAATTTTTTTCCTAAAAATTATTCTAATAATTTTGTATCATCAAGTAACAAATTAAGTTTGGTACTAAATTTGTTTTTTAAATAATTACTGTTTTTTAAAAATAGATTCTGTTAAAAAAAACGATATAACCTATGTTTTTGATTTGTCCGGAAGATGAAAATGATATTTTTCGAAGCCAGTAGATGCATTTAATTTATTAAGTGGTTAATAAAACAAAGTTAACAATCTAAAATAATCTGACATGCTCTAAGTTGAGTGGCACAAAACATATCCTAAATATTATCTAATGCTTTGGTTTATTACTCCTATAAATTAATACTTTCAGAAACTGCCATAAGGCTTCTCTTCCAAAAATAATTCATATATCCGCGGTTCAAAGGAAACTAGGAGCAAAGCTTTAGGATACTTTCCAATGCCAAAATTTAATACCAAATTCGCTCAAAGAACATTTTTATTTTGTGGTCTGCGAATATTTAACAAATTGCAATTAGACCTTAAAGGGTCTAAAGTGATTAACGACTTCAAATCAAAAATAACAAAATGGTTGCTTGCTAACTTAACTACCTACACATATTTGTCTCCAACTATTGTATATTACAGACAATAATATTTTTATAACTTTTTTCAATAATATTTTATAACTTCAGATTATACTCTTTTCATATAACTTTTTATAACTTACTTAACATTATGTTTACTTACCTCTAAACAATGACAACTTTTAAAAACTGTACAGGTAATTACTTTAGAACAGACCGCGTCTAGCAAAGTAATTACTATTATTTTTAGCCTATAAAAGTTATAAAATGTACTTAATTTTTTTATAATTATTACTTGGATATAATTTTTACACTAATATTAAATAAATAAATTGAATGTTATTTGCCATAATTTTAAAGATACAAGCATTATAAGATAGAACACGACCATTAAATTTATTTTCCGCGTGCCACAAAATTGCCTTAATATAGAAAATTCTTGTATATACGAAATATTTTTCTTATAATCTTGAAGTCAAGATTATAAAAACAAATTTGCATTGAATCAAATAAGAAAATTTAAAAAAAATAATCATTCAATTTGCAGTAGATACGATCAATTTTCGACGTTCTTAAAACACTTTGTGTTATTTTATTCTCATTTTGTTCTCTGCTTACCCCTGAAAAATACTAGACATCTCGTTACGTTCTCACGGCCGTCGTTTAAAAATCAGTTAAACTCACAACACTGGCTATAAATCATATCAAAGACAACAATGGTCCAGCTCCAGCCCTCCTCGCGCGACGCCGACCACGGGCAGACGTTCGCTATCGATACTTTCATCTTCAAATTGGAAATCACGTTTTGATCAGACAAACTCTGAATCGGCACAAAAAATCTAACGAATGACGGACAAAGAGATGGACGGGGAGGTGACTTTGATAGATCTGTGTAATTTGTTTTGAATATTATTGAAGTATTATAAAAGCTTAGTATTTGACTTTTTGAAGTACGATTAATTAACCAGATTTAGTGTCTGCGTTGGGATCTTTTACCATTTCTTTTGTGGGATACTAAGCCTTTTCTCTATTTTAAATTACTGCAGCTGCAAAAATATTGTTTAACACACTCGCGGTATTATTTCTCTTAATAGTGTTACGTGATTGAGCGTAGTCTAATGAAATACCTTCTTTATTTTAAAAAAAATTCTGCAAAAATATTGTAATTGGTTATTTTTAATAAATTTTATATGACCCCATGTTGTTAATTTTATTGTAAGAAATCGGTTGGATTTTATTAGATAAAATATAGTATAATGCGGGTATTCTCCGGGTAGTTGGCTACGAGGAACATAATTCGATATCGACAAGCTAATTCATAATACCTTCAATGTATTCAATTACCAATTCTGAGTAGCCTGGTTATATTTCTTTCCTACAATTTAATATACCATTTACTTTTACATAGCATTTATCGCGTAGATGGTACGTAAAACCGGGTTACTTATACTGCAGGCTAACATGAGACAAACGCGGTTATTTTAGTTTTTAGTATTATAACGGTAGCACGATGAGCTAAACCATTATTGTGATTATTATTAAATTATATTAGACTTTTTGAGATGACAAAAAATAACTCTAATAATTAATGGCATTTAACTGTTAGAGTTAGATTTTGTGTAACAGTAATTATTCGTCTAATTGCTAATAATCAGTTACCAATCATCGTTATAATAGAATACCAATCTCACAATAACCGTTGAAATAATGATTTAATCAATAAGAACCACTAATTATTTTGATATATTATCAGGTGATTATATCTGAGAGGAACTTCACCTCTCAAAACTATATTAGTGATGAAATAACCCAACGTGTGTGTAGTACAAAGTTAAGTTTATTATAAAAAACTTTGAAATAATCAACTTGCACCACAAAGAAACCGCCATGTCAATTAATTTAAGTGTGCATCTATTCAGTTAATTTATATCACAATTTTTAATGAAAACACATTATTATTGTGGTGTTGCAATTTCAAAACAAACCACGGAACGAGGTGTTTTTAATACAAATTTAATGAATCAATAAGTAAGATATAAAGAAATATCTATTTATCTAAAAAATCATTAATCATATACGTACTTATAAAAATACAAGTTAATCAATCGAGATATATCGATATTTAAATATGACAAAACTGTGTTTTGAAGATGCAAATTCACAACAAAAATGTGTTCTCCTTAATTATAAAAATGTACAAAATATTAGGTCTTAATTTGTAGTAAACTTATTCGATTGCTATAGTGGAATAGTAAAATATGTAAGAAATCCCGGTAGCAATTAAATATCTTTTCAATAAATAGATTTTTTTCCGTATAACTTTCTAATTGATTCATTTTATTTGTATTATATCATAATTGTTTATTATCTCATTTAAAAACCCACCAATTATGGAACAGTCGTATAAATGTTCGTTCTTAAATGTGCAAAAAATGTTTATTAAATTGCAATGCATTATCAAATCAGATATTTTTTTTCAAATTATTCTTATTGCCGTATCTTTTGTATCACGTTTAAATTTACTACCCATTCTAAATAGAACATTTAAATATTTAAGATACAACTGATTGAGAAATACCTTTTAAAAATTTGTAAATATGGTTCCCATTGAGTTGCTGATTTACATATAGTTACATACACATAAATTTGGAATTATCTGATGTCCTAATTTTAAATCGCGGTGTGTAATCAAACGAGAATTTCAGAGTTTTATTTGCAAGTATTGCACTGTTATAGCAGCTGTAATAATTGATATATAAATCAATACCGCCTACACACTCATCGCTCATAAAATTTTAATATTGAATTGAATTAATTTGTACCTGCAAAGAACAGAAAAAATAGTATACATTCACTGGAAAAGCAGGTCATCTCGGCAACGTTTCAATAATGGATATTTACATGCCTACAAAATGTTTGCCTTAAAACAAATTACTGGCGTCCCGTGTACACAGTGTTGCCTCCATTTGATAAATCTCGCTATAGAATCGGACACAATTTATGATGACAGCTAAATTACCCAGTTTCATCGATGTAGGCATCATTTTTGTGCCAGGCACATTGAGTTATCAGGATTCCCGGCCAGTATTTATATACACAGTATGCTGTACAAAAAAGACTAAATATTATTATTCTCAATAATTCAAAGCCTCGGCGCTGGGTCCGGTCGTGATTCGAGCAGTGAAAAAAGGTTTCGGAAATGTTGGTATCAACCTTTAACCTCCGTCACTCTGCAGTAACGTATTAATCTTATACGTTTTCCGCTTGTATTAAGCTTGTGAAGCGTCTCATCACATTCTTATCGGAGATTAGAACGTCAGGTAAGTACTTTTTTATTTTGATTTGTTAACTTTGTTTTATTAACCACTTATTGAATTAAAATACGAGTACGTCTACCGGTTTAGATTAAATCTAGATTTAGAAAAATATCATTTTCTTCTTCATAATGTCAATAACTAATCAAAAATATATGTTATTATTTCTTTAACAGAATCTATTTAAAAAAAATATATTAGTTTAGTGTTTAACAGTGGGTTTTCAGAATTTCTAATAATTTGATAGAAAATGGTCATGGTTTTGATAAAAAAATTGGGATTACCTATTTTGCATGTAAACGGTCGTAAATTAAATAATTTGTAATCGTTAGAGATAACTAATCAAAAAATAATAAACAACCAACTAAATTTAACTACAAGTCCCATTCTAATTTTTTTTTCTGAAATTATTCCGGTAATTTTGTATCATTAAATAACAATTTAAGTTAGGTACTATATTTATTTTTTAAATAATTATTGTTTTTTAAAAATAGATTCTGTTAAAGAAACAATAACATATGTTTTGATTAGTTATTAACATCTTAAAGAAGAAAATAGTATTTTTCGAAACCGGTAGATGTATTTTAATTCAATAAGTGGTTAACAAAACAAAGTTAACAAATTGAAATAATGGATTTTAACCACAAAGATAATTTTGCCAATTTAAAAAAAAAAACTTTTTTGTTAGTATGTGGATTACAATCAATGAATAAAACATAGTAAAATCAAGGCGCGATCTATTTTATGTGTTGAGATGCTGTGTGAGGAGAAAATAGATTAGTGTTTTTATTAAATAACCTGACATGTTCAGATCCAGTTACCAAATACATTAAATTCAACAATTAAATTAAATTTTATATGAAATCCCATTTAATCGAGGAGCTTGTTGGTGTAGTGGTTAAAATGCTGGCCCAGCGATTTAATGGTCGAAAATTTAAGCCTCATTCCAGGAGATCATAAAGTCCTATTTTCATAGCACAAACGTTTAGTAAAATAGTAAAAAAAAAAGATTGTCGAAGTGTATTGTAACAAATTTATATATATATATATATGTTTGAATTTCATCTTACAGGATATTCGCGCATCGTACTGAAATAATATGGTTGACTGCGCGATATATTCGGCGAACAATACACGAAACAAAAGGAAAATTTATTGTATATGCTAGAACCATTTCTAATACAAAATTTGCATGAGTAAAGATAGCGAGGGCTTAGGTCATTCCCGTGGGCTGTTTCCGACAAATTCCTCGCGAGGCGTGATGCCGTAGTTCCCCGAGAGATCCCGATTGTCATAAAATCACAGGGAAAAACACGTTAGGGCTGGGTCACGTGCTTGTAACGGGTAAGTTTTTTATTAAACTCTGCATTTAAAAAAATAGTAAATAAATGATTTTAAAACATCATAATGTATTTATTTCATTCATTTAATTTGTTTATATTTATATATTCTATCATGCTTTAACAAAAAATTGTATTTATCTGGAAAGAAAATAGTTAGTTTAATTGAGTTAATCATGAAAAACATCTCCTTTGTAGAATAACCGTCAGAAGTTCTAGAAGTCATTTTTTTTTTAATGAACAATAATCGTCTCTTTTTGTGGATAAACCTCAGTTCGGGATTGAATCGCTCAATGTGGGAGATTGTCAAAAATAATGTACATATCTTAAAAGATATGATGTATGTAACTGAAATTACTAGCAATTATTAGTATCTAGTATGTATAATATTAATATTAGTATATGTCATAATAGTATGTTCAATGAATTTGATAATAGCTTTACAAATTGTCTCCAATAAAATGAGTATATTTTGAATTCCTGCTTTTCCATAAACGTAGAAACATAATTAATAAATATAAACTATTAATATAATTAAAACATATTATTGCAATCAGTAATGTGATATACATTACCTAGCTATTAATATTTTTTATTAAAGAAGAGACCCAACATGCGAATCTTCACATTAAGGAATTAATTTAAATGGTCTAATGTATTATACATAAAAGATTTAACGGATACAAGTAACAATCTTTCCATCACGCCATTCCCCACGGGAGTGAACAGAAAGAATAGAGCGCCACACTATTCCCTATGTGCATGCGAATGAGACATGAGCTGACACACATCTCTCGCCTTAATCATGTTCATCATTTGTTAAGGCTTCTAACAGGATTATTTTATCTTGCTTATTTGGTCGTGGCAAGTCTTTCGCGTAAATAATATATTTATGGTAAAATCAATACAGACATCGTGTACCCATATTCCTATACTTTCTTTATTCGTCTTTTATATGCGATCAGACTACGTGGTTACTTCTTAATTCTACTGTGAAAAGATTTACATTCATTCTTAATGTGTTCATTATTTACTTGTTTATAAACATATAGTATCTTATATGTAGGAAACCCCACCCTGCTATCATCATGGTTCAAGACCGGGAGAAATGGAGACGCATTGTGCACTGAGTCCCAAATACTTCAGGGAAGCACGACGCTCAGCAGTAAGCAGACGAAGAAGAAGAAGGAGACTTATTTATAAATATATGGTAATTTATTAACCGCATGTATGCCATTTATATACATTTTACATTTGTGTGTCGATACAAAATATTTGTCTAAATATCCTGTGTATAAGATAAATTACTATGTTTCATATATGCGTCATTTTTACGATCTTCCGCTTCAACCGATTTTCGAATTAACCACGTGACTGTGACAGTGCGTCTTCACTAAAAGTTCACATCGAACGCTACAGACACATAAAATAGATTTCCACCTAATATAATACAACGTGTCAATCTGACATAAAATTACATTTTAAACACAGTTCAAACAGCCATTAGTGCAAAATTATGATTGATGAACTATTGGTCTAATATGAAGGTTAAATGCAATATTTTTTAATGCAACAGTCAGACTCTATACTTAGAAACATTGTTATTGCTGCCTTTCATTATACATCCCTGTAATTAGCCTCCGATTAATAACGTCGTAAACACATTAAATTTTGCAAACTCTCATAAAAGATATGTAATTACGTACAAGACAAAATCGACTACGACGGCCTTGGGAAACTGCACCAATACACTTAGAATCTTATTAATTTAATCTCATTAATTATCACAAAAAGATATACAACTATATTCGATCTTTAGATATTAAACTTGTTGCAATAATTGTACTCTCTAAATATTTTCATCTATAACGATTTAGTGACGAAATTGAATGAACTCGTAAGTTTCCTTGAATGTCTGATAATAATGGAATGAATTTGAGACTTATTTTGATGTTAACATTTCGGACCACCTTTCAGATGCCAACATCAAATGTAATGTAATGTAAATTAAATCAAATCATCAAATAAATGTAAGTTAAAAGTTGTTTTCATGCTTAAATCCTGTACTATGATGAACACAATCGTGTGGAACTGCTATCTAAGGTCTCTTACACGGTAGCGCAATAAAATAATGCTTTCCTAAATACTAAGTCTTCCGCATTTATGAAAACCGCCGTCTCTCACACCATATCACATTCTCTTCCATTCACTTCCGTGTATTTCATATCATTCGACTACATTTTATATGATTTTTAAATGTGTCTTTTTGAAGGGTTTTATGTAACCATAATTTTCATAGGAATATATAATATTACATTGTTTGATGTAATCACAATGTAAAAATATTTAACAGAACGCAATTACAACCGATTTTCAATGCTTAAAATTGAAATTATTATCAAAAAAATGAACTAAACTTAAAACCAATTAACGTAAACAAATCCGTTATACCTTATCTTAAAACAATTTAAATAATAATTCCCGCGACACCCGTGCCACTTGGCGACAGATTCTATTATTATTATTAAATTAATCCAATAGGGCCCAACTATACCTGTCGCGTAACTTACATCTAGTTGTTTTCTTACGTTATATATTTTTTTTACTACGACAATTAATAAATATGTTTTAAAATATAAGATATATGATAAACGAAAATAAAAAAATATTGAAATTAATTATTACTTTAATTACGGAATTATATACAGTGCGCCGACTTGGACTGACATGTAAAATGCATATAACTTTTGTAATTTTAATATTTATTAAAAAAAATATTACATGAAAGCGTACTTTCTTAACTTTTTTTTAATCTATGTGTGGAAAATAACACCATTTAAATGATCTCCATTTTCTTGTTGACAAATAACTGCTCTTTCTAAAGTATTTTGCATTACATTACGCAACGTTTCTTCTCCAAATTTATTATTTCTGCACGAATATTTTGTTTAAGCTCCTGAATTGTTACTGTTTTGTTCACAAAAAGAAATCAGGCGAAGTCAAATCTGGGGAACGGGAAGGCCAAGCAAACTCTGCATTTTTTTAAATTAACCGGTCACCGAAAAAAGATCGTCGCGAAACATAATAAAATTCAGTAATTTTAACGCGCTCTTGCACTGGGTATGTAGCCATTATAAACTTTCATAAATTCTTTATTATCTGCAAATACATATAATAAAAATAAGTTATACATTTTTCAGCCCAAGTTGGCCCATCTATCATACTAGATAAATATTAATTATGTGTGTAGATATGTTAGTAGTGTGTAGATAGGAAATTCTCATTCTAAAATGTATATATTTTAACAGCAGGGCAAGTTTTGATAACATCGGGTGCATATAATATATTACATATATAAATACTGAAAATGTATTACAATTGTATACACTAATAAATTCAAATTATATATATGTGAGTACATTAAAAAAATTAAGTAAATAAATCTATAAAATTTTCTACATATAATCAATTATTATTTCTCCCATGATGGCACAATGCAATAGAGGAAGATTCGAGACAGATAAAAAGTGAGAAGAATTGAAAGATTTAATAATAAAGGTTATGGATTTTTTCGATTGGTATTTTGCCAAGCTCGTGTCTATCAACCAGTTCCACGTGAAAGTGAAAACAGTTGTTCGTGAATCACTCGTGGCTTTACTGACCATAAAAAATAACAATAAAAAAAGATTTTAGTTTTACATAATACACATGTCATACATAGAACTGCGTTCAAAGTGATTAAAACTAAAACTGAAAAATGAATTCTAAACTTTTTACTGTTTCCTGGTACAAAATATATTAATATATTGAAATCGAAACAAATCTGTAAATAACCATATCAAATACTTTTCCGCGATTTAATCTATTTATTTATATCGATTTAATAAAAAAATATCTCTCATTTATAATTGTCGATGCTAGGGTAGGTACTGTACAGTAAATTTTCGATCTGAATGATCAGTCAAATAGATATGGTATCAAAATAAATGCTAATGCCACACATGACTTTGATTGTAATTTTTTATTACAGTTATTTAGATATTTATGGATACATATAATTGTATTTCAAAATAAACAATCACTAAATATGAGATTAACAAATAAATTTGATAACTGTTCAAAGGTTTTTGGTGAAACTTTGTGGAATTCCAAGATTATTTTGTAAATAGAGTCAAACTCTGTTTTATTCCACTACAATTTTCATTGTGTTAAATGATATATAACGTTTTCGGGAACATCTTCCCATTATCAATATTAAAGATCAACAACATCAATAATTAATAACTATAATATTGATATTGTTGATCTTTAATATTGATAATGGGAAGATGTTCCCCAGAACGTTATATATCATTTAACACAATGAAAAGTGTAGTGGAATAAAACAGAATTTGACTCAATTTACAAAATAAATGAATTTGGTTTATTTTAATATTTTATTTTTTAATGAAAGCATGCTTTAATTTTATGTTTCAATACACGTTATCCAGGTTCGTATCCCGGTGGTACATAAATATTTTTTTGTTAATTTATTACTGTATATACTCTCGAAAATCTTTTCGTGCAACTAGAGTGGGAAAGAAAGGCATTTGAATAAATGGCATTAAACATTATGATCCAGACGGCCTATCAGAAATCAGTGTCAGAGAAGTATTGAACAAAAACGTGCTTGTTGGTTTTGTGATAAACACATGCGCCTAATGCTCTAGTAGTCGGAAGTTCGAGCATCGTTCAACACTATCATAAAGGGTGTCCACCGGAAAAATATCAAGATTAAATTGTAATTGCTCGTATACCATCAGGATGAGGTAAGTGGGAAGGGTATTGTTGGAAGCGCGTGATTTTCTGGTTTGCCAGTCGTAATGAGTCACTGGTCGGGAGCGCACCGCACGTTCGTGGTTGAGCAATATTTAAAGTGCGGTGATTGATTGGTTCGTGCGCGTCGCGCTTTTTGTACTCACTTTAACGCGACAATTAAGCGATTGGCCGAGCACGTTACTTATCTGGTGTTGGATTCAAAAGTTCAGATAATAAGGGAGAATGGTTAACCAAACTCCTTCGGAACCATCGACGTCAGCAGCGACGCGAGAATATATGGCTCAGGTTCGACATGAAATTATACGCAATTTACGTAAATCGATATAGAAAATTGCAGCCTGTACTGAAATAAAAAAATCAATAGTGCACGTTATTTTTAAAAAAAAAACTACAGTTTTACCCATACAAACTGCAAATCGTGCAGTTTCTCAACGAAAATGACTATTCTTTACGTTAACGATGCTAAAACGGAATAGCACTAATACTTGAACATATTATTTACTGACGAAGCACATTTTTATATCGATGGCTATGTTAATAAACAGAACATGAGATACTGGTACTCCGACGTCCAAGGGAACGCCATCAAAAGCTTTTGCATTGTCCAAAAACGACAGTGAGGTGTGCAATTTCTGCCCGAGGGATAATTGTATCTTATTTTTTTAACAACGATCGACGAGTTTTTGATGCCGTAACTGCAGCTGTTTCCCAGGTTCATCAACAGAACACAATTTTAGCAAGACTGGGCCACTCCACACACAGCTAGAGTTTCAATGGAGAAGCTGAGGGGAATTTTTCCCAATAAATTAATCAGCAAGTACGGAGACATACCCTGGGTACCTCAGTTACCTGACCTTACACCGTGCATTTTTTTTTTGAGGGAATACTATAAGTCGAGAGTTTATAACAACAATTCTCGAACAATTCAGGCCCTACAAGAAAATATGCTTTATGTATTGAAAGAAATGGACGGCATTTAGACGATATTGTTTATAAACCGTAAAATTTTCATCGTTAAACTTCATTTTGTATAAATAAAATATGAGAATAACATCATAGTTTTTTTTTTAAATTTAATATTTAACTTGAAAAAGTTCCGCTGAACACCTTTATTATATTCATATTAATTATGTTGTCATATTCTCATATTACAAGCTATGTTTGAAAATAGTACAAATTTTGATGTGCTGTATAAATATGATTTTCAAAAGCGATCTTTCACTGGGTCTAAAACAAAAGTCTTCAACCAATGAATACTTCCAGTGCTCACGTATAGCTACGGAACATGAACTCTCAACAAAGAGAAACTCAAAAACTACCTAAGAGTACATTAAAGATACATGAAGAGATATACTCGAATATTGGGAACCACACGTATAATTATTTTACAACTGCAACATCGGTTGAGACAATTTTATTAATACGCACGTATAATTATTTTGCAACAATACGTCGTTGACGACGATGGCCGAATGATGTCACCATGATTATTCGCGGTAGTTGAACGCGTCATTGGCCGATAATTGACAACATTGTTATTACTTGGTGTTAGGTCGTTATTTAATAGCTAGATGTAATCCGTTAATAGTAACGGGAAAAAAATCATATAATATTAATTAATTTAAAAAATCAAGGAAAATATAATAACAAGATACGTTTTTATATTTAAAATGATATAATCGTATTATTGTTTGCTGTCATTCGAGTCCGTGGAAAGCTGTTCTTCACGATTGTGAGTCCTCAGGTGGCTGAAGAGTCCAATTATAAATCCACATATTTTGGGGTATATTGGACATGGAAAGACCGCAGCTGCGGGTTGACGTTAGTAGAATAAAACTATAATATACTTTTATTGTATTAGTTAATGATGTTCCACATTATGAAATATTGTGATTTATCGATATCTGCTTTTGTTTAAAATTATTTATTTTAATATTATATAATATATTCTTGTATAATTACGCTGCTACACGACACGCGTAAACATGGACGTGTGGAATTGCTGAGGGACGTAAGGATTGTATCATTATCGTCATCGTTATCAATTGTTTTCTCTCCATCGCTGAATAAAGACCTCCAAGTGTCTCCCACTTTCGTCATCGTTATCAACTGTTTTCTCTCCATCGCTGAATAAAGACCTCCAAGTGTCTTCCACTTTCGTCAGTCCGTGGTTATGCGCTGCCGCGTATTTCCACAGAATTTGATAATTTCACCAGTCCAGCCATCCATTAGGGCGGTCTGTCGGCCTCTTGATTCTCCTTGAATACTGCTGGATGAATCCATTCGTCCAACTGTGGCCAGTCAATTTCCATTACGTTTTCAGTTATATCAACTATTTTTCTGTTTTCTCATCCATAAGTACTCTACACATTTTAAGAAAATCAGTCTTAACCTTTTACATACCCCGGTTTAATGTATAATATTGTAATTTTTTAAAGAAAGCAAACGTACTATGGCTTGGTATTATAATTAAAAATAAATTTATATTTTAGTTTTAAACCACTTTAATATGCACACATACTAAAGTTAACTAATTTCATTTCAACCCAACCTTCTTCGGGTCAATATAGTACATAGTGGTTTAAAACCAAAAGAATATTTTATTTTATTATAATAATGTATAATAAATGCCACCTTCACTCCGACAGTAAATAAAATAATTGTTCCTTCTTGATTTAATCAGGGTTGCTTGGTCGGTAGCATTATTTAAAAATAGTTCGTATGACGACAAATAAACGGAAGCAGGATATGAAATAATCTTTTTATCCCATTAGTTAGTATCCGGAATGAGAATGTGTTCACAGAGGATTATCGCTAACCGCTAGCTACATTACGACAGTAGCAAAGTTTCCGATTACGCTCGCAAATTGATACATGGGATGATATCTTAATGGAACAACCCATGATACAATCGCGAATCAAAATTATTTATTTAATTGTATAATAATAATATTATTTTATTCTAGTAAACATTCTAGGGGTGTGCAATTCAATGTTTTCCATATTTTTACACATCATCATTTTCGTGTATCGTGTGCAGCATATATCATGGATTACAAAATGAATGAATGTTGCTGTTCTTCAGGAATTCCGAACTAAAGATAACCAGGAGAAATTGGAGATCACTAGGAATGTACAAAGACGAGGGGTGAGAAGTCAATCTGCAACAAAATTAACAGATCAAGTTCGCGCTGTAGAAACAGTTCCATCGCTATAGAAACAGATCGGGCTATAGATCTGTAAAGGACCACGACGATGATCGTGAGTATATCCATAGAAATAGAGAAAAATAATTTTTTTTTAATACTAACACGTTTTTGTTCTGACGTTCCAATTTATGAACACAGTTTTGCGATATTTTAAATATAAATTAAATTAATTGATAGATATACATTTTCTGTATATTCTTCTAATTGATTTATTTAATTTGTATTATGAGAAAAATATAATCGTAGATATAAAATTAATTAAAATTAAGAATTTTTTTTTAAATATATATAAAAAAAACATTGTAATAAAAGGCTATAAAGATCTAGTCCACAATATTTTATGCGTGGATACCTGATTAAATTATGAGTCGTAATTGTTCAAGGAATATGTGCCTAATCTCAACTATGTCAGAAATATAAGCATTTCAAAGAAAATATTAATAATTGTATTTATTTAAAAAAAATATTTTTTACTGAAAATTTTACGAATTTGTACACACGGTGTAACGGAACTAATTCTCAATATTTTATGGGTGGATGGATACCTGACTAAATTAAAAGTCGAAAATATTCGAAAAATTTGTGCCTAATCTTAACCTCGACAAATATGTTAGCATGTCAAAAAATTCACAATCATGCATTCACATTTTAATTAATTGAAATTTTTATTGACTCCAAATTGTCTATTGAATTCAACAGATTAAAAGTCGTAGAATTTTGAGAGATCGGAATATTATTTGTTAGATAATTTAAAGCCTGAAACAAAGATATAGATTAATAATGGATACATTTTGAAGAAGCTTAACATGATTTTATAAAAATTTCAAACGATAATATTTTCCGTTACGGTACAGAATTTGCGCATATTGTTTAAACATTTTCGACTAGTAACGATAAAATATTATCCATCCATAAAATATTGTGGACTAGGTCTATTACACCTGTATAAACATAGACGACAAGGATCTCTTTAATTCAAGATAGCGCCCTTTGAAACTATTGTCGTAATATAATAAAATAAAAAGTACTTAGTTATGTGTATAGTACATAACTTGGTTCAATAAAAAATATATAATGCATTCGTGTGTAGCAGGTTGGCACTAACAGCTCTGTACTTTTTTTCCATTGGTCCTGACAAAATCATCTAACCATTCACCATCGCAAAGTAATTCAGGACACAGATCTCACAAAAATGTGGTGTGTACAGTTGGAACCCTTCCCATTTTTATCATTTTTCAATTTTTTTAAACAGTATGTATGTTATCACTATCAGAATCTGGTTTTTATTATTTTAAAGCAATATTCCTCATCTATAAAATATTTTTTAACATATTATACTAGAGTACGCCTGAAAAATTATTATTTTTCAATTTTATAATATATTTTCTTATTTAGACCAGTATATTACCAATAATAATATTGTTTGAAAACAATATTTATATTAAATATGAATTAAATATATTAATTAGAAAGATATACATATAAAATCAATTTTATCGAAAAATAGTGTTGTGCCACCGGGATTCGAATCTGGATCTCTTTCCTAATCGGCGAATGTGCATTATCCAACTATGCTACAGCGACAATATTGCGAAAAAATTGATTTTATATGTAGTTAATATATTTAATTCATATTTAAAATATCATAGACCTATGTTCTGAATAATTACGACTTCACAATAAGAATGTGTTCTCCTAATAATAAAGTTGTATTAATGTGTCCAAAATTGAATAAAAATGAATTGATAATTCTGGAGTCTGCTATCAGATTACTCAAAGGTATTTGAGATTCTGTAAAAATAACGTAGATGGCTGTTTCAAATAATGAAACGATTAAATGTATTAATATCAAAAAGGTAACATATAGGTTCGAAAATTTGTCGCTTAAAATATTGTCGCTGTAGCATAGTTGGATAATTCACCTTTCCCGGTTAGGAAAGAGATCCAGGTTCAAATCCCGGTGGCACAATAACACTATTTTTCGATAAAATTGATTTTGTATGTATATCTTTCTAATTAACATATTTAATTCATATTTAAAATACCACAGACCGTCTGTTCTAAATAATTACAACTTTACAATAAGAACGTGTTCTCCTAATAATATTTGTATTAGTTTTTTTTCATTACTTTTATAACAGAATCTTAATGGACCTGGAATAGTCTGAGGAATTAACGTTACTCTATTTCTTTTACATATTTTTGTTCCCTAAAAATTGCCTCTCCGGCACGCGCGCACTGTTGAGATGAGTCATGGCACAAGAACGGAGTATTTTTCCAACAGCACCTTTCCCATACTCCCGCTTGATATCAGTCTCTTGAATCATATATCTCTCTAACAACATTATAAAAATAGGCCATATTTGAAATAATTTATATTATCAACTAAAATTTCTTGATTAGATTAATAAATCTAGATAAGTCTAACTATTTTTGTTCACGGAATACAATACATATTGTTTGAAGAAAGTTTCTGAAAACAAATTATTTGATATTATTTACTTTCCTCCAAAAGTTCTTGCTTCTTTAATGACGAAAAAGTGTTAACTTTTATAAGTGAACACATATACTTCCATATTTTAATCAAAATGATCTTTGTTAAATGTAGTATATTGTCACCAGTTTTTTGTCTGTTCCTACCCCTTGCCTACTCCCAAACCAGTACACATTGTTCCTTTGGCTCGACTGGTTATTTTTAAATTCGAGGAGAGGAAGTGTCCTTATGCGATGATTCGTGTTGGACCACTACTCCATACACCGCTGTGATTTTGTTGTGTTGTGAACGTGAAATTCATCAGAGTTTTTGTGCTGTGGCAGTTTCATACATTGGGTGAACTTTCGAAAGATCACCAACCAGGTGAGTCGCGCTGTCCTTTGGTTTCGTGAGTACATCCTGGTTCACCATTAAAAGTCCCCTAACTCGTACTTTATTTTGATATTGCCGATGATTTTTAATTGTTTTTGAAGATATTTTCCAATACAATTAAATTTATAAACATCACATTCTATAATATCCACGCTTTTCGAAACGGAAGCAGGCCTTCGTGCGTCGTGAAATAAAAAAATGTCCAAGATTGAATCCATTATAAGCTGGCATGTTGGTACATACTCGATGTCTCATTCGCCTTTGAGCATTAATAAGAAGCCGACACCGTAACTAAGCATTGCATGAATTATCATTGCATTCCGTTTTTAGAATAATTAAATGTAGACACGCCTTCTAGAGTAAAACAACATGTCAGTTTGACAGCTAACTACGTGACGGAATATTTTCCCGCCAATTTCCCCGCGTTCTCGTCACTCATTGGCTGTCGCCGATTTCCCACTCGCTTCTGTCGGCGATCGAAGGTTGCAAAATTAGAGCTGATCAAGTCTGTCAACGAGCTGGCTCGACAGAGATTTCGCGTCTCCAGTAAAATTTAATCAGTATTACAATAATTATTTAAAAAATAATGGAGTTGTGTATTTTTATACAATTACGAGTTTGTATACATTTTAGGTACCTATTTATTTTGTTTTTTTTTTTAAGTTAGTACATTTTTTCTTGGCATTAATACTACGTTATTATATATTCGTATTAATTATTGAGCCAACACATTTTGTTAGTTGTTAGTCTCAAAGGGTTGCAAAAATCGAGTAAGCATCACGTTATATGTACAGTTCACTGAGAAGGATATTTTATTGCTTTTATTTTTGACATTTTAAAATGTATTTTTGTCATTATAAAATTTGATAGAAAACGATAACTAGGTATATTTTATTATTTTAGATACGTTGCTGTGTAGATACTGAATTCATAAATTATTTTTTCTTACGTGAGTGTTATGGGTTTTCGTACGCGCAAATTTCTAAACGTAAGTTGGACATTTATGGATACTTAATAAAATATATAGTTTCCATGGGAACGAGTATGACATATTTGTTTATTTATTTTTTTAGTTAATTCTAGTATATTTCGTGGAGAGGGGGCGCGAGCTAAGCACATCAAAAATAGTGTGTGCCAACAGACGCGTTCTTAGTGAGTTGAGTTGATTTGATTTCTTTGAGTTACCCAATTTTGATTTATACATTAATATTTATGATGTCTCAGCTGATTCATTTAGAAAAAAACATAAATGTCAAACACCAACCAAGATAGTTATACTAAACGTGTCAAAATATGTATGTATATCAAGCTTTTAGATATAATCAGTTTAACCTTTACCACCCTGACGGTGTCAATTCTCAGATTTTACTACTAAGTCTACGTAAATAATAGTCTACTCGATTTATTTAGACTACTAATATTAATAATTTTGTTGGTACATGTCAGTTGCGCATTGTTACAAGGTTAATTATGACGCGCTTGTATTCCTTGTGATTGTTAATAGTTATTTTGAAATTTTCAACTATTTTTTTAATGTTTAAAAATATTTCTTTCATATGTGTTGTACTATGCTATATTTTATTTTTGTATGTCGTATAAGGTCTGACTGTAATGAGAAGTACCACTTTATTTTTTGTGTACGTCATACAAGGTCTGACTGCAATGAGAAGTACCACAAATTATAGTTAATAATATTTATATTCCTAAATTTTTTTTTATATTTTCCATCACAATTTGCGTATTTTGTTTGTTTGTATGTTTGAAGAATACAACAAACAATATTCTGTTGCAAGGCATTTCTCTGTAGGAGACCTTTTTTAATATAATATTTTATATAATAGAGATGAAAAAAATTCGATAAGATTTGATATAAAGTTAGTTTGGTGTTCTTTTAATTCACACTGCCATGGGAAACCGCATTTCTAAGATAACGTTTTAAAAACAATATTTGTCATTTTTTTTCTAAAAATATCTAAATTCGCGGTCAGAACTCAATCCCACAATACCAGCAGAATGCATCTGTAATAACCGTTTAATCCGGTATTAAAATATGAATAATTTATTATCATGATCAGTAAGAAACCGTGCGGTTATTCTCGGAGCCAGTCTAACGATATTAATGGAATATAAGCGGTAATGATAGCTACTCGTCGATTCAATTTGTCATAGCTTGGTGACGTTTTTTTGCTCACGTCATGTTGTACTATCCGCGGTTTAGAAATAACCACACACTGTACAATACGTCGAGTAAGTACCCATGTCAATACTGCAATCGATGTAATATGCCTTTAAGGAAAGTTTTATATAAATAATCTCACCGACTAAATCTACCGACAACTAATTATTTATTTATTTATTTTTAAAAACAAATTAAATATATTATTTAGAAAGATATACATATATAAACAATTTTATTGAAAAATATTTCTGTTGCTACCGGAATTCGAACCTGGATCTATTCCAATCCGGGGAATGTGCATTAACCGATTATGCTATACCAACACAGTGCATTGACGACAAATTTTCGAACCTATATATTATACGTTTCAAATTGATACATCTAACTTTCTTTATTTTTACAGAATCTCAAATACTTTTTAGTAATCCGATAGGATTCTTTATTCGGTCTATTTTCGTTCCTCTTCTGCCAGCTCCAGGCCTCACTTCTATACATCAATGTCGATACCAGAATTTTATTATGAACCACTAGTCTTGCCTCGGTCGACAAGTTTGCATTAGCTAAAATTTCATTCAATGCGCCGTGGTCGTGTAATATAGCTACAAAAATACATCAATTATGTATGTATAATGAAGGTATTTTAACTCTGTTATATTCAATTAATTCACAATGTGTTTTTATGTACATAAAGTTCAAAGAATTATCTATTATACTGATGACAGTTTTTCTCCTTTTGTTTTATGCTGCAATTCTTGTCCAAGGACTACTACATGTCGAACAGTTTTTTTATTTTTTTTATTTGAAATATATTGCTTATTATAAATAAAAATATATTTTCTATAAAAAATGGCATTAAAATGAGACAATCATTATTTATCTTTATTTGAATATTTTATTAATATGATATAAAATTAGATACATCGTTTCTGCTAATAATAGGTACTACTTTTAAACATATAAGTAAATCTATATGTTAATTTTTCTAATAATTATAATTACGTTGTATAATATATTTAATTAGATTAAACTTATTTGATTTAGTCTATATAGACTAGTACTCAGTTATAATGTTTAGATCGTTATGATAATAAAACCAGCAGAAGAAAGGGCCACCCTAAAGTGGATTAATACTACCTACTTACATTCTTAAGTATATAAGATGGTATATTTGCAAATACTAAATCAAAAAATAAGTCAATTCAATCTATTGATCAAAATTGTCATTAGGCATACTAATATTAAATATTTAAGTGGTCTCAAATGTAACAAACCTATTCCAATTGAACCAATATAGAAAATCACAAATTATAATGTAAGAATATTACTGTCTGCTATAATACAGTAAATTACTAGTGTAGCAGGCAGGGTGCCCAAATAGATGTCTTACTTTCTTACTTACTTACTTACTTACTTACCATCACGCCGTTTCCCCGTGGGGGTAGGCAGAGAGGATAGAGCGCCACACTCTTCTGTCCTGACATACAATTCTCGCCTCATCCACATTCATACATCTTGTCATACAAGCTCGCCGATTGTTGAGGTTTCTAACAGAACCATCCTCCATTATCTGGTTTACTTAGTCGTGCCAAGTCTTCCGCGGACGTCCTCTATTTCTGGTTCCATCAACACTTGCGTCATATATCTTTCTTACCATTCTCTCCTCATTTATGTTGTATTTACTTTGCCAAATTTTATATGCATACCCTCAGTACATTTGTCTGATATTTGAAATATTACGCAATACTTATAGTAATTAAATGGTGAAAATGTATACTTAATGAATATTAATTTGTAAGAGTAAACACGTCAGACCCTTAGATATTATTTATCAATGTAAGTACATAAAGCATGTAAAAAGTGAACCAAATAAATGTATTATTATTATTACTTTTAGGCAATAAGACCCGCATATAGACGTAATAAACATTAATTAACGAAGTCATTATACGTAATCGTATTCTGTAAAAACTCTAGGGAAGTTTTAATATAATATACTAATCAATAAAAAATTTAATAAATAAAATATAAATGTCTTATGTTAAATTAATTAGTATATTCTTTAATTGAAATGCACTTGGCGCCCTCCTGACGCAGGCACCCCATCCACACCCATCTGCGAAATAAATAATTCAATACTTGATATAACAGTAGGTCCTTATAAGGATAATCAATCTTGATATATCATAAAGAATCGTATTTAATGGCATACGACTGACAGAAATGCAAGTAATTGATAGATTAAATCATACATTCTCGTTCTCTCACACACTGTCATTAGAAAAAATATTTATTTTATTCGAGCACTCCGCTTTATCTTATACTTATATTTTTCAGATATAAAATTAAATAAAGAATAATGCATTAGTAGTAATGGATTAATTTATTAATAAATTCGTCATTTAAAAAACTTGACCATGGAACGAAGGATATACCTTCAATTTTATTTGTTCACACGCTGACTAATTAATTAAAAAAAAAAAAAAACTGGTGTCTAGTGCTTTATAACAACATACTAAGTAGATACACAAAAAAAATGTTTTCATATGTACAAAGATATTTGTGTCACTGAATTTCAAAATCCGCTATTACACTCTTTTAACAAATTTGAGTTATATATATTTATAGATTCGGAATTAATTATTTTATTTAAAAATGTGTTTCATTTTCAAAATTCGCTTTATTAGCTAACAATATTAAGTATAATATTAGGGTTAGCAAAACTCAATGTAACCTTCAAAACAAACCTTGTTTTTTTTTTATCATAATGAAAATACATAATTGAGTTTAAATTAATACAATAATTAAGCTAAATACATAATAATTTAAATACTAATTAAATGTATTAATTATAAAGATATACATATAAAATCAATTTCATCGAAAAATATTGTTGTTGCGCTACCGGAATTCGAACCTGTATCTCTTTTCCAATCTGGGTAAGATGCATTATCAACTATGCTACAGCGACAGTATTTTTGTCGAAAAATTTTCTAACCTATACGTTACACTTTTTCAAATTAATACATCTATTGTTCCATTATTTGAAAGCCATCTACATTGTTTTTACGGAATCTCAAATATCTTTGAGTAAACCGAAACAAACGCCAGAATTAATAATTCATTTTTATTAAATTTAGGACACATTGATACAACTTATATATTATTAAGGAGAATACATTCTTATAGTAAAGTTGTAATTATTCAGAATTCAGAATTATGTTCTGAATAATTACAACTTCACAATATTGTACTTATTTGTACTTTTCACTCGAAGAACACTTTATTAAAAATAAAATATTAAATAATTTTAATAAATTCTAATTCCAGAATCTCTTCTTTTTTCATATTAAAGAACTGTGTTTTTTTCGATGCAATGCACGCCATACGTCTCTATCCTGGTTATCATTCAGAAGTTGTATGTATCTGTATTTGCCTTACTCATTATTTGCTGAAAGTATTTTTATCTAGACTTCCTTCTCTATCTTCTCGTGCAATGTGTCGAAGAATATATTCTATCCATTGTCCTTTTCGATGGTATCTATTACGGACCTTCAGGGTTTTATGATGCTTATGTGTTTATTATGTGGTCAAGATATCAGAAAGATATACTATTACGTGAATGGACGGATACCTCAATATATTTCACCCATTCACTCACATGTTCATTTGACTATGAACGCGGAGTGTATGTGTGGGTGTGTGGGTGTGTGCGTGTGTCTGGCCAGAACAGTTGGAACAATAAAGACTACTTACAGTTTTTACGAGTTTATTTGACGCTTGTAACACAATTGCAGATAGAAGTATTTACAATAAGAGGTCCACTATAAGATCTACTCTGGAAAGCGACCGTATTAGAAATGGCGCACATGGGCCGGTCTGGCGGACGGCTGCGACGCATATTATTATTGTCTGTTAAGATCGATACCAGTCGTGTTTTTGAGACTGATAATAGCCTATTTTGACACCCGGATATTTGCAAGGTGATGTTGATTGTAGAGGCGATAAACCTTGCACTTTCCTCGAAAGTTTCCCAATTGTAATACTTGAATTCTTCTGACTATCTCTCTCTAGTTAATCGTTAAGGTTTCCCGTCCGTATAGTGCTATATTCAATTTGCTAGTTTTAATGAATAGATTTTTCGTCATTCTGTTTATTTGTGATTTAAAGGCTTTTTTGGCCATTATTAATTTGGTTTAAATATCAAATCAGCTTCTGGCGTTATGTGGTATTCTACTTCCTAGATATTTGCAGTTTCCTACTTGTTCTACTTGCTCATTTTAATGGTGATGTTCAAGGTGACTTGTGATTTTATTGCTGCCATAACCTTTGATTTCTTGCTTATAATTTTTAAATAGCGTTCTTTAAATATTTATGTTATAATAACAGTTATCGGTGCTGATCGAAGATTTTGAATTATGGTTCGCCATTCGACAATAACAGCGATCATCGGTCAACCAATAACTAATACTTTCCGGTTATTTTCTGTGTATGTATTAGCTGACGTGCTTGTTGGTCTAGTGATTAAGACAGTCACCTAGTGATCATGAGTTCGATTCTCGTTTCAGTATATTATCAAGTTAGTCCTATTTTCATAGCACAAGCATTTAGCTTAGCTTGAATATATAAAGAATTGTACACTCAAATTCAATGTATCTACGTACCTCTATTTTTTTTAATAATATAAAAATGTATGGTTATAAATTAAACAATGTTATAACTGTACTTGAGTTTATTAGTACTACTCGAGTTTCGATAGAAACAGTAACTATCATCGACAGGTGAAGTATTAAACTAAACTTATGGTGCAACTCTACTCTGCGCCGATTTCATCAATAATATAATTTTTTTTTAAAAAGTCAATTTGGGTAGATATTATATTATCGTATTGGAGAGATATAATATTAAATATCTAATTAAAATTTTGGATAATGAAAATAATGATCACACGGAGATAAAAGTGAGATGAGTATCATCAATGTGATTCGTTGTCGTTTTGCAGTGCTTTATAGATTTTGAATTGAATATATCTTACTTTACCTGCAATAACTTTTGATATAATCCGTTTCCTTTATTTTAGGCTTTCGCAGAATTTTGCCCAAGTAAAACATGTCACATCGGTTTATCAATACTAAAGGAAATAGTCACACCAGCTACAATACATTTTTATTAATTTTATGTTCACTATTACCAGCCACATCCATAAATCCATCATTTTAATAATGTTATCCATGTTTGTTATAACCATTGAACCACAATATTAAACAAGTCATGTTTTTTTTTTTTATAAACATGGTATTATCTTTTTAAACCAGCAATCAGCTGTAACTACGAAACCGGATTTTTCATCAAGTTATTTGCGTCTGTTATAACCATGGAACCAACTTATTAAACAAGTTATGAGTGTGTACCGCTGATTAGTTTGTCGTTGTTTGTCATTGAACTAACAATGTAAACTATTTTTTTATGATTTTATGAACTGCGGTACAAGGCTTTTAAGGAAATTGTTCATCTTTTTGTACCATACTAGTTTTACTGCTTTAATACTACTCTTAACTATTCAGCCTTTTAGCTGAGCTAAGACTATTATTATTATGACCTTGAGGAAAGTAATTAAATTTCTTGCTCTAATGATACAAGCAACATTAATCAGGATAACTATTTAAGGATCGTGGTTTAAAATGATTGCCTAAAAAGTTTAGCGTTTGCAGAATTTTTAAAAATTAAAATGTACCATTTGTATACCAATACCTATTTAATATATAAATAATAAACCAATGTTTAACTTTTCACTGTAAAGCATAGATAACTAAATATCATATAGTCTCCTGCAGTGTGTCTTGCATAAATTAGTATTAATTGTAATGCGGATATTGGAATCTTGTAAATAAAATCCTTAATTATCTTAATCTAATGTCTGTTTCATAGATATAAAACGTACCAAATTCCTTTGAAAGTGTATATAAGACCTATTTATTTTGAATGTCTATTATATTAAAAATAGTAAACATAGAAATCTATTGTAAGATATTTCAAAAAATTGGAACAATGCATTGCTGCTGCAACGTGATTTAGATTAATATGAATTAAAAATAATTAGTTGTTTTAAATTTTGTGCAGGAACTTATTTAACACTTATTTAACTTTTTTGATGTTTCATATGATGCTGGATATATGACGTCGTATATTGAAAAGTGTTTGAGGTGTCAAGTATGTAATATTTCATTAAAATGAATGACGAATTCACAGTATTTACACAACGGATGGGAAACGGAATGTAGGAAGAGTGGTAAGAATTTATTATAGGAGAAGAACAATAAAGGTTCAAGGATCAACCAGGAAGTACGACTTACCTGGATTTTTTTGCTTCATAGCTCCACAGCTTCACAGCTGTTCTGAACTTCAGAAAACTTCATTGCTGAGTCGCACGAAGCACTGTGTATCACCTGATAGTGATTATAAATCTTCGACACGCACTGCGAAAAACTGAATACACAATAGCAATTGTAACTGTACAAATAACAGATCAGTGTAACGAACACATAGCAGAATGTTCACTTCTTGACATTTCAAAAAGTCATAGACAACACACACAAAAAAAGTCGTGCTACGAAGTATAATAGGGTATAGGGAGGGGGGCGGCTACGTATAGTAAACATAATGGAGCATCAATACGCACACTGCACTTAAAAAAAAAACAAAGATAATTGTAGAACTATTAACAGTTTATGTGTAAAGCGCCCTTGAGGTGAAAGTTTTTACGAAAATGGCGCTATACAAATTATCCATTATTATTATTATTATTACTGCAACCGGTGATCTGTGGATATGTCATAAATACTGATAATATAGTATTGAGATCGATAGATAGAGAAAGATAGCAAAAATGTCGAGCTCGATAAAGTAAAGATATTCAATCACGATAACGATATTAAATCGTCACGCGCAAGAAAGATGGGAACAGACGCAAACTATACATGGAACTGATGTTCTCTACCACGTTAGCCGCTCTATATACGTTCTTGGCGTCCATCCTAAGATGGGGATCCTAGTACTAGTGTACAGTCTCCGAGTTATACGTTCCGTGAAGAGGATATGATAATTCCGATTGTAAGTCGGAATTACCGCTATGTGGCAAATAAAATTGAAAGATGAGTATATGAAGATTTTTGAGAGAATTCTATCGAAGGACCAGTGGTCTTGGATGACCGGAATTTGGAAGGAATGCTCGCCTTACCTGGAGTACGACGTCTCTGAACTACTGTAGTCATCGATATTCCGGCGACGTTAGCCGTGGCGCACACAATCTACAAAACGATAAATCCAATTTGAAAATAACACTCGATATAGTGCATGAAATGAAATTTACCTTTAACCTTTCCTCTCCGATGATGTAAACTGAGTTAACATTACCGTTAATTATGTGAATATACTAAATACATAGTTTATATTTTAGTTATTCCTCCGAAATATGTTTATGTATTGGATAAAATAATTACATGTATGTGTACATGCGGAGTGGTGCGGACGGCGCAGTAAGCGGGGCGCAGGATGCCGGTTGACAATCGTCACTTTAGTCTTTATGCTGTCGTTTGTGATGATCAATGTTTTTTTTTCATTTTCAGCACCTTTACACAGTAATGATTAATATAAGTAATGAATGTAAAATATTACTTCAAAATTGCAAAAGTCTACCATGTAGACTGAATTTACAGTACTGGAACGCGCGTTTTTATTTTAGTAGCGTAAGGGAAATGTTAATAAGAGCAACAAATTAATGTAATTAACGTCAAATAAAGCCAAACTCACACTTTTTACCTAGAGATGAAACGATAGAGCCAAGGGACATATTCGTACTGAAGGGTGGAGTACTAGGAAGGGATGTGCCAAGAACATAATTTGCTGCCAATAATATTATTATCACCAAAAGCGTGCATAATACGAAAATGAAACAACTATTTATTAATAATACCTAAATGGAGTTCAAAAGGCAGATAGTATGTGATGTAAGATTACAATTACTAAAGCTTATGACAGATTTATTTTTTCCTAAATATTATTCTGCAGTTGAGACAAAAGCTTAAGCACTCATTAGAGGGCAATAAAATGTTATATATTATCCATACTGCTATACAGAGTCGAGATCTGGACCTTTAAAGAAGCCGCCATTAAATATGACTGTAAGCTAAAGATCTCTTGAGTTTTCCACATTACCAACGAAGAGGTACCAAAGGCTGGTTGTTTGATCAGTGGTCAATTTTTACTATAGTAATTTTTTACCATCGCCCGTATTAAAAAAACGTTTACAGGTTGTTCGAACGTCATGTTTACTATTCTGCCTAATAGTGTGGCAATCATTAATAATCTGAGAATGACGTCAAATAAGATTTATTTTATATATTAACCATTCTTTTTTTTTTAAATTAAGATACGTGCACGGAATACATGTCACATCAATATTCTTACTATTTTCAAACTAAACTAAACGTTTGTGCTATGAAAATAGAACTAACTTGCTAGTCTCCTGAAACGAGGTGCAAACCGCCGACCACTAGATCATTAAGCTATATTCTCTCTGCGTTGGAAATCTGTTACGTTACTAATGAAAAATTTTCGGTCTATGTGCTAATATAAATTCAACAGAGAGATTATCATCGGACGAAATTTCATAACTAAAATAGCGGTTACTGAATGATTTATTATCGTATCCTGCAACTTTCAAAGTACCAATACGACAAATGACTTTTAAACAGCTGTGAAGTTTCCCCCATTTTTCGCTAACGATTTACGGGTTTTACCATCCAAAATTGGATGGTAAAATTAGTTTACTATTGAATGTACTTTCAATGAGTAAATATTTTTTATCAATAATTAAATAACCTTTTTTTGCAAAAATATACAAGTAACTTTTTTTACTATAGTGAAAAATTACCACTTATCATACAACCGGTCCTTAAATTCATTTAAAAGTCGAAAGAACTAATAACAACAGTCGGAAGAATACATTCTCCGCAATGTTAAAATGATCTCTTACAATTAATTATAAATGCAATAATATAAGACAACAAAGGCTTATACCCAAAATATGTCCAAATTTCCAGTGATTTTATACATTTGCACAGAATATATCAGTATACCGCAACTTCATCTAGAAAGTTCAATATAGCTTGGGGGTTAGGTCGGTGGTTAAATGAAAGGTGATGATTAACATGTTGATGTTTATTGTGACGCATGATAAAAACAAGTAAGATAGATAGAATCAAGTAATTGAATAATTTTATGATACTATGTAATGAAATGAAGCGAGTCGGCGGTCTCGCTCGGCGCGCATGAGCCAGCAAGACCGGCGTTGCGAAGCGATGAAACAGGAGAGACTGCTGTTGCGAAGCGATGACACATGAGAGAACTTGACGATGAGGCATCAGGCCAGACCTGTAGTAGCAGCCGGCAGCCTAATATAGATGCCGGCTGAGATGACGGTGAATTTTAAATCTGATCCCTGCAAGATTATGGAACGTGAAGAGAAGAAGATTATCACTGTGATTTTATTTATATCATTATGTTTTTTTTCTATAATGTTATCATATATCATTATTATTTCATTTTACCTCGCTTGATTTATTATAATCTATTTTTAATAAATAACACTAATGCCATAGGTGTGTGTTACGGAAATTGCTGCCATTATTGTTATCACAAAATTTAAAGGTATTTACTGATAGCTTGCAGGACTATATAGAACTTGTAACTTTGGAAACGGCATATAATGTCAAGACAGACTTGCAAGAGGTAGGCTGTCAAGAGATGTATAGCGCTATGGACTTCAATTTTACAATTCCGCTTACAGATCCCATCGCGTCGGCCTGATTGTTAAGGATCGTCTACGATAATAGGCCAAAAAAGTGGAATGCTCGGATGGTATGAACCGGAGTGATGCCATCTTGTGGAACATCTGGTTGTCACCTGTCTGCCTGAACAACGTTGTAATCGCGCCCAACCCGACGATATGAGGATTAGTTAAAGTGGATTGTATTTAGATTTAATTTATTTAGTTCATGTTGCTTTTCTGATTTGAAGCCATTCTTATAATGATTAGCATATTTTTATTTATCACTTCCAGGTGTTACTTATACATTTTTCCCGGTTTAGGATGAAGGTAGAATGTGACAAAATAAATTGGGCATGAGTTGCTGAGGTGAAGAACCCGCGAATGTTGTGCTCGTCACTGACCAGCCGGTGAGAGGGTAGCACACCGGTCTGAGGGTAGAACACTGACTAGCCGGTGAATGGGAAGAACGCAGATCTCTACTCTCACAAAAGGTCGAAACCGTTAAAGAAGAGGAATAAGTCATAGATACACAGCGAATAAATTAATTAATCCTGGTTTGCAATTATTTTAACATCTCGGTCTCGTAAATAATCACACTGGACACAAGTGTAGTAATTGATCACTCAATTTAAAATAAGCATCACATGGAACTGTGATATTACTAACAACCAATCATCGAATCGAGATTATCGAGATCATATTTGAATGGAAAAATGGTTCGATCATGTTTGGCGTGATCCCAGTTAACACTGGTAATTTATTGTTCCTCTGCAAATAGTGAGCAATGAAAATCTATGTTTAATTCAACTGCAACTACGTTCAGAGCAGTCTGCAACTCCAAATGGTCATTGAAATAGCGTTGTCACTTCTAAATGACATTTATACACCATTGGATGTTAAATTAAGGACTTCGTACGCCTCCAACAAATAAGTCTTGCATTATTCAACAAGTGCTCTTAATATTTACACGATAAATCTTATTTATTGTGCGATATAATTTTTAACTATTTATTTGCAACTTTGTTGCTAGGATCGATAAGAAAACTTGCAGGTACATTATGGAGCTAACCACAACTGATCTATCTTCAATTCAGGGTGCGTGCATATTGAAGAAATATTTCTTCGGAACGCACATACGGCAGCGGTAGTATTTACTGCAATAACTTATTTTATTATTTTTAAACATGTGTAAGAATCAATGGAACACTCATACCATGGTTTGATATTACAAAGGGTGTCAAGCAGGGTAGTGTAATGTCTCCATGGCTGTTTAACTTGTATATGGATAATTATGTGAAAGAACTGGAATGTATGAATATAGGAGCAAAAATGGGCGATTTGATTGTATGCTGTTTATTGTACGCCAATGATGCAGTACTAATGACAAATAATGAACAAGAACTACAGAGTCTAGTGAGTATAATGTACGATGTATGTAAGGAAAGCGACTTTATTATGGATGTCAACAACTCGAAAGTAATGGTATTCGAGAAGGAAGAAAGCAAGACACCGTGCAAAATACTTGTAGGTAATGAATGGTTGTAACAAGTAAATTAGTTTCTGTATTTGAGAAGTATATTTGATAGAAAGGCTGAGAATGATATCGAAATGAGGGTGACTGCACGGAATAAAGTGAACGGTGATTTTAATGGAATTATATCTAACGGGAATTTGTCGACCGAGGCAAGACTGTCGATGCACAATAGAGTCCCGATACCGACACTTACGTAAGAAGTGATGCCTGGAGCAGCCAGAAGAGAAAGTAAATTAGACTGAATGCAGTGGAAATGAGATCGTTTGGACGTGTATGTGGCAAATGAAATAAGGAAAGAATGTAAAACTGATGTTAATATAATGAGTAAGATTAACAAACAAACAATCATTTATCCGTACCATATGACCAAACCACTTAAGGTGTTTGGTATGAGGAGAGAATGGTAAGAAAGATATATGACGCAAGTGTTGATACCACCAGAAATAGAGGACGTTCGCGGACTTGACACGACCAGATAAACGAGATAATAAAGAATGGTTCTGTTAGAAATCTCAACAATCGGCGAGCTTATATAAAAAAATATATGAATGTGGATGAGGTGAGAATTGTGTCAGGATAGAGGAGTGTGGCTTTCTATCCTCTATGACCTCCTCCGCGTTAATTAGTTATTATTTTTTAAATATTCAAATGACTTATAAATTAAAGCTCTACTTTTTGGGTAGCTAGAACTTTATTTTTGTAAGAAAATTTAAAAAGCCCCGGAAGACGGAGAACATTCTGGCTAAATAAAATAATGCATGAGACCTGTGTTCCGAATAATTACAACTTCACTTATAAGAATGTGTTCTCCTAATAATATACAAGTTGTATCAACGTGTCCAAAAAAAATTAATAAAAATCTATTATTAATTCTGACGTCTGCTATCAGTTTACTCGAAGGTTTTTTAGATTCCGTAAACACAAAGTAGATGGCTTTCAAATAATGGAACGATAGATGTATTAATTTTCAAAAAATGTAACATATAGGTTCGAAAATTTGTCGTCAATAATAATGTCGCTGTACCATAGTTGGATAATGCAACTTCCCCGGTTTGGAAAGAGGTCCAGGTTTGAATTCCGGTGGTGCAATTACAATATTTTTCGATAAAATTAATTTTACTTGAATATCTTCCTAATTAATACATTTAATTAGTATTTGAATTATTATTTTAAAAATTAAATTATTTTCTACTAATTAAACTAAGAATATTATCGTTTTTAACCACTTTTATGTCTGGACACCGAATGGTTTCAGAGCATAAATAAAACTATTTTGAATTAAGTACGTACTTTTGTTTTTGTTAAAATAAATTATTTTGACAATCTTTATCTCAAGGTGCACGTGTAAAGTCAGAAACCGGTTGGTTTAAAACAAAGTAAATTTTGGTTTATTTTGTTGGTTTAGTATCGGTCCAAATATTATCGAGAGGTTTTCCATTAATTAACACAAAAAAAATCTATTGCATGAACAAAATACAATAATGGTGACACAGAACTCCGGTTTTGTGACGGCCATTCAATATTACTTATTTTCGTGACTGAAGGCCAATTCAGGACTCATACAAATGAACCCACTATCACAATACGAAGATGAACCAGAAGGTCCTGCAAATTGTTACTTGATTTGCTGTATTTAGTTAGACCACCGTTTTGACATTTAAGACAAACATTTTTAACATAAATTTGTTGAACTTTTATAAACACATTAAATATACTACATTAAATTTGTTTACGTATTTTCATTGATTCATTTGCTTCCCCAGATAGGAAGCGGTCTAGGTTCAAATCCTGGTAGTAACTAAATATTTTTTCCATAGATAGACTTTTTATGTATATATATTCTACTTAGTATATTTTTATTTTTACTGTTTAACAAAATAATATTTTATTCCAGTTTAATATGTATACATATATAATTTTTTGAATTTGAAATTTAAATTAAATAGGAATTTCGATTATTTTGATGTTTCCGTATAGTTTTACCAGGCATTGTGTAAAATTATCGTACAAACAATTTAACGACTGTTAAGTATTTTAATTATTTTACTACAGTAAACTTTTTATTAAACCTCTGTCATCTATTTGTGCCGAGAGGTTTAAGAACGCCCATTTCGTCAGCAGGTAATAAAATATTTTATCAACTCAATATAATACTCTAATAATATCTTTAACTTTTCGTATGGACTCTTTAATATATGTTGACCAATTTTGAATTCGCATAAAATATCTATCAGGTGCAGGTGGTAAGAGAGAACTAAAATAATATTTTTTAAACAAGGTTTAATTTATTTATGTTGTTTTCGTTCATTTTTAGTGTTTTACTATTGCATAGGAATTTTTCTTATTTTATTTTATTAAATGCGTAGGAGTTTCAATATTTTTTTATGAGCGGGGACAGATGGGACATAGAAGTAAATCCCGGTTTGCCAAATGGTTAGATTTTTAAATATTACTCAATTAACCTTTTAAATGCCATGCGCCTGTTAACGCGCCAAAATTTGTATGTTACGCCAAGCTATATACGTGTTAACGCGCACTTTTATGCTGCATGCAATAAAATGTTTATTTTTCTTAATTACTAGTGTTTAAACCTTGAATGCCAAAATTGAATATAGGGTGGTTGTGTAATACATTAGCTACACTTCTTGCGTTTGCATTTGTTCCATGCGCGTGACGATTTATCATTATATCAACATTTTTCCTACGCAGTATGTTTAATATCGTTACTTTATCGAACTCGCCATTTTTGCTATCTTTTTTTATTAAGCTTTCTCTAAACTGATCTCAATACTATGGATCGTCATCCATGTTAATGAAATATCACATACCAGGCACCGCAAACACTTTTCAATATCCAACACGTCACATGTAAGCTTCATATAAACCTCAATAAAATGAAATAGGAATTATCTAAGTACTCACACAAAAATTAAATCACCTGATTATTTTCAATCTCTATTAATTTTATTCACTTTATAACAGCATTGCAATGTTACAAGTTTTCAAATGACTGTAGTCTTCTTTGTTTACTCTTTTGAAAAAATATATCTTCAAAACTAACGGGTCATATGTACACTTCTAATTCAATGAAATATTTTAATTTACCATTAAATATTACATAAATGACGAACGGGAGTATATTATGGTTTCATTTATTAGACTATTGTACTTGCAAAAAAATGATTATGTAGGGCCGATTAAAATTAGATTGCGTAATATGGTAGACGTGAAGCTTTTATATTAATGTCAACAGAGAGACATATCGAATGAGATTGATGAAGACATAATTATAGATCTAATTGCAGAACAAATTACCTACGCTATTAAAGAATTTTAATTTTTTGTAATTGATGAGTTTATAATATATTTTTAAATTTAACATAATATTTTCACTTATAACTGTTGAGCCAAATTCAGCCGTTATTTGAAGTATTTTTTGCATAACTGTGACCTTATTTTGCCATTGGCAGCTTGGATATTGGACCTTAAGAGCTTGAGTCATTTCTGCAGTATCAGAGTATAGCTTATATTTTACATAACTGCAAAGAAAATACTTCAGATGCGTTTAATCACACTATCTAGGCGGCCAATTGATATCTCGAAACAAGGAATAATGCGACCAATAAAGGTATTATGTATCCCAGCTTATGTGGCACGTAGCTCCATCCTGCTGAAAATAGACATCAAACTATTTCAATTAAATTCTCAAAATTTTTTTAGTGAATTTTCATAATATCTATATCATATATCGTTTCTATCCCAGATTAAAATCGATTGATATTTAAAATAATGGTTGAGTTTGGATCACACATTTTGTTTTATTTACATAAGTCATTTTACAAAAAATACAAATTACTATTCGTAAGCGATTTTAAATATTATATTTCTCGATTGTCTCGAAAATCTCCATACCCGGGCTCGGGTCGCTGTCTATAACGCTGTATTGCTCGCTGGGAATATATAACAATAAATAAATATGTACGAGTATATATAAATCCAGCCGTGTGAATCTTTTTCTCCTCGGGGCCAGTAGTCAAGTAGGCAGGCAGGCAGGCAGGTAGTGCGGGGAGTCATGCGCGGCTGTAAATAAGCTGATTAGAGTAGACAAAAGCCTGAACTTTTGTCGACACTAAATAGAAAGCTCGTTGAACTCCTAAGTTTAAATTAGTCACGATGATGCTAATTACTTCACGTTTCCATTTTATCAAGCAACGCTGCCGACACAATACACGGCCTCACAGTTGACTCAAACCGGATTCTGGGATCACTTCCACTCGAGGGCTTAAAGCTTACAGCATTCTTCAGCGTGTTCGCATACTATTTTTTGTGTCGAAAATATACTAAGAGGTTTCAATTTTGTATTATTTTAAAAAGAATTTACTAATGAATATGTACACGTAAATAACCTGTAATCAAAAAATTAAGTCTTGAGATAATCATAAAAAAACTCTACAATACTACATACGAGAACTGCCTCATTAATTAAATATTTTAATTATACGTACGATTTAAGCGACCATCACTAAAATTATATTTTTAATTATGTCACTTAATGTACTTTTAATATAGTGTTATGTTACGAACAGAATAAAAACTGTTTTTTTTTAAATACTAATTAAATGTATTAATTAGAAAAATATACATATAAAATCAATTTTATCGAAAAATATTGTTGGCCGCTACCGGGAATCGAACCTGGATCTCTTTCCAATCCGAGGAAGGTGCATTATCCAACTATGCTACAGCAGACAGTACTTTTGACGACAAATTTTCGAACCCATTTGTTACACTTTTCAAATTAATACATATGATGTTTCATTATTTGAAAGCCGTCTACTTTGTTTTTTACGGAATCTCAAATACATTCGAGTAAACCGATAGCAGACGCCAGAATTAGCAATTCATTTTTATTAAATTTAGGACACATTAAGGAGAACACATTGTTATTTATTGTGAAGTGATATAAAAAATAAGAACGTGTTCTCCATAATAAGAAATTATTAATACTGCAAAAGTTTTTTATTTTTAATTACATTTTATTAATCAATAAGGGAGCCTTTTGGGAGTCCTACCGTTCCCAGGAGCAAATTTTGTTCGGCACAACATCACTCTTATATTTAAACATTGAATATCGGAATATATCTACAAGACCAAAATCGTTCCCAAGCCTGTGAAGTATTTGTGTGGGTGCATTCCTATAAAATTTAGTATATGATGCATTTACATAGAACAGTGCCGATGACCGGGTACTCCGCACGGGAACGTGCTATAAAATCAGTTCAGTTAAATTAAGGGCGTCCAACATGCCATTTACTATTTTCAATAAAAATTATAAATCACTAAAGTTCTTCTACACGATAAGTTAGTTAAATTGAAAGTGCTCATTAGAAAATCATAATTCAATTATTCAACGGGTATACACAGTTTGATGTTAATAAAAATTTATGTTGTACCCTTTCTAATTTTAATTCATGCACTTTATAGAATGGAAACCAAATAGTTGAGTTGAATTCTAAATTGCTACGAACCACAGCTTTGTATAAAATTTTAAGCGATTTAAGTGAATTGTTATCTTTATCAAAACCAAGACATTTCATAGCTTTATTCGTAATTTAATTAATGTGTGGAACGAATGACAGTTTTTTATCAAATAATTTGCCAAGATTTTTTTGGAAATACTTTTTTAAGAGTAACGCGAAAAACAATGTTTTTTTTTGTTTCTAAAAAATATTATAGATTAACATTTTTTTTAAACTGTTGTGTGTATACCATTCATGCAATTTTTTAAGGTTAAGTTGAAGAATAAGAGTCATTTATCAACATAATTGTACTCAAATATAGCAACAATATAATAATAAATAAAACTGGTCCTAAGTGTTAGCCCTGAGGAACACCACTAGAAGCTTCAAATTGAGTCAATGTATAACCAAAAAATTTCACACAGTATCCTGGATAAGTAACCTTCAAACTATTTTTAAATATTCCCAGTGAAACCCAAGGCTTTTAATTTATGGATGAGTATAATACGAGAAACCTTGTCAAATGCTTTGCTAAAATCTGTGTACACAGTAATCAGTCTGAAGACTAATATTAATCGTTTCAACTAGTCGATGTTGATGTATCATAAGATTAGTAAGAGTCGATCTACCCGAAATGAATCCATGCTGAGCCGGTGAAATAACTTTCTTTATTTCGGTGTCACGTTTAGTTAATAACACTGACTCAAATAATTTAGGTATGGCTGATTGTAAACAAATTGGCCTATAATTGGAGACATCAGATTTCTCACTTTTTTTTGTAAATAAGGCATAAAAAAACTGTCTCCATCGATCAGGAAAAGTTACAGTTCGCGTTAAGAGATTTGTTAAGGGGCTTGACACTACCGAGATACACTCGATTGAGAAAAATTGTTAGGTCAGCATTATTATAAACATTATCGGGTTCAGCAGATTTATTTGGATCCAGAAGTTTTATTTTATTTTTGATATCACCCTCACTAAATGTATAATTATCAAATTTAAACTGAACGTTGTTACCCACGCAATGCAATCGATAATCGGTTGCACTATCATTCGGCAAACAAATTTACAACATCTTGAGCCACTCTGTGTTTATAATACATTGTTGAAGGAATTCCAGTGTGCTTATTATTAAGCGTATTTAAGAATTTGAAAATACGCTGAGAATTAGACAGATGTGCTGTTATAGATGAAGTTTTTAAAAAGTGTGATAAATATTTTCTTATATCAGTTATCTTTTTGGTATGTTTTATAGAATTGTTGGATTTAATTGAATAAATTATATTTTTGATAACCAAAAAATATTTTATTGTAATTCTCGTTTTCAGCCTAGAAAAATATAAATGTGAAAATGGTGCCTAATCCCCTCTATCTAACTTAGTTCCCAAAGAAACCACAATTACACTGGTTTTCGTTTTTCTTACAAATGGCCTGCCATAGTTAAAATATTTAAAGCTTCTCATCTCTCTTACTCTGGACTGTATTTTCAATAAATGTCTTCAACTCAATCACGTTACCCGAACGAGATTTTTTTTTTATACATACCATCAGCATTCAAATAAAAAAATAAAAATACATTTTTGAAAAATTCGTAAATCACCTTCGTCTCTCAGGCCAATTCTAAAAATGATGTAAGAAAAAACTCGTGTATTTTAAAATTTCCAAAAATTTTAATGAATTGTTTGTCAATCAATCATGTCAATGAGCCCAATTTACACAAACGATGTAACATTGTTTTAAGATTTTCGGAATATTTGCCGAAATTTAAAAATGTTGTTGTAAAATAAATGTGTCTTAGAAATTTTATTTAGGCAGAATAATTTATTAGGTTGTAAAAAAATTACATTCATTTATTTAAACAAACAATTCGTTTTCTGTAGGCTTCACTAGAATGGTGACTGAAAGATTAATACATACCGCAAACAATAAATAAAATAACCTCTCTTCCGTTTTTACAGTGGCCTTTTTAAAAACAGTTTTTTTTGTTAAGGCGATCAATCTTCTATTGGTCGCTGTGATAAATTACACACACTTAGGCGAACGTGAGACATGACGAGATTCGATACTCAAAGTAAACTACATATTAATAAATCTTTCAAATGTTAAAACACTTTTTTTCTTGAAACAAATATTATCAAACACATATATTGTTATTATATTTATTATTAATTTAATACAAAAATAAAGCACTACACCCTTTCATAGAATATGTTTTTCAGGTGCGAAAAAATATTCATAAATTCAAATAAAATAAAAAATGCTTTTTTTGAAGACCAGCTCTACAAGATTCACACGCTAGATTCAGAAAACGATTCTGATTCCGATCTTCTACGAATTAGACGAAGAATTTGTGAACCCAACATTATCCAAGTTGTTAATGGACTCAGAATGACCCAAAACCTATTAACCGAGGGATGGTTGGATGCCGCTATCTCGGTTGCTCATGCAGTCATTATTGCGAACTGGAAAGGGACAGAGGAGAGATCAAAGTGACGAAACTCACTTTAGGAGGCTAGAACTCTTACTTACACCGGGCAGTTACGCAATTGATTTGTGTATAAATATTTTTATAATATTTTAGGTAGGAGAATTTTGGATAAATCTCCCTTCCCCCCCACCCTTAGTTGTCCTTGATTTATTAGCACGTAATCTGAGACATTCATGTTTTTAATAAACTTAACATGTGTTTTTTATTAATTTTAATATAAATTATTTAAACTTTGTTTTTAACCACTTTGTTTATAACGCATAAAGTGGTTAAAAACAATGTTAAAATAATTGATATTAAAACATAAATTTTAACATTGGATAAGTAAACATAAAACTATCAGGTCATGAATACCTTTCAGCCAAGACGTGTTGTAAACAGTCCTTCTTTGAACCGATAAATAGGCCAACAGCTGAAGTCCACTGTTTGAAATTGTTTATAGTAATCATGTACAAATGTATTGCTCAGAATCGTAAAAGTAGTATAAAAGCTTACTGCAGGTGCAACAACTTGGTCACATGCGCCAATATTATATTATACAATATTTTAAATTCATACGTACTATGTATAATAGGTAAATACACTTAGGTAAATACAACATAAATTGGTTCTGGATCTTGATATTTTACATTATTTTGTAATTTTACAAGCTTGTTATATTCGTTGTCAAATTTAGATTAAATATATTCGTTTTTAATAACAATAATAATAATATGTTTATTTCGGAGTGGTCGGGTTGTTTGTGCACGACCCAATTCACCGTATAAATAATACATACAAGTTACAAAATAATATTTACCTTAAAAGAAGTAAGGAAAAAAAAGATTGTTTTTATGCAGTTGCAATTTTAGAACATAGTTTTGTAATATTTTTAATATAAATTATACAAATCATTTAAAAAGGTATACAGAAAAAATCTATGCATCGTAAAAATAATTTTGGTTGCAGCAGAGATTTCTTTTCCTATTCAGGAAAAAAGGTCCAGGTTCGAATACCGGTGGCAACCAAAATTATTTTTTCGACAGATAGATTTTTTTCTGTATATCTTTCTAGTTGATTCATTTAATGTGTATTAAATATATACCTACTCAATTAAATTTCAAAATCTATCTATTCCGATTCTGTCTGTATACTGTACATTTACGATTGCAATTTTCGATGGTATGAAAAAACATTCAGAATTAAATCAACATCCTTAACCCTTCCCATACCATGCCGTAACACCGGTCTATCGCTCTAATTAATTCTGTAATATTTCGGGAAATACACGCAACATGCAATTTATATTTTAGTTAAATTGAAGGAAAATATATACGCTTAGAAATGACTAGTGAAAAATTTAGTATATAAGTCGAATCCTACAAAAATAATTATCTTTTAATTCAATCCGATGCAAAATTAATACATTAACAAAAATACCATTTGTATCAAGACAGAATGAAATCACATATTAATTTCACAGTGAAAAGAATAACAAACATATGAATATAATGGTGTATCTTTCTCACTAATTAAATAAAAATAAAAATCCTATACAGGACTTGATGAATGCTCCGAATTATAATATTATATATTTTTTTTATATTTAATGCTTAATATTTATTTAAAATTTATGACGTTAACCATTTTTTAAAAAGCATTTTTCACATTTCAAAGGCTAATAGAACTCTAATTTTTTACAGTAACACGAGTTGATAGCATGGCTACCTACAAGTATTTTATATCATGGTATGGTAAAGGTTAAGTATCTATTTAAGTGAGTAATTTGATAGAAATTTATCAATTACTTTTCAGTTCTTATATAATAGTCGGATTTGAAGAATGAGACTATTTTTTTTTTTAATTAATCACATCGAGGAAGATGCGAGTATTTAAATTTAGGAATTATCAACTGACAACTTTCCATAATGAAACTTATAAAAAAATACTTAAATCCACGCTTCTTGAGTATTTAACACGAGTTATGCAAATACTCGGAGCGGAAAGTGAAAACACAATGTTTTCAGTATAATTTATTGGTTTGAGGATGTATGAAGGATATTCGCTAATTAATATTCCATTGCAGTCGTTTTACTTTGTCTGCTGGAACTGTAATTTAATTTGAATAATTTATGGAAATCCGCAATAAATACGATCTTTGCTGTATCATTTGACGTTGTGAATTATCGATTTCAATATAATACCGCGCATGGCAAATAAACTCTTTAAAATAATACACTAAAATTATATCAAATTTATTCATTCGAATTCATATTTTTTTAAACTATAAATTAAGAGTGATCAATAGGATTAATAAAAATATTTATATACGAGTATAGCTATGTAAATTATAATACCAACAGCTAAATTATTATCTAACAGAAAAAATACTAAATGTTCGTAATTAATGATATTTTTTTTTGTCTGAAAGGATTTTATATTGTAATCAATAAGAATGGATAGTCCTTAAATTTATGAATGCGTTTTTATGGTAATCTTGCTGTGTGAATCACTTTTAATTTTATTCATAATAATCACAAATGACAATAAAATTATATTGACTCATAATTATTTTTAGGTCAAGAACGTATTAGAAGGACAGACTGAAAATTCTCCTTGGAATAAATGTATTAGAAAACCCTTATTAATAACTAACCATACGATTAAAAAAAATTTTTTCGATGTAATCTTCTTGACAATATTCCAGTTTTATAAGATTAGTCAAAGTCTTTGAAAAACTTCTCCATCGCTGCTTTGAGTCAATTTCTTTTCCACCAAGATTTTTTTGAGGTTAGAGAAGAGGTGAAAGTTTGACGGTACCATGTCAGGTCTTAAACAGCTCATCCACTGGAAGACAGTGACATGTATCGAGACTACAGTATGAACCCACAAATTATCCTGGTGAACGATGACGCTTTCTAGGATTCTTCTGTTGATTTTTTCTCTCAATTGGATTTCATGGTTGACATAGTACTCTTCGTTTATTGTTTTGCCCTTATCCAAGATGTCTATTTCGACAATGCCCTTTAAATTCCAGCAAACCGACGTATTTGTGCACTTGAACCAACAAGAGGTGAATTTTTTATAGAAAATGTGATTTATAATTTAAATTAATGAAATAAAACAATTCCTAATTTTTTATATGTTTACTTATTTATACATTCAATTTGTATTCAAATTAATAGTTCTAAAAAATATATAACAGTTGTTGCTGTTCTATAAAAATTATACAAAAATATTTATTGTTATTTCTTAAACTGCTGTAAAATTCGTCATTTTTGGAATAAAGTTTTAAAGAGAAAATTATTGTAAGAACTTTGATACAATAAAAATAATAATTTTGAACTAAATGTCATATTATATTTTATTGTTCCAAGGTTATGCCAACTGAAAAAGTTGACTCTATCTTCTTCAGAGGCAGTCAACTGCTATGCCATCACTGTTCCAATTGTTTTTTGATCCTGGTTGAATGTACCAAATCCAAGTTTCATACATAATCACAAATAGTGCCAAAAAATTGTCGAAATAAGCGTCAAATATAGTCACTGTTTTTTCCGGCGTCTAAAGCCTTGGCATCCACCCACCAGAAAGCATGGACAAGTATGATTTCAAAGATAAAGTTAATACCATTCATTCCTGTGAGGTCTTTAGGATTTCTTAATCTCCTTAACAGTTATTAGACGATCAGGGTCGGCTTTACCATCTTGCCGTCTGCGATTAAACTCGGCTGCCCACATTTTATAATGAATCAGACACTGACAATTTTTCTGATATCTCTTCAAAGATTTGTTCTGTCAATTTCATAAAAAATGTCACACTAATTTGAAACGCATGTAAAAAATTAAGTAAAATCTCTAGTGATGTGATGTTGACAGAAGAAATAAAAAGTTTAAATTATTGATAGTAGTATACTCGCCAATTGTTCAAGCAGTCATCCTATGCTAAATAATGGGATTGCAACAATAATTTTGACTCTGAAGTAATCCAGACTAGGAAATGTTATTATTAAATATTATATTTATATGTTATTTTTTCTTGATGTATTAGTAATTAGTAAGAGTATATATCTAGTGCAACTTAACATCAAATGATAAAAGTAATATTTATCTTGGTGTCATTGTAAATCAACAACGTCACGAATCTAAATAAAACGTTTTACTCGAATTACTCACAAATGGGTTTCTACTCAGTAAATAATTGGGTCACTATGATATACTAATACCGGTCAGTATTTGAAGAATACAGAAACTTAAGAAGGATACACAACTACCATCGTTCCTGACTGCAATTAATAATTTACTTGTGTATGGTATAACTATACAAAGTGAACTATTTATAACCTAGATTTTCGCAAGGGAGCCGTATACGCAATCAAGCAACAATATATTCGTATTCATGTGATTATTTTTAGAAGTTTATGATTTTCTTAATTATTATTATATTATTATAATACAATCATTTATCTAACCATTGGCAATCGTCGATAAATTATCATAAATTAATAATTTTTAGTTTAATAATATTTATGATATTACACTTCAAGAATATTTGTTAAGAAATTGAAATATCAATATTTGTGAGAAAAATTTTAAAAGTTAAAATTAAAATTTTTGTTTATTAAGAATAACTTATATATATTTAGAATATTATGAATTTTTCCGAATTATAAAAACTTGATTTAATTATTAGTTACATACTTATCTTGTAACAAAAAATATATAGTTTACTTTGTTTTTGTAGTCACTATCTATATATTAATTGTTAATGTGTGAAACTTTTATTCAAATTTTAATATAAGTAGATAGGTACCTAATAACAAAATTTAATTAAAAATATTTATTTTTTTAATATTTATGGTCACCGGTGCCATGAAAATAAAATAAATAACAAGATTAACTTGCGGAATATGAATTTTTGTCTTTTGAAAATAAGAAAGTATACAAACATACACCCTTGAAATATTTATTGAATGATACAGTTTAATTTTATGAAATACATACAGAATTTCATCTGTTTAAGGCATTTCCGTAGATTAAGTAATTAACGAAAATTGTTCCGACGCCGATAAAAATGTATACAATTAAACTGAGTGGCAATTAGTCCCCTTATCAAGTGTCAATTTGTTATTGTCACAATTGGATCGTGCAAATCTCCAGCGGTCCATAAATCATCCCCACCGAGGTCACGAGTGTCCGTCGGCGGCAGTGAGAGGGAGATGGCATCTGCGGTCACTCTGGACCTCTGGAGAATGGTTACCTTGTACTTGCTGCAGCTTGTCACGCGTCTGTTAATTATTTTAAAATAATGATGTATGAGTACGTGAACACATATTGTCATGAAATATATTTAATTAAAATTATAGGGCCTGTCGTTAAGGACTATTATTGACTTGTGAGGATCTTAATTGTGTGATCTGAGTTGTCGAGTCACTCGGATGGAGCTACCGACGTTTGTACGTTATGCGATTTGGATCAGAAGGTTCTCCAATGGTGATACTGAAGGCCCTAACTTTTTTCTAGTCTCACGCGTGTTAGTGCATGTCACAGTGTATATAAATATGCGTGTGAGTATTTATGCTGTGTCTAGAGTAAGGTATTTAAATTTAAAATAACATACAAAAGTTGCGTAACGATTTACAATGGTAGGTACTACGAGTATAAAGTTAATTACGCGATTAATGTTGTTAATAAGTGGCTCGCTTGTGGTGTTGACAAATGAACGGTCTGCAGAGAAGTGGTTGGTTAGCTTTTTAGGACTCGTCCAAGTTCCTATTTACATCCGATATTGGATGGTGCGTTTCGGCTCTATATAACAACCAGGTGATTCCTTACGTAGTCATGTCTGTTGAGTGCGAGCAGGACCACCACAAAATCTATTCAACCTTTTAAATGCCATGAGCGCGTTAACACGCCAAACTTTGTATGATACTCCAAACTGTAAGCGTGTTACATACATACAATTTTGGACCTTGCAAACTTGCAGGAATTAAAGCCATATTTTAAAATCATTTGGCCATCAGTGGACAAAAGACAGGTTCCAGCTTTTGATAGATAAGTCAAGACCCTTAAAGCCTAGTCTTACCCTATGTGGTGTCTTCCATTTCAAGTAGAGTTGGCAGTTAAAAGGTTAATAAATTATATGAATCATCTTTGGTAGTGGTAAGAATTTACTCAATACTTTATGATGAAGAACAGGTATTATCACTGAATAATCTAGGACTATGGAGCCAACCGATGAGATAGTACCGGAATAAGATTTTTAAAGATATCATTATTCCAGAAATACAGCATTTTACCACATCCACTAACGTACCAATTTTTTTCATTTTAGACTCCAAATCACCGTAATTTGGTAAGTGTTTTTTATGTAAACTTCAAAACATTCAATATTTCATGCGTTTCCTGCCAACCTCACTAAAGATGGACAATATTTTCTCTGTTTCATTTACATTTGTTCTTTTGTATTATTTGCAATAGGTTGGCTACAGTGGCTCGAGCAACATGGTTCTAGATATATACACTATTGAACATGGTAAACAAAAAATATAGAAAAAATAGAAAAGTAGACTAAATACAACAGTTACAATAATTAGGAACTCCGACCTACTCAAGCCTAGAAAGAACTTGGAACTGTTCAGGGCCTTTGAGGGTGTGAGTCTCTTGGTGGGAAATCTTGGGTGGCGAATATTTGATTGGCCTGCTAGTCGGACCTTCTAGTGTATTATTTCCTGAATAATATCTACTGGCTGTAGTCCTCGGATAGAGAATCAACTTCACGTCTCTTTTTTGTGCCCGTTTTGTTTCCTGCGAGAGAATGTTTGTACTCTCCTAGTTGCCCCCCTGTCTCCCGGCTTTTGTATCTTATTAGTGTATCTTTGTTAATATTATACTATTATTATTTTTACAATTCTGCGCATATAAAGATTTTTATATGGGGACATAAGTATAATAAGAGATGTTTTGGTTGGTGGCCGTACGTCGTTGCTTGGACGCTTATGCGCTGAGCTGCGTTGCGTAGTTGTCGGTAAATGAATAGGACCGATATGGGAGCTTTTGCTTACAAAACGGTCGTGAGTTAGCGGTAGATCTTCTCATAAGTTACAATACAATTATTAGATCGTTAAGGCTGTTAATACATAATATTGAAGATGATACACAAAAAAAGTATCTACAATAAATTCATGGATATATTAGTTACAAAAGTCAAACAATAAGAATTTGCCATAATTCGGTATTAATATAAGAGTCCAGGAATATGTGTCTGTTATGAGACACTGTACTTAGGCTCAATAGTAAAAGTATTGAGTTGCGCAGTGCTTTTGAATTATTGCTATAATATACTGTAGCATGATATATGTGTTACTCCGTTACATGCTGTGGTATCTTAGAAGTAAAACATGCATATGCATATATAATGCAATTCACCACATTTCTTCACATATTCCCAAAATACGATGGCTAGTCAAAAATAATCTACACTTTCGCCATAACACATCTTCAAGGTTGTCACACAGTCTGCTGCGTGTTTAGAGTTAGTAAAGTAACTAACTAACTAATTTACTATCACGCTGTTTTTCCGCGGGGGTAGGCAGATAGGATAGAGCACCACACTTTTCTGTCCTGACACACAGCTCTCGCCTCATCCACATTTATACATCTTCTCATACAAGCTCGTCGATTACTGAGGCTTCGAACATGACCATCTTCCAGTATCTGGTTTACCTGGTCGTGCGAAGTCTTCCGCGGACGTGCTCTATTTATGGTACCATCGACACTTGCATCATATATCTTCCTTGCCATTCTTTCCTCATTCATCCGTTCCGTATGACCAAACCATCTTAGTAATCCTTTCTTAATCTTACTCACAATTCTAAGATCAGTTTTACATTCTTTCCTTATTTGTTCATTCTGTTATAAATGGATCTGCCACACACACGTCTAAGCGATCTCATTTCCACTGCATTCAGTCTTCTTTTGTTCCTTTTCTGCCAGCTCCAGCCCTCACTTCCATATATCAGTGTCGGTACCAGGACTCCATTGTGTACCGCTAGTTTCGCCTCGGTTGACTTTGTTTCCTGCAGTCGCCCTCCTTTTCGATATCTTTCTCAGCTTTTCCGTTTCCATCAAACGTATTTCCCAAATATAATATATAAATATCTTATAATAAAATCTCCAACAAGAGTGGAGGCTGAACAGTAACGTGTTTGGGTACCAAAATTAAATTAAAACAAAATGATGAAACCTTCGAAGGTTTGTTACTAATGCTTTGGTCACATTATTCAAAATAAATTGCATTTTTATTCAAAAATTCTTCACTAACTTATCTAATTAACTTATCTTACATAAATTATACCTACATTTTTTTTCTGGCCCTTTTTATAAACATGACATTAACGAGCAAACAGCATTTTATAATGCCGGGAATAGTTCCGAGACCCGGGATTATCGAAATTGAATCCTAAAATCCCGGGATTCCAATTTTCGCTCGGAATGGATTCACTGTTTGAGAGTCAAGCGACAGTTAAATGTTTTCCAACTGCACAACGATAAATCTTTGTGTAGTCTAAATATCTGAGGCTGTGGCGAAACAGCGATTAAATGTGTCATGGCTATAAAATAAATAATTTTGTCGAAATTTTCATTAAGCACGATTTGTCAAATATACCGGTTTCGTTTTTTACCTATTTAACAATATATATATATTGGTTTCACATGGGTAGAATGAATGATCATCTTCAATCTTTAGATGCACAACTCTGGCTAAGTGCATATCTACCTATATTATTTAACCCCATTCAGCTCTTGCAAAGCCAAGACGGTCAAAGTGACACCTTCATAAATTTAAGAGAATGTTGCCTATAAAACAGTTAATTATTAATATTTAATAGTGCTATGTTAATATTAATAAAAATTTGTGAAAAAAAATGTTTAAATAATCAAAAGTAGAGAAAGCAAACTTTTTCATAATTCGTTTGAAAGCTTGATGAATGGCTTCTCGGGCTTATTAAAAACAAACGTCACGATAATTTTTTAATATTAAAGTTTTATTGTGATAAATTATCATTGTAACTGGTTTTGTGCTAGATTTATAAACCAATTATATGATTTGTATAAGTGACATCCGACTTGAGTGTCATGACCAATTTGACAGTTTATACAGTACGACTTTAATATATATTAAAAATTAATTTTACGTATAGTGAGATTAAGAATCTAGACTACCAAAATAAATCATATAAAAACAACAACCGATGCAGCCCCTATTTTTACATACGGAAAGTTTTCAAAGGCGGATCGCCCCAGACCAAGCTAGGGAAAGCAACAACAATGACTGTATGAAGACAGATCTGATTTTCTTCGGCAAGTACTAAAGCGACACAAGATAGACGAAGATGGGATCGATACAATGACCTCCCCACCTTTTTAGCTTACGGAGATGAAGTTAATTATGATAAAATCGAATTTTTTGGTATTTTTGTTCCTAGTAATGTTATCTACTCAAGATAACACATGTTTTGCTAAAAAGTGCTCTAATTCTGAAGCCTTAATATATAACTTATCTGGAATATGGTCGACGAGACGCACGAATGTCTCCATTTTGCAGGAGCTGAACTTAAGAATGAACTCTCAACCTGCAGCCTAAGATGGATTATAAAATTCTTTGGGCATCTTTAGAGAAGGGAAGATAGCATGAAAAAGCTTTATGTGATGAGTCACGTCGAAGGACAAAGAGAACGAAAAAATGATCGGCCGAGTAGAAAAGGCAACAGGCACTTTTCTGGTGATTACTTTATGATCTCCAGGACATCGAAAAAAGTGGAGATGCATAGTCAAAAGCACGTGAGTTCATAGAGATTATGAGGGACCGACGATTTTTATGATTGATTTAAAAATTTTAATAGCACTAAATACTAAAATACATATTTTCTTGAATTCTATTTTCATTTAATTCAATTCGACTCAACAAGGGGTTATTATATTCATATACTCGTATAAATATATGTATTAATAATAATGCATACGGTTCCATTATGGTCTCATCTCAAACAATTTTCACAACTAATCATGTTCCAGGTATACAAATAACTGTAAGTCATCAAATTATTTTACTCATTTATTTTCCTGTAATAAGTTATACTTAGTGATTATTTGAAGTTTCAGTATCGAGTTGCGACAACTGTTCCAATAACTCGCATATAATATTATTGTATATGACATTTTCAAGTAATATTCTTAATCCGCTCCGCACGACGGACGGGCCGATTTCCCAACATATATAAATTAACGACTGCTTTCTTATAAATGCCATATTTTGTATTCAACTCATTAGCCTACATTATTGGTCGGGTCCAGATTGGGTCCTGGTGACTTTGGGTTGTATTACGCCGTTTACTTGATTGCGCTGTGTGTCATCGTCATCAGACATCACCTTCTATTAAACCAATTCGGGTGGGAAGACCACCGGGACTGGCGTGGCCCAAAAAATGCATTTGAAATAATATTTATTTATATTTTTTATTTTTTATCTTTGTTTTATTAACCACTGAATTGAGTTTAAATACATGTACCGGTTTCGAAAAATAATATTTTCTTCTTCAGGATATCATAACTGACTAAAAACATATATCATTGTTTCTTCACCAGAATCTATTTTTAAAAAAACAACAATTATTTAAAAAATAAATTTAGTACCTAACTCAAATTGTTGCTTGATAAAAATTTAGTCGAATAATTTTTAGGAAAAAATTTTAGAATGGAACTCGTAGTTAAATTTAGTTGGTTGTTTATAATTTTTTGATTAGTTTTACATGCTTTATTTATCTCCAACGATTCCAAATTATTTAATTTCTGACCAACACAATTTATATGCAAAATTGACAATCCCAATTTTTTATCAAAACCGTGACCATTTTCTATCAAATGATTAGAAAATTCTGAAAACCCACTATTGTTCAAACATCTCAAATGCTCCCTTATTCTTATATTAAAATTTCTACCCGTTTTACCAATATAAAATGCAACACAATCCTTGCAAGTAAGTTTATAGACCAGAATTGTTAAATTTATCATCTATGTCTTTAGAATTTATGAGTAAATTTCCTATACTACGAGTATTATTTGTATAAAATGACGGTCTAATGTTTCGTGGTAGGTGTTTAGATATTTATTTCGAAAAGTAATTTATGTATAAAATCCTACGCCAATTATCATTATTATCATTATGTTTTGTCTGTGATTTATATAAAAATTGATTATTATATTCTTTTAATTTATTTTTTAAAATAGCGTCTATCAAACATGTATTATACCCGTTATTAACTGCTATTTTTTTAATTGTATTCAATTCAATATTGAAATTGGATGTTGACATAGAAATATTGACTAAACTATGTATCATGGAGTGGAACCCCGAATGTTTGTGTGATAATGGATGATTAGATTCATTGTGTATGATAGTATCTGTAAAAGTTGATTTTCTGAAAATTTTGAATTCAATTTTATTATTATTTTTAATCAATGTTAGATCCAAAAAATTTAGGGTAGAATTATTTACCATTTCTAATGTAAATTGTATTTTATTATTAAATAAATTAATGAAATTTAGAAATGTAGTTAGTTGACGTTGTGAACCCGACCAAATACAATATATTCAGTGGTTAATAAAACAAAGATAATAAATAAACAATATGAATTTTAATCACAAAGTTAATATTGCTAATTTTAAAAATAATATATATTCAGATTAAATGAAATACAATCACGTTATATAAAACCAATAAATTTTAATACACCCCAATCTGTTTCACTTGACTCAAGCTTCGTCAGTGCGCTCTTTTTTTATTTATTGTTAGTTTTAAATACGCCCTGATGAAGCTTGAGCTAAACGAAACCGGTTAGCGTGTAATAAAATTCGTGGTTGTATAAAAAGTGATTGTGTTTTATTTAATCTAATATGTCAAACCACAAAGTGATTGCTTTCTACTCAAATATAAAATTTATTTCATTTATAAACTTTTTTTTGTAAATAAAAACAACGGAAAAAATAGATGTCTCCACAGACCAGTAAATGAATAGACATGAAATAAATTGTACATATAGGAGAGTGGTTTAGAACATTAGTTGCGGGACTAAGGGCATTTTACCCACATTATTGGTGGAAACATAAATCCGATACATTTATATAACATAAAAGTATTTACTCTAAATGAGACGTATTTCTTACATGAATGCATATTATATTATCAGCATTTGAATTTTCGTTCTAATAGTCATAATTTTTAAAAAAAGTCGCGGAATTGTTTAATTCCGCGACTTTTTTTGAATTGAATTGTAAATATTGGAACAAAAATTCTCGTTATTTCACGTCTATATATTTGGTGATCTCTCACTAAAAAAAGTAAAATATGAAAATCAGTAATATATTATGCAGGTTGCCGAAGTTTAATCGGTAAATCTACAGTAGGAAGCTCTAAGTTCATTTTCAAGTAATAAGTATTTTTTCTAAATATGGATTTATTATTTGTATATAAATCGTTTTATTCATCAATGAACTGTATTCTTAATAATCGCAACACAAATGAAGTATATAGTAATTTAAAAATTAATATTTAGTTGTCATAAAGTTTTTCTGATTAATATATAAGTTCTAGTGTCATCTAGCAATTTCTGCATAAAAATATTTTAAAAACATTGCAATTAAGAATATGGTTGCCATTAGTGGGAAATAGATGTTTCACTAAAAAGGTAACATAAAGTAACATCAAATCTGACGATTTCTATTTAAGTTACCGCAGTTCAACGGGTTAAGTTTTCTACCGGTAATAGAAAATCTCGGGTGCAACTATATTTTTTCGAAAGATACATTTTTTGTATCATTTTAAGTGATATATATATAATTAATTTAATATAAATACATTTATTTTGTGATTCTTATGTGAAATCAGTTTTGCTATATTCCATCTGTTAGAATAGATAAATAACACATTCACATTCCATTCCATTTGTTTAAAAAAATATATATTTATTGCGAAGTAGGGCAAGAATTGGGGACGAGCCAGGTACAAAAGTGTTAAATAAATAATATTCACAATATTTTTTAATCGTAAGAATTCAAACATAGATGTGTCTAACGGCAAGCAATAATAGTTGTATTCAATACATGTATGTAAAGGGGAAAGGTATTCGAAAACTAGTATTCCCGGAAGAAACAGAATATCACATGGTGTGACCACACTGAACCGGCTTCACATATTATCCATACCTACTATATAAATTATAATTATATATTACAATTATAATTATAATATTACATTTTAATCTATGCATAAGCGCTAAATAAAAATTTGATGTGTAATATGTATCACACCACCCCTGCATGCTCTTTTTCAGGTTTTCCGCATATCAGTAATTAATATTGTAATTATTACATTATAGACTAGCATATACCTAATAAAAGTATGAAGAATGTTCACCTCAGCATAGACATGGCCCAGTGAGGCTAGTATCATCAATGCAACTGTATAAAGCAATTTATGTATAATAATTAATTAATCATCTGATTTTTTTTTAAATTCCGGCAATATACTTTTATTTCTCATTACACACAAAGATTCTAAATATATACCCGTAGTAACGTTCTAATATATTACTAGCTGAAGTACCCGGCGTTGTCCGGGCTTTTCGAGTGAAGAGGCTTCATTCATGAATAGACAGTAATTTTCTTCTTATTTAGAACGTCAAGTGTGCAAAATTTCATTAAGAAGTACCAAAAATCTGCTTTTAGGGGAAGGAAAGGGGGTTGGAGTGTTTTTTGGCATATCATGTAGACAGTGACCTTCCTCTTGTATTGAAGGTTAAATGCGCAAAATGTCATTAAGCTCGGGATAAAACCCACAAACACTCTTCTTTATATATAGGTATAGATATTGCACCACCACCAGCGATCTCTTTTAAAATGTCCGTCACTTTTCTAACAAATTTAAAAATAAATATATGATAAATGTACCTGTGTTTAAGAATCTCTAATCTCAGTTTTGATTGTTGCTATTCATAACTACTATATATATCATATATATATCAGATATTAAATGCTCTATTTTTCAGAATTTTTTTCATGTTCTAGTCAAATGGGTTTAATTTACAATACAATTTATATCTTATTTATTACATTATATTTCATTCTCTGGCGTTGCTGAAGTTATGTGGTTCTCGAAGGAAATGCCTTGCCAACGTTTTATGAAGAGATTATATCAGATAATAAAGTATTAATAAATAAAGATATAAATGATAAAACAAGCATTGAATACATAAATAAACATTCAAGTATTTATAAAATACATATAAGTAAGAATAGAACTGTTTAATAACACTCCATCATGTTACAATCATTCCATCCCGTATTCAATTCTGTAAGCCTTTCTGGACACAAGAAAATTAATTTATACATCCTACTATCGGTTCAGGTGAAGGAAATGAGAGACGATAAACGTGAAAAATAAAGATCTTGCGGTAGACCTAACGACAAAGTAGCCTGACCTCTCCAGTAAGTCATGGGGCAGTTAAATCGTAGTCAAAGCTGCAACAGCCAGTTTGAATATATGTTAAATTTAAATGGATATTAAAGGACTTCTCCATATTTACGGCGCATATCGTGCCCAAAGCGACTTCAAAAGTATTATATTGGATACGAAGCCTACATTTGCCACTAAACTACCACCGTACGAAGAAAAATAAGGATATGAAAGCTGTTCATCCAATTATTAAATTACTTTATGATTGCATCATATTATTTAAAAATAATCTATGTACGTAACAAAAAGACGTTTAGTTAAGTAAAAAAATAGGGATTCATTAAAAATAATCCATTAACACTTCTATAGATATGTAATCCGTTACCATTTCGTCTCGACAGTGTACAGATGGCATTATTATACCACGAGATAACCAGGCTGTGCAGGGTAAATCAGGCTTTAATATTAGGCAATACTGAATCACGCCCCAGATAAAAATTCAATTAATCTGAAGTGATCCTCTCATCTCGATTCACGAATTATATTAATCATATGAACCGCGAGTTGCGCAAAAATCCTTTTAAATAAATGTACCCAATTTAAATCTAAAGCAACCTTATAATGTAACTTGTAGATTATCAACAAGAATTTATCAAGACATGGGAAATATTGATAAAATTAGTTTTTAAATGTTCTAGAAGTTTAAGTGACTATGTTACAATATCTAGCGCATGCATAAAATAGTTTTATAAGAGTATAAAAATATCCAGCAGTTTTTATAAGTGGATAAATCCTCTCGGCACCAGTCGTAAAAAATTTAGGATAAAATGACTTTTTAAATCATTACTAAAAATATTGCACAACAAAATTCACTATATAATTGAACAAATATAGCACGACATACTACGATACATACATTATACATATAGCAAATTTTATGCAACGTCTTACATTATACAAGTGGACCAAAAGTTATTTTACTATTAAAAGTTAAATAACTTTTACTTTTACTTTTTTAATATCGTGTAAATGACCCCCATTTTAATTTTCACATAATGAAACCTTAATCTGCAAAGCAACTAACTCCTTCTATTGTCAAAAAACTGTTTTTTATGCCATTATTTTTCTCTTTTATTGTTTCATGGTACACTAAAAGCCAAAAATTCCTATCAATTTTAAAACACGTGAAATCACATGTTTTAAAATAAAAAATATGTACTACTTGCTGAAGAACCTTAGATTGATTCTCGCAAAAACCTTCAATGTTTACCTGATACACGTGTTGATGCCATCGGAAATAGAGGACGTCTGCGAAAATCATAATCACTTTATTATCATGAAAAATCAGTTAACTCCCAATAATATTTTACAATTTTTGTAAAGAAATTCAGAAAAACTCAAAATATTCCCTATGAATACGAGATAAATCAAAATACCAAAAAAAAATCTCAACCACTCTATTTCTACATAAACAATCTACCAATGTGTAATCCGTTTAATTACAAAATTGAACAGTTTTTGTTGGTCCTGAATATATTAGAATAACGGAGTTAGCTGCTTTGCAGATTTAGTATCGATAGGAGAGTTTCATGTGTGGACGAAAAGAATCGTGCTGTTTTATATATCGCGTAGAACATAATTAAATAATTAGTAAAAATACGTAAGGTTATTTAATTTTAAAATGATAAAGTGACTTTTGACCCACTCTATATAATTTTATCGATGTCTACATTTGATGAATTACTATATTTTCATCCCGCTTAACGGTTCTATATTGATAAGTTCAAGGTTCATATAAAATACTTAAAATATTATTATTCCATCATATATCATATTGTATAATATTGTATGTACGTTGAATTGATTATCTCGGTATTAACTTGACAGCTTGCATTTATTGTCATATGACAAGTACTACCTAAAGATACACCGATATTATTTAAAACTGACGTCAACGTCGTCATATCAAAGCGATAAATCAGTGATTGTGAAATATCGTCCATCATTTCAACAAGGAATTTTATTAATTTACAGTTAGTCAAACTGTTCATTACATTAATAATTTATTATATTACATACGCTGTCTAGGGTCATCAACACTAAAAAAGAAAAAAATAGTCAAAGCATGAAAACATACCTCAAGATTTTTTAATGGTTTCTGTAACCTAAACATTTTTTACGTATCTAAGATCATACATTCAAATAAGCTGTGAACAACTAGCATTGTTAGAGAAAAAAATCTATACATTAAATGTTTAATCGAAATGATATCGTAATATACTAAATTTTAAAGCCCGTCAATAATGACAGGAAAAAATCATATTTCCAAATTTACTCAGAATAGTTGATAGATTCCGAATTAAATTATTACGAAACATGTGAGAAGTAAATGCCTAGATAGGTGGGTTACGAAAAACTTAATAAATATATTTTTTTAAATGGAACATTCAAATAGCATTATTTTTTTAAAGCAGTTAAGTTCCAGACGATTATAAAATTATTATGTTCGAAATATTGCATGCATATGGCGAGAATTAAATTATGTGTTCGTCCACTTTATATTCACTTATTGTGTGACGGAATAAGGAGATAGAATTATGTCTTTTAATTAACCACCTAATTTGACTAACCGGTTTATCGATTATTTGTACATCCAAGAAACCGAAACAATGAACCGGTTTTTATCGGATATCACGTTGGTACATTAGACAAGATGTTGAGCATAAAACATATTGGACTTAAACCTTTTCACTTTTAAATATTTCTCTGATCATTATATCTTATGGCGATATGTTGTAATTATTTAACCGGTTAACCGAATAAAAATAATCTGTTTTTTATTATTTAAAATTTTTCAATTAACCGGTTAACCGGTTTCTATTGACACCGATTTGGAAACTATCATTTAATTGATCCATTTGGATTTAATACTATTTAGGCGTCCAGACTACTAATTTATTATAAATTCATACTGGGCATAATTAACTAATAATAAAAAAATAGTGTAAATATAATTACTCGTAATACTCTCATGTATACATTATCATTATTATGTATACAGTTTACTATGAAACAAGGAAGGAATGAATTTTTATTATGCTTATATTTGTCATTTTAAAATTTGGTTTAGTAAAAAACGATTGCTTAGCGGTGTTCTCTGTTTTTGGTGTGTATTATTTTATCGATTTAAATTTTAAGGTAGGCATCGTGTAGGTGCTAAATTTACAAATTTTTTTTTTGATCGTAAAAGTTCCTTTGCCTACCTATCCGGAACATGAAAGAACAATCTTATATAAGTGTGGCTTTTTGAACATGTGCATTCCTATGTTCAACATGAATGGCAAGGGCGTACACTCTATACGATCAAAAAGGTTATGCATAAATCTATATAAAATATTTATTTATTAAGTATGTAGGTCCACGGGCAATAAAAATTTTATGGTTACCATGGAAACGTTTACGACATATTTGTTTTTATTATTATTTTTTATTTATTAAATTTTATTAACATACATGTTTTTGTTGTAACAGAGGTGAATATAACATATAATAATATAATACTCGTAGTTTATTGTGTGGGATACAGTAGAACTCTGATGCCAGCTGTCCACTCTTGCCAAGGCTCCTTACCTCGCCTCGTCTCATCCACCCTCCGACGAAGCGAGATGGCACGAGACGACCCGAGTCGACACTAGAATAGGCGATGTAAGCCGAGAGCTGCAGTACATTCTCGTGCTCGGCTCCTCTCGCCATGCTTCGGCGAGAGTGGACTGCTGGTATAATATATGCAGCATTGTCCTGGCTATTTTTCTAGACTGTAATCTGTATTAAAGTAGCCAGGTTTTTTCGTGCTGTATTTAATTTAAATTAGAAAGAAAAAAATCTTGATCGTAGATCAAAATATATAGACACATCAAAATATTTTCTAATTCCACCACTTGGTTTTTCTTTCGTACCTTATAATTTTACATGTCACGTATACCTATAAGTTTACATGTAAATATTTTTAAATGTCATCCACCATGGTTGGTGATTATCGATTATATATATTCTGGTGTGTAGATATAACCAATAATCATGGTCATAAATCAAATCTCAAGGTCAAAATTATTCCATTAATAACAAGTTTTAGCAGTTTAGGTATCTGGTTACTTTGTAAGACATGATATTGTAAAGAAAAATAATTAGATGAGGGCCCTAAATCAAACAAAAGGACGGTAAGAGAAGAAACAAGGCAAAGGCGCGCGATATAAACTAAGAGATATTGGATGCAAGACGGACTGCTGATACAGACATAGACAGCAGAACAACATAAACCAAGAAAATTATTGTTCATGAAAAAAAATTCGTGACATCAACTGATTCGACTTGTACAATGAAGCTCCCCTTCTCCCCGACCATGCTGCAGTAATTTGCGGGACTAATTTTCTAATTTTCTACTAAAAAATCTAACTTTTCATATACGGAAGCATGAAACATTCAGACTATATATCTACTACACCAATAATGCGTTCTTTAATCCGATTCCACGTGTATAGATTGTATAATAACATTAACACAGTAAGTGGGTTGGACATATATTCCAATTCATTACACTTATTCATAAAAGTGTTTTTGTATATATTGGTGATAAATATTTGTTTTTAATTACTTTTATGTTCCTCGTACCTCGTAACTGACAAATTACTATAAAATAAGTTTTGATACACAGATCAATAAATTAAATAAAGAATACATAGGAGAGTGGTTTGGGACATTAGTTGCGGGACGAGGGGCATTCTACATACACTATTTGTGGAAACATAAATCCGATTGTTTATGACATATTTGTGCAACTGTAAAAGTATTTAGTATTCGAAAATTAAATATTTGTGTAAATAAGGCTTATTTTTTACATTAATACATATTATATTGTCAGCGTTAAAATTTTCGTTTTAATCGAGTCATATATTTAAAAAAGTCGCGTAGCTATTTGATTGCGTAATTAGTACCAAGATGATCACGTAGGCGATACCAAATTTAAAATGTTTAAATAAGGAACATGCGTTAGTTCATGTTCATATTTGATGGTCTGTGGTTTTGGTATCAAAATTAGCAGGAAAAAATCATCAATATTTTTTTTTTTTTCAACATTTGCATTTAATGTCAGGCCATATATTTTTTAATTAATACTTCAATAATAATATCAAAATAATCAGTAATTTAATTTATAAACTGTCTTTTTCACTTCTTCTGAAAAGTTTTTTTTTACAGTTACGAGGTATCATACAGGTATCTATTATATTTAAAAGACATTACGGAGAATGTGCGATAATGGATGACTGTATATGTAATACTTTTTAAGTAGTTTAAGTAAGTAACGTAAATTAATATAACAATCGAAGTAAGACTAGCGATGCATAATAGCGTTCTACTGCCAACACTGACGCATGAGTGGAATTGGCAAACAGCAAAACAACAATAAAGTGAAAAATAAACAAATAAGGAATGAGTATAGATCTGATAGAATTTAGAGTCACTGAAATCGACGAATATGCGTTAGAAAATGTATAAGAGTGGACGAAGTATGCCAGGATAGAAGAATGTGGCAAGTATTATATTCTCTTTTCCTACCTCTGCGAAGAAATGGCGTGGTACAAGCTAGTTCGTTAGGTGTCAACGATTATATATTTATGTTTATATATATATACACAGATTGCATGTCACATCAATATTATTACCATTTTCAAACTAAGCTAAACGCATGTGCTGTGAAAATAGGACTAACTTGTAGGTCTCTTGGAACAAGGCGCGAATCCCCCGACCACTAGATCACTAGGCCAGCATCTTAAACACTAGACCATCAAGCTACTAAAATTTTGGTCAGTTTAATTTTTTACGATCCGACACTGACATATTTTCTGGTTCGTTACCAATATTTAAAAATCTAATTGACAATATGTAAATGATTTTTTCTGGTTTTTGTTTTAGTATTTATAACTTTTTTTTTACATCGTACCATGCCTTATTTGTATCGTTTTCTTGTTCATGTGAAAAATGTCGGGATGTAAGTAAATTGTCACCACTTTTTTTTCTCTATGTAAAGTGGCCTTAAACTAATAAACTTATTATTTGGATACATTATGCCTCAATGTGTAAGGTGTATTAAGTATCAGCCTAGAAATAGAGATTATTCTGGGCATAACTTTGAGACAAGAATACCTGAAAGAGTACCACAGCGGTGGATAAATATATTTCATCTAGTTGGAAAGACCCTAGAGTTAGTTGTGTAGGACAACTTAACAACAAGGTAACCTACAATACACACGGTCATACAACATGTCTATACATTCACAATTGCTTAATTAACATTTCTCTACACATCTGTCGATTCTCTCTATGAGTCACTAGATGATGGAGGAAAGATAAAATCTTCCAAAACAATTAGAATTATAGAAGAACAGTATCCAGGAGTAATACAGGATGTCCTAAAACTCTTTTTCATAATAAAAATTCTGTAATAAAATTATGAATGGGTTTAATAAAAAAATGTTTATTTTGTATTTAAGTACAGTCCTTATGAATTTATTTCTTAAAAATTATCTGTTCTAAATGTGATCCCTTATTTCGCTGGCACTTTTCTAAACAGGAACCAAAATTTTTGAGAACTCTACGGCACGTATTCTCCGTGATCTCTGCCATTTTTTCTTTGATATTGTCTTTTAACTAATCCAGAGAGGGTGGATTGCTACTATACCTTTGATTTAAAGTAGACCCATAGGAAAAGGTCCATTGGTGTCAAATTGGGGGGGCTACGTGGAGGCCAGTTTATGTCACCTCGTCGGGATATTAATTTTCCAGGAAAAATTTCACAAACAACTGGTAAGGAAACGCTCCATAGCGACTGAATTCCCAAAGGCGCTGCTAGCGATAAGCATACCCCCTGCCCCTCTCCCGTTTGTGCGTTGGTGGTGCAGCGAATGACCAAAATGAAGAAGACTTTTGAGAAACACCATATATTATTATTAACTGTAAAGAAGACCCAAACTCCCTGGATTCCCTAGTTATTGCCCAAAATAGTACCTATCATTTTAGTAGACAATCATAGCAATATTTACATACACTGTAAATTTTAAAAAATTGAATAATCAATGTTAAATAAAATAATTTTAAATATAATAAAGATATTATAATAAAAATTTACGGAACCCTGGTCGCAAGAAGAGCCAAACCCATGTTTTTGGTGAAGCCCAGGGTCAGTCCACATTTTTTCTTGACGATCCTTGAAGTTTTTTCATCTCGGCGATGCACCTTACTTTCGTTTCAAACACGAAATCAATGCATTCCGCTTTTGCAACAACTTACGTTCTACACTGTTAAAATATTTACATAATTGCTATTCGTTTAGCCCCGCCATTTTTCATTATTTTATTTTCGTACTAAATAATTAATCACTTGGATTTGTTTATTGCCCGAACAATTACTGTTAAGGTATACAAATTAATGTGCGATGATTCTTAAATGAAATAAAACCTGTTACGTCTATTTGGTTTTTTGTTGCATGCAAATGAATACATTAACTATATTATGATGTGTGGTTTTTATAAAATCTAACTGAATATTAAAAATATATTTAAAAAATTCTAATAGTCCACTTATTTTAATAAAATACAATAATTGGTGTATCGATTTACGAAAAATAAATCAGTAACTGATACTAAAAAACCAAAGATGAGATATGAAAATGACTAATTAGTTATGTGTTAAAATTACATAAACTGGCTGTTGTAACTTAATAAATCGCATTACTATTGACAAGTTTTGACAACCTTACTATTAAACGTATTAGAATAAAATGGAAATTGTATATCTAATATTTGATACGAATATCAATTTAAATATTTTGAGTTTTCCAATCATTTAATAGAACTGACAATTAATTTGATAAAAACGCAATGCCAATCATATATACTACATATAAATAGTGAAACTTTCAGATTAGATAACTTATAAATTTTATAGATCAATTAATTGTTATAATTGAACGAATACATGAAACGACCAGCCCTATTGACAACATAATATCTTGCAACAACATTAAAAAAATAGAATGCAGCCTTTATTTTTTTAGAAAACCTGTTCGGATCTATGATACTGTAAGAACCAAATTCTACATTTACAATGTAGCCATTAAGCCAATAGTACAAAATGGTTACGAAACAATTAAGAGCTATCCAAGTATTTGAAAACATTCTTTGAACCAGTTGATTAATGGCCATCAATCATCACTGATGGCGCATCCGCACAAACGCTGAACTGTCAAGGCCTAACTAAATACCTCAGAAGTATTGAAATTAAGAAGGCTATGATAGACAGGATATATTGTATGATGACTCTAGAGCACTTTATAATATCTATGAGGGGACGTCAATGGGGAAATCGGCCCCTGTATTTGATGCAGTGTTTTACAAATTCCATATAGGGAAACCACAGCTCAAGATAGAGGCCTGAAGGATTGTGCGATCGGCCATCGACCTAAAAGACCCTTAAAGGCAACTGTAATAATAATCTATCATCAAGCTAATATAAAAAATAAAACACAATTTACAAAATACTAAGTTTATTCTAGTGAAAGAGTTTATCTTTACTGCCTTTAAGCGGAAACGGATTGCTCCAAAAGCCGTGGACATAAAATTCTGAAACAAAAATGAATAATATAAAGTTTCTTGTGGTTTTAAATTGCAGTATTATGGTTTTTAATACAGACGGTATTCATTTTTTAGAACTGCATTGTTAATGAACGAAATAATAAATAATAATAAATAAGTTCTATATTTAATTTTTCCAAATAATAGGACGATTGTTTCGATTTTATCATTAAGGGAATATTTTTTTGTTAATCACCTAATATGCAATTCTTAACTTTGAAACTATGTTTGTATATAAGCTCACCACACTGTTATATGTTTTATCAGTTGATAATGACCTAGAACAGGGGTCAGCAGACCGCGGCTGGCGAGCCGCATGCGGCTCTTATCATAGGCATTTGCGACTCAACTCCAGTTTATATTTGCATATGTAATCATATTTGATTCATAGAATAGTTTACCTGTGACGTATGACACGATAAAAGAACTAGCATTTGTCATTCTCACAATCTTTGGCTTTACCTGTATATGCAAACAAACATTATCTTCCATGAATCAAATAAAAGTTTAAAAGAAAATTAACCAACGATAATTTGCAACTATGCCTAAAATTGAACAATAATTTACTTTCCAAACATAGCAAACATTTCAAAATCGATATAAGGTCACCGTTTTTACTGGTAAACTTTTCAAAGCCCAAAAATGTCTTATTTGTGTTTATTATTAAGGAAAACACATTCTTATTGTGAAGTTGTAATTATTCAGAACATAGGTCTGTGATATTTTAAATACTAAATTAATGTATTAATTATAAATATATACATATTAAATCAATTTTTAATAATTACAACTTCACAATAAGAATGTGTTTTCCTTAATAATAAATGTTGTATCAATGTGTCCAAAATTTTATAAAAATGAATTGATAATTCTGGCGTCTGCAGTCGGTTTACTCAAAGGTATTTGAGATTCTGTAAAAATAATGTAAATGCCTTCCAAATAATGGAACGACAGGTATATTAATTTGAAAAAATGTAACATATAGGTTCGAAAATTTATCATGAAAAATACTGGCGTTATAACACAATTGGTAGTGTACGAGTACTTCCCCGGATTGGTAATAGAGATCCAGGTTCGAATCCCGGTGACGCAAAAATAATATTTTTCGACAAAAATTGATTTTATATGTATATATTTATAATTAATACATTAAATTAGTATTTATTAGTGTTTAATTATTTTGGTTTTCTTATTTTATAAGTAGAGCACTGAGCTTGTGAAGTTTGTAACTCCCATAAGTCTTAATTTTGCCTCGTTTTTTTTGGTCATTAAAATTTATATAGCTACAGTGAAAATATATGTTGCGTCTATATTAAAATTTGGAAACGATGTTTATTTAATATTTAGCTCTTCTCATTAGAAAATCTGTCGACCTCTGGCGTAGTCTAAGCCGAAACGATCCTCCAATTATTTTAAAAAATTACATTTAGAACCAAAAAAACGTGTTTGATTTATTGTGTTGATTTTCAATATTTGTTTTATAAGATCACTAAATTAATATTATAATTTATATTTATTGTTTAACTTTTAAGAAACTATATGAAAACGAATGAACATCCAATCCTACATATTTTGATATCGGAAAACTGTTAAGTGTAATTATAATAATATACTGTGTTAAAAATTTCGGCCAATTAATCAAAAAGAACATCATTATATTTGTAATATATTTCAGATTTTTTTAGTGACCTACAAACAATATCAATTAAATAATAAATTATCCAATAAAAAAAAATATGCACATTACCTTCTCTTCGGGTATTTATAGTATTCGAGGCTGTACTTTTTACCAGTCCATCACCAATTAATTTTAAAACCAATGCTAAAATATTTGGGGGCTTAAATTTTTACACTAGCAATATTTTTTTTGGTAGATATTAAATAATCATCGACCATAAATAGCGTCAAAAGGAAAATAATACGTCTCACAAACAATTTTATTTGATTGATTTAAAACTTTACATAAAGTCATTAACTAATTTTTAATACAGAAATATAATTATATGTTTTTGACAAAATGATTTATCAATTGCATATTTCGCATTGATTTTTTTCAGCCTCTCTTGCAAATATCACGTTTGTCCTTGATAAAATGAAAAGATTTTTATTAAGAAATTATGTACAAAAAAATGTATAATTTATCGTTATTATGTATAATAGTATAAAATTGATTTAGGGAACTCGGGAAAGTGTAAACCGAATTGCATTTAAGGATTCGATTTTCATTAAATGCAATTTACACGAGTAAATATGAAAACTAATAATCGCATAATGATACCATAAATGAAAGTTTATTGTTCAATAGACTATTAAATGATTTGCAAAGAATGAACACATATATTAAAGGATAAATCAATTTTTCCTACCACGTATTACGCAACTCATGGTGGTACTCAGTACTCATATACACCAAACTATGTATTCGGTAAAGTTGAAAACAATCGAGAAAACTGCCCGGGGAAGCTCTCTGAACCAAGTGGCCGCAGTACTGGATGCATAAAAGGATAAATTGTGAAAAAGACAAATTGTATTAAAATTTAAAGTTACTCCTGTTAATAATCTAGTATTAATAATAATTCACTATCGTCACTTATGACTAAAGATCGCGACATCCTTGAACTCCCGCTCTCTTGACTATGCTACTCCACTTTCCTCGGCATTCAGCTGATTTTAGGGCTCCCACCAAAGAATGCCTGTAGCATTTTCCACTTGATCGGTGAGGGATCTTCGTCTTCTTCTTTACCCTTCGAGATGGCCCACCGCAACAAGTTTCTCCAAGCTATCTTCCCTACTCACAAGATACCCAAAAAATTGGAGAATTCGTTTCAGGCAAATGGTTGAGAGTCTGTCCTTGATGTTTAGTTTCTGCAGAACGGCAACTTAACATGTGTCTCCAGCACCACATCTCAAAGGCATCAATCCATATTCTCTCTCTTGCTTTCCGGCTTCATAATTTCACACTATATAAAAATATAGAATGCACTAGAGATTTTACAAACCTGACATTTATTGTCTTGGAAATACCGCGATCTTTCCATATTTTGTCGAGTCTGCACATAGAACTTTTCGTCATATCTATTCTTCGTTTAATTTCTGGCTCGCAACTACCGTCATGAAAGCTGATAATATCGATTAATGATCAATAGCTTTGTTTATCTCAAGGTCTAATTGTTTACTCTCTTCTTGAATGCGACAGAGTAGTGTTACCATTTATTTTTCTGATGTAGGAATCAAAGTTGTATCGTCCGCGTACCCGAGATTGAAAATGTAGTACTAATAAATTGCTTTTTTTATATCCCGCCTGTCATGTAGTTGCAAACTGGAGTTCTATTATCAGACAGGAATTTTTTTCTTTTATTGATTTATGAACTTTTTTTAACCATAAAAATATATTCCTTGAATTATACATATATGTGTCTGAGACATAATATGATATTAAAATAAATGATTCGGTTGTAAAATACTAATTAGTCTTTGAGCTATTGATCGAGGAATTTATTCTAATAGGAATTTAGCTTTAAGTTCTTACGTATATTCCACTCATGTATAAACACCCTTTGAAGTATTTAGCTACATATTTCATGATAAGATTCTCCCCACGCGCGTAAAATTATACGCTCTATTGTAATGTGGTATCGCGCGTCAGTTAGCAGACAGAAGCTAGTAGAGTTTTCTTGGAAACAACTTCGTGATAGAAAATTCAGGTTACTCCCTCATTTCAATTGTGCTTTCAAGAAGGCAATTCAAAACATTAGATTGAGTATATATGAATGATTTAATACTGATTTAGTACATATGAATGGAAAAGTCTAAAGTACTAAGCATGTCGGGGCGGACTGCTAGTGGATAATTATTATAAACAATAATAGCAAAACCCTAGAACACAACAAAAAAGGTAATTCTACTCACATTATATTATTTTATATAAGTATCAACGTAAATTAATTTATTTGTATTAAAAAAATTATTCTATTTCTTCAATATTTGCAAAATTACTTTGTGGCCTCGTTTTATATAAATAATTAGACAAAATACTTTGTATAAACCACTATTAATTGATTATTCTACATGTTTCGATATCTATTGAATCTTCTTCAGGAAACAATGTATACTGAAATTAAAAAATACAAGCATGGATAAAAACATAACTATATACTTTATAAGAGCACTTCAGATGTCTAAATAACAACAAATAATCAGAATTTTCCAATCATCTTTTGGAAACAAGCCATTCTTTTGATATTAACAAGGGCTTAGAAATTATACATACAAATACTAGGTGTTTAGAGTTAGATAAATTTGAAATAAGAAAAAGTATTAATAGCAAGCTAAATATTATAAATAACCAAATCCTCTTTGCAAATATTTAGTTACCTTTTAAATTTGTTTTCATATTAGTTCTACTTATTCACCACTTTATAGTTTTGTTTTTATCTATGCTTGTATTTTTTAATATCAGTATACATTGTTTCCTGAAGAAGATACCATAGGTATCGAAATATGTAGAATAATTAATAAATAGTTGTTTATACAAAGTATTTTGACTAATTATTTATATAAAATTATTTTATTTAAAAAAAAGTATATTGACAAATTAATTCCGTATGTATCAGTGCACGAACTTTTTAATGAATAACAAAACATCCCGGTATTTAATACTTCATCCTTACTATCCATATAACCATTAACGATTGAACTCGCCCCACCTCCCACATGCCCCGCTCCACTACCCGTATAGGTCAACACGAAACTGTGACAAAATAAACCGTGTGTGGTTCAAAGTTTAGTTGCCTTACTTGAAAGAAATGTATATTATATGTGATAAAAGTGATATTGGTGTAATGTCAAATTTCTTTCTATTTTAATGATTTTTTAATATACAGGGTGTAACAGAGCTAGTCCACAATATTTTATACCTGACTAAATTACTAGTCGAAAATTTTCAAAGGATATGTGCCTAATCTCAACAATGTCAGAGATGTAAGCATTTCAAAAAATCATAATTATGGTCATAGAATTTAAAGCGAGAAGACTATTTTTTTTAGATGATTTAAGGTTTGAAGCAAAAATATAGACTAACAATTTCGCGCATATTAATTTCAAAGTAGGTAGACTTCAAGCTTAACACGATTTTGTAAAAATTTCAAATAATAATATTTTCCGTAATAATGCAGAGTTTGCACATATTCCTTGAACATTTTGGAATCGTAATAAATAATAATAAAGCCAGGTATCCGTCCATAAAATATTGTGGACTAGGTATGTTACACCCTGTGTATAATAATTAACAGTCAATATACAGGCATACATCTACCTTGGGCACAATACATATCTAGATGTACTAAATGTACCTAGTATACTTACAGTAACCATGTCATTGTATTATAATATTAATTTACGAAAATTGTTATTTATGAAATAAATAGATGTGTATTAGAACCATTTTGATGTCTTCTGTTCCATGTATAGTACACATATAGTAAATTTACTCGTATTGCTACGGTGAAAAATACCTTTCGGTACACGGCTAAATAGGCACTAGTGAAAATATAATCTTGCTACTGGCAACATTATCTCAATTACAGCACGTTTCTGTGTATGTGACCCTAGAGGCATTCTAGTGACCCGTCATACACGGCGGAAGGCGTGACTAGGCACCCCGTACCTACGGTACTTCTCAAGTGCAGGGTTGTCATTCTTTTGAACCTGGCCTGGAACCCATAACAAGGTATAACGTCAAGTAAATTCGCTAGATGTCTATAATGTCAAATGCTATAATAACGGTTTGTTATTAGAATAAGAGTAAAAATAACGCCATGCTTGTTTAGTCTAACAGTGTGACATTTGTCTAGTGACCATGTAGTAGGGGGTTAAACCCTCGACCTGGGAGTCTACTTAGGGCCGGTTGTGTGATCAGTAGTAACGATTTACTATGGTAACATTTTACTATAGTAACTTTTTACTGACGCCTAACGTTGTTGATGCATCAAATTTACTACTGTCAAAGCATAGATGGCGATGTCTATAGGCGTGACAAATAATCATGAAAACTGCTTTATTCTATGCATTATCTATGGATTTTTTCACCTACGCATTCGAAATCTGTCACTTTGATGGTGATTTTTTTTCGTATCACTAAAATAGCAGAATATTGAATGATTTATTGTCATATACTGCAACTTTTGAAATATTAATATGTCAGATGACTTTTGGAACAGCTGTGAAAAGTGTCGCTATATTTATCTATTGATTCTCGTTTTTACTATCGGATATCGGAGAATAATTGAGATTACTACAGGATGCACTTTCGAGAAGTAAATATATTTTACTAACGATCAAACAACCCGTTTTCGCAAAAATTTTAACTTTAGTAATTTTTTTTACTACAGTAAAGTAAGTTACTACTGATCACACAACCGGCCCTTAAAGTATTATGTTTATTACACACGTTATTATTGTTATTAAAGTATTATGTTTATTATTGTTCAATGGGTAATAATATTGTTATTTTGTTAAAAGGATTAACAATATTTGAGTAATATATATTTAATTTTGTATTGTATTACGTATAATATAGGTACCTAACATATTTTCTCTTAATATGACAATGATTTTAAAATAATACAGTTTTCAATTGTAAAATTAAGATTCCAACCGACCATTTATTACATTATATATGTAATAGTTGTAAGCTAATTCTTTTCATTTTACTTTTATTAAATATTATACATGTTTTATTACCAAAACAATTAAAAATGCTCATAAACTCTCTCAACAAAATTGTATAGTTATAAAATAAATAAATATTGGGTTAATTTTATATAACAAATGCCAACCTTTATTTTAAATGAAAATATTATTTCTTCAACAAATGCAAATTTATTTTGTGACAGCATTTTATGTTAATAATGAAAACACACTTTGTTTATACCACTATTTTTATATTATTTATGTGACAGCAGGTCAATATTTATGCATTGGCAACTCAAAAAACTTTTTCTTTTTTTTTTCATATTCAGCGAATTTGGTAGGTAAACGTTTCGTATATGCATTATTGTATAGTCTTTAAAATATTATACTAATTTTGTTTTATTCATAGTAATATAATAAATATTTATCAATAGAAATTCCACATTGTCTAACAGAACCCAACTGTTGCTGATGCGCGATAACTTTTAAATAGAAAATTCACGTTATATATGATACAAATAATACACAGAAAACAAAACACATAACATTGTAGTATAACATGTCTTAACATGAATAATACATAATATACCACTAGTAGGTCTATATTGATAATATGTAAGGTATTATATAAAATTATTGTAGTGTAACTCCCTCTCCAAGCACAAGAGCTGGTCTCTTTTTTGGAGAGGTAAGCGAAAGAAAAACCGTGTAATTTAAAAAATATAAAATACTTAATTCATGTTATAAAAAATTGTAAAATAAAAAAAATAAAAAATTCACCTAATTGTCTTAGATGAATAAACCAAAAGTAACATTTTTGCGTCATTTGTATTAAAGTTTAACTTAGGTCAATTAATCTATTTTATTTAAATATGTTTTTGACCGATTATTTATTATTGAACTTGAAACCGAAAGAATTATTTTGTATCAAAATAGTTTTTTATTTCTTTAACCCGACACCCATGATTACAAAACCCTACCATTCTCATAGTAAAATACCAACTACGTATAATCAATGTACAAGTATGTAAGTGTACACTTTTGTATGAATAACCCAAGGATAACGAACACCTTAAGAATGGCCCAACATCTCGATAAAAAATAACTGCATTCCTTGTAAAGATATTAGATACGAAGGTCACGGGTTTGATTCCTAAAGAGTAGGCATTAAAAATATTTTTCTTAGAAATTAATCGATTTTATCCAGCTTGTGTGTTTTAATTATTCTTCTACTTCTTGGAACTCGGAAACTCCATGACTACTATCACTACCGAGCGGCATCCATTTCTTGACGTTGCTCTTGTCCTTCCTCTAACAGTTCCATTTTTATTAGGCAGTTTCTTCGGGTTTGTATAGACTTCTGACATTCCACATAACGTATATCAAGTCATTTTATCTTTGTTGGTTATTTGCTACTGTCTAGTCGGCTATTTCTCTGTTATACTGTGTTCCACATTCGTAAAAACACTTTTGGCGCCTTTAATATCGGCCGCGAATAATTTAATATCACATGTCCACGTCTAAATTCTTACACTCGGTCCCATAAACTACTGCTTGCCCTCAGTTTGAATTGTAAGCCTGGCGCCACCAAGTTTCACTTGATCAATATTGTTGGTATGATCTCGACATTGCGATACCATTCGCGGTGTGAATAATTACCTCCAGTGCGGTGGATCACAATTTCGTGTTATTATATTGTTTGTTTTTTTGTATGTGCAGTGGGTGAACTATGACATCACCGTCTTCAGTCGGAAGCGGAAATCATCAACTATCTTGGTGCACGCTGTGTGTGATTTGGGCGGCGCCACTAGAAATTACGGAGGCATCATACTTGAAATAAGCCGAACTTTCCTTATAAATTCCGGTCCCCGAGATCGCTGGTTCTTCGAAAATTCTTTTTCCCTTCAACAACCTCTTCCTATACCCGTCTCCCGATTTTCTTCCTCGCCCTGCGATGATTTCGACTAACAACCGGAATTATCGTGATCCATTCCACGGGAAATGCGACCCTGAGATTACACACACTGTTTTATGTATTCAACTTTTTGCACAAAGGTGTTTTAATTAGCATAATAATGAACATTCTATTTTTTCCTTTTTTATCATTTATATGTTTCATAGTGTGTTTTTAAATTTCATGATGTTTAAAAGAAAATAAGTAAAATATAAAATATATTGTTTTTTTTTTAAATTTATATAAAAAATATACCATTTGTACATTTTTAAACGAGAACTATTAATACGTACATTAAAACAAATACTTTGTTCTTTGAGAAGAATTATTTGTGTAGTAAAATAATAAAACTTTAACAAGGTTAGATTAAGTTAGGTTAGGTTTATTTATTAAATGTTCATTTTGTATTATTGTAATGCACAAATAATTCGTTTTATGGAACAAAGTATTTATTTTAACGCACTGTTAAATCGTGCCTTTTTTAAACATCTTTCACTAAGTATTCTATTAAATACGTGCAAATTCGTTTTAAAATTTTAAAATATCAGAAATGTTTTTCCAAAATATGTTGTATCAATTATATATGTTTGAATCTATTTTCAAAAATGTGAAAATATCCCAAGAAAATATACCAAAAAAGTGCATCAATGCGCAGATATACTTTAATCTTAATAACAATACATTCTCTAAAATGTGCACGGCAGAGATGCAGGAATTGTAAGTACAGTTAGTTATTAAAGGTGGTAGTCTTGATAAGTCATGACGTTGTTTCACACAGGAGGCTGTGTGTAATCTCACGCTCCCAGACTTGTCTGACCGAGCCATTAGCCGCTGCATACAGCCTTCATTGTTTTTGCTTTACGACTCCCGGACAGGAGGCTTTGTGCGCCAGCTCAAACTCAACGGGCGTGCTTCAAGCTTTGTTTCATTTTTATCCGACGTTATCCAGGTTTGAGTGTTTTATTACGTGATTAATTATTTTGTCGCTATTTTTATCTAAATTTTGAATGAACCGCAGACTTTCGGGTTAATTCTATTTTGTAAATTAATTATTCAAATTTTTTATCATTATAGTCAATGACCAAAATAGAGCAGACATACTGAGCTAGAGTAGCATGAGCTAACTTCGTAACTGGTACCTTCAAAATAACTATTTAGCTTGGTAGTTATAGTAGGTATATAATATATTTTATATGCATTCTGACCAAATCTTTACATTTTGCGATACCCAATCTGAACACACACACATACATATGTATATATATAATCTTTGAGAAGAACAATAAACAGATCAACTCCTTTATGATAGATGAAAGGATATATGGCTGTAAAGATGTTCAGTTTGAGAATCGCAAGTCGTAAAGATTTGGTATTTTTTTCAGTAGCAACTGTTTGATTAGTGAACTTCGGTGAGGTGATCACCTTTTAATATAGAAAAAACAAATTAATGGTCGTTTGAGATGAGATGTAGTGCTGAAAAATCCAAGCTGATCGAAAAGAATTACAAACGACGAAATACTAGAAAGACTAAGAAAATAATCAATACAATCAAAAAGAGTAGATGAAATGGATCGAATTACACAAATAATATTATTGAAAGCAGATGACAAAAAGGAAAACAGACAAAACAATGAGAATAGAAGAATAGTTTAGAAAAAACCAATGCTGTACCGACAAGAATACTGTTCTTAAACACAAATGGAAGATAGAATAATCATTGAACAAGTCTCCAAATATTTATAAAGTAGTGACAGAAAATAATGATTACTTCGGTGAAATGCTGCCTGAGAGATTATTTCTGTAATATTCATTTATAATTAACTTTCCGTGTATTAGTTTTAATTTAAGCCCACTTTTTAGTTTAAGTCTAGGTAACTTTTAAATTAATATTAAAAAATAAACAGATATTATGATATAATGTCCTCATCGCACCATAAATTGATACTTTACATATAATATTACGCTTCCTCATATTTTATCTATGATCTGAATATGTTATTGGATCCGTACGTATTAATTTCATTGCCAGTAAGAAAAATGAGATACGTAACATTACCGTTTGTACAGTTCTAGGGAGAACAATACAGAATGTACTAGCAAAAAGCAGAAACTCTTAACTCCTAGTACTATAAAAATTGTACAGGTATGACTTCAGTGCGATGATATCGGAGTCAACCTACATCAATATTAAATGGTCAATTGATAAGTCAATTATTCTCGCCTATCATGACTACTTACTTTGTATTCTAAAATTGTATATCCACAAGATATGTTATAAAGAAAAAACCTATAAAGTATGAAGGGACACAACAAGGTATAATTTAACTGACGGAACAGAACAAATCGAAAACTTATTTTATAATAATCGCTTAATTTATAAAGCTTCTAAGATTTTGATAATTAATGCAGACGTTGGTTTACTGAGTGTAACTGAAGCGGGAGTGCATTAACCATTCATGTGCCAGTCAGGTCAACCAGAGCTAATCTTACATTTAACCTTCTCCATCGCAACACCAATACCAAACAGAACATTTCAATTCTCCAGTTACCTCAATTTAATCTAAATTCAATACATAAACTTGAATGGCCTTCGTTTTATTTTTATCACGCAGATTTTATTACCTATCCCATTTTCCTTTTTCTTCCCCCTCGCCCTCCTGTTCCCCCGGAATATTTTCTTCTTTATAACTTTTACCTCGCCTCTGTTTATATTTTTATATTTATATTTTCAACTTTTTCTCTCACTTTTTTCTGCATCATAGGAGAAAGTACATTATAGTTCTTTTAAAATTATTCTCACTGTTTAAAGTATAGTGTATTTTCTGAGAAAACATGTAACTGATAATTCATCATAACTTATTACCAACACCGAGTACGATTAATGTTTTGGCAAAAAAAATGTACTAAGTACCAATTAATGTTTCTAAAACTACTCATCATACATAGATATTCGTTGTGGAAAAAAATACTAGTATAGTCAGGCGCGTGCAGTCAGTACATTGAAATAAGCCGTATGTAACTGTAGATTTTGAGAAAAGAGCGAAATTTAATATTTATCAAAATCTGAATAAAATGACAATAATTGTGTTAGGAAAATTCTAGTCAATACTGCTAATTTCAATGAACCTACCGACTGCACGCCATAGTATAATTTATGTTACAGTGAGTGTGTATTACCAGTGAAATTATATTTTCACTGGCGTTTCACTGAAATCTTATCCGAATACATTTTCAGTATATACATATTTATACTAGCACAAATATAATTTAACTGAAAGGCCCTAGTATTGAGTATATATATATATATAAAGAGTATATATATACTCTTCTAATCTGTCAATTTGAGAGTTGTGAAATGTCCATTTGCAAATATGTGTATACGTCGATCAAAATATGAAAAAAGTATTCATCCAGTTATCAAAATAGTGTTTATTTTCGATTAAAAAATGTGTTTTTATTTTTTCAAACCAATATATGTAGATATGGACAATACAATTTTACCGATATGCTATAAAATGAAAATTCTAAAACTAATCCTAACATAACATACTACTACTACAATTAACACAGTTGTAGGGCGCCGTGTCACCAGCTAATACTAAAATGTTCCGACATTAGATGGCATCAATGATACAAACAATAATAATAGTACCTACAGTTTCACTGATATTACAGTATTTCACTGATATTTCACTGATATACAGTTTCACAGGATATTAGGCAGATTTTTTGTAACTGACATGTGCCAGATGGCCTCTCATTTTTTCAGATTGAACTTGATAAATTTCCCAATGAGTGAGTGTGGTGCCAAGGAAGAAACGCTTGACCATGTCTTTTTTGCCTGTCCATCGCGGATCGCAGGTTTTTTTTACAGTGGTCTCGTCAGTGATAATTTTCAGCTCCCGGTTAACTTGTGTCATCTTCTTTCCCTTAACTCGCCACGTTTAATCTATATAATAGCGGGTTTTATGAATGACAATGATATTGACTTGTAATATAATATTTCCTATTCTATAATATTATTATTAAGGAGAACACATTCTTATTGTGAAGTTGTAATTATTCAGAACAGACGGTCTGAATTATTACGGAATCACAAATACCTTTGAGTAAACCGACTGCAGACGCCATAATGTAAAAATAATGTAGATAGCTTTCAAAAATAATGGAACAACAGATGTATTAATTTGAAAAAGTGTAACATATAGGTTCAAAAATTTGTCATGAAAAATACTGGCGTTATAATACAATTGGTAGTGTACTTCCCCGGAAATAGAGATCCAGGTTCGAATCTCGGTAACGCAAAAACAATATTTTTCGACAAAATTGATTTTATATGCATATATTTATAATTAATACATTAAATTAGTATTTATAATATTATTGTACATTTTTCTATAAAATAAAGTTTTTAACTTGATCAATGGCACAAATCACTCTTGAAGGGTGAATTGCCTATTTAAAAAAAGAAGAAGAAGAAGAATTAACTGACATGACTAAACACAAATGAAAACATAAATAAAATTTATAAACTTAATTCATAAACGAATCGACGAACTGGTCAACAATGTCGAGTTCAATCATTAATAAATAACCAATAAATTATAATTGACATGTTGACTGGCACAATGACAGCTGTCACGAGCATGTTCAAACCAAGCTGTTCATTATTCTAGTGTAATGCACATAGAAACCCAAGAAGCTTTGCATTATGCAAATTGCAGCAAGATTATTTAAAAAATCTTTTGTGTCATTATTTGAATTCAATATATCTAGCTACTTATTTGAATAACCGCGTTTTTTTATTATCTATTTGAGGACTTTGCAACTAATCCACACTTCAAATAATAAAATGTTTTCAATGCAACAAAGTAGAATAAAACAAAACAAAATGTGTATAAGAATATTATTATGATGTAAGAAAAAATAGTGAGACGAGTTTATATTAAAAATACTCGACAATAAACAAACTATAATTATATCTATATATCAGATCGTAAAAGCTGATTAATATTAACCAGATTTAAAAAAAAATATATTTCTCATGTATAAATCGTTAGCATATTGCCAAGTGCATTTTACGATTAAAGAGACAAATAGACATTTGTCATGGAAATTGAGTTGTCTTGAAATTTGATAATTTGCGCATGATATTAAAAAGTAAATAATACAATAAATAAGATAGATGAGTACTGATTAAAACGTAAAACTCACTGTCCACTAAAGCCTTTCTTAATTTAATAAATAAACATTTGATTTCATTTGTCTCGACCGACTGCAAATACAAACTGTTCCGTACATAACATTTAATTAAATTTCAAATCATTGAGAAATACAAGATACGAGAATGTTCTTCAAAGGGATTAAAAATAAACATCGTACGTGCGTGTACAGTTCACAGCGGAGAAGAAAAAAAACTAATTCTATTTTTGACATTTTAAAGATTTATTTGTTAGAAAATGGCTGCTTAACGTTGTTCTTTTTTTAAGTATGTACGTCGTGTGTAGTTATTTTTTGTTTTAAAAGTGTTTGGCCAACGCCAAATGCACCACGAACGCGAAGAACGGCCACGAATTCAACACGTTAAAAACAGTAATATAGTAAAATTTGTGAATTAGTAAAAGAGTAAATAGATACTTTAATGATTTGTACGCAGTTGTAAGCCTTTCTAATATTATTCTGTTAAAAAACAGCATAGGTAATGATTTCATATAAAACAGATCAACCAAAAGAAATTTTCATTTCAGTAAATAGCCAATTATATGACTTGAGTAATTCACTAGCTTAAAGATAGAACAGATTAATGTGAATTGTTATATGCGGCGAATGCGCAAGAGCGCCATGGCAGCGGTGAGTTGTCGTAGTAGTTTTTAGGTAGAAATTAAAGTCTCTACTGGTACACAGATGGCACTCATTGTAAAATAATGTTTCATTTTATGTCAATCCAATTATTTAATTTATTGTATTGCTTTTTTGCTTGTATGCACTGCACGCCTTTGGTAACGAGTATGACGTATTTGTTTGGTCACGTTTTTTTTGAGTTAGTTAGGGGGAGGGGTGGGTGGTATCATATGTTTACATATCAAAAATAATTGCAATAAATCCAGATAATGCTAATTAACGATAATTATTTATTAGACTTAGATATTGTACATAAATATTATTTGATATGAAATATCCATAAATACATCTTATATAATAAAATAACTAATTATATTTAAACATGTTTTTAAACGATTATGAAAATTTACAAATATTTATGTTGTTTTTATTACGTATCGGAATAACAGAGACGTAATTAATTTTCTCTTACTTATTTATTTTTAATTTATTCACTCAATACACATACTACAAGTTAAATGCATTCGCACTTCCACATATGTTTTCAGACCCGCAATATAAGAAGATTCAAGCAGGGTTCATTCAAGGTTCTGCATTTTACATCTTTAAACTCCAAATGAGACAATTATTCTCCACAACTACACAGAATACAAGCACTTCCAAAACACGAGACATCCATTCCGATCGCAAAATCTGTAATAAATATCTGCGGCAACCCAATCAGCAGTCTTCGCGATGGATGGCCAGAGGTGGATACTTACAGGATCAGCAGAGACAGAGCTCTGTTCGGGATGTAGTGACCAGCGGTGTTGCACGAGTGCGTGCGGCGGAACATTTCAATCGGCCGTGAATTATGATCTTGTTACAGACATTACAATCATGGCACGGATTCTTTAGCTCCGAGCCGAGGGGAGTGCAGGGTAGTGGTGACACTGGAGACATTCCGCGTAATTTCTTTTTTGTTATTCGCGTGATTTCTTGCAGGATACCTCTCCATAATATAGCACAAATAACATGTAATAGTACAAATAATATATAACACCACAAATAACCGTGAAACGTGCATGCAGTAAAACTGCCATGCAATTTGGAAAAAATTAAAATTATTATGAATATTTATGTAATAAAGAAGAATAAATAAATAAAAAAAACATATACTAGCACAATAACATGTAATTGCATAAATTTTATTATTCACTGTTTCGTTTCGTTCCGTAGAATCCCAGACCAGTAAATGAATAGACATTGATTACGTAAGTAGTACCAAAGTGATCACGTGGGTGACACCAAAATTAAAATATTAGCACAAGAAATTTGCGTTATTTCATATCTATATATTTGGTGGTCTGTGCGTAAAATCCCTTATTATATTGCTATAGCAATTCATCGTACAGTGTTCTTTGTCTTTATTTCTAGTAAGGTAATACAAAATATTAGTAAAATTGTACACACTATATAGGTATATACCAACTTGAAAAATGAAACAAGAGTTCTGTTGTCCGATACTGACCGGTCCACGCCCAGTATTAATCAAATTCGTGTGTTGCTAAGCAACTTTTGTCGTCGTGACAATAAATACGTTCATAAAATGGAATGACCAAACTACATATTTAATTCATTTGCTTGGAAAATGTTATCGTTTGGTATTGAAAAATAACATATTACAAATTTTAAATTATCGATTACAGTGAATAATGGTATGGCTTGCAACTTTTTGCGATCAGTCTCAGACCTGGGTGGCCTGTATTGTCAAATGTCGATGAACTTTTCTGGGGTATTCTCTAGCGTTAAACCGACCGCTTAAGTTCACGTTTCGGTTTATGTTACAGAACTCACTGTTGCACCATGATAACAAGTACAATCAGTTACAAAACACAATATATTCTTTTAGATACGCAAACGATAATAATAGTTATAAAATTTAAAGAATTTATTACGTTTGTAAAACAGTTAAAATGGAAATGGGCGGGTGATATGTCCAGAGAAATGAATGTTGGACAAATCATGTACTGCAGTGGTACCCATGGAAGGAGAAAGAAAAATTTAGTCACGCTGGGTTAAGGAAATTCGACACATCATGGGGAGGCCTTTATCTTGCAGTGGAACTGATGACGATGATACATATTATTATAATTATATTCATATTATCAAGTTCGTAATATTTATTTTACCCACCAGATATTCAGAGTGCTACAGAAATTATTATTTCGTTAAAAGCTTAAAGAAAAATATACACTCGAGACTGCTGAATTATTAACCAATCGCTTTTAAAGACTAATGAAGTCAAAGTCAATACAATATTTCATATTTACATATTCTGAAAAAAATTAGAAAATTTATCGAAGTGCCTCGAGCGAATTTTAATTAATTTTCAACATTCACTTTTCAATAACCGCGCGTAATGATTATCGAAGCAATATTTTGAAAAATGATTTATTGTCTAAATTGGAAAAAATGTTTATACATTACATAATATCTTCATGGCCGTACAAATATTGTGATATATAGTAAAAATGCTTAATAACATACTGCTGTAACAAATTTTGTCTCTCTTCATAACAATTGATGACTGGGCGCGGTGAGCGAACACCGCTCTTAGATTCCCGGCCTAGTAACAAAATGTAACTTTAGTATTTGAGTGCGGTGAGACTTTCATTAAACGACCTAGATATAAAAGAATATGAATATTACCCCGTTCTTACACAAGGATACGAATATTTTTTCCCATTAACAACCCATGATTCAATCACATCTCTCTGCATTTTCGATGTTTCCTTTCGTTCTTACTTACAGTAATAGAGCACTTTTACTTACAGTAAATACATAAGTACTGTACATTTACATTTCTGAATTAATTTTACTATGAAATATGGTGGTGGTAAATAAATAAGTCATTAAAAAATAATTCATAAGTACTATTTATTAACATAAAACTATAAAATCATCAAACACTTTGTATTCATCGGTTCATAAACTCACATTAATTCATTTATCCGTTTCATTAATCAATTGCAAATAATCGACTAAAATTTAACGATATTAATATTATTAAGGAAAACACATTCTTATTGTGAAGTTGTAATTATTCAGAACATAGATCTGTGATATTTTAAATACTAAATTAATGTATTAATTATAAATATATACATATAAAATCAATTTTGTCGAAAAATATTGTTTTAGCGTCACCGGGATTCGAACCTGGATCTTCATTTCCAATCCGGGGAAGTGCACTACCTTTGTGCTATAACGCCAGTATTTTTCTTGACAAATTTTTTTCGAAACTATATGTTACATTTTTCAAATTAATACACCTGTCGTTCCATTATTTGAAAGCCATCTACATTATTTTTACAGAATCTCAAATACCTTTAAGTAAACCGATTTGCAGACGCCAGAATTATCAATTCATTTTTATTAAATTTTTGGACACGTTGATACAACATATATTATTAAGGAAAACACATTCTTATTGTGTTTGTATTAGGTTCTTTAATTTTCTGCAGCTTTCACTCTTTATCAGTTTATACTTAAAACACATCCTTCTAACCTTTACTCTCAATTTCCTCTGTACTAAATTAATGTGTTATATCCGAAGCGCTTTCTATATTTGTTTTATGATCAATTCCATTTTTCAGGGTGTTTACTTTTTTCTTCTACATTTTTAAGGGGTGTTCAGATATTTTTCTTTCTGTGCAGCTAATCTCTAACATTCCGTATTTATAAGTGAGATAACTAATAATAATATTCTAGTCTACCATATTTTATAGGTTTACCGACAAATGTTTTACTTGGGTAATATTAATAATACCTTATTAAAGATTCATTTCTTCTAAAACATAATTAAATTATGTCAAATCATCGTCATTAATTCACAACGCCTCTCCGTAACTGATGCACATCACTCCCACAGCTCCGATAACGTAATCTACTCATTTACACTTTAGCCATTGTCTTGCTCATTTCTCGTTCCAAAAATACTACATGTCCATTCATCTTTATCATATCGCACATATAATAGAATTTAAAAAACCGTAATTAAATTTAAAACACATAAAATACTAATTAAATGTATTAATTATAAAGATATACATATAAAATCGATTTATCGAAAAATATTGTTATTGCGTATTAATTTGAAAAAATGAAACTTAAAGGTTCGAAAATTTGTCGTCAAAAATACTGTCGCTGTAGCATAGTTAGTAATGCGGCTTACCCAAATTGGAAAAGAGATCCAGGTTCGAATCTCGGTAGCGCAACAACAATATTTTTCGATAAAATTGATTTTATATGTATATATATATATATATATATATCTTTATAATTAATACAATTATTTAGTATTTAAAACATCACCGACCTATGTTCTGAATCATTACAACTTCACAATAAGAATGTGTTCTCCTTCATAATTAAAACACATTAATTATAAACTCAATTTGAGAGTTAAAATGCTTCTTGAACCTTAACACTTTGGAAAGAATAAAAAATTTGAAATCAGTTAAAATCTTTAAATGCCCGCGATTTTTACTAGTGATACAAAATACTTTTGTATCACTGAAATGATTAGTATTTTTCACATTTGTGACCTAAAACTTTAAAAACTAAAAATATTATGGACTAATTTTACCTATCTATCGATAAATCGATTCAACGTTAAGCACCGCTGTGCGAATAGTGTTGCCATGGCGTGTACCGCAACCAATGATCGCATAGCTTGAAATATTATTTCTAAAATCTTTGCATTTAATATATTTATTTATGTTCATTGTCTCCGTACTCCTCGCGGTCCCACGAGGGAACGCCTCAGCTCCCGGTATGTGCGCGACACGGCCTGCGACAGAACACTTGAAATATCGAAACGATATTATTGTAATTCCACCGCAATAACGCAATGCCTGAAGAAGTTATGCGAATTGGTTGCGTTGTGCGAACATAGCGCTGGGTGTATTTTATGATGGGTATAAAATTAGTCGAGTAAACGGTTGGTATTATCTCGGAAAAAGTTTTCTTCCTTTAATTGAAGTAGATATACAGCGGCATTTTAAATGTATGACTTCCAATTATTGTATTTTCAAACGTACAAACGTGTATATAAAGAAATGCATTTTTGCCGACATTGTCATAAAATTTTCTCTAGAATTTTTATTAGTATACCTTGAATCGTAAAATTTTATAGCTCTACTCTTTTACTGCGGAAAATATTACACTCGTTATTAGTATTATATATAATAAATTGGTACTCATAAATGTACTCATAAAATAATTTTCACATTAAATACCTACCCAATAATTATCTTAGTTTTGTTTTAAAATGCAGCTTTTAGGCTTTCTTAACGATAGGTTAGCGAAGCTTCGAAATAATTAATAGCAGCACCGGGGGGGGGGATGGGTTCGGCGGAACACCGGGAGAAATCCCGGTAGGCCGAAGCCGTAAACTAGTTGACAAGTTAAAAAAATCTTGCGAATAAGTACTAACTTTTATTTTTATGAAATAAATATTTGCAAACACATAAAACAATGACATTGTGATGATGACAAGACAACAATGACAACAGATTGCGAATTTATATTAGTGCTAGTTTTAATCCAGTAGTGGATCAAACTTAATTATTAAAGATGGTTTTTTTTTTGAGCGAGTTAAGAATTATTAAGATTAGCGAGTTTTTGAACCGATAAATATATTTTCTAAATTTATAATAATCATCTATTTTTATAGAACATGAGTTTTTTTCGCATTTTATTGTGTTTTTATTACTGTTACGTACTTTCGTGATAAGTACTTTCCAAGTTGTATACTTCACCGAAGATTGTTGGTAGTCTAATAATAAATTCTCTATGTACCAATTATAATCTTTATTACAATAATAATACTGTTATGGTACAGAGTATACAACTATTCACGGAGACAAACGGTAGAGAAAAGAGGCCGCGCTCGGTGTGCATCATCCTTTTAAACCCACCACACACACCCACATACATCTAGAACCGGCGGTGCTGGCGCACTACTCACAAACATTCACATAATCTCAAGGACATCACAGTTAGAATACAGTTTAAAAAAATATATAGCCGGTCTTCGGTCACCAATTCGTCTCTGACAGCAGCGTAATGTTCAAACCCAGGACTTTTCTATCGCCGGTAGACCACTCTCTTAATTAAGTTATGTCAACTTTGTTAATCTCTATCAAATTTATTCTAAGCATACTTTATTATTAATCATTTTAAAAAATTCTTGGTTCCCATGCCATCATCTTTATAATTGCAATGTTTTTCAGATTATAATATTTAACGAAACTTGATAGGTGGCGTCAGCATTTTTAGTTTACTTGTTTTTAACAGTAATATTTTAGAACAACTATTTTTACAATTAATGATATTCAAATCACCTTTAATGGATGGTATTGCGATTTTTCATCATATTATTATCACGTTGGCAGCTGAGTTTTTTTTGTGTATCGAAAATCATTAATTATGAAAGCAAAAGTGATTCAGATATATGAGTGTTATTGTAACATTGATTCCGGTCCAAGGTTTTTATAATCCTATATTTTTTTAATAATTAATAATTATATTTTATTTTTTATAATTCTTCAACACAGATTAATTAATATATTACATACCTCCTGAAAGTAAAAGCATTGTTGCTGAATATTTTGATACCAAAGCAAGATACTTTGTACCATATATTATATTACTGCATTAAACCAAACAGTACTTTTCCGGCAGACTAGATAATGCAAACATTTTGATTGAAATAATTAAGCTAATAATATTAATTAGTACCAGCTTCATAATAAAAGAATAAACTATGTTCTAGTTAAATAAGTCTAATTAAAAGAAAAGATGGTAATAAATGCAAAATAAAGGTAAAAATAAAATAAAAATATTAATATACGTTACATACAATAATGAAGGGGCAATAATTTTAACGGGACTTTTAAAATGTTTTTTTGCACAGTTTTTCTCTTTTTCATGGAGCCAGAACTTTACTATTGTAAAATATGCAGGTCGGTTACATTAATACACTTTACATTAAGACAATTGTATACTTTTAAATAGGGTAACCATTATGAAGACGCGGAAAAAGGAAAGACGCGGAAGGGGGGAAGACGCTCAATTGGTTATAGTTTTTCAGTTTACCTTAAGATTGCGAGCGTTGTGACGCTGCCAAATAGCCCGCTATATTGCCTACACAAACTGTCTGAAAAGAACGTGTTACGGCGTGTTTTGTTTAATAAAATATTTGTTTGTACGCTAATAATTGCTTTATAATATTTTCGACACATAATATGTGTTTCCCTTTTCTTATTGTTGTTTTGTTTCCCTTAATTTTGTTGCAATATTTATGTATTCTTGCTATCTCACCATCATTACTGTATCAAGTTGTTGCTGTATTAAGACTTCCTCTTGCTATGCAGTCTAACAATTATTATTAGTTACTTATTTTATAATGTGTACTTACCCTGATAAGAAATTTTGGATGAGGACGATTACCGCGCAGGATGCAAAGGTTACTACTGTGATAAATCTAGGCCAAAAGTGGACTGGCTATGCTGCATAACCTACAAAAGGTAGTTGCTCGAAACCTGTACAACTTCAGCATCTATGTGTAGAAAATGTTTGCAGGAATTCGAAAAAAATCAATAAATACACCTAAATTAATTTTCGTTGGGCGTATTATCCCACTGTGGTGGGGGAAGATGGCTTAAGGTTACATGTTTGGTTTTTACTTAATATTTTGTTTTCAGATCATTTTTAATTAATGTGCTTTATATATATATATATATATATATATATATATTATGGAAGGAGAATGGTTAATAAACGTATATTCCTTTAAATCTTGTATTACTTATATTTAGTTTTTCTTCCAGATGCTGTCAAATTCTTAACATTAGCATCTTCCCCCTACTTACCTTATAATAAATTATTATGATTATAAAAAACAGAGTTAAGATATCGCTCTTATAATGTTGTTCTTGCATTTTTTATTCGTAAATGGCCCTGCTTATTAAATGGGTCACTGTAAGGTTTTTAATCTGCCTAAGAATCAACGTATTAACTACCTATTTTACATTAGTAATCGCTTAGTAAGGCTCCTCTACACTGCACGGACGCAGTATATATATTCTATTAAAATCTGAGACAGTGCGTTGAATGATTTGATTTAATATATTTTCTACTGGTTTAAAATTATTAAAAAAATAATTGTATTATAATTAGAGGGACTTAAATAAAATGATTATATTGAACTGAGGCTAAGTGGATTATGATGTGTAAATGTGACTAACTCAACGCTCTTCGTGAAACCGAATCCATGATTTTTGTGTCGTATTTCATCAGAATTACTGCAGCGGTTTCTAAAATAGTCGAGCACGTATTCATAATGTACAGACCGCGATAAAAACATGACATCCATTCGTGTTTAGGATAGACGCTTTTCTAACGCAATATTTTTCAATCGCAAAACCATTTTATTAGAAATATTATTAGATTTGGATTAAAATAATATTGAGTTAAAAAAAAACAATAATATACCAGACAATAAATTATGATAAAACTGTTAAATTTAGTTATTATTTTATTCTTTATTTTTTATCTAAAACACTTACACATATATTTTAAACGAGCCGAAGTACCTGGCGTTGCTCGAGCTTTAATCAGAGTGAATAAGCTTCATTTAGGGGGATTTTATAACATCTATGTATAAAATAATAATGATCGGCTTAATTTCCGATCGCTAAGTATGCTAAGACACCAGATTCAAAATCAGAATTCTTATAACTAGTTATAGAGTTCTAATCGACGGACGGATAATTTTGAAAAATAATTAATTTTGCCAAGACGCAAACCATTTTATTTAACGAAACTCCGAGTCTGTCGCTAAGCGGCATCATAGTTCTATGGTACATTACGTATTTACATAATTTTATTTAATAAACTTAATAATCGGATTTTACTCAAAGGTGTTTGAGATTCCGTAAATATAAAGAAAATGGCTTTCAAATAATGGAACGACAGATGTATCAATTTGAAAACTGTGTTGGTGTAGCATAATCAGTTAATGCATTTCCTTGGATAGGAGAGATCCAGGTTCGAATCCTGGTACATTTTTTTTTTCAAACAATTGATTTGATATGTATATCTTTCTAATGAATACATTTAATTTGCATTATATACATCATTTTCAACATTAAAAAATATGGCCACTACCGGTCAGTGACTTTTTATCATTTAATCGTTTTGGTTCTTTTAGAGTAAATAAACAATACATATATTGACATTTCTGACTAAGAAACACAAAATTAATTTTATCACTACTACTATAATTTAAAGTGTGTTTCGATTTTCATCATCATCGTCACTTTCATCCCCTTATTCCTGGTAGGCCATATTCCAAGTCTCTACAAGCCGTGGAGCCTCTACTTCTACTTAGAGAAAAACTTTAATTAAAGTGGCCTGGACACGTCTCGTGTCTGCCAGAGGAACGACTACAAAGATATGTTTCAATATAAAAATGTCAATAGATTAATATTTTATTAAGGAAAACACATTCTTATTGTGAAGTTGTAATTATTCAAAACATTCAAATTTAAATTTAATGTATTAATTAGAAAGATATACATATAAAATCAATTTTATCGAAAAATATTGTTGTTGCTATTGCTTAATGTACGTTCCCCGGATTGGAAGAGATCCAGGTTCAAATCCCGGTAGCAACAACAATATTTTTCAATAAAATTGATTTTATATGTATATCTTTCTAAATAATACATTTAAATTGTGAATAATATTTGTTAAATCATTAATTAAATTAAACATTGAAGATATATAATCACGTAACCAACCATCAATGAAAATTTATACAAAATCATTAAATTTAATGAAGTCATTCCTTGCTCTATTGTCTATTTCTAAAATGTTAACAATACAGTTTACTATTAGTACAAAAGCACGTTTGAAACGCGATCTGCAAGCAAACGCAACAAGCTAATATACCGGTACAAATATCAGCAATGATTATTCAATGCACCAAACGTACTGGAGTTGGCTGCTCATAGGCTTTTGCAATATTGACGTATATTTCAAATAGACAGACCAGACAACATTCTAATTAATAGTGTGATAACTAAATAGAAAATTAAGTAAGGATAATTTTTAAATTCTTTGTAGTAAGATAAATATTTGAATAATTACTGTGCCACTTAAAATAGTGTGCAAACTGCAAAAAGCGCATTGCGCTGCGAGAAAATAATAACATCATAAAGACCCGTAACGAGCGGAGATTCGCCATAGTAATTGGTCTTTGACATCTTCAACGCCGTATAGTCTCTACCAGCTCTGACATGGATGACGTCCGACAATCTGACACAGAAGCATTTTTTCTTTAGTCTGGTTTTGCTTTACAAACATTTTCTAATAAGTGAAGAGGAGTATCACGTCAGGTACTTGCAGCATCTCGTTATTGCATTTCTCTTACCATGGTTCAGGTTTACCGGTTATGCGAAGACGAACTAACGATAGACTCCGTCCTGATGCTGCTGGCCTGCTTCAATGGGAACTTGCACAAGATATTCAAAATTAGAATGTTAATTAAAAAGAGGAAAGATACTAGACGATCCTGTTTTTCTTGTATAAATATTATATTAACTAGCTTGTATTTACCACATTTAATCTTTACTCATTTATCATAATTACTATTACCTAATATTGTCATAATTTTCACATTCTTTACATTTTTCGTCGATATGTAAATTAAGAAAAAATCGAAAAGATTGAAATTCCTTAACTGAAAAAAATATGTAGTAAGTAGTAAAATAAAACACACATAACTAAAATAATTGGTCGGGTGTATAAGCCGATCCGCTATTTTAAAGTCGATTTTTTTTACTTTTAAGGATCGGCTTACACGCAAATATTTATATACAAAAGTGTTTATAGACAAAATAGTTTTTTCCTCGTAGCTTTTAAATGAAAATATGTGTAATTAGTTTAAAATTTATATTTATTTTCAGTTATGTAAATAATATAAAATTATATTTAAAATCATTTCAATTAAATAAATTATTGTTTTATGCTTATTCACACAATATTTTCAGTTAATTTTATTAAAATGCAAATACAATTAAAATAAGAAACTAAACTAAAATGTTAAAACAATAAATTTAAAATGGTTTATCTCATTTCGTAAAAGTAATTATATTTAACATGAAAACGATTTATTGAAAATAAGAAAAAATTCATAATTATCTGTAATTATATGTAATTTCGTACGAGAGCAATACTTTTATAAATTTGCTCCCACCCTATTTATAACATACACGGATGCTGATACTTAAGAATATATTATAAATAGGTACTTGAAGAAGCTTTGGGGGATCGATCGTCTGGGGATCAATTGGCAGAAGGATCAACTGTCCGAGGGATCAAAAGTCCGAGGGATTAACCGTTGGAGGGATCAACTGTGACACAAGTTAGTCTGAGCATTTTCCTGTGAAATGCGGGTTGAACGTACCTTTATCCGAAGGTGCTTATATAAATAAAATAAGTTGAGCTCCAATTCTACTCCAATAGGTTTAACATACACTCATACACCAGACGTCAACCAACAACACACCATGCGTATTTTGTAAATAGTTTTTTTTGTAATGTGTGAAGAAACTTTTACATAAGTTAATCTATTTCACTTAACCACAAATTTGTAAAAATTGGTTTGTTTATTTTTTATACTTTCTAACTAAAATTCTAAATTTTTAAACGAATTTTAGCGCTCCGATCCGATGAACTTCCGCGTTTAAATAAGTAAACAGATGGTTCGAATATTTTTCATGACAAGAAGAAATAAAATATTTTTTTAAATATAGTATGGGTATATATATAAATATATGTATATATATATAAATATAGTATTGCCTATTTTCAGTATAATTTTTTACGTGAGTCTGCGTGGAGAATATATTTGATATTTTATTCAATTTGCGAAATATTTCATCAGGGGTAAACATAACGGAAAGGTCAAGAAAACCTCAGTCACGTCCGAGTATGATGAACACAAAAAACAATTATTCTTTTCCTTTTTCAATCGATCATGACCTCCAAATTGTGACCTGTTGATGTCCTTAACAATTCTCCTGCACGTCTCTTTGCAGCCCGCAATTTGAAATCATCGCCATACGATCAGTAGCGTACTTGATCTAGTCGGCACATCGAGTCAGAGATTGCTCTCTTCATCCTTTGACGATTGCGGTCGCAACTAGTTTATGTAGATTATATAGACGATATATTTATTTGAGTAATGTTTCAGATAGATCATAGATAATCTATTTTGGATCCTTAAATGTTCCAAAATTGAGAAATCAGTATGCATTGCTGTCTAAGATAGGGCGTGCATTACCGGTAAGTATGGCCAAATTCCATTACCCAATTACCGGTAAATAAATTTCTAATTATCGGTAATTTATTTTTCACTTTTTAATGTATTATGTAATAATATTTTTATACTACAATATTTGCAGGGAGCAGGATCGTTGAGTGTTTTGTTAAATAATAATAATAATAATTTAATTAAAACACTTTTTAACTTTTTTCTTCTAAAAGAAGGATAAATACTGGAAAATTTTTTAAAAGTATTTTATTTAAATCATTAAAATAGAATTCCTCCATAAATTAACAGTAGCAAAATTAGAAATATTAGTATTAATATTGGATAATTGGATGGTAAAGAGTTCCATGCTTTTGAGCTTACCATCGAAAATACCGGTTTACTAAATTAACACTTCTGGCAACGGCTGGTCGGTTTTACAACCCTTTCTGAGACTGATCGTTTACCTGGAATTTCGTAAAATTTTCTCCAGCATAATAAAATGCGCGCACGTGCGTTGGGGATCCGAGGCTAACCATCAAAATAATCACTAATCAAGCTTATCGTACTCTGTTGATTATTATTCATCCCCTGCACTAAAATTAAATCGAGTCTAATCGACGATAATTAGACGTATTATGGTTTTTAAAGGCTCATTTTAATTCTTCATCTGAAAGAGAACTATTTTTATAATGTATGTAAAATAAATAACTTTTTGCATAAAATCATATATAATCTATTATCTATATATTTATGTGTACGAGTACACTGGCTAGCTATTTTAACAATGTGATGTGTGATATTTTTGTAAAATAAATAAACATTTGTTATTTTCATTAAAATGTTTTTTTTTTCATTTATTGTTTTATATCAAAATATATAATATTAGATATAATCTTTTATATAATCATATATTTGTGTATAATATATTTATTTTTTTAATTATTTATTTATTTATATATATTTTGACATCCATATTTTTGTACTAACAGAGGTGGATACATAATAAACATACATAATACATAGTTTATTGTGTGGAATGGGGTAGACTTCACCTCTGATATATACAGCGTTGTCCTGGCTCCTTTGCTAGACTAAAGTCTGTGTTAAAGTAGCCAGTTTTTTTTTCGTGCTGTTGTGGTGTTGTTTGGAATAAAAAGATAAATCAAATATGAATAAAAAAGTAAGAATAAAATAAAAATATGTGGAGTGGGAGTGTTGAAGGACTAGTGAGTTATTAGCAAAAGAATTGTATACATTATATTAAATTGTTGGATATCCATGCTTCTGATTCATCTCTACCTGATTGAATCATATATTGGGTCCATATTTGTGTAATCTTATAGGAATTGTACGATTTCCAGTTGGTACTGAGTGTATTGTATAGTTTCGGAGCTAGGAACATGTAGAATCTTTGATAAAATGTCGTTGTTGCTCTCGGAACTGGTGTGTAGATGTTTGTTGTTTGTCTAGTGTTGTGTCCATGATTTATTGCTTGGGGAGAGTTGTTGTTAGTATGTAAATATTGAACGAGTCTCAACATAAAGATTTGTCTTATATCAAGGACATTGTACTCTTTAAATATAAGGTCTGATGGATATCTAAAGGGACGACTAATTATTACCTTGAGAATTGTTTATAAATATAATAAGTAATCTTTCTGTTAAATTAATAACAATATGTAAAATGTTTATATTTCAATTTATTATTTTATATCATAATATAATATTCACTTTTTACCGGTAAATTACCGATGAACCGGTATTAAATTCAGTATTTTTTCGATTTACCGGTAACGCCATTTTCCAATAAATTCACATGCCCTAGTTTATAGTATTCTTAAACGTAGTTAACCTTTCCTCTCTGATGATATAAACTGAGTTGATATTGCTTCTAATTATGTGAATAAATATATCTATAAATATACTAAATATAGAATTCATATTTTAGGAATTCCTCCGTAAAGTATTTTTGTGTTGGATAAAATAATTTCAATATATAAGTATTTACCATACGCAATAATAAAAAAATATTTTCTCGAAGAACCTGATATGATTTTGTCAATACGTGTATGTTTGTAGTGATGAGGTACGTAACGCGCAATGCGCGGGGCGCGGGGCGCGGGGTGCCGGATATCGATAGTCCCTTTAGTGGCAGAGCGTGTCTTATGCTCTCGTCTGTGATGATCAATGTTTTTTCTCATTTTTCGCACTTTTACACAATAATTAATATACATATATTTATGTATGTATATCAACTGCTATATTAATGATTAATATAATAAATAAATGTAAAATATTCATATTAAAAATTGCCAACCTCTACATGTACACTGAGATTGCAGCACTGTATTTATTTTACACCATAACGGAAAGGTTAAACTCACTTTTCTCCTTTCGATTATCGGTCTGTTTGTCCAAATTGTAAAAATCTACTCCGTAGATAAATGAAAGTATTTAAAATATAAATTAGTTAAAAGTAGTACCGTTAGTTGTGTGGGTATTGCAATAATTTAACAAAATGTAATAATATTTGTGTGCCATATCAATGATTTACACGGAAAACAGAGTGGCCGCACTTCAGCCGAAATTTGCTGGATATTTTATTGCAAAATAAATATACTCACATAACTCATCTCCAATCGATGATATCGAGTATTATATTACGTATATTGCTAATTAAGTAATACTGGAATCAGCGGTTTTCAATATGTGTAATTATATATTTCGTTTATAATTTTATATAATAATGAGTGAGGCAGACAGTTCATGATGTTAAGTGGTTCTTAAATAATTATCTCACAGATTTAGGAATAAATCAAATGTTGTGATAAAAAAAAACTGTTGTAGAACCTCCGATCACTTATCACATAGCGGGTGTCTTACTATTAGACCAATATTAAGATAATGTTGGAAGTCGTCAAAACGTCGTTTAATAACTTTTAATTTTTAATAAAAATTGAAAAATGAAATTGCAATTTCAGAACATAGTTCGGTCGTATTTTTAATAGAAATGAAATTAATCCATTTGAAAGATACCTATACAGAAAAAAATCTGTACGTCGACAAATATTATTTTTGTTGCTCCCGGGATTTGAACCTGACCTTTTTTCTATCTGGGGGATTGCGTTACCATTCCACTCCATCAACTGATTATGTTTATGACATATTTAGAACTTATAGTCGTAGTCTTTTTTATAATCGACCCTTTTATTATTCCGTTTTTAAAACCAATCAACTTTATATTGCAGTTGAAACAAAAAGATAATTTGATGAAAAATAAATAGTAATTTGGTCGAGAGCGGACTGAAATATTTATTGCGAGACTATTTAGGTTGTATCGTGAAGAATTAATAAATTAGGAGTTGAAAGAAAGGAAATGGTAAGACAGATATTTGACATGGGTGTTGATGACACCAAAAATAAAAGAAAACGTCCGCAAAGTACCAGGTAGTGGTACTTACAATGCAGTCATATTATAAGCCTCAACAATGTTGGATGTATGAAAGCGTATGAGACGAGATAAATGTTAGAAATATTTCTACCCCCACGGGGAAATATAAACAATAACAAAAAAATACATCTTACATTCAATCCCAATTATAATAGTTTTAACCATCGTATGGAAAAAATAACTAAAAAATAAATTAATAAAGATGAAAGTTTGACAACGCTGATTTACTACTATTTAAATTATTAGCCTATGTACAATCATACTATTTTCTAATATTCTACACAAAGTCGTGGTTAAGATGAAGACATCTTTTAAATATATTATATATTACGTCATACTCCATCGTGGTCTTTATTAATTAATTTTCCGAACACGAGATGCTCTGTGAGTTAAGAAAAATAATAAATGTATTTGAATATGTGAAAATAAAACACGTATTTTTTTATTCTGCTCGTTGAATTTACTTGAGAAGCGTTTTACCTTGTTAGGGTATTATCAATCGCATAACAAGTAAATTAAACATGTAGAATAAAAAAAATTGTGTAATATTTGTATGTACTTTAATAAGTAGAATCCCTAATTTTTCGGATATTTATTATTAAATTGTAATCTTCAGAGATCACTTAATTAAAAAATTATAAATACGATCCAAATTTTTAAAAAAATCACTTTATGTATGAGGTTAAAGTTGTACTACATAATCATTACGTAAAAGTTTTTTTATGTGTACAATCTTTTAGATAAATTTTTTTAAATATTTTATTAAACAAAATCACCCCGCTTAAAGCCTTAAAAGACTGACAAACACAAATGATTCGTAGAAACCTTGTATAGATTACAAGCTATTAAAATATACAATACGTCATTTAATTATTATTTTAAAATAGGAATGTGTACACGAAATTCTTACAATTTTCAAACTAAACTAAACGCGTGTGGTATAAAAATAGGACTAACCCGATCACTAGGACGGTACCTTAACCACTATATCAACAAGCTACATGAAAAATATTGTCTGTCCGTGTACGTGAAATCTTTAACAGGAGCACCCATCATTCGTTAATTTTCGGTTCCTAATCCAGGTGATGCTTCGGTGTTTTTATTGTCGGTGGACAGCAGATGGGCTTTCACTCCTGGCGGTCGGAGACCAGGGCCATAGACATGGCCACTGCAAAGCATTACTGTATGATGACGACTTGCTCCTGCCAGTCGGCGCCATAGCTGCCCCGTGATGCATTACTGTATCATTTCATTAGTAAATCTGGTGTAACACACACAACAGCTGGAGATAAGATCCTCAGTATGTTACTCTGAGGAATATCCGTGTAATGAAAAATATTATTAATTATTTCCCAAAAATTCTAGTCAAGCTTATTAAAATGTTCGGAATTAAAATGCACGCCGCTGCCATATCCATCATTAATTGACATGACGGTTACTTTTATGGTTATTTTGTGATCATTTTATTTTATATTTTTATTTTTACCTTTGTTTTATTATTCACTTAATTTTGCTAATTTCAAATGTAAAAGGATTATTTTAATGATTTTATTGATGATTTTTATTTTATTGATATTTTTCACAACAAAACTTTGTATTACACACACGTTGGGCTATTTTCACAAAATTAAAATAATCATTATATTAATCCAAAAACGTCACACACGCGCATGGTGTTATACAGTATTGCTAATCTTTCGCCAGGCGGAGTCGTATGGCAGACTCGACGTGTCAAGTTATCGCTGGATTGTGTTTGCTTCGGTTACACTAATTGGTTAAATTAAGATGTACTGTCCACTTCGTTTTTCATGAAAATAAATCATTATTAAAAACATTTAAAAATATATTTTATAGGAACATCGTTAGTAACCATATGGCAGCGAAGTGGTCTGTCTAGCAACAAGCAAGCTGATTGCTTTCTGCTATTATGAAAATAATTTTGTGTATTAAAGTATGAATTATTTTATATATTTTAAGTTTATCCACAGTTTAAAATGTTTTACACTTTTCTTTTATCCGTGACTACTTGTATAATCCGCGGATAAGTATATTCGAAATAGCGCTCATATTTTGTATTGGTTGTTCAATACCAACGTCGTCCATTATTCTCTGTTATTTATGATATTGCATAAATATAATAAAATTAAGAATCAGTTAAAAAAAAAACACGTTATTGCATTACAAATTTATAACAAGTTGCAATGGGAAAGAAACCAAACTTTAAAACATCTTTTTATTGATGCATTTTATGCATAAATTATAAAATGCACTTTAACTTAGACAAACCTGATTTAACAGTAAGTTGATTATTTATTAAAAAAAAAAACGAATTACCGCTTCTTCATTAAAATAACATAAATTTCCTGTTATCGTATTTCTAAGATTAATCATGGTTGCATAAATTTTAATAATATAACGATACAATAAATACATTAGTTGAAAGTTTTTTTAAATGTTCTTAAAAATGGCAGAATTAAAAATACTGGTTTATTTTTGTTTGAGGTGATAATAATATTTTACGATCAAGTGCATAATTAAAAAAATATATAAATTTATTGCACCTAAAATGTATTTATTTTGAAAACATACAAATTATTTAATTAACTATATGTACATAGTAAATGATTATTAAAATTCAAAAATATAATAATAAGAAAAGTAACAATCCAATAAAATAAAAAACCTTTTAGTGCGAGCGCACACCAACGACTTTCTCGCGTAAGACAGCTTTGTCGTGATGACGAGGGCCAAGAGAGTGTACGGCAGTGCGCACACTGACGACAAAATTTTTAAACGATAGAAGAGTCGATGGCGAACTGTCATACGACTGTTTTGTCCTCGAGATGCATTTGTAGTTGTCGTAACCAAGTCTCCAGTTTTTGTTCATGTTTCGATACCTATTGTATCTTCTTCAGGAAACAATGTACACCGAAATTAAAAATACAAGCGTAGATAAAAACAAATCTATAAAGTGGTGAATAAATAAGAACTAATATGAAAACAAATTTATCAGCTTTTCATTCCACGGTTAGTAGATTAGTTAATGTTCCTTTATCCATAAATAACTTTAACATAGAATTAAATATTTTTAAACAAATTGCAGTTAATAATAGTTATAATATTAAATTAAAAGATAATTAGTTAAACAAAAAGTACAATAAAAAGTTCATCAGATCATATATTTACCCACCTATTATTAATAGTGGGAAGCAGTGGAGAAAAATTGTGTTTTTAAATAATCTTAATATAAATTCAATTATAAAAAATATCCCAAATTCTATATAACCATATTTTTACACTAATAACAATTAAAGAATTATATATTAAATAACAAGGATAAGGACGATATTAAAAAAAAAATCAGGGGTCTACAAATTAATTTGCAATGATTGCAATTATTTTTAGATAGGTAAAACTTGCAGAAATTTTGATATTAGTATTAAGAAGCACTTGAGATACCTAGATAATAACTATTCAGAATTTTTTAGTCACTTTTGGAAACAAACCATTCTATTGATATTAACAAGGGTTTAGAAATTATACATACAAATACTAGGGGTTTACAATTAGATAAATTTGAAATTTTAGAAATAAGAAAAAGTACTAATAGTAAGTAAATTATTATAAATAACCAAACCCTGTTTGCTAATAGTCAACTTTTAAATTTGTTTTCATATTATTACTTATTCACCACTTTATAGTTTTGTTTTTATCTATGCTTGTATTTTTAATTTTAGTATACATTGTATCCTGAAAAAGCTACCATAGGTATCGAAACATGTAGAATAATTAATAAATAATGATTTAAACAAAGTGTTTTGTCTAATTATTTGAATAAATATATGTTTATGAGAAAATAACATATACAAAGTAGTATGGTACAAATTGATTACTACAATTTTTAAATCGTTAATAATTTCAGAGAATGATAAGCCAAAAGAAATCAAATCGATGATTCATAGTAGAAACCGCTGTTATTTTGTCCATAGAGCAACTCTTGTCTATCAAATCAAAAATTACTATCAACCTCATAAAAATACGCAAAGCTGTTAAATATGCATGTAAGCCTCGAAAATAAATTTAATATTTTTGAAAGAAACATTCTCTTTTAAAAATAAATGGGTCTGTGAAAGATAATAAGATCAGTAGCGCAACCTATTCACATCAATTCAGGCTTAAAAGATCTTTGTTTTGATTATATATTTGATATAATATTCTTACTATTTTCAAACTAAACTAAACGCTTGTGCTATGAAAATTTATTTATTTTTGTAGCATAAAATAATACATATGAAAATAAAAGTAATTACTTTACTACTATGATCTGTTCTAAAGCAATTACCTGTACAGTTTTTAAAAGTTGTAATTGTTAAGGTACAATAATACAATGTACAAGTGTAAGGTACAATAATGTAATTGTTAAGGTACAAGTTATAAAATGTTATGTAAAAAAGTTCAATCACAAGTTATAAAATGTTCTTGTAAAATAAAATAAAAAGATCTTTGTCTATCATATAGTTGGAGTCAAAAAGTGTAGGTAGTTAGGTTAGCGCAAATGACAAATTAGTTTCGTTTTGCTTTCTACCTAAATCAAACAACCACTTTGTTATTTTTGGTGTAAAATCGTTAATCACTTTAGACCCTCTAAGGTCTAGTGGGAATTTATTAAATAAACGCAATGCACAAAACAAGAAAGTTCGTTGACCAAATTTGGTACCATTTTTGGCACTGAAAAATAAGATTTTGCTCCTAATTTCCTTTGGATCGGATCGTGGATGTAATTTTTTTTTTTTTTAATAGCTTTAGGATTGATCTGGTAAATAGTTGTCTTATATCCAAAACTTGAAAGGATTTAAAGAGTTCTTCAGGGTTATATCTAATTGTCTCTTGTTAAATAGGGCTAACTTGATGACCTGGATCGAGGCTCGAACCCCCGACCACTAGATCACTAGGCGAGCGTCCTAACCATTAAATCATTGTTGTATTAATAATAATCCGGAATATAGATGCATGTTTACGAATTGTATATCGGGCAAAGTTTTTCAATGAACGGTGAAGCCATGCATTAGCACTAGTAGTAAAATATAAGTATGCAGAATTTGATCAAGAATCATTATTATATTAGACTCGGTAAATAAAGTGTGATTGTCTAAAGTACGGATGCATAATTTATTATAAAATCCATTGATTCAACGATACTCGCAAAGAAACAGGATATTTCTCTCTTGACTTTCAAATATAGATGTAAATATGTAACCATAAATTTAGCAGTTGGGTTTTCCACGATTTTATGCCTTTTTTTACGTTGTAGTTTTATTGTATCACTGACACAATTCAAACACGATCGCTATCAGATATTAGTCGTAAATCTAAATATGAATGTTATGTACACATATTTAGTACTGTGAAATCACTTTATTAGCACTTGTATGGAATGTGAATGGTGAGAAAGGTAATCAATTAATCATATAATACGTAATATAATATAAATACTCGTTTTCACATTCATGTCCTTAAGCAGGATCACATTCTCCGCACGTCCTATTAATACACATATGTTTCTCTGATGTCTGGAATGTTGACAACTGAAGTGATGATTTATTAAAAATTAATTGAATATTCATTCATACCATACTATCATTGACATCAGTATTTATTTATTTAAGTTCTGCTTTTGTTTAACAACCCATTATTATACAATAAAATATTTTAATATAAATGCAATATAAGTGGAATTTTTTTTTACAAGGAATGAAAAATAAATTAATGCGTATTTACGAATTTACATTTCATTTAAAATCTCCGCGTAAATAAAAAAAAAAACTGTTTTTCGAGTTGAGTAAGAAAAAAAAATCGTTCAAAAAAATATTGAATATCTTGTAATTTATATTTTCTTTAGGAAAATTCAAAAATATAAAATTTACACGCATATCACGCGGATAGCAAAAAAATTGTACAGCTAGAAAGATATTCGAAAACTAGTATTTAGTTTCCAATGGTAGCCATTTAATGTTATATATATATATATATATATATTCATATTTTTTGTTCATCGTAGATCACGTTATTCATATTTTATGAGAAAATTATGTATTGACCTTAATGTTTCTCAAAATATGTAAATAAAGTGTGTTCAGTGGAAAAAATTCAAGATTAAATTGTACTTGCACGTAAACCATCAGGGTGAGGTAAGTGGGAGGAGTATTGCTCGACGCGTGTAATTTGCAGGTTTGCCAGTCGTAATGAGTCACTGGTCAGAAGCGCACCGCGCGTTTGGGGTTGAGCAATATTTAAAGTGCGGTGATTCATTGATTCTTGCGCGTCGCGCTTTTTGTACTTACTTTAATATTCGACCAATAAGTGATGAGACGAACACGTAACTTATCTGGTGTTGAGTTCAAAAGTTCAGACAAAAAGGAACAATGGTTAACCAAACTCCTCCAGGACCATCAACGTCAGCAGCGACAACAAAATACGCGGCTAAAGATCGACGTGAAATTATGCGCAATCCGCATAAATCGATAAGGAAGATTTCAGCCTGTACTGCAATAAAAAAATCAACAGTGCTCGTTATTTTGAAAAATAATCTACAGTTTCACTCACACAAACTGCAAATCGTGCAGTTTCTCAACGAAAATGACTATTATTTACGTGAAACCTTAGCGAGAACAATGCTTGAACATTTTGGAACAGCACGAACTCTTGGAAACATATTATTTACTGACGAAGCATATTTTCATATAGATGGCTATGTTATTAAACAGAACATGAGATACTAGTGAACCGACAACCCAAAGAAACGCACTAAAAAACATTTGCAATGTTCAAAAATGAAAGTATGGTGTGCAATTTTGGTCCGAGGGATAATTGGCCCTTATTTTTTTAACCAGTGAGAGAGTCACTACTGACATGTAATGCCGAATGATTGACGAGTTTTTGGTACCACAATTGCATCTGTTTCCTTCCCGGGTTCAATAACAAAACACAATTTCAGTAAGAAGGGGCTACTCTACATACAGCTAGAGTTTCAATGGAGAAGCTGAATTAATTTATTGGGGATTTTTCCCAATAAATTAATCAGCAAGTACGGAGACATACCCTGGGCACTTCGGTTACCGGACCTTACACAGTATAATTTTTTTTTTGTGGGGATATCTTAAATCGAGAGTTTACAGCTACAATCCTTTAACAATTCTGGCCCTACAACAAAATATCCGCCGTGAAGTTACTGCCGTTGAACCAATATTTTGCTCTCGCGTGTTTGCAAATTTAAGAGTCCGATTGCAACAGGGTCTTGAGAGAAATGGACGGCATTTAGACGATATTGTTTATAAAACGTTAAATCCGCATCGTAAAACTCCATTTAGTATAAATAAATAATGAGAATAACATTGTATTTTTTTTTTATTTAATATTAAACTTGAAAATTATCCGCTGGTCACCTTTTATTATGAGAAAGATTAACTTCAATACATTACTTTATATTAAGATACCAGAGGCGGATTTGGATTTTCCGAAGTCTCAGGCGCTAAATAATTGTAAGGCCTCTATCTGATATAAAAATTTTGTAAAATAATTACATAGACGTACACAGTATAATTTAAAATAAGTCAATTAAGTTTTAAATATTAATAATTATAAACCTATAGGTATATTATGTACTTTTCTAGACACTCGATTAGAAAATGAATTTATTGAATCACTGTTGTCGATATCTTTAAGAAAATCGTTTTTAATAAATTAAAACTCTTATATCTTAAAAGACTTATTGTACTTCTCAAATAATGAAACTCAATTTTTAGATGATATTCTGTATTATTTTGTTAATACATTTTTCAAACGATTTTTATTAAATCACATAGAATGAGATATTTTTTAGTCTTTTCGATATCTCTTAGTGTTTTAAGGCCTCCAGCTAACGCCACAAATATATATTGCCAAGCATAAGTCCGTCACTGTGTTATTCTTAATTTTCAACATCCATCAATATGAACCTTGAAAAAAACTTTTAGTGCCAAAAACAAAATTAATCTGCGCGTTAAATAATTCTGAATATAATATCTTATAATTTTTTTTAATATAATCATTAAAATATAAAAACACTAATATTAGTAAACGATTGATTTGTCGAATCACATATTTGTTCAAATTACGTAAATACAATACGCCGTGCATACATTAATTAATCTGTGTGCGGTGGGTTTTATATATGTATGTTTGTCTTGTTCAATATTTGTATATCACCAACAAGGAAACTAATAGACGCACACTGTCTATATTTGAGCTCAAAGAGAAAACCGTACAATATTATTTGATATGTAAAAGGAAATGATTTATAAGCTTTACTGTTAAAAAAATTACTAGCTACTAATCATTTTACAAAAGAATTTTTTTCAATTTTCAGACAATTTATTCGAGTTATACTGTTGCACAGTGAACAGCTTCATATATTCTCTGAACTGTTTTGAGAGCTGTTGCTCCCATATCAGTTCCATACAGCAAGGAAACTTGTTTTTTTTGCGAATTTAGATATATGTTGTTCACTGTTCTCGAGCAGTTTATTTTGAAGAAATAAATATATAAATAAAATATATATAAAACATAATTTAATATCATAATACATTCAAAAGAAAGATAAAAAATAAAACAACAAATTTAACAATGCAAAATATAATAGATATGTAAAAGGCAATAGAATATAGAGTGAACACCTAATAAATTATTAGTACAGTAAACAAAGTAAAAAGATATCTACACGACCATGTAGGCTTTTTGTAAAAAGTCTACATACGAAAAATAATGTGTTGTCGATGTCCCAAGGTACCGGCGAGCACTGAGGGTCACAGGTGACTCACCCCTTTGACGAGGAGTCCTTTATTGGCATAGTTGAGTTCCAAATCACCACATTTTAGTAGCCATTATTAAGTAATATTCTCCTAGGAGTAATTATATTTAAATACCATGAAAACGTCAATTTGATTATTCGATTTCCTGCGGGTGTAAAACAAATTAAATTGTGAAAAAAAAAATTGTATTTCGTCATTATCATATTCAGTAGTTATCATATTTGTTCATATAAATATAAATAAATAAATCTTCTACGGTACTGCATCCTAGGGTGAGATTTGGTTTCAGATCTCTCTCCACCCTCTTATCATCCGGCTCCAGTCAGCTAACCCTTTCCTCGGTATGCCTCAAGGTCGCTTTTACTGAGGTATTCACTTGGTCACGATCTTTGGTCTCCTGTCTTTATCATCTGGCATTCTTTCAACACGGTCAGCCCATCGCAGTCTTTAGAACCTACAAAATCTTAATAAATAAATAATATACATAAAATGCATTTTAAAATTTATTTTTAGTTCGTTAATTAATTTGGTAAGCTTATTTTTAGCCGTATTGAGTCAAATTAAATTTGTCACGAAAACAGATGACGATCAAAAGAGTCGGAGCCGCGAGCTGTTATTAGACTGTGCTGAAACGGTCAATAAATTAATGATATCCGGAGATGAAATTTCAAAATCCATAGCGGAATAGCTTAATGAGCGACCAAGCGCACAACCCGCCCACCGCCACTCAACTTCCTACGGAACCGACACGTGAAGCACCGATCCGTCTATTTACACAGCCACCGTGAACATTGTGCTTATGTTGTATAAGGCCCGCCTGTATAAGGCCGTATGTAAACATTGCGTACAATAGTTCAATGGATTTCTGTGCGCACACAATGCCGACGTACTTCAACAGGCGAACGGACGTGGTCCAGTCATGGTTTGTAGCCGGTGTGATAGTTTATTGAACAAGTAATAATAGTCGTGATAAACATTACAACTTCATTAATTTTGTATTTCATGAACTGTACTCGATATACTTGTTGCACGTTCCAAACGGTTTCTGAAAACGAATCATTTCAAAAAACAAAATACTTTTTTTTTTGTTTTATTTAAATAATTTTTATTTGAGTAGCTTGTTGGTGTAGTGCTGACCTGGTGATCTAGTGGTCGGGGGTTTGCGCCTCGTTCCAGGACACCAGCAAGTTAGTCCTATTTTCATAGCACAAGCGTTTAGCTTAGTTTGAAAATAGTAAGAATATTGATGTGACGTGTATTCCGTGTACGGCTCCCTATTTAAAAAAATAATAAAATAAGTATTTATTTTATTGAATAATACGAGTAATTAACAATGTCTGTTATATACTAGTATGTTATTATTTGGTTGATATATAGGCGGTCCTCGACTTTCGTAAGTAATTGGTTCCGGAAATATAGCAATGTAAAAAAACATGGAAAAGTGTTTTTTAAATATTTATTTTAGAATGATAACATATAAGTAAATAATACTTTATTGATTAATAGTTGACGTTTTCTCTTTAAATTTATCAAGACTTGGTTGAACAACGTTTTTTTATTTCATTTCTTGATAAATAATTCTGTAACATACTGTATATTTTTCTATTGCCCTTCGTACATGAGATATACGCTCTTCATTGGGATCAAATTCCTCCATGATGGTCAAAAATTTATCAAGATTCATGAAGATTTCGTTCATATTCTTGTTCATCAAAATCTTAACAGTGAGTTCATTATCAGCTTCTTTTTTTTCTTATCCTTCATTTTGTAGTTCATTAATCTTTTATAGATTAATCAAATCTTTATTTGACAAAAGTTCTGAGTAAGATTCCATTAACTCATTAATTTCTTCGTTGTTGACACGTCCTTGGCCAAGTACGTACGTGCAGGTATCTTTTACCAAAATAATCCTGTCTTGTTCATAAATAAGCTTTTATCCTGATGTATTATCATTTTTTTTAATGTAATGTATTTAACTGTCAAGTAATAACTTGCTTATTTGATTTATTTAGATGTGAAACAATTTAATTATGACGAAAAAGGAAATTAGTTTTGGTTTCGCAAATCTACTGTCCTCAATTTTCAATCGTAATATTTGAGTCTTTTCTCATAAAGTGTTATCTATACAAAATTAATTTTGTAGAAATAATAGGCATCTTTAAATATACTATATGAGACTTGTCGATAAAATACTCCATAATTTCTTAAAAAATATGAAAAACATCACATTATAGATAATTAATCTAAACAAATTTTGAAGTGTTAATACATAATATCTAGTACTTTTCGAATTTTAATTAGGTATAAATAAATTTTTCGTCCAAACTAAATGAATTTAAAAAAGTATTATGCAAAATTAATCAAATATGTTATAGACCTGTGCAGATACATGCGAGCGCCGCATTCTTAAGAATAATTTATTCCAATCCACAAAGTTAAGAACTCTTAACCATTATTCAAAACTTAAGTATGCATTTGCGATTAATCTTTATGTTAACTAGTTAGTTTACGCGTACCATCCAGTGTTTTTTCTATGGTCTTACAAGCCTTATTATGTATAGATATAATCAAAAGTGTATCTATAGGCTCTGGTATGCTAATTATGTAAAACTTACAAATAAATATTTTTAAAGTATATCAAATTATTGTAACATAAATAAGGTTTTACTTAATTACCAAGTATTTTAGAAAAATATCTTAAACATAATACGTACGTATTAGTAATTCTTGAGGGAGTGAAGAGGCCGATAGACCGCTCTAAAACCTGCTGAACTGATAAAAGCGTCAAGCGAAAACATCACATGAAAATACAAATAAAAATGAGAGACACTTGTGAATAGAAAATGGCTGATTAAGATTCTTAAATATTATACTATAATTGTTTATAATTTTTAATTGTTTTCTAAAAATTATGCCAATATCCCTCAATTATCCGGCATCAGTATATAAACTATAACTGCAAAAAAATAGCTTCAACATCCGGTTATAAATTGTATGCTGAAAATAATTTCGTACCTCCCACTCATGTTAACTCCTTTTACCATAAGTTACCACCATAGTTTCTTACATAACCTTCAAAAAACTGGTTCCATTTGTGATTTTCTTTATTTATTAAAATTATTAATTCTGGACTTCATTTTATACGAACATGCACATTAAATCTGCTAACATTAAATAAGTATTGATTCAATTTAATAGGTTATAAATTAACGATTTTCATTTTCGCATTGACGCGACAACGAAATAAGTGTGGTTTGTTTTGACCATTGTGAATAATAAGTTAATTTAATGACCTGTGAAATAAAAAATAAAACATAAAAATATTAAGTATGTTTTCAGACGAAGGAGTACAACAATACCAGGCAATTTGATGGACAATAATCAAATGTGGATAACCTTGTAGATACAATGGAATAAAAAAATCTCACATAATATCGTAGATAATATTTTGAAGGATTAACGTAGAGAAAAATTATTTGCTTTGATTTATACAGACACCACTTGTAATATGGCTGACCATGTTGCAAAAATGCCAGATGACAGGACACTAAAGGTCATTATCGATTAGATACCCCAGTGTAAGCGACCTAGAGGTAGACCAAAAAAGAAGGGGGCTGACTGTGTGAAAAAAGACTGAGGCAGGTTGGGAGAGTCTGGGAACTGGAGAAGAATGACCAGGGTTGGGAGTCGATGGACAAAATCCCATTATTTGAAGTAGTACCGTGAAAAAAGAAAAAACTTGTCAAAATAGGGTTATAGAGAATTGAGGTTTTTATTAGAGACAAAATCTTCGTACTATTTAACTGTGTACTAAGGGAAAAAATTAAAAGAGTTTTTCTAACGGTTACAAGTTTTCTTTCGAAAATAATAAAAAACGTTCAGCTTTTTATTTATTGCACTGTAATCGATAAAATAGATTTTTAGTACAAATTAAATTAATTAATTGCAAAGATATATAAAAATAATTTACTCATAGAAAAATATTTAGATAATACCGGGATTAAAATAAAGACAATTTTTGGGATGCGCGTTTACTATTTTTTCTATAGCAATCGAATACATTTTCGACAAATTTTAACTTATGCTTTAAGCACTAATATGTCAATTGGAAATATTACAGAATATAAGTTACAGAATAAATGCAGCCTCACAACAAAAATGTGTTCTCCTTAAAAATTGATTTTGCACTTATATACTCTATGTATAATGTTCTTGTATTTATTTTGAAAATATTCAAAAAAATATCTTCAGAATTTATAAGAAAAATTGATGCAAATGTTCATGAGCACGAACATCATTCAAGAGGAAGAGATAGACTGAAACTGCCATTCAGGAAGAAGGCTAAATCTCTGAAATCGCTGTTGATGATGAATACTTTCAATGAAATGCCAGATGTCATAAGAAAGGAGGAGAAATTTCATAGATTCAGAATGAAACTAACCAAATATAAGATAAAAATATACGTTATAGTCAAAATTAACATTTTGATGCAGTTTATATTAAAACATATATATAACGTATCTTCTTATCTCATATTTTCTTAGTTTCATTCTGAATCTATGAAATTTCTCCTCCTTTCTTATATCAACTGGCATTTCATTGAAAATAATCATCGTACTTATATATCACCGATTTCTGATATTTAGCCTTCTTCCTGAATGGCAGTCTCAGCCTATCTCTTGCTCTTGTATGATGTTCGTGCTCATGACTACTTGCATTAATTTTTCTTATAAATTCTGCAGATTTTAAAAACAAATACAAGAACATTATACATACAAGTATGTAAGTGTAAAATCAATTTTTTAGGAGAACACATTTTTCTTATATATTTACATAATTATATTATATATATAATATGTATGCACTATATTAATAATAAATAAAAAAATCAACATTTTGAATTGGACTCCATAGATAGTCCACATAACTGGTTAACCACCTGTTTTAATGCAGATGACATAAATATGTTCAATAAATCTCGTAGTTACAAAAAAATAAGTTTAGCAATGACAAATATGTAAATGAACAATAACAGTTAAAAATATTATTAAGAATATATGTAGATATGTCATTATATCATTAAATTCTTTCAGCACCGTAGATGTGTGTTTATTTATCTAAGCATTATAAAAACTACTTTAACAAAATCATCTCAAAAATATAAAGCTTTAAGTCACCCCGGAAGATCCTTGGCGCAGTGTGTATGACATATTGTCACATGTTAACATGTTCCTCGAGTATCTATAAAAGTGTCAGAAGAAGTTATAGTCCCCTTTGAGAAAGCCTTATTATCCGACCGTGGAGGTTTTCTCACGGGATTCATGACGTAACGTACGATTTAAATATTCCAAAAACAACTTGAGCATAAAATTTTTACAATAAAATACTGACAATAAGTGTTTGCCAGAAAAATAAATCACATGTTTAATTACTTATACATCTGTATCCGGATTCAATGGATCTGATGACTGGATCGTCGAATTATTTCAAAGTTATAGGTACGCGTTAAATCAACACCGAAGTAGTAAATATTCTTCTAGACTATAAACTTGTATAACAATGTTTGTATTTCACTATGTCGATTAAATGTGCTGAAAATTAAATTTTTTTTTTTTAATGTTCGATATAAATTAAAGCGGACAGAAAATTAGCTAAATGTAAATGCATTCGACGGCAGAATCTCATATTATATAGGTATATCGTATTAAAAATGGTGATTAGAGAAGATAAAATACTTCACACTTTTGTCCGGATGTTTCTTAATTACATCCACATCTCTTGCTTCTTAATCACATCCATATCTTTCAAACACACTCGTCTTCTTATCATTACGACTTCTCTTTTAACATTAATTTCCTTCACGTCATTTTTTTTTTCTTATTAGTTCATTTACTCATTATGTTGCAGGTTCATAATTCTCGTCAGTGACATTTTAGATAGGATTACTTTTCTTTTTCAAGGCACGATATGCTTATACATAATTTAACCGATACTACTAATATTGTATGACCTCACAGCCCATTGAGTCTTTTTCAGATGTACAACTCAACGATAAGTGTCTCTGTCCTGGGCCATTCCACTCCTCTCGGAGACAGAAACATAGAGCACCTCTAGATCTCTCCTTATTCTCGTATTGTTGCTCCATCTCAATCAAGGGGGGGGGGGGGAAACCAATAGGTACTAGGACAGGAACCATGATGTCTACATAGTGGTGCATCCAGACACGTGCGCGACGATCGGCGATCCATGAATCTATCATAAAGATCGAACAACATCCTAAATAATATTTTAAGCACCTCAAATATCCTTCATTCGCTTCATAAATAATAAAAATATCTGATATTTAGGAAACATTCGAATTATTTGTTACTTCACAAGTACAAAATAAAATAACAAAAGGTATTCAGATAAGCCAATTGCGTCTCTTGATATTATTTAACTCATAACTATTTTAAGGTTCAATCTTTCTCATGAACATTGTTTAAAAAACACTTGCGACATGGTTATACTTTAAGTTAATTATTCAATTAACTTGCCGTAAAAAAATGCGACCAATTTCCAAACAGTTAACACTGCAAGAGTGCCCTTAAATGTCAGATACTTCATTGCGGCCGTTTTTTGTAGTGTCACTAAGAGACTGCAATAAAAGCGAGTGTCAAAAATGCGGTTGCATCGCCGAAAGCAAGTACGAGTTAACCAGGCGAAAGAAAAATTGACATATAATAAAACGCTCGCAATGGGAGCCATTTAACGGCTATGGGTGAAAATGTATCCAGAAAATTGTCGTTGATGACCATCATTTCGTTATATAATGTTACACAACATTGGCGCGGTTTTTAAATTATTCTTTAAATATACTAGTTTAGTGAAGCGTATCAACACTGTGTAACAGAAATGTTGGTTGTGCAATTATGGGAATACATGTGAGTTAACGGACGAATGTGTGTCGATAGATATATATATATATATATATATATATATATATATATATATACATATATATATCTTTTTAAATATTAATATATATATATATTTTATTAAAAATTATATTTTAAATGATGTAATGTAGATGGCCCAATATTCCATCCACCACTCCCGATTGAATGCTCGTTTAAAAGTTACGATTTGTATGTGTTTAAAAAGCAAAAGTTAACCAGTACAATGCAGTTACTATGAGAATTGTTATCGAAAGAGATTTTTAAAGCTGTTGACGGTAGAAAGACTCTTCTCGACCACCACTGGCCGCAATGATATTACTGCATTTCGTCCGTACTGAGAATCTGTACAGCTAATGAGAGTTTATTTTCGTGCACCGCTACCTGCTGGGTGTATTCAGCTTCGCCGGGCAATTATAATAAGAGTGAAAACGATTGACTTTCATATCAGTAAACTTCACGTTACTACGTAATAAAAAAACCATGTAAATAAAAACGTAAATTCTATTATCTTTTTCTCAATGCAAAGATTTACCGAATTTAATAAAAATACCTTTTTATAATACTTATTCTGTAAATTTGTGATATCCGTTAATTGTTATAGTTTTTAAACAATACTTTAAGCATAACTACAGTATCATACGACAGAAATTCTTGGTCTTTTATTATTACTTTATATTTTAAAATGACGACAGATTCTATTATATATATTATTTTTTTAAATCACATCCTTCAATTTAATTTTTTTTTTATATGTAAAAATTATAATTCTCTGACTTTCAAGTGCCTATGGATAAACGACGCCACAAGCCACTGGTCGGGAGTCATACCTTAATTCCTCGGGCGGACATGACATCCAATCAGCGGCGATGAGAGAAAGCTCAAAGGCTGGTTAATTCAATCAGCATCATCAGAACCATCCAGCAGAAAAAAAAATCTTGTAAATTAACAAACATACACTTGTATAATGTAGTCACAATGTAAGACATGGTAGATGGCGGTTAATTTCTTAATTTAATTAAGTGAACTAGAATTTTTTCAAACCATGAAAATATATGGAATAGCAAAAACACACGTGCTTGTGGTTTAGTAGTTACGATACTCGCCTAGTGATCTAATGGTTGGGGGGTTCCGGCCTCGTTTCAGGAGGCCATCAAGTTAGTCCAGTCCTATTTTCGTAGTACAAGCGTTTAACTAAGTTTTAAAATAGTAAGAATATTAATGTGACATGTATTCCGTGTACACATCTCTATTTCACATCTCTATTTCGCGTTAAAAATATAATTAAAGTTTTATTATTGTTCTGAAAGATACACAATTACGTTTTTGTATAAAATTAATTGTAGATACGTGTTTAATACTTTATCGTGCTGGTTTAGTCTAATAGTAAAACACTCGCTTATTAATCAAACTATTAATCAAACAGGGTTCGAACCTCATCCCGAAATACGAACATCGTCGCTGTTTATTCAGCTCCATTTAAAAAATCTAGATATTTTCTTTGACACTTTAAAAATCCTGTACTTCTTTATTTTTTTCTTAATTTTGCCGTTATTTAGAAATTAATTTAATCCTTTTTATGTAATCATTAAAAATATCATTATTACTATAATTGGAATTAATTTACATAAATCTAGAAAAACATATCATACTTCAAATAATCATGGTGACTTGTTTTGAAATAACCGTTATTTTTTTAAAATTATTAATCTGTTATGTCATTAAACAATATTACCTCACTTCCTCGGGAAACGTATCATTAAGTATTAATTGTTACTAACTTTGAAGTAACACGATAAAATAAATTCTTGTCAAGTTACGTGTGTTATAAATTTATTTTTTATTTATTTAGTTCTTAACATAGTGTATACATAAGCGCTCTTATATATGCTCTAATTTAAACAAGATTGAAGTATTTTCTTTTACTAAAACTTATCTTTTACACATTTGGTCATTTTCATTTTAAATCTATTCAATTTCTTCTCCTTTCTTATGTTTTCTGGTATTTCATTAAACAACTTCATTACACTATACATCATCGATTTCTGAGATTTGCCCTTCTTCCTGAATGGCAGTCTCAGTCTATCCTTTCCTCTTGTACGATGCTCGTGGTCATTTTGATTTGCATCTATTTCTCGTGTAAATTACACTGATCTTTTCTTATTGATGATTTTGTATATAAATACCATTATATTAAAATATATTTTCTGCTTGAAGGTCATAATATTCGGATCTTTCAGCATATAAATGCCCGTCATATCAATGTTTTATTTTTTTATCTTGCTTATTTGTCCCTTGATTTTACTATCTATATAGAAAGTTTGTTTAACAGCACCTCCAAATATTTTAAGTTAATTTATACCGCTTACCAACAGTTTGAAAGACTTATATTTACATTTAAATATATCCAAAATTCATCTATATTTGACTTTTAATCTGTATATTTCAATTAATATTGTGAAGTAAGTATTTATTCTAAAAACTTGGATGTGCTAACATTTCAGCTCTGGTATTAAACATTTTACAAACGCCACTAGTTTAAAATTCTCCGATTAAATAGAAAACACTTCGAAAGAATACTTTGTATTTATTATTGAATAAAACTATTGTTTACTTTACATGTATCCATGAATGTGATATTTAACGATCAAACAAATATATACTTACCTATAAATATAATAATATCACATTACATATTACAATTTATAGATCATTTTAATATATAATATTATGAATCTGTCAACCCACGCGCATTGACGTGATCTCACGCACATCTCACGCTTATTTTAATAAGCAATAAAACGATGATATGGATGCAGTTCTGAAAGATCTTCAGATAATTCATTATTTATTTTCCTCTTATTTCATTTTATTACAATATTGAAAACTACCGGCATGCTTTAACAAGGAAATATGGCAAGATGTATCGCGTAATACAAATCTAGAGACGTAATATACATACTTGTGTATGTGTACGTATTTTTTGACAGCTGATAAAGGTTTACATTGCGTAAGAGAGATGTAGCACACAAATAAGTATAATACTACCCTTCAAACTTACCATCGCGGCGCTTGTTGGACAAGCAGTAAACATGTACCTCTGTCAATCAAACCTACCTACCATAAAGACGCTTGTCGTATAAGTATCAAACCAGCAAACTGAAATATGCCTCGTTCAAAAAAATATTTCATCCATGTACCAATATATCATCAATTATATTTAAATGTCACCATCACTAGGCGCTTGTGAAATTATTCCAAACTAAAATTTGAAACACATTATTTAGAAAAGAATTTAAAAGATTGTTTTTTCGAGGCGCGTTTTAGATATTTTTTTTAAAGAAACACAACATCATTTTTATAACACTTTGCTTTCTACTTCGCTCGCTACACACCTTAAACTACTTCTTAACATAGTCGCCGCCATTATTAAGGCACTAGTCATAACAAGGCACCAATTATTGTATACTTTTGTCATAGAACGACGCCGCCTGGAATAAAAACTGTCTGTATTCCGACTTTGAGTTCATCGTCGTCATCAAAACGCTTACCACCAAGAAACAATTTCAAATGACGGAAAAGATGGAAAATGCGGGCTGACATATTGTCTTGAACATTTCAATCATTCACTGCAAGATGGCCACACTATGTGAATGTCTCTAACGTTGCGTGTGGTCAGTCAAAAGATGAAGGAAGCTATTGCACATGCGCAACATCGCAACTGCAGCACCACACCGGAAATATCTAGCAACGGTACTTACTTAAAAAACGCGCCACGTATAATAAAATCTATCTTCTTAATCGATAAATAAAAGTATGTATGCTGAAGTGATCACTAAACTATTTTAAAAAATTGTCAAATTTGTTTTTCTTTACAAATAAACAACCTATTTTAGACAATTTTAAGTGTCAAACGCCAACTAAAGTAGCTATAATAATGAAAATGATTGTCAATTGTTAAAATATATATATATATATATATATATATGTTTAAATATCCATGTACTATCTAAGACCTTATATTGTAGAGCACCAATGGATAAAATGTCATAATATCAAAAATACTTTCATACGTGCCGTTAATGTTCAATTGCAACAATTAAAGCTTTAGTCACAGCTTATGTAAAAAAAAGAATTTTTATTAAGAGATCTTCTAAAAGAAAAAAAAATGAATGCACAGTTCATGGATTGATAACTATTGCGGTTTAATTATATATATTATTAAACTATCATTAAAAATGTCTTCATTTTTTTATTCCAATGTGATTTGTCAACATCTTACTCATACATTCTCTCAGATGTACGATATATTTAATGTTCGAATCATTTCGTCGTAATAAGTATTGCTTTATTCACATTATCAGTCATTATTTTTCTTTGTCCTCGCTATTGTTTCGTCATCGTTCTGTTGTTTCACACGTCGCATTTATGCGCATTATCAGATACAGGCTTAGAAATAATCCTACAATAGTTTCCCTAAAGAAGCCAGATTCAGGAAGATTCTTAATCAAGGCTGCGTATTAAAAAACACCTTACTCAAAATTCATATAGCTTTTTAAAAAATATATTATAAGAATATTTAATAACCGCCGATCCTTGGAGCCAGCGTCCCAATTCTACAGGCTGTCGCACGCACCATCATAAACAATCAAAATAGTTTATTTATGCAAATAATTATTAAAGATATTTGCAATTTGCAACTCATTTACGAGCGGATAGAATAAAATATGGCATACGGGCATAAAACATATTTAGTTATAGATTTATGGTCGAGGAGAAGGAAGTCATTGGAGATTTTAATTGAAAATAAAACCGGCGTCATCAATTATCGTTTCCGAAAGTGAGGTTATAGCCGCGGGCGAAATGCGAGACCGAGCCCATGTGAAGATGCTCCTACACGGGAGGTCTTCAGCTGTAACGAACTATTGGGCCCTCCAAATTCTTAACAAAAAAAATTTACCAAAAATTAAAAAAAATAAGCCTATCAACGATCTGACGCAGAAACTCCAATCAATCAGTTTTTGTACTTCCAGAATAATTCTTCAATTTTTTCTATCAATAATTATATACTCGTATTAATATACAGTGTATCCCAAAAGTCTTTTGGTTCATTCGCTGCACCAACGAACGAGCGGGAGAGGGGCAGGGGGTATGCCTATCGTTAGCTGCGTCCTTGGGAATTCAGTTACTATGGAGCGTTTCCTTACCAGTTGTTCGTGAAATTTTCCCTGGAAAATTAATATCCCGAGGAGGTGACATAAACTGGCATCCACGTTGCCCCAACATGACACCAATGGACCTTTTCCAATGAGGCTACTTTAAATAAAAGTTATATAGTAGCAATCCACCCTCTCTGGATTAATTAAAAGAAAATATCCGAGAAGAAACGGCAGCGATCTCTGAGAACACGTCCCGAGCAATTCGCAGAAATTTTGCCTCCCGTGTAGAAGAGTGCCAGCGAAATAACGAATCACATTTAGAAAACATCATTTTTTAGAAATAAATTCCAGAGACTGTACTTAAATGCAAAACAAACATTTTTTTATTAAACCCATCCATTATTTTATTACAAAATTTTTATTATATAAATATGAATAATTAATATTTCAGATTAATTTTGTGATACTAAAATTAGATCAATGCTTAAAATTATGAAACACTCGATTCTTTGCCATTTGTTTCATTGGGAATATTTTCATAACAATAAAATTACTTCATATTTAAAAAAATTATTGTCAATATTGCATTACTATTTAAATTTTTTTTTTAAAAGATTCCTTATACTAACTAAATAAATAAATATATTATACATAAATTTTGTTTGTTCTTGGCGTTTTTTAAATATAGTGGTATTGAAATTTTTGGATCAGAATTGGAGTCACTAGCTGTAACTCGACACAAGAGAAGGAAATATTTTGATAATTAGAAGGTCCGAATCGTAAGATGTCTAGGCACCATCAAAGGTATCTTATGCGTTATTTTATCTTCCTTCCCTGCTAGCACCTAAGCAGAGTTAATATTTTATTAAGATTTATAAATATTATATTACAGGAAAATTTCACACATGAGACAGTCATCCACTAGCGGCATCGTGTCTTATTATCATAACACAAATTGATTTGATTTGAAAATAGTGAGCATTAAAGTAACGTCACATTTTTAGATCCAAATTTGGGGATCTTTTTTGTTTATGAATCACGTTAATAAATAATCATTATAAAATCCAATAATATTATAACAGATAGCAATTTAACCTTTAAAAGTAATCAGTACATGTATAGTAAATATGAATAATAACAGTGATCTAAGGAAGCAACATTAATATTATGTACATATTTAAGTTATTTTCTCTGCAATATTATCTTACTGTATATAAACTGTATTTATTTTCTTCATCCATAATAATACATATGTTTTATGGCGCTTTTTTAACGATTGGCTCCAGAAGGATTTTTTTCCTAAATTTTTTAAACAATAAAAAAAATGTTGTACCTTATTTTATAAGATTTATTATACACCCTAACTAGGTTTGAGCCTATTCTAAAATGTTTTTTTTTCTGAACGGGTCGTGAATAGCACAGACACGAGCCTACTTCCCCAATCCCACCTTTTATTTCACACCTCTCTTGCACTACATATTCAGCCTTTCTTCGCAAAACATGTTTACGTCTACGTTTGCTAGATCCACGTAGAACGTTGGCGTATAATTTATCTCCTTCCTGAAGAATATATTCTGGTAATATATTTTATACTTGTCTTAAGTCAATAAAGAAATGACGTTGTTTTTGTAAAAATATTTAATTAGTTAAATGAGGTATCTGAATATAATAAAAATAATTAAATAAAAAATATACATAAAACGCATAAATATTTATTACGTTGTCTTAAAATGTATCTATGTTATTTGTTTCCTGGCTATTCTGCGTGTTTAATCGATCTATTAAGATTGCTTTTTGATTTATTCAGACCTTCACCGTAACACCGTTTTTTTGTTATTTATATCAGTATATTATTTTAATTACTAAAGGAGAATGTTGGTGGACTGTGGTGAGTATTTAATGTTGTTATTGTCACACTTCATCATTTCTTTATATTATTTCAACAGATTATTAACGTTTGAGCTTGTCGAAGCCTTCCAACAATTAAATACCTCAGCAATATTAAAGTCGAAAAGACTAAAATGGGCATGAGGAGGTTTATCGCTTCCACAGTCATCATTACCACCGACGACCCCTGAACGTGCTTTATATTTACTGGTGTGTAAAACCAGAGCTCCTAACAGCCGCAAATCGATCCCACAATAATGCGACATTCGACGATAAAGTGTGATCAGCAGGCGTCCGGGAGGTCGGCTCCTGAGTGCCACTCTTCTTGCTGCTGCCTTCCAGATACCATCTCCAGGATATTGTATATCTCTAAATTGTAACTGCTTAACAATGAACTTATGTAAACCATAAGTAGAGTTTCCATTTCTCAACCTCCTCTAGCCACACACACACACACACACACTTATTTTTCAAACAAACATGTGACTGAATGAGTAGTTATTGGGGCATATATCACTCACACCATAATATGTCCTTATGATTCATCTACCATACACCTATACAAACAGCAAACATTAATCCACAAAACATATTTTCCATAAACGCATCCTCCTTTTACGCTATAGCCAGGATATATCAAATGTGACGACTCCAGAGCACTCCGGAAGATCCGTGAGGGAATGCCAATGGGAACTCGACCCCTGGGATATCCAAAAATGAGTGAATAATGTCTGAAAGAATTATGAGTTCAACAAGAATATAGTTCTCGACCAAAAACTTGGAGGACGACTGTGTGGTCGGCCATAGACCCAAAAGGCCCCTAAAACCAACTTTAATAATATAACACCAGTAAGGTGACCAGTATTAGGATACTTTCCATGAAAGTTATATCTCGTTATGTTAGCAGCAAGTGTAATATTAAATTAGATTAGGTTATTTATTATAATTTACATTTTTCTTTGTTTTTGGTTTCACAAAAAATACAATAATTATTAATATTTTCACTATTTTCTTTTATTAAAATCAGTCATACGAAATGATGAAACAGTATTACATTGATAATATTCATAGAGTGAAAATATAAATGAAGGATGGGATCCTTTTGTTGAAATCAAATAAACTGAAATCATTGAGCAAGCTCAATCAATCAATCAAGCAACCTATGCCTTGTGCAATGTTTTCTCAATATTATTTTATAGAATGGAACCATGGACTCTTACGGTAAAAATAATAACGCGAAATGAAGCATTTGAAATGTGAATCTAGAGAACAATGCTTAAAATAAGCTGGAGGGATAGAGTTACAAATGAAGACGTTATAGTTCGGTTGAATAAAAAAAAAAGTATTTAAAACAATAAAATCCAAAAATTATAATATCTCTGACATGTGATGAGACATTGGAGAAGTAGGAGATCTTGCACCTCATAATGCAGGAAAAGATTTCTAGAAGCCCTGGAAGAAGGAGAATATTATGACTGAAGAACCTAAGGCAATGACCAGTCTACTGTAGATCTTTTCCGGGTCGCAGTGAAAAAAGTGATGATAGCCAACATCTATTGAACGGATAGGGCACAAGAAGAAGAAAAGGTTTTTGGTTAATTTAAAACAAAATACGTACGTGAATTTAAATATTTAATTAAAACAATTTTTTAAAGTATGTCTGCAAAATTCCGCTCATCATGAAAGTACCGATTATATTTTCTCTAAAAATTATAAATATTATTTTGTTTTATATTTTAAATCAAATATTATTACAAAATTAAAGTACATGTTAGATTGACTAAGTCATAGAGTAATTAATTTGATATGTGGAAGAAAGAATAACGCTCATAAAAATTTTAACTATTATTATAATGCTATAATAAAAGGTTTATTACGCCTGAATAGTTAGCGTGTGTTGCTATAGTGACACATGTATGGAGACGTTTCGACTTGTAGAGATGAATACATTGATCAGCAGGTCAAGTAAAAAAAAGTTACATAATGCAGATATCTAAATTTTTTTTCGTAAGAAATTTAGAAAAATATTTTTTTTGGTAACTGTGAAAAACTATATTAGTATTGACAGCGTTTTAATTGGCTAAGCAAACTTTCAAAAAAGGACCGGATATTGGCCGGGTCATGCACGATAATAAAGAGCATTGCTTACAATAAAGTATAACCAATCCCTTAAAATGTTTCTGCATAAATTTATCGAGTATAAGTCACACATGTTTCAAATTTTTTTTTAAATAAACCTGCCACTTACATAATGCAAGTCAAATTTGCAAGTTATAAAATATTCTAACATTATTTAGGTTCTTGTAAAACATATTTTCTTTTTTATCTTCTGTCCTATCCGTGATAAACGACTATGGACGGACGTGACATTAGACATAATTGAATAAACATGATAATTTAACTTTACTCGAAAAAAATATTCGTCAGCATCAACAAGCCCTTCAAGCAAGCAATTCTCGAGGAGTGTAACAAGTGGATGACAACAACTGCAAGTCAATATTTGACACCAGCGGGAAGAATTAGAAGAGCCAGTATCAAACATGTCTGTGAGCGGGTTTTACATGCTTGGGAAAGTATCAAAATAGAAGTCGTTCAAGAAGACAGGAATTTCAAATATGTTGGATGAGGCTGATGATGATGCAGTTTATGAATAAAGTGCCTATTTGCTCATTTACAATATTCAGTAACAGTGCTCCATATATTCAATAATAATATTTTTCAGTAAAAAAACTTTGTTCTTACATTTAGGTAAAAATACTTTAAATGCCGTAGTCAATGAAATAATGAATGTCTGTAAAAAATAAATCAATTTGAATACAAAAACTTGCGAGGGGTTTAAAATACGGAGTTTTTCGACGTTGTGTCCATTTAAAAATATTTCAATACATGTTCGTATTATACAGGACCAGAACATTGCAGTGTTTCACATGATTATATTATGATGGTTTAATAATTTGTGGACGTGTATGATAATGTGGATAAGCTAATCGTGATGAATTATGATTTAAAATGTTAGAGAGGGGAAATAGAATAGTCGATAAATTCATAAGTTGCTAGAGTCTAGCAGATGCAGAAAGTACTGAGGAGTAAATGAACTAGCACACAATAGGGATCGATTGAAAGCTAGTGACAAGGGAATGACTTTAAAAAGAATGATACATAAAATATACGTAATAGACATGTGAATTAGTAATATTTATATATATTTGCTGGTTTAAAGGTTTTTATATATTTTATTAATTCACTTTATAATACCATTTTATATAATATATTTCACCTGATCTGTTGATCATAATACAGGGTGAATATTATGTGTGATGTCCTTGGGATTGTATTATTGTGTGTGTTAATGTGTGTGAGTGCCGTATCGCCGGCATGCGCGCGTGGTATAAAGGGCGGCGCCCGGCAGGACGCGGCCTCTTTCTCTGCGTGTTCATCGACTTAACCGTTTAACCAATACTAGTGATATACCTTGTACTAAATTGTATCGTATTGTAATAAATACATAATTGTTACAATGTCTTTTTCTTGAACTTTCACATTACGCGGTGTACACTGAAAAAGTACTTAGAAGACATAACGTTGGCGCAGTCGGTTTTAGATTTTCTTGATAACGAATATTAAGGAAATAAGGAACCATTTGATTAAAATTGTTTCGCGAGGAAGCAAATTAGAAGCAAGTGGCGGATCGAGAGAAGACCAAAAAAGATCGGGATCTTCTTAGAGCAGTGATCGTCGGTGGACTTGAAATATTGCGAAAAAAAATTCCCGGTCGCATAATGTCAAAAAGTGGTGATATCAACTGGCCACCTTGATTACGTGATTTGACGGCTCCGATTATTTTCTTTAGAAATACTTAAAAAAAAAGTCTATGCCAATAAGCCAATAATAATTTCGATTCTACAGGACAATATTCGAAATAAAATTGTTGTAATATCACGCGAAGTGTGCGAGAATGTTATGAAAAATATATTATTTATATTATATATATATTGTGCCGCTGCCAGAGGCGGGTGCTTGATCAATATCATATTTTATATATAGTTGTAATAAATCAAGTAATCGATAAATAAAAATTAAATTTAAAAATGTTTTATTGTTTAGTTATATAAAAACAATATCGGCCTGGAACATAATATACACCTTGTAAATGGTTTTAAAATGTGATTAGAAAAGAAAATATAACTTTAACAGGCTGTTACTTTCCAAGCACCGAATGGACAAAGTAAATTACAATGTATTATTTTAATACAACATTACTATTTGAATTCGCTAAAAAACGCTTTTATTTCTAATTTAAATAAAATGTATAAGAACTCTATAATTAACAAGTAATTAATTCCACATTATTTCTAATGAATTTTCATGAGTTAATAATTTTAATTCATATTCAGTATTTAGTTTTTAACATACAGTGTTTTTTTTTTAAGAACATTTATGTCAGCGCGAGTTCATATTCTGAAACATATGAATAATGTAGAATATTTTTGGACTCGGGCGACTGTGCAAAAAACTTAAAATTATTACCCACTCTGTCAGGATTTTCATTAAGTTCGCTAATTGCCTTTAATATTAATTACCTCTACAGGTGTTGCATTGTTCTGACTGTACGCAATCTGTTTCATGATAATATACATATTATATTATTTTTATCATCTGCCATCTGTCGTAGTTTCTCCCTATTTCTTTAACAACTATAATATTTTTTGCAGATGTTTCCAATATATTTATGGTAAAGAAAAGATAAAGAATTTATATGTAAGTTTCTAACCATCTAGGGCATATCACGTACATAGTAAGTTAACTATTTTCCTTCAACAATATTATAGTTAATCAGATAATCAATGATCCCGTAAATGTGAAGCCATATCAGTAGGATGACCTCTTTAAAAATTTTGCCCCTTTGAAGAATAATGCGAGCGGGATGTGTTGCGTACGAATGAATTCGATAATTAAATTTAATCAAATAATACAATTGATGATAAAAATGCCAGGGAACGTAAATGTTGACACTGTTGCTTTTAAGATGTATTTGAGACGCCTTTTGATTCCGTAACAGGGATTTAGAAGAGAATTGTCATTAAACATTGTTTTTCACTACATTTCTCACGGCTATATTTCACGCCATCGTGAATATGACAATACGAATAATTTGGAAAGTTCGTAAAAAATGGAGTGACCAAATATTGCGGTTTACTAATATCCATAATTCATACTTCTCAAGATACATTAAATGATGGCGGTAAGTTCACAATCCTCAATAATAAAAGATGGACAGCGAAGATTGGTTATTGAAATAACTGTAAATCTGAAGATCCCAAATAGTCCATTTAATTTTAAATTAATATTTTACTCATAGTTAATAGTTTTTTTTTTAATTTTTAAAAAAGATTTACTTCAAATTGTTAACGGGTCAACTTATTATTTTATAAAGTCTGACTACAACGAACTCAATGAAAACAGCGAGTGATTTCTTTATCATAACCTGCAGCCTACCACACTCATATTATACGCAATTATTTCCGCAACTTTTAAACGAGTACGAAAGTGGTGGATGAATTATTGGGACATCCGATACTCTCATAGTAATCACATAAAATCATTTAAATCATAACTTTTAAAATCTTTCTGATTCGTATCCATGTAGGTATATATACATCGACACACATTCATCCGTTAACCCACACATATTCATTAAACCATCCATAACCGCACAACCAACATTAATCTTTAGTGTCGATTCCTTTAACCCCCATAACCGTATTATTGATAACTGTTTACACGAAGAGGTGGGGAAGCGGGATATAGGAAGGGTGGTAGAAAGTTGGTATGGGGACAAAACTATGAAGACTCAACCCAGAAGAACACAACTTACCTGAATTTTCTTTCTCTATCCTCAACTCTCCTGAACTTCAGAATACTTCTTCTATTATTAGCACGAAGCACTGTGATACACAATAGCCGTTTCGGCATGCACTGCAGAAAACCGAAACACACTAGCACCAATAACTTCATTACCATAGCAGGACGTTCACTTCTTGACAGTTCACAAGTCACACAGAAAAAGTCGTGCTCTAAGGTAAGATTAAAGGAAGGGAGATGGAGACATATAGGTATAGTAAACCTAATGGAGCATCCACATGCGCACGACGACCGGTGATCTGGTCCTGTCATAAATACCGAACAATAATTTCATAAACATTACAACTTTTCAATCAATATATTTACAAAAATACTAAGAATATGGTGATAATTTTCTTTTAAAATTTTTAATTTTACTTTAATTAACTAACTGTTATTTTAACTAATGTATATACTTGAAGATATCCAGAACAAGCAAAAAATCCAGCGAAGAACGCACCGTAGTTTAAAAAATGAAATATTTATTTATCGTGTATATTACAAATAAATAAATAAATGTGATGGTTAGACTTTTACCTCGTTTTTAATGATACCATTTATTTAAATAATCCGTCAATTGGTCGTGCAATTTGGAAGACAAAAAAGTTAAGGGTTCACCCCCTCTGTTGACCCCATCTTACAGCACGATGGTGCAGTGTGGGAACATGGCGTTGACATTTATTTTAGAAATGTACTCCTAAGGTGTCAAGGACGTACATGTTAATATTGCCTCATATCAAAAGCATAATTAAATCACATCAAAACTAAATACACGATCATTAATTTTAAAAAAGATACAAAAGAGTTATTAAATCATTTCCAGTGATATAAATTCTGTGGTATTTTTAAATCAATTATTAGTTAACCAAACACGAGCTAGAGTTGATATTTTTTACAAAGACCTCCCGTCGTTCAAACGTGTAACATCATTAATTAGGTGAAGTCCGTTATCTTAAACACTTGTGAAAAAATAGTGTGTTTTATAAAACTTGAAGGTCTTGATTTATCTAATGTCAATAATGTCTAAAGATCGAAATATGTTTTTAATCTTACGGAAATCGATAAAATTTGCAAAATGAGATGTTTGACTTAACATTTATATATTTTCGTTGGTAAAATGACAATTAGGTATGGGAAAACTCCAGTAAACTTTTAACCAGTCTAAAATTCTTATATTATTCCATTTCACAATCATTTTTTATTCTTTAACATTGCCCTTATCAGTTGTTTAGTTTAATTCACTACAAAAGTGCGCTAGAAATGCGAGAGATCGAGTCAAATAGCGTCAAATAATAAATCCAGTATGGAGTCACCAGCTCATTTGCAAACTGACTAGAGGCCTCTGCCACCGCTAGATAAGACAAGAAGAGAACGAAGAAAAAAATACTTATTAACCTTCATTCATTTTTTCAAATATTTTTAAATATTAATTAACACATCTGAGACCTTACTTCTGTATATAATAATTACATTGAATTCATTATGTCCACTTTATCTTCGACTAACGCAGAAAACTCTGAGGATTTTATTTTAGACGAATCTGAATATTAATTAATTTTTTTGAAGTGTATTGCATTGAATATAATCTTAAAAAAATACCTTAATTTTGAATATATTACAGACGAACATGGTCAAAAATATTACAGTTGAAAAAATGTAATATACGAGAATAGTCGAATGTACGAATATAGCGGTTATATGATATACATGTACAATTAAATTTATCCAAGACACTATTTGAATGCAACCCGCATTCGAACTGTGCTTTGAATAATTTCGATGCAAAAATACACACCTGTATTTGGCTATACGTGTATCTTTGCGTCATTAGGTAATTCAAATTTTTAATTTCTAAACGAGACGACAAGTTTTGCAAGAAATTTCTGATGTCATTGTATTTGTTTTGTTTGACGTAACATTTTGGCGAAAATGACATATAATCTTCGATAATTTCTATACTTATTTTCTGATATAGTGATCAATACTTAGCGTGGGAGATCAATGCCGTATAAAATAAAATTGATACTACAAAAACGTTTCATCTCTTCCATACAGAATAATTTTTACAGTATCACATTACTCGCAACTTTTCTTTTAACGGGTCAAATTTCATTGTCCGGTAAATTCGTGTTTTTAGATATTCTTCGAACGAAATTCTCGAAGGCCATAAGTATGACTGGTTAATAGAAAAATTGTATTTAAATACAGACGCGCCCACAACAGACTCGATTTTAATGTGCATTATAGCGTAACTTCAAACATCATCGGATACAATGGCCTTTTTTAACTTAATTCATCATTTAACGTCATTATGAATCGATAATATGTATAATAAATGCAGTAAATAATAATAGGTGTTCATTTTTTGTAACCAAATTGACCAGGTAACGTAATATATTTTTTAAATATATAATGAACCCTCGAACGACGACTGTTTGAAGGGGCGTTAGGCGTGAATCTTATTTTTAATGAATTTGTTGAGTCTTTTGATCAATGGTAAAGTTTTGCATAAAAAAATAAGTAAAAATATATTTATTTTTTTATTTATTATCTTTATTTTATTAACCACTTAATTGAGTTTTTTTTCTTTCCAGGATGTCATATCTAACTATCTAATTTTCTAATTAAGAATCTATTTTTAAAAAAACACAATTATTTAAAAAATAAATTTAGTACCTTAATATTTTATTGATATTTTTCGAAACCGATAGATGTATTTAAACTCAATTAAGTGGTTAATAAAATACAGATAAAAAATAAAAATATATGAATTTTAACCACAAAGTTAATATTGCTAATTTTAAAAGTGTAAAAAAATATTTACTCGTCGAAAGTCCATGCAACAGTAAACTAATTTTACTCTTCAATATCGCATGGTAAAATCCTAAATTCTTAGTTTAAAATGGCGGACTCTTTACATTTCTTTCAAAACACATTAATCACAATCATAAGTCACATTAATACTTCGAAAATTACAGTATACAACAATGAACGTTCAATGAGAGTTCGTCCGATGATAATCTCGCTGTTGAATTTATATTAGCATATTGACCGAAGATTTTTCGAATGCAAGGATAAATAAAGCCATAGAAAAAACATAAAATTGTATGTATTGCCTGTGGTGAATATTTTTTTTTAAATATCAGTTATTTGATGATTGACCTTGCCACTTAACTTGGAAAATAGTAAACAAACCGATGGTAAAAAGTTATTATCGTTAAAATTTACTGTGGTAAAATTTTACCACTGATTGAACAACCGACCTTAAGGAGGACTTGTGACCGGTAAGCAAAGCATGCTAAACAAAGCAAAAATCATTATAAGAGATTGTTTTTTGACACTAATTTTTAAATGTATTGATTATAATAATTATAAATTATGTTTTTCGATAGATTATAAGGTATGCACAATAATTTTATTTATGCAAATGATAGACATAGTGCCCTATTGTCTAGAGTAGTTACACGCGGGCGCGCGCAGTTTAGGGGAAACATTGTCGACTACTTATATTATCTTTAAAAATTTGTGACATTCTGACAAAATGTGACAAAAATATTATTTCTTATTTGCTTCGTCTGCCGCTTTTAACGGCGATGTACTCTAATATATTCAATGATCACCATTCCGAGCTAACTGATCTAAATCAAATTTCTAGTTATTTTATATCGTATAAAATCGTGTATAGAAGAATTAACTTTAATTTACTTGGATAGATCTTCGAGAAACAATCTTAGTCCATCATCTAGATTATTTTGTATCTTGGTCTATACAAGGACTAACTGAGATATCAGTTGTGAGCATTGAAACTCTAATCAATTTTATGTACCGTATGTAATCAAAATACATCATTTCACTCAATTAAAAATATTTTATGCATGGCGCTACTAACTCTCTCACAAGGTTATATAATTTTATCGACATTTTATCACCGGAATAAAAAATTGATTGAAATGTAGTTAATTGATTTATATTCCCAATTAATCGCAATTAAAGCGTTATGACTTTTGGCGGCTAATTAAAAGGATGGCGAAATCATTTCGACCGCATTCGCTTGTAAATAGGCTTAAAGTATATTAAATGATAAAACAAGATACCCACGCCATTTTCTAATAATTTATCACAGAACTTATGCAAACGTTCCGCGAGAGATGACCGTTGTACCGCTTCGTACGTGTGTCCTCAACCAATATAGAATGATAAACTCGCAACTCGTATAATATTAACTTAAAACTGACAGCGATAACTCTTTTAAGTGTTCAATTAATTTCAATTTTTTGTAAATATTTTTTCATCATTTAAAAGAATTAACAAATATTTTTGATTAAGATTCGTGTTGATTATATTTGCTTCGGTACTAGCATTGAGTATTGAGGTAGTAAACAATGAAATAACATTTTTTTAAATAGTAAACATTATTCAGGCTTTACAGAAATTACTGTCATCGAGGTAGTTGTCATAAAATAATAATCAAACTGTACGAGTACACAACACTCATACAACTGATCGTTCTATACAAGTGTGAAATTTGGACTCTTACTATTGCGCACGAAAATTGGTAGCACAGAAACATTATTCAGTACTTGCGCTAGATTTAAAATCATTTAATTATTTAGATATATTTCATTATATTTATTTTCTTAATAAACCTCTTATTTTATTTATGAAAATATCATATATATTTTTTAATGAATACATGTTTTATTCTGACGTCATCTCGAGTGTATAAATCAAAGTTTTTTGGAATTTATTGTCATGTAAAGTTATTATTAGCTATTTGAAAATAGTATAATAAATGTCGTTGACGCAAGTTGAGTACCTACTCCCTGTGCATTTTATCTTTCCAATATAAACCTTAATATATACCTGTCTCGCTCTGGCCAACTAATTAATTACGGATTTCGCCGACGGGGGCACAGATTGCCTTCTGACACCGAACTGTCAAGATCTGTGTTATTTTTTACCGTCCGAAAGCAGCGCCGTCTAGAGGCAGGATTCTAAACAGTTCCGGAAGTGCAGTGATATCTCTGTTCTTCACTAATAAAGGTGCGAGTCAACTGGAGGTGAAAATGACATCCAACCCAGGACTTGCCAGATCCATTTGCTATTATGTTCCTTCCTGAATCCATTTCGGGTTACATCAACTAATCATTATTGTAATCGATATAGTCCACGGAATCTTATCCCACCAAATGTATTATTTACATGAGACTGCATTTATTAACACAGCGAGGTATCGCAACTCCCGGTACATATTTCAAATTAATTTATCTAATTTGTTTCGGATAATAATTGTCATACTAAACCAAACTAATAATATCCATGCATGTCTCATACATTTCAAAATATAATTTATATTAGTCTGTTTTGTATCTCTAAATTTTTGTTACAATATCTACAACTCTCAAGTCATTAACAATAAATATACCAAATTTAATAGACGAGTTAAATCGAAATTCATAGATCATATAATTAAAGCATGCTATATCGCCTAGAGCATCGAGGGACGTCACGCTGTCGGGCAGGTAAGTAATATTAGATATATTTAAATTAATTTGAGTCACTACAAATTTTAAATGTCCTTGACATCACTTCTGTGTTTAAAATAAAGCTAAACGAGTTCATAGAATAATTTAGACGAACATATTATATTTTTCGTTCACATAATTTACGATGGGCCACAGACAATGGAGAGATATTGTTAAAATGATAATGCAGGTTCGCTTCAAGGAAGTAAGCAGCGTTACGGAATACGGCCCGCAAACTTAAAAATGACCTAATTCATTATTCTGATATCTTAGGGCCGGTTGTGTAATCAGTAGTAACTTTTTACTATTTATAATTAAAAAAACATACTAAAGTAAAAAAAAAATTCAAAATCGGGTTGTTTGATCGCTAGTAAAAAATATTTACTTCTCAAAATTATATCCCGTAACAAACTCATTTTACACTCAGATATCCGATAATGAAAACGAGAATCAATATTTAAATATGGCGAATTTTTCACAGCTATTCCAAAAATCATCTGACACATTGATACCTACATTAAAAGTTGCAATATACGATAATTAATCATTCAATATCCCGCTATTTCAGCGATGAAAATTCGTCCGATGATGATCTCGTTGAATAATGTACATTAGCACACAATACGAAAAAATTTCAACGCCAAAGTGACAGATTTTGAACGCCTTGTCGAAAAAATCATTATGATTTATCATATCCATCTATGCTTTGACATTAGTAAATTTGATGTATCAACAACCAGCAAAGGATTTTTACTACGAGCTTTAGTAAAAAGTTGCCATAGTAAAAAGTTACTAATGATCATACTACCGGCCGTTAGAGCGTACTCGATTTCATTTGTCTGATATTTTGATCCCAACAAAAAAGTCTTCCATTCTCCACAGATGCTGAATTATGCGTAATTTACTTCTTAAATAATTTAATATAGAATGTATTAATTCAGTTAAATTTGTTACGAAAACTGCATTATATTTTTATGTACTCTCACTTTTACCTTGTGTTTTATTATCACATTTTCTAGATCGGGATTGATACCAAGAGACTCAGACTTTTGAGATCAAATATTTTAGAGGTACCGAGTATCGATCCTGACACTTCTCACGTGCTGAGCCTGTGCTCTACCATCTTAGCCATTATCATCAGACTGTGCTTAAAAGTAGTCGTATAAGTTTATAATGTTGATCTTTGTATTAGATAAACTAATTTACATTTTTGAAATACTTTATTATTATTTAAAATTCTAAACATCAAATTAATTTTATTTATAAATAGAACATTGTATATGTGAATATTATGTTCCAGGTCCATGTTGTTTTTAAATAACTAGGAAATGGAAAATAATGTTTTAATTTGATTTTTATTTATCAATTATTTTGTTTATTATTATTATTATGTATGGAAAATGATCGCTTTTGGTAGTGATACAAATGTGTGCTCTTTTAACTATATTTTACATAACATTCTTGCACACTTCGCTTGTTATTTCGGCAATTTAATTTTGAATATTGTCCTGTTGAATCGAAAATATTATTATTGGCGTAGACTTCGCTTTTCAAGTATCCCCGCAGAAAATAGTCGGGATCCGTCAAACCAGATGATCGTGAAGACCAGTCGATATCACCACTTATTGACATTATGTAGCCGGGAATAATTTCTCGCAAAATTTCAGGCGCAGCTCGAGCTGCGTATGAGGTTATACCGTTGAAACCAGATGTGTTGCAGATCCAATCGACTCAATTCGGTTACCAAAAAGTTTTCCAACGTGTGACTATAGCGATCACTATTAATTGTAACAGCATTGTCTTTGCATCCTGAAAGAAATTAGAGCATGCGCCACATGGCGCACCACATAGTAACTCTGCGTGAGTGTTCGGATTGTTGATGTATCAATTAAAGATTTTTAGTGTCTCAATAATGGCTGTTTTGTCTTTGAACAAAACCTGAACAAAAACAAGTCGAAATGAGCTTCGTCGCTCATAATGATTTTTTTCCAATAGCCGGGGTCATCAATTTTGAGCTGCAAAACATGTGATGTAGCATGTTTTTGAGACGCAAAATACTTTATAATAAATTGTAATTAATTATTCTTTATTACTATTTAATTCTAATTGACAAATATTTAATTAACAAAAATGACAACTAAACAAAATCGGCCTGGAACATAATATTCACTCTGTTCATAACTATCTAGCTTAAGAAATTTGTACATATATTGATGTTTTCAATAACCATCCATGCCTATCAATCAGTAGATCAGAATTCAGGAGATTAGACATGGTGTAGTCAAGTCTTGCGCACTCCAAACAAAATTTTAAAGAAAGATGACCTCTTCAAAAAAAATCAAGTTATGTATAGTGTTTCCAGTTTCTCATCTATTTGTATATGATTATTATTTTTCTTATTTGTGATTAAGAGGTGGACAGATACGATGCTGACGAAGCAATGTTTATTACAGTAACAGTTTCCTATAATTTCATGTGATCGTTTACTATGATAACTGGTATTACTGACACTGACACTGACACTGTCACCAATGCTGTCCTTCAAAAATAGATTAAGTAGTTACCAAACTATAGAGAGCACTTTAAATACATATAACATCAAAATTATTACTTTTCCATAGAAATAATGCTTTCAAAAGATATGTATGTCAACAATAGATTAGTTAATATTTTTTGCTAAAAAAGAAAAATCAGAAAAAGGTATTATACTAGAAAAATTGTGAACCTTTAGCAATAAATATTCTATAATAATATACATTAACTAGTAATTTACAAAAATTCGCGCAAAAATACTTGATTGACTAAAAACACGTTTGATGGAAATGAAGTTTCTATAAACAGTTTTGTTTATCAAAATCATAAACCTAGGATTGATAACATTAAATATGATGATCAAATTTGACGGGAATAGTGTGTTTGCATCCCGGTGGTAGCTAGCCGGATAACTTTTTCGAAAGACAGTTTTCTTTTAGATATCTTTCTTTATCTATCTATCTATTTTATTTGATTTCTAAATCACCATGTTATACGAAACTCATAATAGAGGGCGTTTACATGGATGACATTTGGCAGTAAAGGTCAATGAACATCTCTTATGTCATTTAGATCTGCGTACAGAATAAAATAGACAATGAATAACAGCTCGCTTCGCGCTCAACTCTGTACTATCCTTTGCGCCAGTTTCAAGGCAAAAGATTCATCTGCACCCTTAAACATTTAATCGTTGCTGTGGTAGTTTGAACGTTTCTTGCTTCTTTAATATTACGTACTTGCGTAAGAAGTACGTCTCAAGTTGTACACCTCATAGTAGATTATTAGTGGTCCAAGGGAAACTCTTATGTGACAATTATAATCTTTATTACACAAACAACACAGTTCAGGTATAAGGTATATAACTAGTCTCGGAGCCTTGCGTGCGTCACCCTTTTATCCCCGCTCACACACATATACATCTCGCCCCGGCAGTACGGGCGCTCTGACACACACACACATATGTTCGATCTCAAGAACATCACACTTAATGATCTGGTACTTGCGTGAAGCTTTACTTTAGCGATCTTAGAGCGTGCTTTACACCAGATTATTAACAATCATGTACAAGATCAATTTATTTTTATAAATTATTTTTTATACATGTTGAAAGTTCAACTATCCTGTTTATATTATATATGGCCATTTTTTTGTAATAATCAAGATCAGTAATTATAAAATTGAAATTGGTATCTACCTTCATATTTCTAGTGTTAATATTTATTGGGATTTCATTGGATTGTGCACAGCATCTTATTTTGGAGTTGCATCGGTGACAACTTTCGCTTTGTCTCAACTACCACGCATTATTTTTATAGGAATACCCTACTTACATTTCAGAGAAATAATTAACTAACATTTTACATAATGTCTAGTTATGGCGCCTTATTTGAAAAATACTCCTACAATGACAGAATATGTATTATTATGTTGGAGATATATAGGAGGCGATAACTTTCGCGTCTTGTAACATTATTTAAATTAGTTTAGAGTCCAAATCTAAATATTGTTGTTGACTTGAAATAAATTCAGGATTCGACAAATGTCAAATATGCTTTTATATACGATGTAAAATATTTTAACATTCAAAATGTAGATGACCTTAATGACCCATATATATCCACGGATGAGATATTTCTCATACTCAGATAGTGACTTGGACTCGTGTAAAGAGCGTAAAGAATTGAGCATGGATTTCACATACTGATTAGTATAATGCATTCAGTATATCTGTCTTTACTGACTCTCAGAAATTATCTTGAACATGAGCTATACAGGAGCAGAATGTTAAAGATGTGCCTAACCCGAGTGTTAAAAAATCTCTTCCGATACTAACCACAAGAAATATATAGGTCTCGCCTGCGTTTCGAAGAGTATTTTTTACTTTTTTCTCCAAGTCTAATATTACTATTTTTAAACAGCTTCCGTTTTGAAATAAGAATTTATCAAACAGGACACTTTTTCTGAAAAGTTAGAATTTTGATAAGAACTACGGGAACTACTATAATGTTACGTATATATAAACTTAATCAACACAATAAATCAAACACGATTTTTTTTGTTGATAGAACCATGCCTCATATCATGTTCCATCTCATATATATTTAAGTGTACTACTAATAGTACCATCAACAAAAATAAAAATCGACAAAAATATACAGAGAAAAGAAAAAATGTCATGCATGTAAATTATTATAAAAATATGTATGTGAGAACAAACTTATTTATATTTCCATATATATGTTTATCATTGTTAAATCATTGTTGTTTTTTGATACGTTTTCATTAAATCGATTGCTAATTTGTAAAATTTTTGCGAACTCAAATCAATCACTCCATTGTCTGTCTCTCTGGGCTGGTGACCACCACGAAATTAGAATAACATCTGTTAAATAAATCTTTAAGAGGCAAATATAATATTTCACGTTAATGTGATTCGTATTCTACGGAAAAAATATTTATTCCCTATCGTTTTTGTTTGGCATATTAAAATTAACATTATTTTACGTAGATATTCGTTTTTACCCAAAGCTGTCACAACATGTTCTAATTTTTTATTTAATGTATCTTTAATTTTTAAATAATTTTTCGGTCTACGAAGACTTTTAGAATTTTTACATTAGCAAAATATAACGATAAAAAATAAAATTTAAATAATTCTCGTAAATATGTCGAGGTTTACCTATTTGATATTTGTATAGTTTAAATAAATAAAGCGTAAATTAGCCTTCTGATTTACGGGAACATTTGGATTAGCTCACTTTTATCAATTTAAAAATGTTATACATATCTATTACATAAAAATACATCACAGGCTGCATCCTGAATGCATAACATGTTGCAAAACGATACACGCAAAGATCGCACTTTGCATACCTGTACCATAGATCCTTCTGGCTGGCAATTATTTATCCGGAAGGCCGTCCACTATACTGGCCATGGTCATAAACCATTTAGTTCAATAATTTAGACTAAAAAAATATAATTGAAAATAGCATACGAGATTCATCTGTAAAAAAATACTAAGTACGAAGGGAAATATTACTGATTAAATTCCAGAGGTAAGATTTTAAAAGTGATCAGTGAATTGTGGGCGTACTTTCTTAAAGTACGTGAATCAAGTTTCTATTTGAAAATCTCTATCTTTTGATATAAGTCTAAAAATAATAAGGAGTACTATTATTTAATATTTTGAAAAATATTTGAGACTAGATATAATTATTTTCTTCTGAAATATTAAATTTATATGACTGAAGTTATTTTACTGATAATAAAATAGTACTCTCAACACATTTATTTTTTTGATAATTTAATTAATAACATTCTAGGTTATTTCTCCGTGAGAATAAATGTTTAAAATATAATCAGGTAGTCTGATTATAGTTTAAACAATTATCAGTTATTTATAGTTTAAACATTTTGATCAGCCCTTAAAGAGGCATTTAAAAAAGACTGTCAAATCATTACAAATTTATTGAAAAACAATCGAATTATTTCGAAAAACATGTCAAAATTTTAATACTTGTATAAGAGTCAAAGAAATATTAAAATAACCATGTTATAAGATGTGTTTAAATAATCACAGTTTCTCAGAATTTTTAATTTTAATTTAATTTTTCGTTTATGGAAAAATGATCAGTTTTAATATATTATCAAATAAATTTAAATATCAGTATTATCGGAAATTTCCGTATATTAAGGTTATTTTTCATCATCATACTGTTTTTATATATTTTTTAATAACTAAAAACTATTTTTGAAATAATTAAATATATATTTTTTAATTGAATTTTGCTTAGTTTTGATTACCCTGCTGAAGGAAAATTTTTACAAAATATTTTATGGATAGATATATTTTTTTCTATATATCTTTCTAATCGATTAATTTAATTTGTATTAAGTACCATAGAACTATGTACTGCAACAGCAACTTTACAACGAAATGTGTTTTCATTAACACATTTATTTATTGCTCTCAGAGAAATTATAGTACTAACCGATCACGGATGTTAAACATCCGTTGACCCTCGTTGTCTAGTAATTTATTGGAGTAAACTAAAGGACACGATGAAATAATATTCAACACGATATACTTACACAAGTTTTATTTATGATGAAAGTATCATAATTCAATTAATTAAAAATCTTTTATAAATAGATATAAGTTTGAAATATAATAGTTCTTTTTCGTCGGCCTGCGTTCAGTGGAATCCTCTTTGACTGTCATTCCTATTAACAGCTATTTTATGAATGTTTTGTATGTCGTTCGTTCAGCTAACTGAAGGATAACTCTCATCTCTCTTTCACTTCCATTGATCCATTATAGATCGCATCCGCGAATGAGATTTCTTTCAGAGATTCAACTCGAGTAAAGAGCATAAATAACGGTGTAGAGTAGTGTTTAGACTCTCATTAAGAAATTATCATAGATACGGATCTTTACAGAGAACATCTTCATTTTTGATCAAATCCCACAATAACACTGTAGCATTAGTCATTTTTATAACTTGCTAGATCAGTATATATTTGTAAATTACCCCTATTATCCTAGTTTAGGCACCATCCATCAGGATTGTAAAGTCATACCATTTGAAGACTCTCGTTTTAAACACTTTGATGTAGGGTAGATGGAAAGTCACACGACTGGTTTAAATCATATCTTAGCAATAGATCGCCATCGGTGCGATTTTAAAATTCCACCTCCCATACATCTACTTCTAATATTGGAGTACCTCAGGGGTCAGTTCTCAGACCACTATTGTACATTTTATATACGAAAAATATATAATATATATATTGTCAGGGTTTTGGCCTCACTGTTATGCTACGCAAATTTATTATTTTGTAAGCCGGATGAGACAGAAGTATTAAAAGGAAAAATTGCAAGATGCGTCGAGAAAATGGAGTGGATGCCACAAAATACACTTACATTGAATCCATCCAAAACAAATACAGGAATCAATTTCTGCGAATGTTATATCTGCAGTTAGGGTGTTAGACGTGCACATTGATTCAAATCTTTCAATGGATACACAAATCAGCATAACTGTCAGTGCATGCTGACATCATCTTAGACAGATTAAAAGTATTCGGAGATATCTTCCTCCTAAGACAGCCCATCGCATTTGTGGTGTCACGTATGAACTACTGTAACACATTTACGCTGGCCTGCCAATGTGTCAGCTGGATAAACTACAATCGCGGCAGCACGGATAATGTATGGCGTTTCTAAATTCTTTCATATAACATCTATTTTCCACGAGCTACACTGGCTTTGCTTGGCTTTACCAAAAGTCTGTGAATAAACAAACAGTGCATCAGGCATCAGACTTTATTTAAGAAGAAACTAAAACGCACCATTTCAAAAAATCATTTCCATAAGTTCAAATAATTTTCAAAAGACAGATTATGTAAGATTATAATTTATGTGTAAAGTGCCTTTGAGGTGAATTTTTTACGAAAATGGCGCTATAAAAATTATCCAACATTATTATTAGTCCATACAATGCAGTTTTTTTCCTCTTTGATAGTCATTCATCTTCCTATTAATATTATGATCGGTTTTTTAACATAATCTTTACAGTGACTCACTTGAATTATAATGTTTAATAATAATAATAAAATAAAAATTCTGGTGCTATTTTCATTGATTTGCTAGTAGGCCAGGAAATATTAGTATTTTATGTTTAAGGTTTTATAAATAACCGTTAATAATCACCGTTATTAAAGGCATACATCAAATTCATGAAATGCGTCTATGAAGCATAAATTAATTTAAAAAAATTTTAATGAAGTCACAATTTGTTGTGGAGTTACAATTTTAGAACATAGTTCTGTAGTAGTTTTAATACAAATTAAATTAATCAATTTGAAAGATAATAGAAAAAATCTATAAATCAAAAAAAATGTCTAGTTGATTTTTTTTAGATAAATAGATTTTTCTGTACATCTTTCTAATTGATTAATTTAATTTGTATTATTTTAATATAATAAAGGACTTTAATTAGAATATCATAACTGTTTAAGCAAATATATGTTTTTAACTTGTTCTACGAACGTTTACTACTCGGCAAGTTTAAAACTATTCCATTTAAGTCTCAAGTTCGTAGGGGAAAGGTGCCGAAATCTATCCTACTTTGCAAAACTGTACCAGTTTCTTAATGTATCGCTATTTGAAACAAACATCAAATCGCCAGCTCACCAGGTGAGTGAGTACCTGGCACCCACGCGGCGGCCGCCGATGGAACAATGCGACATACAATATGGTTTTCCCGCGTCGGGTCGCCAAATTGATGTCTGCAATTTAAAATGACAGATTCCGTTCTAGACCCCGAATCCCACGACCTGATGCATTTTAAATAAAATTATAGAACAACGGCAGTGCCTTCTAAAACTATCTATTACGTCAAAATATACCTTGATTCGACTCGAATGCCTTCACGAATTTATGCTGTGATTTTATATTGCCCAATTCATTTTGCGTTTCAAACGACATTATTTTTTAATTTTTATTATTCGTCCATACGAAATTCATTTTATTTCATTCAGTTGTGTTGAAATATTTTCTTGCAAGATGGTCGATAGCAGTTTCAACCGTTCTATATTTTTTTATTCACTATTTTTACCAATTCGCTCTGCATTATGGTATAGAGATTGAATCGATCCATGAATCATCACCGCATATATTTTTCTCCAGAATTAGAATGATCTATCTAGTACATGTGTACCTTCACTAATTTAATTCAAATCTTAAAATAAATTTAAATAGTTGAACATTAAAACCAGCAAATCGATATAATCTCCTTATATGATCAATTTATTATACTGGTGTAAAAGCATGGTGAATACTGGACACAAATTTCCTTGCCAAAAATTATGTCAGTAGACAATACATGCTGGAGTTTGTTTCCTTGCCACTTACTAGAATTTAATAAACTATGATTGATAATAATGATAAACTATGTATGATAATAATTATGATTTTTACAATAATTAATACCGAATTTAAAAATTACCGAAAGCTCCTGCGATTATGGCTTGATCTTTAATCGCCGATATCTTCATATAATTAGTTTTTTAAATAAATATTATCCGACATTCTTATATTTTGAAAGTAAAGGAGCATTTGAGATGTTTACATAAAAGTGGGTTTTCAGAATTTTCTAATCATTTGATAGAAAATGGTCAATTGTCTATTTTGCATGTAAACGGTGTTGGTCATAAATTAAATAATTTGGAATCGTTGGAGATCAATAAAGCGTGTAAAACTAATCAAAAAAATTATAAACAACCAACTTAATTTAATCACAAGTCCTATTCTAAAAAAATTTCTTGTGATTTTGTATCATCAAGTAACAATTTATGTTAGGTGGTAAATTTATTTTTTAAATAATTATTGATTTTTTTTAAATAGATTATGTTAAAGAAACAATAACATATGTTTTTGATTAGTTAATGAAGAAGAAAATGATATTTTTCGAAACCGGTAAATTTATTTAAATTCATTAATCGGTTAATAAAACAAAGTTAATATTTTAAAATAACGGATTATAACAACAAAGTTGATTTTACGAATCTTAAAAATATATTTTTTTTATTTGTATATGATAGAACTTTAGCAATGTATTGAATAAAAATATAAATAACTAGTTTGAAATTATTTAAATACGCAAGTAAAAGATCTCAGTATAAACCATAATACATTAATTTCATGGAATTAACAACGGAAAAATTATAAATGAGCCACAGTGATGTAAAGACAACACTTTAAATTGCTTATTAATAAGGCGTAAACGTCACCAAATGAAATAGAACCTATCACTCTAATTGGATTTATTCAACGCATCAAGGACAGACACCACTTTAGTTTATTAATGCTAATTTATGTTCCATCAACATTATTTATTTAAAGAATACCGAAAATGAGACATAAAATTTACTGTTAATAAATTAATTAATTTTATGGCATTTAAAAATACTTGTTTTGCAAATCGATAAACTATTTTTAACTACCATAAAGCAACCGCTGCGTCAGTCACGTCGGTTTCAAAAATTGTTCATAATACGAATCAATTTCCTTACTTCCGAAACTACTAACTCGCCGGATAGCCTAAATTCACTATTTCTTCTGAAGGACTTTATAAATAATACATAGATATTTTATATCGCCATTTTGAAAGGCCAGCAATAGCTTTGCTTGTATCTTGCATCTTCTCTATATGCATACTCCATCGTAACACACCAAGATACACCTAATAAAAGTACCTTCATCAAGTCTGAATCTACTAACGTTTCTGAAGGCAAACCAGCACAATTCAGTATCGCTCATCAATATTATCCGATTCATAATTTCTTATATTTGTTTGATTTAATACCTGCAACATAATTACCCCAGTTTAAACGTTAATTTTTCTAATATTTAATGCGAATTGATATGACGCTAAGCGTTCAATCAATGCATTCAAATAAGCGGTACCTTCAAATGAGTGTATATTATGAAAAATTATACGAAATCAAATGCAGATCATGTAGATCATGTAGAATGTTATAATATATTTATAAAATACATATTCTAATAAACTAAGACGCGGACAAAATTGCAACTATCGTGTCGGATATCAAGTACAAACGCAACTGCTCTCCCAAAAATAAACTAGTAAGAAGAAGCACACATATTTCATTAATTTATTCAATACAATGAAATGTACAATAATTGAGGGTACTAGTTGCAAAATCAGCAACCTAATTATTATTATTTCTAACTTTCATTGCAGTTGTCTTCTCAGATAGCTAATTACGTTAATTTATTAACAATCGGACTGAGTTCATTTTGGTGTAAATTATCATTCAATATCGGTATTAGTTGCAAAATCAATTGCTTTTGCTCACCACTATTTATATTAGAATTCGACTAATATAAGTATTCACAACTCTGAATTTTAATAGCAGCCAGTATGGGAACTAGCTTGTTTTTGGAAGAAGGTGTTGCATATTTTTTGTGTTTTAAACTAGGTTGTAGGAATTATTTTTAATAAGTGCTTTATATATTGTTCTTTGAGCTGTTTTCATTTTTACATATTTTTCTCCAAATAAAAAAATATTGTGGTTGCTGAAATTGCTGGTGCTTTATTCTGTACTCTATTTTAGAAAGTTACAAAGAATTTCAATAATTATATATGTAGTAAATGAGATATTTGTTTGTCCCTATAACTGAATGAATTTAGATTTCATTATTATTTAAAGTTACGTTTCTTACATTTTTTCTACATATGATACATCACTATGAGGTGCCTATTGAGCTAAATTCATAAAATTTCAGTTTTTAGTAAAACTTTAGCATTTAAATTTTTGCGGCTGGACCAAATAAAAACAATAAGTGGTGTCTTCGCATGGATCGACATCTCTAGAAGTACGCGGCTCGTTTATCTTAAGAAGCACACATACACATATACATACATTATTCTTTTATTATTTCTCAACATTCATAAAAAATAATAATGGAATATCTACTCGTAACTTGATGTAACTAGCAAGAATACATTATTGATATTATAAAGGTTTGTTCTCAAATTGTTATGAAGTGTTATTTCTGTAATATAATCGCCTTTCACGGAACGCATATCTATTGCATTTAAAAATCGTGTAAAAAATCAGAATCGCATTCAAACACCACTTTTTGATTTATGGGATCATAAAATGTGCACATTGAATTAATTTGCTATTAATATTAAAGATATTCATACGACGATAAATACATTCATTTTAAATTCAAGTATCTCGATAACTCCGGGCTGAAAAGAAGTGGTCGGGCATTTCCTCGAAAGGTTTGAACTGTACCAGTATACGTAGAAGAAAAACTTTTGTTTTTTGACTCGGAAGTTGATTTAAAATCGCTTTCAAATTATTTTCACATCAAACGAAACGAGGTCTTAGATTAAGGAATCATCTTGTGTCTGAGTTATTTCATGCCCTTCTAATCGCTGTGCTCATTTCACATATCTGTATAAAGAAATGCACCTTTTTATTTCAAGGCTCCATTTGTCGACGAGTCGTTGTTCAACCCGATGATGCCACTCGTATAATTTGAATCCAAGGTTTACGCTCGGTAGCTTTTGAGACATCTGCTTATTCGCAATATTTCGAAAAATGCAGTCGCTCCAACACACTTGCGCCGGGCAAAAAACCAAACAATTTTTACGACATATTAAGAAAACAATTACACACGACGCGCATGCGTTTTGTAAACAATAAATTTTAACTTGTTTATCGCCTGGCAAAAAACAGCCTCCGGTCTGTTAGTAGCCGTGGAAATGTGTGAATGATTGAAAGCGGATACTGAATGTGTGTCAGCTACGTTCAAATATTTTTTGGTAACCAAGCATTCTCACGGAAAGATGTTATCTGTGGTTATTATTTGAAGAGGGGCGCACAAGCTTCGCCCGATCTGAGAAAGTGCTACTTCCGTTTGATATTAAACCTTCACGCGCAAACACCCGATAGCATAATGGTTAATGTCACAATTTTAAATATTTACCGCTGTTTTGTAGTAATAATAACAAAAAATTTAATTATCATATGGAAAACCAATATATAAACTTTGTAGCAACCATATTGAAGATTTTTAGAACATCTATGTTCCCAATTTCTCTTGTGGAGGTCAATCGCCTTCACTCTTATCATTACCACCCGGCGATACTGAATGCACCCTGCAAATACCGGGACATAAAAGTGAAAAGGAATGATGTTGCCATCAGCTATAAAGACACCCAGTACCGACATCGAGTAGCAATACTAATGCGGCCAGCGTCTGGAAAACATAGTAAATACTTTGCGAATATATTTGTATATGGAAAAGTTAATATAACTGAAAGTAGTTTATCGTTTTCATAACCTGGTCTGGCGACATATACAACATATATACAATGCATCCCGCGACTATCAAACGGGTGAACGGGTGAACGGACATTCACAACTCTCACATTAATCATATCTCATCATTTAAAATATCACCTTCAAAATCATTTTAATTGACGTACACTAATACCCCACACGATTATTATTATTACTACCCCACTAACCCCATATTAATCACGGACTAACCCCATAGTCGTCACTAGATATTGTGATTGATAATTCTCACAATATGAATAATTTTGATTCTCTTTTTTCAAGAATTTTTAATTTTGAAATTTCTAGAATCTTGTTTCTCGAGAAATTGTTGATGAGAATCTCGAGATTATTTCAAATTCTTCACTTATTTATATATAGCATTCTAAATTATATAATTTTCCGAAATATCGTAAATCGCATGTCACGCAAGAGTCATGTATTAGTCTAGACCTATGGTGGCGAACCTACGGCACGCATGCAGGAGATGGCACGTACAACAATTTAGCTGGCACAAGAACGATTTAATTTTTTCATAAACAAATATATTATTATGCTGGCAACACTGCTTTTGACATTTATTATCATTGAAGGTTACGTGTTGACGTTTTCTGCCATTTTCTTAAAGACTAAATTTTCATTAAATTTGTCGATCATTATACTTCAAAATACTTATATAATATTTTTTCTTGTTATAAATCGTGATTTGTGATATATTTTTGTAAATATTATTTTTATTGTATAATTTTTCATCTGTACTGTATGTGAGCTATTTATTAAAAACAAAAAAGTTTTGTCTCGTATTATTTCAATATTCGGTTTAAAATATTCCAAAAAATTTACGTACGATATTCCTAATAAATTTGGAATATTCTCGATTTTCTCTAGATTTCTCGAGAATTGCTCGAAAATTGTCAAAAGAAGAGATTTCAGAATCTCGAGAATCTAAAAAAGTCGACAATTCACAATCACTTATCATGACCCCGACGTGATCAACAGATCTGATACATAGACACTAATGCAATTGGAAAATAAATGTACAAGACATGTTATGTATATTGCGGACGGTATGGACAGATCACAGTGCAAACAATATAAGAAATTTAATAAACATGATACAACATTTGTTATCTACCATACAATTAAGCATACTCAATCATGTCAGGTTTGTAAATGACATAGCAGCACAAAGAAAAATAAGGAATAACTTCAAATTATGCCGAGTACAATGAACCAAATAATTAATGAATACCACTTAAACATTAATAGCAAAAAACGAAAGTTATCGCAACTAGTAAAACACAACGTGTCACCTTGAACATCAGCATTCAAAATGAGTAAGCAGAATAAGCAAAAAAAACTACAAATATAATAACATGTGATGCCAGAAGTTCAATTGATGTTTAAACAATTTTAGACATAGTAAAACAAACTTTTAACATAAAAAAACAAATACTTATGGTAATAATAAACAAATGTAACAAAATAATTCACCAAACCTACATCTGTAGTATAGCACAAAACTGTTTATTCTTCACAGAGAAAGAAATAGGTTGGAAGTATTCGAGATATGATGTTGGTGAGGAATAGAAATAATTAGCTGGAATGAAAAACTTCTGAGAAGAATGCAAAAAAGAGGTCCATAATAAGGATTCTGTGCTCTCGACTTTTTTCAATTCCTGGGATTCGAGAGTCAAAATTGTCCCCGGAATTCCCGGGAGCCGGTACCATGAATTTTATTTAATAATAAATATATATAAATAATATATATTTTAATAAATATTAATATGTATGATATGCAGTATTACTATTTGGGATATTGTTTGGCGAAATATTTATTATTAAGGAAAACACATTCTTATTGTGAAGTTGTAATTATTCAGAACATAGGTCTGTGATATTTTAAATACTAAATTAATGTATTAATTATAAATATATACATATAAAATCAATTTTGTCGAAAAATATTGTTTTAGCGTCACCGGGATTCGAACCTGGATCTTCATTTCCAATCAGGGGAAGTGCACTACCTTTGTGCTATAGCGCCAGTATTTTTCTTGACAAATTTTCGAAACTATATGTTACATATGTTATGTTATATGTCCGGTGACGCTAAAACAATATTTTTCGACAAAATTGATTTTATATGTATATATTTATAATTAATACATTAATTTAGTATTTAAAATATTTATTGATTCATAATGTGGTAGTAGTTTTTTTTAATGAAATTAATAACGCTCATATATTACAAAAACTAATCTATAAAAAGTACAACACACAAACAATTTAATAAATACAAAAACCCCAAAAATATGTACAAAAAAGAACAATTAACTAAGAAACACATCGGAAGACAATAACGTACTCGTATGTATTTGGCAACTGAAACCTTCAATAAAGTTTTTTAAATATTTTGTTTCATCAACCGATGACAACTTTATCTTAAAAATAAAAGGTAACATTTTACAAGAAAACGTAATCCCTTATCTGAACAAATCGACAAAACCATATCCTTCAGACTTTTTCAGGACTAATTTCTCTTTAATGCAAATCTTTATAGCTAATCATATATATATATATATATATATATATATTTTTCATTGTTAGTGGTTAGACAAGAATTGTAAACTTTCCTTATATTTATATACTTACACATGCACCGCTCGACACTGGATCACTACCTGCTGCATGACAATGCTCAAAATAATTTTAAGAAAAAGTAGTCTCGAGTCATAGATTTTTTTTAATAAAGTCCCGGGACTCAAAACAGTGAAAATTCACAGGATTACCGGGAATTCATTCTCAGGTTGTCTTGACCCAGATATTGTCTCGTCCATAATAAACACCATTGAAAATCAAAGGGGTAGAATATATTTTAAGATACAATTCATACCTCATAAATGTAGTTCGATAAAATAATGGGATAAGAAGACAAATCTATATTCAGAGGTAGTATCCAAGGAATAGACGAACTGCGATCATTGCACCAACAAGAACGCACTTTTTTAATATGAAAGATAAGAAAAATTGTATCACGTACTTCGGTCATATCACAAAGCATACAGATACAATGGTTAAACTAACGATACATGATGATGTCAAGGGATCCCGCCCTTGTAGAAAATCACCAAAAAGATGGACAGATGTGTTGGTAACTTTAGGTAGCTGGCAAAATTGCGGCAGACCAAAACAGATAGTGGTGTCATCACTATCAAGATGGCTAAAATACTCCGCCATGAATATGATAATAAAGAAGAAATGAAACCAATACAAGTATTTAATATATACATGAGATTAAGCATCTTTGCTAATGACTTGTTATTCGCAGGTATTATCTAAATTATTACCTATTTCTTCAAACGTAAAAAACACTATTTTTAATTTATTAATTTTTTTCCTTATTTGAAACAGTAGTTTTATAATACCGAACCTTTTTTATTTTTACCGGGATTTTAATTTTAAATACCCGATCAATTAATATCGTTAGATAATTAAAAAGGACGTTGATTTTACTATAAATTTTAATATGAAATCATTTCTAAATTATTCTTGTAAATCTTAATTTGTGCATTTGCATAAAAAAAAAACGAGATTTATTTTCAAACCACGACAATTGATTGAAGATTCCGAGTGGAGGTTTCAAATTCGGCGTCAGGGGAGGAGTTTCTCATAAATAAATGGCGAAATCAATTATTGTGTAAAGTGATCAATTAATTATATTTTTATTGGATTAATTATTGAGATTTTAGACATTTATTTATGGCCGAATAAAAGTTGAAATGTTTCAGCAGACCGCGGAGATGTTTTAACTCTAACCTTTTCAATCTTCGTAATGGTATGTATTTAGGTGAAAACAAGGTGTATGTAGGAGATGTCACCTAGAATTTTTGTTCCAATTTCACTCGATTGATTTACGTTACATTTACGAATGCCATTAACAAATAAACTATACTTAATCGCAGTTGACTAATCTTTTGAACCTCATTCATGTTATTGTATATTGCATTGTTGTAAAGAACGTGTAGACCAACCCACAACTCTTGAAAGACCAGGGCTGACAGCTCTTAAAATTTTCGTAGTGAATCTGACGCAATGTCTCGACGAGACGAAAATTGAACTTTCCTCACATCTCTCTATGATTCTGATTATTCAGATTTCTTAGTACGTATCATTTCCAAATCTCTTTCTGCAATTTAATATTATTCCTTCCTTCTAATATCATAACCATTTTATGCCAAGAAATTTTATATTATTTTACTTAAATTATTAAACTCCAATAAACAATAGTTAAAAACTACGCACGTAATCATATATTGATTTCATATTTGCTGAGGGAAAAATAAGCCATTAGCTACTGTTTACACAAGAGAGTGGTGAAAAGGGATGTAGGAAGTGTGATAGAACAGTACAGTACAGAACAGTAAGGGTTCAAGAACCAACGAGGAAGCACGACTTACTTGGATTTTGTCTGCTGTGGTCACAGTTCTCCTGAACTTAAGTAAACTTCTTCGCCAATTCGCACGAAGCACTATGAATATATGAGTAGTTTTAGTATGCTCCGCAAGAAAACCGAAACACATAATAACAACAGTAACTGTACAAAAAACAGAACAATTTAATAGGCTCTCAGCAGTACGATCACACCCCTTAGCATCACACAAGCTCACGGTAATCGACGATTTTATCCTGCTATAAATATCGAACAGCTACTATTCAATATTGTTAAATAGATAAAATCACTTCTTCCTATCCATTATTGTTTCCAATTTACCTTCACCTTGCTAATAATTTACCTTGCTACTATAATCAGTATCTTTCGAACAGTTGGTTGGTGAACATTGGTCACACCAGCTTCTACTATAATTTGCTTGATGTGTATTTTTTCGATCAACTAAGCTATCATACATTACAAATATTGTTCGTAAAGAATTTGATGAATTGCATTAGGCTATGTATTGAAAATACTTGAATTTTACGTGAAGCAGACTGCAGTGCAACTAGGGCACTCACTGCCTGGTTCTCGTGTATTTTTCTTGAAAGAACCGGGTACCCGGTTCGGTTCCGGCTCTGGGCAATTTGTTTCCCCTATTATACTGTTACAATTAAACTCATACAAAGTTTAGATTCATATTTTATATGTACAATATATACTAAAATGTTTGATTTCACTATTTCATTCAAATAATATTAATTAAAATAAATGAAAATTGTTCGAATTGAAAATTGAAATTGGTTACACTTAGAACGGGATAATAATAAACAGAAAACAATAATAAATACGTTTTATTTTATTACATACGTTTCGTCGTGGAACCGTTTAAAATTAACAGAAATTTGCGCACTGTAACTTATAGTTGTTGACTAAAGTACATATAAAAATATATCCCATATTTTTATGAAATATGTGGGATGTTTGCATTATTGAAGATCTTTTTTGGAGATCGCAGGCCAAGGGATTTAAGCAAACGATTCTCTTTAAAAATTTGTATTATTACCGACATTCCCCATATCAGCATTGTTAAAATTAAAAATAAATAGAATTAGAGCGCATTCCGAATGGTTGCCAGAATACTTAATCCCTTTATTACTCGAGTCTATTGTTGTAACGCCAACGCGACTGATAGGAAACTACACTGAAAACGTAGCTATTTATTTCAATACATACAATTCTTATTAGTTGCCAACACATATCGTAAATAATACTGTAATTACTTCCAAACAAGAAATAAAGTCATTACATTTTCCGAATCAGATAGATGTCTGCCTGTGTCATTCAGCATCCGATATCCTCGTCTGGTTTAGGTAAATATCGCATTTTAGTGAATAGTGTGCACTGGTTTCTTACAATAAGCTTGCGAGTTGTGAGTTGAGTTTGTAATATCTACTGAGGGTGGACTTACAAGTTGAAACGGTTAAAACCAATATTCCAACGGAAATGAAAGCAAAAATTCCCGCATTGCTAATAGATTATGTTTCAGTTGCATTTATGATAACGTTTTTTACACTTTCATACCTGAACGCCACAAAAATATCAGTGTGACAAAAGATGTTTAATTAATAATTTGGGAAAATGAAAATTTTTTAAAAAGTAAAAGAACCAAGTACCTGTCGAAAGTTACCCGGCTCTCAGATATTTTTAAAACACGCAGGTACCCGGTTATCCGGTTCGGTGCTACCGGATTCGGAAGCTCTAAACGCAACTTGAATTGCCATAATAAATCAATATGACTGATTTGAACTGTAAATCCTGATCGATAAAATCTAAATAAAGGATCTAAAAAGCTAATGAGAATTGAGCAAATCTCCGGGGCCCTGTCCCGCGGGATGGAATACGATAATTTCGGTCGTAAATCGGAATCACCGCAGGGTAGTGAAGAGAAGGTAGAGAGACGTGGTACAGGTTGAGGAGATAGGGATTCCAGTCGAAGGACCAGTAGTCTCGAGAACCGGGATTCGGAAGAACTGCTCGCCTTACCTTGTACAGGACGCATGCGTAATCCCCACAGTCGTCGCCGAGATCACACAAAGACACGCGGATGAGCCGATCTTCGATCCCAATTGAATACGACGATGTCACTAGTTCACCCACAGCACACAAACAACAAACAATATGTGATCAAAACACAGTATCATTAAATACAGTGCTAGTGCACTGGAGCTGAAAAATTCTCACCGCGAATCCCATCGCGATGTCGAGATCGAATAAATATCGGTCAAGTTCTGCTGATGCCAAGGTCACAATTCACATTGACAAGACGAGCATGAGGAAATCTATAGATGGGAATTTGGATGCAAAAATGTGTCAGTAAGACGCACCTAATAGGTGTTTACGAATTCGAAATGATGACTCAAGAGTTCTTCTTATTCTTTCATCTCTTTACAAACTGTAGTCTTTAAAATTGTTTATATATTTAACTTTTTATAAACCACTATGAATTATGGCAATCCACGTAACAGGCGTACAAGTACTGACGATACGTTAGTATCAAAATCGGTTGACGTAAAAATAACTCACAATGGTTTATACAAAGTTAAATAAAGATACCATTTTTAATTATGCTATCACAAAATTAACGCTATGAACGTCAACAATATTTTTTTCAGTTTATCTCATAAATCCTTTCCAATTCTATCCATTCTATCACATATCATATTTTTTATATTCCAAAAATATGCAGGATTGTCCACTTTTTGAGTAAGCCCAGCAAAAACGTGATGGTACCGGTGACAAGCGCTTCCATCATTGAACGATTAAAACGCGATAAGGCGCCGTGTCGTGGTCCGCGAGTGAAACAATAATTTGTGTTGACAGAACAATGTGAAGATGGTTCCTCTCCTGTCACTGAAGAGACGAATTAAAAACCGTCTCTTGATGGACTTTCTCTCTGCAGCTGACGGATTCCCAGCAATCGAGCGTAATAGCTCTCGCATTCATTTATAAGGGAGGAATGTTAATGCCTGACAAAGCTCCGTTTTGGGACGGTCGTTGCAATTTTTTCTCGATTTTTAATGAAAATATATAATACCGCCTTTACCGCTGAATGTATATAGCTTAGACATGAAATTAAGTGTACATATAGGAGAGATGTTTATAACATTAGTTGCGGGACGAGGGGCATTCTACATACATTCTTGGTGGAAATATAAATCATATTTATAGTTTGTGACACATTTATGCAACAGTGAAAGTATTTACTCTTCGAAAATTAAATCGTATTTTTTACATTAATGCATTTTATATTCGAGTCATATTTTTTTTAAAAGTCGCGAAACTATTAGATTGCGTAAGTAGTACCAATGTGATCATGTGGGTGATGCAAAAATGAAAATATTAGGATAAGAAATTTGCGTTAGTTCATGTCTATATACGTATTTGGTGGCAAGCTCTGTTATACGTATGATTTCAATATTGAAATTCAAAACTAAAGATAGAAGACATTAATTCATTTTTTTAATTTAAAATATTGTTCGTATGTGTAATTTAATAGATAGATCGTTACACGAATAATACAAAAAATGTCAATATATATTATTACCTCCATCCCTACCCTAATATTTTATCTTAGGTGTACACTATCCAAAGGCAGACTTGGTGAACATTTATTTGTGCGGATAGTTCGTTAAATATTATAATTGCTGCATAGATTCTTTTTAAAATTTATCTTCGTATTAAATTTTTTTTTTTTTTTTGTGAAATATATAAATTATAAAGATATTAATTTATCTCTTGACAAATAGGGTCAAAATAAGGTAAAATAATTTTGTCACTTGTACCGTATTAAATATTATTTATTATAAATCATATGTACCTTTTTACTTAAAATTAGAATGCATTTTAAGGTGTGACGATAGGTTACATGTAGTAATAATAAGTCCTTAAAAAAAATAATTGAAACTATCAAAATAAAGTGAATAGTATAAACGTTATTTATTTATTTTTATACTTGTTCATGTACTTATTTTTTATTCCGATTATTTATTCCTACGTATTATAATTTTTATTCACACCTTTTACTTAATTTTAGTTACATATTCCATATTTTTTCTGTGCTAATTAAATGTTACCACTGATGAATCATCATGAACCTTTGCTCGTTAACATTCTCGTAAGTGAGATATTTTTCTCTTTTTTATGTAATAAATTTTTTTTTCTAAAAATTAACTCACAAATTTGGATTGCGTCTCATGGTTAGGTTCATTTTGTCATTCGAAAAATTAGGTAATACTAATAAAATAGTCCGCAATAATATTTTTTTTGTATCGCACAGTTATACAAATATCTGCACTGTTTCCTCCTAAGTATGTCAAATTTATATACAGTAGAACCTCTATATTCGTCATTAATCCGTTCCTGAGGGCCTGACTAATATGGAAACAGTTTTTCCTATAACAAATAACTAAAATTCAATTAATTCATTCCCAACCTCCAAAAATAGTACATATTTTAATAAATTTTATGTCAAAACTTTACCTTTATTATACTTAGAAGATATGATGATAGAAGCGGAAGACGAGAAAGGTTACTAATATTTAGAAGGAGACAATTTAAACATCAGGTAACATTAATTCTGGTGATGGTTTTCGTTTACCGATTCAGTAGCACTCGATTTAACAAAGAACTTGCCCAATGTTACCTGTTTCTGTCTGTTTTTTAAAATCTTCCTGAAGAAGTCAGTCACATTACCATTGAATCCATTTATGTTTTGGTTGACTATGGCAACATTTGGATCCCACTTTTAGACCATATTCTGCGTTTTGGCCCAGTTAGACAGCATTATCAGGCGGTAGAAGTGACAAATATAGAAAATATTAACGAATACGGAAACATTTATTTGTTATCAAAGTGTGACAAATATCGAACCAGACAAATATTGAACCAGACAAATATCGAACAGACGAATATAGAGACTGACGAATATAGAGGTTTCACTGTATAATTTTGAGAACGTTGATATTTTTAATGATAGTACATAACCCCTTCTTTCTTTTTCCATATTCCCAATTACAATAAAATTCACTTGAATTTTGAATTATTTTTGACAAATATTTTTTCATTATTAAGGAGAACACATTCTTATTGTGAAGTTGTAATTATTCAAAACATAGGTCTGTGATATTTATTTAAATATTAGTTAAATATATTAATTAGAAAGATAAAAGATATACATATAAAATCAATTTTATCGAAAAATATTGTTGTTACGCTACCGGGACTCGAACCTGGATCTCTTTCCAATCCGGTGAAGGTGCATTATCCAACTATGCTACAGCAGACAGTATTTTTGTCGTTAAATTTTCGAACCCATATGTTACATTTTTTTAATTAATACATCTACTATTCTAATTTAAAAAGCCATCTACTTTGTTTTTTTGTTTTTCGTTAGGGTTCGAAAATTTGTTGACAAAGCTACTGTCTGTAGCATAATTAGATAATGCACCTTTCCCGGATTGGAAAGAGATTCAGGTTCGAATCCCAGTAGCAACAACAATATATTTTTCGATAAAATTGATTATATATGTATATCTTTCTAATTAATACCATTAACTAATATTTAAATAAATATTTTTTCACCTGGGATTGTTTATAATTATTTTTAATAAATAAATTTTTTAATGGATATATACTGTTGGCTTTTCTAAATAACACAATAATTACATCACTCTTTTAATAGGTTTTATATTTCCCCGCAGAAGAAGGCCACTCTCTTACGTCCTGACACGTCATTGTTACCTTGTTTACTTTTAATACATTTTCTCACATATATATTCTTAAAGACTGTATTACTGCTTTTCAAGAAATACATTAAATAATAATTGTGTCATTTACAATGTTAATATACATCTATTATGTATATTATGCGTGTCTCAATTATTTTAAATCTGATTTTAATATGTCATGTTAAAGGTGTCTCCCATGAGCATCAAACATCATATCCCGTGAGATCTATTGAATGTGGGTGGTGATTGCTGCTTTTAACGCACAGTGAGAGGTGACCCACCACTTCTTACCCAGGACCGTTATATGAGTAAAAGCTCCCATATCGGTCCTTCCCATTTGCCGCCATGTTAGCATATTTTTAAATACTACACGGCAATCATACAATCAATACATAGGTAGCAAGGCAGTGATATACGGCTACCAGACAAAATACACCTCTCATTGACCCTCCGTAAGAAATATCTTTAAAATCATAAATTGTGTGATTGCTTTCATAAACCTTTCCTTTCAATGCACCAAAGAAAGTTTTCTAAAAATGTCAGATCTGGTGTACCTGCAGATTATATATATATATAAAATATATATTAAATTTATATATATATATATAAATTTATTAAAATAAAATAAAAATACCTTTATAAATATAAACCAAATGCATACAAATACACAGTGTAGATAGAGTCTCAGCTAAGTATTAAATCTACATAAGAACCTTAAGTTTAACCCTCAACTGATTTCACTCGCATGGATACATCGGAATCTAAAACGATACGGTTAAATAATGTAATTGCTCTTGCTGTAGGCTTAACCGCAGGCAAGTCGGTTCTGGATGAAATAATCTGTGTTGCTGCTGCCTTAGATAATTATCGGGGACTTAAAGACCAACATTATCCATAAGTGCTGAGTTTACCAATATTCCACGTATTAATATAAATATGAAGAATATTATCTTATATATAAGAACTTTCCTTTGTACCTATGTCTGCAATCTCCCCATCCTCAGTCAGGTCGACGTGCTTGAGGCTCTAGTGGAAAGCTCGCTGTTTAAGTGGTCAGAGGTCCAAGCATCCCAAGAGACTACCAATCCAATGCGCATAGCGCAAGCGATTAACTTATTTAGAAAACAGTAAGAATATCGATTTGACACATTTATCCATGTACGTATCTATTATCGATAAAACTGTAATTATTTGAAGGTGTACAGAAATATTATTATTTTACTAAAAAATTCGTTACATATTTGATAAATTAATTTTTTTTTGATTAATTAAAACATTATATTATTTACGAATTTTATTGCCGTAATGCATAAGCGTAATTCATAGCCAAACATTAACAAGTTAGAGATGTTACAGCTGCGTATACAAGTGATAAACAAAAGTGGCATAAAGGATAACAGACACCATATAAATTGTCGTTTTTCTTTATTACAAATTACGGAAACAGTGACCGAGACCGTGCAGCAGCCACCATCCCACAAAACCTAGTAATAAACCATGGTTGACAGTCGATTGCTTTTTACAAGTCTTGAACCGATTCCTCATTCTCTCCGAACTACTGCAGCCAATTCCCTCTATATGAGCGAATGACAATTTATTATCAAACCAGATGCCAAGATCATTGCAGCTGTGAATTATGAATTTCCCTTGCGTAAAATTGTCGCGGTCTCTTGATTACGTAATAAATTTATTTATATCTTAAAGTTTGCAGTATAACAAAGAGATAAATTAAGTATGACTGCTGACAAAAAGATGCATGATAATAATTTTCCACGCGCCGCGAACAGAATTTTTTTATTTCTCTGACACACTTTCGTGCAATTTTGCAGTTGCATTACACGCGTACTGTTATTACTACTAAGTAGGCTTTTAAGTTAATTAGTTTAAATGCTTTTTAAGTAAATATAAAGTGTTACCGTTTCACCTGGACGCGAATGAGCATTTGTTTTAATAATCAGTTTAAAAAAATTTACATCAAATTTTCAAAGAAAATTATTTTCAATATCTACAAAGCTTTCTTAACATAAATCTGTTTTTTTTTACTATGAATAATATCCTTTCAGGTCTTTATATTGTCAAAGAGTCTAATTATTTCGGGTCTATGATTTCTGATGATGGTGCAGCCAACCAGAGATCAAGCGACACGTAGGTATTGCGAAGAGTTATATGCACGAATTCAAAAAAATAAAGAAAGACTGCGGTGTACCAAAAATAACTAACATCAGGCTTTCTCACTCCCTAGTGTACTTTCCACAACACGTGAAAATTTTCTTCAGGGACATAAATAAGAACAAAGATAAATCATTGTTCATCCAATTTGTTGATGATTTGTTGCCAACGTTGAAGTGCCGAGAGAAATGGGAAAATCCCCTACCGTTTAGATACACCAAGAAAAAAAAGTTACAGGTACTTCTCTGGTATTAACTTTTAGACCTGCAGGATGCCAAAAAAAATGTAACAGCATATTTAATGGAAATCTTGAAGATTGCGATCCTTGGTCATAAGGTTCGACAAAGAAGAAATATAACTTATTGATATTTCAACGAAACTTTAAAATGCTTCCTAAAAATGTATTATAACGTGCATTTCTTTACATTTTGTTTTAAATTATGGAGATTTTCTCGTATATAAATGTTTAAAAGAGTAATAACATCGTGCACTTAATTAAAAAAGTCATTAATTATCCTCGAAAAGATTAACAAGCACTTAAACAATAGCCCATCTCGACACAGGCACATTCTAGTAGGGAGGCATAATTTTTAATAAATGTGAAAAAAATATATAAAAATAAGAAAAGAAAAACAAAAATAATAAAATCTATATATAGGTAGGTATATTTTTTAATAACGTTTATATGGGTTTAATTTTTATTATTTTTATGTGTTTGTATTGTTTGATTAGGCAGGCCTGTAGTGTCAATATAAAGTGGCAAATAGCAGGTCCAAGAGTCAGGAAACGTTTCTCGATGGATGAAAATTATATACAAAAATATATATTTTGCGATACTCAGCATTTGTGTTATGATTTTATCTATATATTTTTTATTTAAGATAATATTAATATTAATTAAAAATCATGCTTCGTATCATATTTGTTGCATATCAATCGTAGTGGAACAAGACAACTTTTCCAAATGCAAAGTTTTTATTCAAATTTTGTACGAAATTATTGTACATTGAACCCAAATTCGTATTTTTTCTGACGATAATATTTTTTACCGCTGAAATCATTTAATTTATTTTTCAATTTAGAAAAAAATAACACTATTATTACCAATAATGCGTTTACTTTTCCCTTTAAATTCTTTCCTTATATTATATATTTATATTTAAGAGAAATCTACTACAAAAATTAGTAGAAAATTATTTCTGTAAAGTGTTACAAAACAAATTTTACATATTCGCGCATAATGCTGAGATGACATATGGTAAATATTATTTCCAGAAATGAAACGAAATTTTACTTCGTAATAAAATGTCTATATAATTTATCAGAACCAAAGTGATTAGAGATAATGCATTTTAAAAATAATCGATTTAAAAAAAAAAACAAAAATCCTCATACCCTGTGTTGGATGCAGTTGTGTCAACACAGAATTCTAGGCCACTGTAGAAGACGTCGGGAAATGCAGTGCCATATATTTTAATGGCGGAATATCACGAATGCCTGTTCAATAATGACGGTTAAGAAAAAAAGTCCGGTGTGGACAACACAGCATTTTCCCTTATTAACACTTCAAATAATAAAATTGATTAATTTTTAACAAGATCATAATTTATTAATAATATATAACATGTTTATTGACAGGCATCCTGTGAAAATATGTGTTAATTTAAAGTTTAAGTTGGTCGTTAAATTTGTTGTCATTATCTAGAATGATAGAATCAAATCCAACATTACGCAAGATATCGTTGAAGATTGTGTCCTTTTGCTAGTACATATGTATATATAAACGTCAATGAAATATGAAATAAAATACAAATAAATATAGAAACTCAGTTAAGGGATGTAAAAGAATGGTTAGATCCAAACTCTGTAAACTAAATATTAGCAAAATAAAACAGATCATATTCAACATTGCACAAAGTGGCCAATTAAATGAAGAAACCATTTTAAAAATGCTTAATTGTTAAAGTAAGCCTAATGAAGATACAACCTGTAACTGACTAAAAATTAATCTTGAAAAGACAGCCGTGAACATATTCGTATAGAGTACAAGAAAAAAAATTCGAAACATCGTAAGTCATACAATTGTAATTTTTTTAAATCATAATGCTTCCCCAACCGATTGTTCCACATTGTATAACTTGTATGTAATATAATATAACTTTTAACTCGTTTATTTTTAAAACATTTCTGCATAATTGAACCATGCATTGCGAGAAGAGTGCTTTCTCTGTTGGGAATGGAAGGAGAAAGTGAGGATGTTCAGTGTACACCAAATGGGAAGATTTATATCATGAAATACCTGCAGGCCGGTTCCTGATTGGCGGGAATTTCCTTGACATATTTTGCACTACACACGTCATTTGTTCGCCGGTGCGTTCCTTTACAATGCGATTAATTAAATGTTTTTGCCGAACGCAGGTTCAGTTTGCCGCAAAGAATTTATCAGAAAAATATTACAATACGGTTTATTTTATTCGCAGTCGGGCGCTAAAAAAAAAAATGGCCAACATTAAGTAGCTTGGTCTAATAGTTAAAACGCTAGCCTAGTAGTCGGGGGTTCGCGCCTCGTTCTAGGAGATCAGTAAATTAGTCCTATTTTCGTTGTACAAGCGTTTAGATTAGTCTGCAAATAGTAAGAATATTGATGTGACATGTATTCCGTGTACGCATCTCTATTTAAAAAAATAGTTTGTTTTTCTCATTAACTCAATTCTTCTAAAAATATTATATGAAAAAATAAGAAAATGAAACACTGACGTTTTAAAATTAGATTATTTCTTTAGTGGCTAATACTACTTTGAAAATTATTGCCATGTATATCATTTTAGATAAAGGTATTAAAACCTTCTCCATAAGCCAAAGTAATGATTTGAGCTAATATTGCAGATATTTTAATAATTTCTTAGTGTAACACATCCAGGCCATGCTGCTTACGAGTATTTTTTTTAATTTTCTTAACTCTAAGCACAACATTATTTAGTGCATACTATTACCTACTCCCTCCTGACTACGAAAAAGTCGGGCTTGACTAATAAATTTTGAGAAATTTATTTTCATTATTACTCATTACATTGAATAAGTAATAAACCTTTTAAAATTAACATATTTAAAATAATCTAATTAATAGTTCATATCCAGTGGAATCAGAGTTTTTTTGTGTTCCTTTGAATTGTTGTATAACCGGATTTTATTAATGAAAGTTCGATAAGCTGAACAATAATTTTTCCAGTTCAATTAATTATTATTCAATAGTTGTTTTATTTGTAATATTTAATTTCGGGAACGAAAAATGAGCAGATTTCCTGTGAAAAAATGTTAATCGATCATTACCAACATGTTCACGTATATAAGATATAATTGAGCGCAGTCTCAGAAGAATTTTGATCGAAACCAAAATGACAAAAATAAAAATTCATTTTATCGGTTACAAATCACTTTTTATACATCCATGCTATGTGGTTTTCTTTATTTATCCGTATTGTAAAAGATTATTATTAAAAAAATGTAACACTAAGAATGTTTTAAGGATAAATAACCTAGTTATTTTAGTCATATTATTATATATGGAAAAATTTTATTTGTATATTATATAACTCACCCTAAGTTCAATACTATAATTAAACCAAAATGAAGTATTCGGAGTATTTGTAGGCGACGGTGGGTAGTAGCTACAAATATTCAAAATACTAAAATTACAAGTACTAGGAATTTAATAAAATAAACAGTTAAAAAAACATAACAAGAATAACTATTTGAAACGCAATCATACTGATAGCACTAACTATATTTTTTTAAATATATTTTTTCTAGTTGATTCATTTAATTTGTATTAAAATACCGCAGAATGCAAAAATGTAACTTCACAACAAAAATGCGTTTTCTTTAAAAATAATCATAAATAATTTAATCACAACATTTGTATTTTATATAAATTATCAATAAATGTCATTGTTCAAAGGAAGCAAACATTGTCCATATTTTTAGAATTGGATAAAGTAATTAAAAATTATACTTAATTATTTAAAAATAAAAAAAAATCGTTAACATAGTCTTTACCAAGAAGTACAAAATGTGCAATTTCATTCCATAATTACTTACTCAAGTCACGAAGTGATTAAATATTTTTTTGAATATAATTAATAATGCATTTCGACTTCATACTTATCTGCCCCAATATCTACGAGACAGTAGATATTGGGGACGAGACACACACAATCAGATTGATTTTAATTTATATTATAACATACGTAAAACACTAATATATTTATTTTATTTTCTTTTTAATTTGAAGTTTAACGTAATAATTAAAAGATTGTGTTAAACTTTGGTTCGAAACATTGTACCCTGTACATATCAAACAAATCAATCAAATGAAATAAAAGTTTGTTTTCATTACCTTTTTTATCACATTATCACAAAAATCTCGAAAATAATTCAATCGATATTGAAAGCATCCAAGTTCCAAAAACTATCTCGATAAAATACTCTTGAGATTAGTTCTCATATTTAGATCTGAATGCTATGAAAGAGAGATAAAAATTCACTAACGGCCTTTGAGCGTACTATTCTAAGAATAATATTTGGAGACAAGAATTATAACGCTGTTTGCCTACAATCACGAATTGGACACGGAATTTAGTGAATTCAACATTTTCCGAGAAATTAAGATAGCACGGCAGAGGTCACCGGCCAACGAAGAAAGCGCTATAAGTAAATTCCGTTAGACGAAGGGGTGTCGGAAGATCCGGTGATTAGTCGACGTTATCCAAAATGCGCGTAATAGGCGTTGTGAACTTAAAAATGACAGCAGAGAACAGATCAGGACTCACACCAGACTATTACGGCATTGATATTTATGGATGGATATAAATGAAATAATGTTATTACTCTACTTGAGTTTATTTGCACTACTCGAATTTCGAGAGAAACAGTAACTCTCGCCAACAGGTGAAGTGTTAAACTTTAATCAACAGGTGAAGTATTAAACTTTAATACCTCACCTGTCGATGAGAGTTACTGTTTCTCTCGAAACTCGAGTAGTGCTAATAAACTCAAGTAGAGTAATAATATTGTTTCATTTATATCCATTATGATGAAACTCTATAAAGTTAACGCCGATTTCATTAACATTATAATTGATAATTATGTTTTTGTACTTGTATAAAAATAAATAATAGGCTTTCAATTATATTTTTAAACAGGTTAAAAGTTCAGTAGCGCTGATAAATTAAATTAAGAAAGATACAGTTATTAACGTGGGAGATAATTATTAATTAATATTATTAACTAATTTGGCAACAGTACCGGCACTGCGAAATGTGACCTCCAATCTGTAAAAGTAAGCATTCTACCGATATTGATTTATGAACGTCTTCAATTACTTTCCTTTAATGTATTATTTTGTAATATACAGAATTTTACACAGATAGATAGAAAAAAACTCTTTCAAAACTATTAATAAGACGTAACTTTATTATAATTATAATGTTGTTCTGCTACGATCACTATATAGTGTGTGTGTTAAACCTGAAACTAGAAAAAAATAATGAAAGTAGACTGAGTACGGCAGAAATCCAGTCTCTGATGTGTATATTATACGCTATTGTATGCGTAAAAAAATAATTAAAATGTTGTGAACAAATTACATTCTGATTATGAGGCTTAAAATTAACTTATTAACAAATTAAGAAAAGATTGGATTACTTGTATGTGGAGAGGATTTGTTAATTCAATATATTTTTTTTAAATTTTATATTCTGAGAAACGACACGATGGTTAAAAATATCTATATTTTATTTTCATACATTGTTACAATGTACCTATATATATTTGTTCAGATTTTTTAGGAGGAGTATTTTATCGCAATTCCAATAATGCATTTAACGTAATTAGTTAGGCATGTTGGATTCAAATCCAAATTGAAGTCAAATTTACTAATGATTAACCGGTTTGGTGGTTTAATTAAAAAGCTTAAACCAAAATTAGTAAAGAGTTTGCAATACTCAAAAAAAACACAAAAAAAATACGATTTTGAAAATCAGTTATAGCAGAGAAAGTGAAAATATCTACTTTATAAAGCTAAAATTTATTTATACGTAAGTATGTTGAATCGTGCAATCTCCGGGTCACACGTCCCGTGGAATGGATTACTATAATTCCGGTTGTAAGTCTAAATCACCGCAAGGTGGGGGAGCGGTGAGAAGAAGGGAATTTAGTCGAAGGATCAGCGATCTCAGAGAAGCGAGATTTAGAAGGACTGCTCGCCTTACCTTGAATATGATGTCTTCGCAATCCCTGCCATCGGCAATCATCCGAAATCACACAATGGTTGCACGCGGATGAACGATCTCCGCTCTCAACTGAAGACGGCGATGTCAATGTTCATTCACTGTACATACTAACAATAAACACTAAGATCACACACAAAACAGTGCTGGTGCACTGGAGTTGAAAGGTCCGCAAAGTGATATCGCATTGTTGAGATCTAACAAAAACAAATATTGATCCAGTTGATGTCTGGTGGCGTCAAGGTCACATTTCACACCGGTGAGGAAACAATAGGATAGGTTATGGGTAAGAAATTTGAGCGCGGGCACGTGACAACAATATTTTTCGAGCTCGATATTACAAACGCGCAAAAGTGTGTTTTGCAAATACGGAACATACGTTATGTTTACACTTTCTAATAAATGTGGTAATATCCTCACACATCTCATCACCAGCAATGGCATAGCGGTTAACACCTCAGCGTGCGATCGAATATCGAATCCTACAGGCAGCGATTTTTTCTAACTCGCTATGTGCTAGCGCAAATTGCTTTACTTATTTTAAAAAAATATATCTATATAGTTTTGAAAAATATCAAGTGTTGCCTAAAACACTTGGTAACAATACTATACATTGTAACAAGACAAATAATATTATTTTATATTATAGTACCATAATATTACACGCATTTATATTTATAAAAAGTACTTGCGGGCTATTCATTGTCTCTGAAGCTTTGTTTCATGCGCGATATGCTTGATTTTTTTCAGATGAAGTTTTATATTATATATATTATACCCAGTGACTTGCAATAGGTATAGATTTAGGTTATGCTCTTACCAATGATATTATACGATCATATATAATATATGTACTACAATATATGTTGTATATAGGATTATGAACTTGTGTTTAACAAAGTTTGTCCGTCGTTTATACGACCCTACCGTGTATTTATTTGTAATTTTAGAGTACCTACTACTAATCGTGTTTTTAAAGTTTTAATGTAAAATAAAACCGTCTTACTCTTATAAAAATTAACATAAAAAATGTATGGACGTTTTTAAGAACACTTTCTATGACTGAACATGATTCATTTGTTGTTTGAAAATCCTTCACGTAGTAACTAAAGGAAATAATTATTTTTATTAAAGGTTAACGTAGGAAATAATTATATCAATTGCTTTTTGTTTTCCCCAAATCAAAAATAAATTCATGCATCAAATGCACCTCGAACGCAAAGAACAGCCATGAAATCAACAAGTTAAAAACAGTATGATAGTAAAATTCGCGAATTAATTAAAGAGGAAGTAGACACTTCAATGAATTGCACGTAATTGTAAGCCTTTCTAATGTTATTCTGTTAAAAAAACATACGAAACGGATTAACTGAAAGGAATTTTCAATTCAGTAAATAGCCAATTATATGACTGCTTATTTCACTAGCTTAAATATATAACAGAGTAATGTGAATAGTACGATGCAGCAAATACAAAAGAGTTATCGTGGTAGTTTTTAGAATTAAGCAATTAAAGTCTCTATTAGTACACAGATAGTGCTAATTGTAAAAAAAATGATTCCGTTTATGTTAATCCAATTATTTAATTTATATTAGTTTCCCAAAATTTTTAGTAATGCACATCTTTTTTCCTTGCATGCACTGCACGCTCTTGATTATACCTACATTATATTCAGAATATTCTTGAAAAATGAAAACTTAATTCGGCATTTGAAATCAAACATGGTATTTTCACAACTTAACTACACTAAAATAAGAAATAATCGAAACTACAGATCACCAAATATATAGACATGAACTAACGCAAATTCCTTGTCCCAATATTTTCATATTCATGTCACCTTTGGTACCACTTACGCAATCAAATAGCTCCGCAACTTTTTTTTTAAATATGAGTCGATTGGAACGAAAATTAAAACACTGACAATATAATATGCATTAATGTAAACAATACGCCTTGTTTACGCGAAGATTTAATTTTCGAAGAGTAAATACTTTTTCTGTTGCATAAATGTGTCATAAACTATCGGATTATGTTTCCGCCAAGAATCTGTGTAGAATGCCCTTGGTCCCGCAACTAATATTCCAAACCCCTCTCCTATATGTACACTTTATTTCATGTCTATTAATTTACTGGTCCGTGATCGAAACACTTGAGTATTACATATTGCTTTAAATATTTTTAAACTAGGCAATTCGATTTTTAACGCCAAATAGTGACAACACTGCAAGATGTACGTAATACATAATTTTGACACTTCGCTATAAACTTAAGGTATCTTGACATATTGAGTAATTAATGACTAACATTAAACATACTATGTATCCAATAGATTCTAGCCCTTTGGGTGGGTTGAGTTTGTACTTGAAGTCTGTTTATTTATTATTATTGCTAATTTTATTATTATTGCACAATGGTGCACAAACACGGTAGTACTTAATGAAGTACTATACTTCATTAAGTTGCTTAAGTTACTTGTTAAATTGTACTTGATATCTACTTCTAATTATAATTGTTATATTTTTTTATTTATTATCTTTGTTTTATTAACCACTGAATTAACTCAATTCAGTGATTAATAAAACAAAGATAATAAATAAAAAATATTAATTTTAACCACGAAGTTAATATTGCTAATTTTAAAAGTATTATAATTGTTATATTTATTTATTCGATTTTATTATATGTGACTAATTAATGTCTCAATATTCCTTTAACTTTAACCAAAAGTTTTGTAATTAAAACAAATTATAGATATCTCATAGAGACGAAGCTATTTTATTATATGAGAAATATGGAATTATGGGTATTATTTCTAATAAATTAATGACATTTATGGTGTTTCAGGGAAATGAATATCAAATTTCAATTCATATAGAAAGTCTGGTTAAGTCAATAAATTTGGAATTCTCACAATCAAGTACTATAATTCCTTTAATGAATGAATGAAGTGAAGAATAAAGATATAAGGAAAGAATGTAAAGCCGATCATAGTATAGTGAAAAAGATTAAGAAAGAATCAGAAGTGGTTTGGTCATATGGAACGGATGAATAAGGAGAAAATGGTAAGAAAGATGTACGACGCAAGTGTTAACGGCAGCAGTAATAAAAGACGTCCGCGAAAGACTTAGCACGACCGTATAAACCAGATACTGGAGGATGGCCCTATTATAAGACTCAATAATCGTCGAGTTTGTATGAGAAGCTGTATGAATGTGGATGAAACGAGAATTGTGTCAGATCAGAAGAGTGTGGCGGTCTATCCTATCCTATCCTATCCTAAGTAAGTAATTAGTCCTACTTTTGTATGCGATGACACTATCCAAAAATGTGTTTTTTACTTAATATATTTTTTATGCTCCTTTAGTGTAACAAATAAAAATTTATATTATATTCCAAAACACATAAAAATTATTTTAAATGATTACCAGATACTGCGAACGAATGAAGTAAGAATTTATCTTTTATTTGGATAACATGTATATTTTTTAAATAGAGGTGTGAACACGGAATACGTGTCACATTAATATTCTTATTATTTTAAAATTAAGCTAATCTAAACACCTGTGCTCAGAAAATAAAACTAACTTAACGGTCTACAAGAACGAGGCTAGAACCACCAGATCACTAGGCAAGTACCTTAACCACTAGACCATAATCACGTCGTTTTATACATATATATATATATATTTTTTAAATAAAGATGCGTACACGGAATACGTGTCGCATCAATATTCTTACAATTTTCAAACTAAGCTAAACGCTTGTGCTATGAAAACAGGACTAACTTGCTGGTGTCTTGGAACGAGGCGCGAACCCCATACATATTATGCATACTTAAATAATAGAGTAGTAAATAGTTACGCATACATAAATAATTTAGAAGTATCCATAATAATATTGCGCTCCCCCATCTTTTATCTATGATTTTTTGGATTCGGACTGTAGTGATAGTGTCGTTAAAAGTGTAGTTTAAAGGCCAGGCGCAAGCAGGGGCAAGTATATCTAGCATCCTTATCTATGATCGCACTGTCATCATGTCAAATCATGTCAAATGTATAGAATAAAAGATATTTGCAACACGGCGCGAGTGACAGATGAATGTTTATCTATATTCGTAATGTTTAAGTTAGTTCATTAATCATTTATGTGATCTCAGTTTTTTCAAGAATGCCTTTAAGCGTATATATATACACAATTGTACAATTCTAGGAAGGGAGATATACAGCGGCGTGCACTAGGCATGGACTTAGGTTATGCTGCTAATATCGATGGTGAAAAAGCAATAAGTATTATCATCAGAGGTTGTATTCGTCATCCACTCTTTCAGAAGCATGTTTTTATGTAAGTATACCTTTATGAGTGTGTATTATTATTAATATTCTTGGGAAATTTTTCAAGTTATTGACTAAAGAAGCTAAAATATTTTATTAATAATATAAATGGCATCTAGCTATATGAATGAATATCCGGGGCTAATCATCAGCTGCAGCGTTTGAGTGTAATGTTAAATACTAAGATAATTATGTGTGTTCCAATTCGATCCGTCTCTATTTTTTCGTAAATTTACCGATAACATTGTTATAAAAAGTTCCAAATCTTTTTAATTTTAAAAGCAATTCTTTGTCAATAGCAATCATTGGAAGATCCCAAATTCATGTTTGATTTTGAGTAATCCGTAAATAAGTATGAATTCGTTTTAGTGAACTATATAAAAATTTTAATTCATTCTTAAGGCGATCAAAATCGAGAAAATGTGAATAAAATTATTTTAATTTTGAAAACAATTGTGTTGAAAATTAATAATTCTTAAATGTAGAAAATAATTAAGAATTCATTAATTCAAAAAAGGTAAGTTCTTTTATTGCTCTATATCGTTCTGCAAATTAGCTTAAAATATTATCTACAATTTCTCTGAAAACACGATTAAAATGTATTTTAACATCAGTAACATATATTTTTCTTTTCGGCTGTTTTGTCAATGAAAGCGCTAAGTAAAAACATTAAAACAGAAACAGATCGCATTGATACTATTAATTAAAATATATATCAACGTATATACTACGTATATATATGTATTACACTTTTTTTTACACTTCCCAGATTGGCAGATAATAAATTGTCCGTTAAAATAAACTGTGAAAAAAAATTTTGTTAGCGAATCAAATATGTAAAAGTGTTTTTACTAGGAGTTTTCAGTATGGGTTAATCCCTTTCGAATTATGTACAAATTGTTTGAATAAAAGGTAAATTTTGACACCCTTACAGACGTCCAACAGGTTGATTAAGAAAATTATTTTAGTACAAGTTTAGTATGTTTCTCATAGGGATTGAACAAACAAATTAGACGCGGCCGATGCGTGAGTTCTAGCAAAATGCGGAGATGAATGGCAATGAAGTTGAATACAAATGAGTCGCATTTTTTTCATACTGTTGACGGCTAGACAAAAATATAGTCATGGGTTACGCTAATTCGGGTAATAACGGCTTGAATTTTATAGGGTATTTTCATAAGTAAAAATTTATTTTTATTATCCAGAATCTTTAGTAATGCACAGCTTTTTTGCTTGTATGCAGTACACGCCCCTGGGGATACATAATGCATACATGGTAATTGTTGGGCGGCTAGGGCTTCCGTAGAATCTATATTTCATCTAATGATGCACAATGCGTTATTGTAAAAGCAGCAGTTTTGAGTAGCTTGTTGGTGTAGTGGTCAAGACGTCGGTCTAGTGATCTAGTGGTCGGGGGTTCGCGCCTCGTTCCAGAACACCATCAAGTTAGTCCTATTTTCATAGCACAAGCATTTAGCTTAGTTTTAAAATAGTAAGAATATTGATGTAACATGTATTCCGTGTACGCATCTCTATTTTTTTTTAAATATATATATATATATATATATATATATATATATATATATATATATATATATATATATATATATAATAAGGGATTTCTGGGTACAAACATAAATTCTATGGAAGCCCGTGTCATGTAGTGGCCACTATCGGCCACGAAGCGGCCATAATAACTGCCAGCAGGGCCTAGCAGCAAGTAATCGGCTCTGCTGCTAGTATTAAAAAAAGTATAGTTTTTATAGAATTTTTTAATTTGTCAAATAATATAAATATTTTAAATTTTTATTTATTTTACATACATAAGTATTGTACTGCCAAAAAAAAAAGACATTTTCAGATATATTTTACCCAGATTTTTAAATTTTTGCCCAACTAGGCAAGCCTGTTTTAGGGCAAATTGACAAACAAATTATATTTCACGAAACCAAATAACTCATTCTATGAGGTAAAACACAATTAAATAGAAAACGAAACATACAAGGCAAGTAGACGTGAAAATATATCAAATAAGAGAATTAAAATACTAATGTGCAATACAATATAGAATGTAAGTTATGTAACCATAAACAAGATAAAGGAAAATATGTATGATTAAAGGTATAATGCAGTCAGTATAATACATGAAATGTAGTAATAAGAATTATTTCATAGTATAAGACAATTGAATTGTATTTTACTTTATATAAATAAATTGGGGGTTGCAGTATTGCATTTATGTTTTGACAATTTCATTAATTATTTTTACAATATAATTGATTAAATAATTAATTTCATGAATCTTAAAGGTGAAATATTTGTTCACAGTTGACAGACATTAAGCAACCATCTGTTTTCATAGCGTCTCTGATTACGAAGAATTTTTTTATATTCGCCTGCAATAGTCATCCACTGCCGAATGATTTAATGCAAATTAATGGCCGAAGTTTGCAGGTCACGGATATGCATTTGTAGGAAAATAAATAGGTAAATTCAAATATCAGTAGCGACGACAATCAACCGACACAACGGAATGAAGTGTCAAAAACAGACTTTTATTGGCGATTCGTCATAATGCTATAAACCGTTGGAAGATAGGTATTTCAAGGTAATTTTATCAGCCAAGGAAACTGAAGGAAAATACAATATATTACCTTTTGTACTTTTAAAATTAGCAATATTAACTTTGTGGTTAAAATTCATATTTTTTATTTATTATCTTTGTTTTATTAACCACTGAATTGAGTTTAAATACATCTACCGGTTTCGAAAAATACCATTTTCTTATTTAGGATGTCATAACTAACTAAAAACATATATTATTGTTTCTTCATCAGAATTCAAAAACATTATTTTTTAAATAATTGTTGTTTTTTTAAATGGATTCTGGTGAAAAAACAATAATATATGTTTTTAGTTAGTTATGACATCTTGAAGAAGAAGAGGATAATTTTTGAAACCGGTAGATGTATTTAAACTCAATTCAGTGGTTAATAAAACAAAGACAATAAATAAAAAATATTACCTTTTGAATTGTTGATACGTTTCATAACCTTATAAAAGGTATAAATATTTTTATATTTGAACTTAAATAAACACATTTCTCATTTCATTATTTAACGTGAATTGGTTTTAGTGTGTACACTTCTTTGTCGGTGTAAAACAAAACTGATCATAAATTTTTAATACTAATAAAATGTCGGTATCAGTTTAAAAGAAATCAGTTTATCCAAAAAATATTTTATTGCCACCGGAATTCGAACTGGAAACTTTTCCTATCAGGGCAAATGCGCTGACCATTACACCATCGTAAGTTAATGACAAATTTTTGAATTTATATGCTGTACTTTCAAATTGATACGTTTGTTATTCCATTTTTAAAATCAATCCACTCATATTACGGAGAATCTCAAATATCTTTAAGTGAAACCCGATAGGAAACGCCAGAATTGTATTAAAAAACATTAATACAACTCATACATTTTTAAGGAGAACACGTTATTATTGTAGAACATTGTTAAAAAAATATTTTTTCGATAAATTGAAACACACCTTTTGAAGCCGGTGGTTCGGAGCGACGTTTCATTGATAAGGCATCCCCTGTAAATAACTGACATCTAGTATAACATGTATACAATATATTAGAAGAAGCAAACTACGATAAAGCGAGGTCAGTAATGTATTAAGGTACGTCTCTTCCTTATCCACGGTCAGCGTCGGCCAGTTGCATATACAACAATGGAATATTTGCGTTTTCGACGAACATAATTACAAAATATATTAATGTAAGATTAATTATGTTCATTCATGATATTACATGAAAAACTTGTTAACAAATATTCAACGTAATGTTAAAACTCCAACAACAAAAGCGCCATGTCATTTCTCGGCACGCTCGAAGAATTTTATCTTGCGTATGGGTCTAGGAATATTGTTCGCCCACAATTGTTCGCGTTCACAATATTAAGCCCCACAATTCTTCGCATGGAAAATTGTTCACCGTATGTATCAATAATATATTTTAATTAAATAATCGTGAACTCTTTTTAACCGTTTTAATGCTAAGTAATTTTCGATACAAACGATCGCAGCGCTTTTGCGACGCGTAGCATTCAAACGGTTAAAATATAATTATTACTTCTTTGTGCATACATACCTGTAAAATAATAATATTTATAAAAAAGGTAGTAAAATAGTATAGTATATGATATAAAGTACCCATCAATAAAACAAATTAACCTAACTAACAATACCTCCTTAACTAATGTAATCTAACCCTTTATACGTTTTACTTAGTATTTCATTAAGTATTTAACTAAATATTAAACAGATATTTTATACCCATGTCCAGTCATTAATACATTTTTGCAACAATTGTGGTCATATAATTGTGAACAAATAATTGTGGGCAAACAATTGTGGGCGAACAACTGTGAGTGAATAATTGTGGGCAAACTACTGTAAGCGAAAAATTATGGCCCAGCAATTTCAGGCGAACAACTGTGAGCGAAAAATTATAGACGAGCAATTTCCGGCGAACAATGTTCCGAACACCTTTGAATACATTCAAAAACATTCCACCTGTAGGTTTTCTTTCAGAATTTCGATATAATTTCTTGGCATAGTATTGAATTGTTTATGATTTTCATAATCTAACATTAACAATCTATCTTATGTGTAGTATTTATTTAAGTACTATGCGGAAAAAGTCATTTTTAAGAATGTTTTGTTTTTAGTATCATTATCTAATTTTAATTTATTAAGCGTGATTCTAATCCATGGAGCATTTTTACACGCAGTGTGTATTATACTGTTTAATTGAATAAACCCATTTTCTATAACAATATTTTTTTCTTATATGTAAAAACATTTGGATAATGCATATTTATTTGATGCACTATTTTCATTTTCGATATTCACCTTACTAACTGACGATTTCTGCTGCAAGAATCAGGAAAATCCCATCTGTGAAAGGAAAGGATATTTCTTTGGTTTCACGGTAGGTACTTGTAGGTACTAAACTTTTATTATTTTTTTCTAGGATCAATATTAATGAGGTTTTGAGTTTTTAAATTATTGCAACAAGATGATGGATTAGGCAGGCTAACGAACATAACGGTGATGATTACACCGTCAATTTTTCAAAAAAATTGAAATCTGGCAAGAACTGCGGGTGTATCATGTTCTCAAAATCTAATACAATGTCATATTGTAATAATAATAATAATGGAAAATTTGTACAGCGCCATTTTTGTAAAAACTTTCACCTCATGCATTAGCTCCTTATAGGATCAAATTAAATTATTTTTCTACAACGTACCTATTGAAGATGTACCTACAATAAAATTATTATATTATTTTTTGTAAAGTTCACAATATTATCGATTTTCGCTTTATCTCCCGCGGCGCACGATTAACGAATACATTTATTAACTATCGAACATCACATGGTTTAAGAAAGCCACTCTCTCGGGACATATGTGAGAATAATATTGATAAATGAATACGCGCCAAATACTTCAATGTACTTCTTAACAACTTAAAATATATTTTAATATATTATTTTACTTTCATAAAGGTCCTGTGTAATATTATTGAGGTCACTGATGACAATATGTACAATGAAAATCAAAATAAACATTGCAAGTATGTAACTCAGTATTTTTGACTTATTCTCAAAAAATACATTGATTAGGAGAACACACTCTTATTGTGAAGTTGAAATTATTCAGGACATAGGTATGTAATATTTTAAATATGAATTAAATATATTAATTAGAAAGATATTCATATAAAATCAATTTCATTGAAAAATATTGTTGTCTCCCCACCGGGATTCGAATTTGGATCTCTTTCCAAACCGTATTTGGGATTCCGTAAAAATAAGATAAATGGCTCTTTCAAATAATAGAACGATTAAATGTATTAATATCAAAAAGGTAACATATAGGTTCGAAAATTTGTCGCTAAAAATATTGTCGCTGTAGCATAGTTGGATAATGCACCTTCCCCGGTTAGGAAAGAGATCCAGGTTCGAATCCCGGTGGCGCAACAACAATGTTTTTCTATAAAATTCATTTTATATGTATATTTTTCTGATTAATATATGTAATTCATATTTAAAAAAAAATTAATAATAAAACAATTATGTACTGTATTGTACCAACATGTAAGTTACCTCAACTACTGTCGATTTATACTTTGATATACATTATAGCCAAGTAGACAAGACTCAAACCGCTTTAAGATATATTATTTATAGACCCTGAAGGCAAGGGAGAGAAAACGGATTGATACCTTTGAGATGCGGTGCTGGTGTATGTTACGCATGCCATGGACGGCGAGACGCACGAATATCTCCATTGTGCAGAAACTGAACATTAAGGATAGGCTTCAACCATTTGCCTGAGATGAATCCTTCAACTATTGGGTATCTTGCGAAAAGAGAAAATAGCTTGAAGAAGCTTGTTATGGTGGGCCATGGAAGGACAAAGAGGAAGAGGAAGATCTCCCACCCGTTGGATCGAATGGCAATTGGCAGCCCTCAGATCTGCAGGATGCCGACAAAAGGGGAGGATCATAGTCAAGAGGGCGGGAGTTCATGAAAAATAATATTTTCAATCATGAGAGATGGATGAGGATAGTATTGCCATAATACGTCACTAGGCGGCGTCGGATCCCTTGATAGTCCATGTGTGTCGTGTTAACGCTAGAACAATACATAATAATTTACGTATATGTTGGATTGGGTGTTAGCTTATAATTGGATTAGTTCGGTAGTACTTGGTAGACTACCTCTAATTGGTAATATATTATTTTCAATATTGAAAACTAGGTTTTACAAAAACACCAGCTATGGACACGAAGAGGCCAACGTTGGCCCTGGGCGACTGGTGACATTCTTGCTTTCTTACCTGATTGCTTTCAACTTTTAGAAATATGTTTGTTAGCCAACTATAGTGTAAAACGTGTCATGAAATACTCACGTATTATATTCTGCTGTAATAGGTACTAACATAATCTGTTACTTTAAGACAAAATATGGATTGAGATATAAAGATCAATGGTAAACCTTGTCCCTAATTCTGCTATCAATAGTGTCGAACGATTATTCTTTAGATCAGGATATCAAGATTAATTGTTGAAGTTAAACTTCAGAATAAATTATAGTGATAACTTTACCGTCGCCAAAAAATGTGTGTTTACCAGGCATACGTACTTAGTACGCTTCTCCATAGTGAAGATACCTGACCAACGTAGAGGTCATGAGAGAAGGGTCAATGCCTTTCACTTGCGTTGTTTGCGACGCATCCTGGACGTCATCAGTGGTGCCTTAAATGAAAGGCTGTTATAATGGCAGACAGCCCTGTACACAAAGACGTACCGAATTGTGAGCTTTCTATGCCAAGTGGTCTGAAGGCGTCCTTTTACCTACAGCGACCGACTTGAAAATATTCAACATAAATTTTTTTAATATATTAAATTCGCGTGCCCGCTTGGACATTAAATCTCATTCAGAAAGTGAGCGTTTCCATAAAACCTCCCCCCTCTTAAATAGAAGAAGCTTACAAGATTTATCTTACCTCTATAAAATGTTTAATAACTTAGTTGACTCGCCTTATTTATTAGAACAAATAACTTTAAACTGTCCCACACACCCAACATGATCAAATAATCTTTTTTACCCAAATTTTGGCAGAGCTAATTACATAAAAAAAATTGTGATCCGCTCTACGTCAAAATATAATGCCGTAAATTCTTCTAATAACTTAGACATTTTCAACAATAAATTGCTTCCCTTTAAAATTACACTACGCCAACTTTTCAATAACTATTAACATAAATTGTATATATTGCATCCCATTTCCCTCCCCTCCTTACCATTTCCACTTTGTATGTTCAGTTTAAAAATACTCTTTTGTTTCTTTTTCGTTTTTTTTTTTAATATATACTTACTATTTTTTAGTTTATTGTGTTTATTTCAATGTAAAAGTCTTTTTGTTCATCAGTTTGTTTGAGTATACTATTTTTTTAGCTTATTATGTACTAGTTATTTAATACCGAAGAAACATCACCGGTGTTATTTTTATATATTATGTTACTATTAGTTATTATTGTTACACTGTTTGTTTCTCTAAAAATAAAAAATTAATGATAAAATAAGAATGTAAAGGAGACGAATTTCAATATAAACGTAAACTTGTGGACATTTGTATTGCTCAGAACCTGAAATGAAAAATGGGATAAGGACAAGAGGGAGAATAAATAATAGCATAGATGTATTCAACAATGGACGTAGATCGGCAAATAAAGATAAACATATATAAAGAAATATTTTTATTGCACAAAAAAATTTTTTTTTCTTAAATATCAGAATCAATACACCACGCCCATCTTAGGAAGGGTAAAAGGCTATAGCTTGACCTTCCACTCTAAATGATGAAATGATTTTCACAAAGCTAAATAAATTCGGAAAGGTAAGTGCCTGAAGGTTATTACCAAAAAAATGTTTTGTTACTATTAACGATATTCCAGTGTTACACATTGTCAGACAAACTAAACGTGATCGTTTATAATGTTAAATTACTCGATACAGTACATGTAAAAAATGTACATACATTTTTCAAAGTAGGTACAAAAAATATAATAAATATGAATTTACAAACTCCAGAAACAAATGAAATTTTTCTGTTTTTCAACGTAAAAAATATTCAGTCACATATCCACTTAATTTAAATATCAAAGAAAATTGTCAGAGCACTTCAAAATATTACATCATCTTCCTTTCAAATTTACCTACAAAGAAAGAAAGCAAAGAAATTTACCTAAAAAGTTGGCCTTTTCATTTATATTCGATTCGAGCTCCATTTCACTAAAATAAAACTAGGTTAATTACAAGTTGAAATATTTATTACTTTCAGATACCATTGGAAACGTGGGAGCATTATTACTGGACACACTTGTATTGTATGGATGGAAAAAAAAAATTTGCAAACGTTCCCATGGCTATAACAAAGATGCCAAAGCTAGCGAAAACACGTGTTGCGAATGCAGTAGGTATGTTACTATTTACTCGAGAGGAGCATTCGCGCTGGATCAGCCGTTAAATTATATTTTAACCCTTTAAAAACCTACGACACTGTCAAGCAATTTGGAAAATAAATTCTAATAACTTTTCTCTTGTATTGGGAGTAATTCAACCATTTTATATACATCGGCTATATAGAGCAACGTGTTCACGATTTAGCTAAATGAGTACATTTGTCAATTTTTAAACAATCTTTCAGACCACGCAAATAACACATCCAAATAAATAAAGAAATTGTAGATCAAAATATATAGAACAAAAAAAAAATTATACAGTGGAATTCAGATATTATAATCATGAATAATATTATCAATTGGTTATTGTTATCATAATTAATATATAGAGTTTCTTTTAAATAATCCGCTTATTATAATTAAACTCGGGCTGTTGTTATCGATACATGGATAAAAAATAAGTTTTTTTTTTTGGAAATTTCTACAAAATGAGCCTTTTCTTAGAAACTTTCTTAACATAAGTGCTTGACAATAATTCTTAGAACGTAAATAGATTCCTACTTGAAGCATAACCGTTACATAGACTATATGAATGGGTAGTGTCAATAGGTTCAGTATTGTTTGACGACGAAGGACATATTGATCAGTGATCGGTGTATCCTGTTGCGATTTCTCTAATTTAGTTGTATAATTGTAATAATTATGTGATTTATCTTCTATTTAATGTTATCAGCCGTATACTGTTATCAAAAGTTACGGGATCCCATGATGATCACTTTAAGCGGACTCCACTGTAATATCATACTTATAAAACAATGAAAAAATAGATTGCGATATATGGTAAATATTGCAAGCTTAAAATGTTGTATCCTGAAAAATGTTATGTTTTAGACATATCACGATAATGACTTACTTAGTGGTCCTCTGAGACAAATCTCCTAAAACCGAGTAACTAACCCTCGACCACTTTATAATTAGGCGAGTGTCTTATCATTAGACCAAACAGCCATCAAATAATCATAATCAAAAGTAAACAAAAAAAATTTAAAACTTTTAGTCAATCCATAAATTTATAGTCTAGTAGTACATTTAGATAATGCATCAATAAAACAAAGTAACCTGAAAACATTTTAGATATGGTGCTGAAAAAAGTATTAGAAATATAATCACATAAATAATTTAACATAATAAAAAGTGTAAAATGATTCCATTTTAATTCAATCTATTTTTTTACTATTTTCAAACTAAGCTTAGCGCTTGTGCAGTGAAAATTTGACAAATTTCCTGAAACGAGGCTTAAATCCTAAACCAAATTATTAGATAAGCGTCTTACTGCAAGAGCAACAAATATATATATTACTCTGCGTGCCTTTGTTATTTTGGTAACAGAAAAAAGAAATCCGAATAATATTTTACTGGACAAAATACGGGTAATTATTTTATGAGTTGAATTCGAAAAAAGTCAACATTCTTGAATACGCAAGCATTAATGTATATGGTATAGAAATTGGCTTAAAATTTGGACCTCTACCAGTGTACAAATAAAGTACTTGCAGTCCGTGCACTTTCAAAAGCACGGCGGGTCGGAAAGGGTTAAGTATTTACAACACTGGCACGATTCTATTCTAAACATTTGAGAAGCTGCAATTAGTACTGGATTTATTGTATCCTTTTACCAAGCCAATTATTAAGTTATATCGTTTTCGGTCACATCACGACATAACAATATATATATACCCACATGTACCGGAGTATGTTTCAGCCACCATTATTTAAATTAGCGTGAAGATTTTTAATGGTTTTATTGGCATTCGCCATGTTATGGTACCATAAATAACAGCAACTTAATGCTATTAACAATGCGAAGCACGCAACTTGATCGGAATACTTGCATTCGAATCTGAACATTAAGTAAAGAAGTCAAAAATAAACAAAAAAAAAATAGGTATCACATAAGTTTCCACATTAACCATACACATTTTGTGCTTTCATAAGAAATTGTTTTTAAAAATTTCGGCCCTCCGACGATTCGTTAATTATAAAAATAATCTAATGTAAAATAAACATGTATTAATGTTTCTTTTTAATTACACTATGAGTTAAATATTATATTAATGGTTTAAAAACTTAACTTGCTAATATATTTGTCAATCTTAATGTTCTAATGGCATTTATACAAATACAAAATATATTACATTAATACATTGTATTACAGTTTAGTTATAGTGTAAAATATTACAAATTCTATTAATGATAGACATAGAATATATACCTACTCTTTTTAAATGAGAATTTTCATTTATTGTATATACAAAAGCGTTAAATAGAAAAAACAATTTTTCACTTTAGATAGTTTATACAGTTTAACTCAGTATTAACATTTTTAGGAAGAGCGTTAAAAAAATTTGGTGATTGATGAATTGGTACTGGACTGTCCTAGCGTTTAGTTTGGATATTGTAATATCCCCGGACAGCCGGTGTGTATCGTTAAGAAGTTGTTTTACTTTATTATAAGAACAACTTTGTTTTAGTCTATTATCAGAATAACTTTGTTTTAGTCTATTACTAAAACAACTTCCTAGCGATATTTTATTGTTTAAGTATAGTTTGTGCATTTGCATTAAGACAACTATTTCAATTGCTGCATGTTAAATAATGATCGTTAACGTTGGATGATCAGACAAGCACTAGAAGAAAAAAAAAACTTTTCATAAATTTGGATAACACTTAAAACATTTTAAAAAATCTTTTCTTTTTTTGAGAATATTTAAGGTGATTTCATATATTAGATTTAACGACCCCACGCCTATCAATAACCGTTTTGTAAAATGTGCTCAATACTGTTTTGAATTTTTAGTAAAAAAATCTAGGCAATCTGTTTAATTGACAGTATCTACTGGTTGCAAAGTCAGCAACCTTAATTTTTTTTTTTAACTTTTAACACAGTTTTCTCCTTACATAGCTTTTACGCATTACGTCAATTTATTAACAGTCGATCTTAGCTCTTTTTGATTTAAATTGATTATTCAATATCGGTGTTAGACCAGCGGTACACAATGGAGTACTGGTACCGACGCTTATGTATGGAAGTGAGGCCTGGAGCTGACAGAAAAGGAACTAAAGTAGACAGTAGTAGAATAGTACTGTAGAAATGAGATCACTTAGGCAAATATGTGGCAGATCTATTTATAACAGAGTAAAGAATGAAGAAATAAGAAAAGAATTTAAAACTGACCTTGGTATAGTGAGTAAGATTAAAAAAGGATCACTTAGGAGGTTTGCTCATATGGAACGGATGTATGAGGAGAGAATGGTAATAAAAATATATATAACACGATTTTTGATAGTACCAAAAATAGGACGTCCGCGGAAGACTTGGCATGATCAGGTAAACCAGATACTGGAGGATGGTCCTGTTAGAAGCCTCAATAATCGGCGATCTTATATGAGAAGATATATGAATGTGGATGAGGTGAGAATTTTGTGTCAGGACAGAAGAGTGTGGCACTCTATCCTCTCTGAAACGGCTTCATGGTAAGTTAGTTAGTGGTGTTATCTGCAAATTCAATCGCTTTTATCTGCTGCCATTTATATTAAGATTCGACTCCTCACTATTCTGAAATTCAAATGGCTGCTACATGTGAAAACTAGCTTGTTTTTGAAAAAAGGTTTTGTGTTTTAAACCAGATTTAACTATTATCATTTATAATAATAAGTATGTATATAAAAATATTGTTCAAGCTCCTTTAATTATAAATGTTTTTCTCCAAATAAAATAATATCAAAGTTGCTGAGATAACAACTAGTACCCTAAATTATTGAAACGTAATTAAAATCAAAACTGTAAGATTGACAAGTAAGAACCTACAATAGGTGTTTACATATATATATACTCCAATGTACTTTTTTCAAGGCAGTGAATTTTTCAGTGTCCTTGAATATATATATACAAGGACACTGAAAAATTCACTGTCTTGAAAAAAGTACATTGGAGTATGGTCGCAATTAATTTTATATTTTAATCCTTGAAGCTGAGTGCACTGTTCCCAATGATGCTTTAAAGCCGACACCCCAGTTTTATAGAAGGGCTCATACGAGGTTTTCAAAATACTGCTGTTAATAAAGAGGTAAAAATCTGACGGTATCTTGTCAGGTGAATAAGGTGGACAGCTCATAAATTGGAAGTCAGCGGCACGCACGCCGTGCAGGTATCGCTGTATAATTCGACTAAGTCTCTTGATGATGGTTATGAAGCCTTTTCAGTATTTCCGGTCATTTTTTCTTAATTTATTTTATCAATTATGTTATAAGACTAGCGTAATACTGTATACTTATTTTTTTGCCTTTATATAAGTAATTTACCATGATAATGCCCTTACAGTCCCAGAAAACTGATGCCATCACCGTGCCAGCTGTTAAAACTGATGCCATCACCGTGCCAGCTGATAAAACTGAAAAAGCCTTCTTCGGTAAATCAGTAAATCACTTTGCAACGGTTTCAATTATCTGGTTGATTATGGTTAAACCAGTTCTTACAGATAATAACAAATGTTACCAAAAAATGGTACAAATTAGTGTTAAATATAGCCAAACACTCCTGTGAAATTCGGACATGAACTCGTTTTGCCTCTGCCTCCGAGGAGTTAATCCGAAGTTAAGTTTTTTTCAATCACTGTAGATTGTGGGGACCTCCTTAATATTAATTCAGTGAAGTTGTCAAACTAAGTTGGCAACTTTGTTGACGGTTTCTGGAATTGCTGCGTATAATGACCTTAAACTCGCTGCCCTCTTTATAATCAGTATTATGAGGTAGGCTAATATGATGATTCAGTGTACTAGTATAATATTATTTAATCACAAAGTGCAGCAGAATATTATTATTAATAATATTATATAAGTTGTATCAATGTGCCCTAAATTTAATAATAATGAATTGATAATTCTGGCATCTGCAGTCGGTTTACTCAAAGGTATTTGAGATTCCGTAAAAACAATGTAGATGGCTTTCAAATAACGGAACGACAGATGTATTAATTTGAAAAAGCGTAACATATAGATTTGAAAATTTGTCATGAAAAATACTGGCGCTATAACACAATTGGTAGTGTACTTCCCCGGATTGGAAATAGAGATCCAGGTTTGAATTCCGGAAGCGCAAAGACAATATTTTTCTACGAAATTGATTTTATATGTATATATTTATAATTAATACATTAAATTAGTATTTAGAATATTATTAATTTTCAATTTATCAAAATTTAAACAGTTCTTAAAAATAAGACCAGATATACTCAGAAAAATGGTCTAATTATTAATAACAGTAATAAATTGATACCGGCCACTATACTTTTTCGAGGCCGTGAATTGTTCAGCCTGCCTTCATATAATCTATGTAAGTATGTGTGAATGCATCTAACGCAAGGCAACTACGAAAATTGTTTCATTATAATAAATATTATTATACATATATTATTTTAGCACTGTACTAAAATTATGACCTACTGCTAATGTTATATCCATTATAAAAATAACTTCTTAAAGTGCTAGACCAAGAAAGCTTATTTTTGATGATTAATAAATTAATATGCACAATTATTTTTTACTTGCATTACATTACACACATAATTAATAATTACATCATTTTCTGTTTTAAAATACAAATAAAATTAATTATTTTTTTAATATTCAGAACTGTTTATTTATTATATTATTTATATAATTGATTTTTTTAATCGTACACATTAATACTACAAACTCATTGACTCTTCCTTGATGCTTCTAAAATGCCCATCAGATTTTTTTTAGGTTTGAGATACTTTTACATATCACAATAATATAAAATGTTTACTGTTTACTAAGCGCTTATAAAATTAATATTATAAAATAATGAATTAACCAATTAAAAATATTGTTTTAAAAATTTATAATTAAATATTATTATTTTCATATTTAACTCACAAATGATGCTAGTGCATAAACAAAGACGTAGTTCAAACTAACCAAATGCCTAGATTGTCGTGTCTTAACTCGGTGCAGCATGCTGTTGCAATTAACTAAATTGCCGCTAGCATATTATATAACATATTAGACCCCTTCTGTAACAACACTGTATATCGGTTTTTACAAATGTTGTTAGATAGACGGAGCATCGGCCATATTGGATGATATACAGCCTTGTTGTAGGGGTAGTCTCATATATTTCTCAAAAATTGTGAGTTGCTCCGTTATTTTAAATGAATTATTATTACTATTAACAAGACAAAAACGGCATTCTTTTCGTCGGTGAGTACCAATATAACGTATTTTTAAAGAAAACACATTTTTGTTGTGAAGTTGCATTTTCAGATCATAGTTCTGTAATATTTTAATACAAATTAATGATTTGACTTAATATTTTTTCCATAGATAAATTTTTTCTGTATATTTATTATGCTGAATCATTAATTTGAATTAATAAAGTGTTTTTTAAAAATTTGTTTTTCGAATTAGCAACACTTTTTCCAGCGACAGCCAATTTGACAGCTGATAGTTATTTGTTCTCAGTTTGGTTTGCCATTTCACCAAGAATAGACTTACGCCAGAACAACGCTTGCAAATTATGCAAATTTATTTCTAAAATCGTGGTTCAGTTCGCGAAACTTACCGTACGCTACGTCCATTTTACGGTCAACATAATCGTCCATCCGAGCAAGTAATTCGAATAACCATGGATCGTTTATGCACAATGCATACTTTAATTGATAATACGCATTCGGAGATACGTCGTATAATGTGCACCAAAGAACCTGTTGTTTCTTCAAAAATGATGCCACCCAGAACGTTACAGTCAATGGTGAGCGCTATAGATTCGTGATTACTGACTTTTTCGTTTCTTAATTGAGCTTTGGTTTCACTGAGTTTCACAAGACGGCGCAACGTGCTACACAGCGCACGCTACAATCAATTTATTCAAGGAAACATTGAAAGATGAGCGTATAATTTCGCGTGGCCTGTGATCTGTGAATTGGCCTTCTAAATCGTGTGATTTAACACCTTTGAATTATTTTCTCTGAGGATATATGAATTCGCTAGTTTACGCCGATAAACCAGAGACGATAGACGACTTAGAAGCCAACATTCGTCGCGTTATTGCCGATATACGTCCCCAGCTGCTCGAAATTCCAGATTGCGCTGTATTCGAACCAACCGCAGCACAAGAAATCGTATTTAAACACTAATGGCATAAAATTATCTTTCCGATAAAGCCAATTCTATGCCCATTACTATGATTTTTAAGTTTTATTACATTTTAAAGTTCTATACCTCTAAAAAAAAACACTCTGTATAACGTTTATTCAATAGCACAAATCGATATACCTTTGTACCAAAGGGCTCATATGCCTTCTCTATATGTAGACACACTTTATTATTTTTACTTTCTAGATGTATCCGATATAGCAGTCAACAAAAATCTATGACTCGCTTTCATACTGCATGAAAATATTGCACAAGTACATTATGAGATTAATATCGACATAATAATAATGAACGCCAAGATGCAAGTAGGCTGGTGATCGGTGACCGCCATTAATTTCAACATAGTTTTGTTCTGAACACGTAACACGGTAGTGTCGCATTATGAAAAAAAAACAATTAAACAGATCTACGACGGTCGTAAATGAAAACCTACTCAATGCATTAATTAACGATCTTATTTTCTTTATCTCACCATTGCACTCGGTCCCACTCACATTACGCCCACTCAAGCATAAATATGTGACCTCTTAAAAATTAAAATACTAGTCTTTCTCATCTTAGAATTATTTGAAATATTAGAATGTATTGCAATTAATGTTTTTTATAAGAATTACACACTCTGAACTATCTGAAAAACATTTCATTTTTACGGTTTAACATCGATCCTGATCAAATTCAAAAGTAAGTTAAAAGATTATGTTTTATAAAATATTATCTATCCTTTGTAAATATTGTTAGACATAGCTTTCTTTTATATTAATCGACAACCAAGTTTAAAATTAAATAATACATAAGTGTTTTTCACCTTCGTAATAAATAATCTGTTATAACTCATGGGGTTATTTTCCAATTTAGTCAAATCAACTTTTTGACAAAATGGGTCGTAGGTATATTGATTATAAGATGAATTCACTATTTTTTTGTCAGCGAAAAACAAATATAACGATATGGTCTCTTCGATCAACTTCACGATGTATGGGTTTCGGCAAGATAACGTCTGCTTTTGAGATTACATGATTGGTTAAAATGAATTTGGCGCTGTTTGAAAATAAACCTGTCTAAATTTGTCTACTCTTGAAAATTAGACCAACTGTTGAAAATTAGTAAATTAATTAATTAGTAATATTAAGAAGGCTTTTCAAACAATTTGATGGTGAATTTGGTTAGATTTGAAAATCACACAATGTTAAGCGCTCTCTCGAGAGTGATTTAAGCATTTTCAGTAGAAAAAAATTGAGATTATCATTTTCTTAAATTACCTCCTGAATTTTTATATAAGTAATAGCAATGGTTAAACAATGGCTAAGCAAAACAAGTAAAAAGTAGTATTATTTAAAAATGTATTGATTTAATGTCTCTGGTTTATAGAAATCCACTATGTTTTGCCTTTTAAGGGCAATGTACTTTTTTTTTTTAATACTTTATTTACAGTTTAAAGTTCTACTATTAACTCTTAATAAAAGTTTAATTTAAAGAATGTATATTGTAGTGTTATTTGTCTCGTAATATATTTAAATTTATAAGGAAATATATATTATCCTGACATGTTAATTTTTCATAAATTAATGTAAGATTGTTGAATTTTCATTGCTTAATGTTATATCAAAATTTTATGGTTTTGAAAAATCCTTAAATAAAATGTATTAAAACAGCATTTTATTCGAACTAGTATGTTAAAACATACAATAAAATAAAAATACACTAGTTAAAACTAGTGTATTTTTTTCTTCGGAAAAATAGCATAACAAAACTGATAGAATTATAATATTTTATATTAAACTTCGTCAAACTGCTGACAAATGCTCAGCACTGGAGTAAATCTTGATTTGACTATTCACCTGTCTAACAAATTTTTAATGTTTACAAATTATACACTGTTAATACACATGTAGATAAATAAAAAATAAAAAGTTACGATGTAGATCTGATCTATAAAAATACACAAAATATTAGGAGGAAACAGGTAACACATGTAAAAATTTAAAACGTATAATTCTTGACTGACAGATATAGGGTAGAGCTGCGATCATTGGACCAGTACTTTCATTGGACAGCTTCCACATGTCATAATCAAAAGATGTTAGAAACCGTTAGTCACTTTAGTAAGCAATTATTGCAATCCCCGAGCAACCCCTCATTGTTTCAGCCTTACCGTATCCACGGTGAACGAGAGACAAGTATCGATGTGTTGATTGTACTCACAGTTCACAGTATAATAATTACATCATACTAAAACGAATGCGCTAGATTTAAGTATACCTTATCAATAGTATAAGAAAATATATAATTAAACAGATAATAAATTTCTCATACAGAAGAAACTATTTTTTATTAATGGAAAAAATATAGAAGTATGGGCTTACGACCTGTCTTTGGCTGGCTTAAGTGTTCACTTTACATAATGTAACGTTCACCATTCCACCCAATCAACCTACATATCTATCAAATTTTTGAATGTTAATATGTAGAATCACTTCGAATACCACTACACTAACACCATCTATGGACTAAATTTGATATTCGTTTTCCCTGAAACAGCATATACATACGTCACAATAAGAATCAATTTTTTTTTTTAATTTAAACAGTGCCTTCGTAGGTAAAAATCCAGTAATTGTGTGTTCTTAAACATATTCAAATATTACTAAATATATAATTGTTTGCATCTGTGATAATATTTTTTTTTTATGAAACATATTTTCGTAACAGAGTCCGTAGTTGCCATCAATGGATCCACTGTGCAGCCTTATGATTGGACCGGTCCAATCAAGGCAACGATTCCTTAACTTTTTTCAAAATTCAAAATGTTCTTGTTTTTATTACAGAAAAAGCTAAAAGAGGGAATTATTATTCATGGAATGAGACCAACATGTTATTGGCATTATAAGGCTTACGAAAAAAGAAGTAGGTAGGCTTAATGGGGCGAGTCGAATGTTTGGAGTTCCAAAGGCATCAGTGAAATGAAAGCTAGATGGAATCAACCAAAAAACCAAAGAAAAATTTCAGTTGGATCGAAAAGTGATCTTCCTAAAGAATTACTTACAGGCAAAAACATTATTAAGTTGTAAAATTGTTTATTTGGTCACTGTTTAAGGCCTGGCTCCATCAGGATTGTGTTTGCGTTAGTAAATGTGCAAAATAATATATGTGTTCTATATGCAATACATAAATACCTATAAGTATTTTTAAACAATGTATTATGGATTTCTACCTTAATTTAAAAGCTTCTTGATTGAACCAAGTGTGCAAAATATTAATAATTTTCCATTCAATTCAATGATGGACACTTGTGGTCCTATCAGAGTGCCTGTGGTCCAATAAAGGTAACGACTAAAATTTTCATTTTTCTCTTAATTAAGTCTGCAATTGATAAATTTAAAAATACATTAAAGAGAACTATTTGTTTTATTTTATCAGTAACGGTAACGGATGGTAAATAGCACTATTACAAAGTTAAGTGGTCCAACTATATTGACCTTGCCCTAATATATATGTAAATGAGTTGTACCTGAATAATGTAATAATACAATAATATATTAAAGGAAATGACCACATTAATACTCGTACCAACATTCGGCCCGAGATGTTGTTTTGACACCTATTTATTGCCTTTGTACTATACGAACCTGTTTCGGACACAAGAGAATAATGTCATAAAACTAAAGAATAGTAGAGCTGTGAAAAAAGCAATAAAAAGATATGGTTAACTCAGTAGAGTATGTCCAGTGTAAGAATGCAGCTGAAATTATCTGCGCAAAAACACATTTGAAGAAGGGATGTCTTCTATGTATGACGCCAATCAGCATTCATTTGAATTATTTACCATTTCGCTTGCTAGCAAATCTGACTACATTATTTGACCAGATCGCTTATTAGTAATTCAACCCAATCAGCTGGACGCGCGTGGCAGAAGTCCCAGCCGCATTCTTACAATGGCCATATTTTACTGAGTGGAACTTAGGCATTGCAAATTTTGACAAAATAAAAAAAATCGGAATTCGACATTTTTAATATTATTTGTTGGTCAATACTAATAATAAAAAACAGAATATTTATGATAATAAATTCACTATTATTTATAGTATAAAAAATTGTACAATAATATAGAAATTAAAAATTTGAAATTCAATTAAATAAATATAGTATTATTAAATTAAATTGTTTTGTTGCCTAAGATGTCTTTAAGAGGAAGCAGAGATCACTTAAAGCCATGCCCCCTAGTCTCGATACTACTTTTGAACTAAAGTTGGCTGCAATTGAGAACGCTCGCTCGGACTCCACGCTCGTTGGTGGAATCAAAATCAACAATGAGTATACGGATTCTAAAAATTTTCCTCGAACGCCATTCTCATCAAAGAATTTAATTTTTGAAATTAAGCTGTGGTATTTGGTTCTTGTTGAGTTGAGCTGGACGGTTTGTTGGACGTCAAATTCGACTGAATTTTGTTCTTCAACTTTTGCATTAATGACTGGGACTGCAGATAGTGGATTAGTTTGTTCTTCCAAAATCACTTCTTCCATATCGTCAGATTCCGACTGGGTGGCTACTGAAGCTTCTATATATGTGTTGAATATTAATATTTGTCAAGCTTTCAATGACTTTGTCTATTGTTTTTTCGTTGGTCTAGTGAAAGATTTTTAAATCTCATTTTTTCCACCGATGTGTAAATATTGAAGTGTTCCAGATACATTTGTTCGTCTTTGGCTTATTCGTTCTTCTAAATTGTACTTTAACTTTAGTGAGAGCTCATCAGATCCCAAATTCTCAAGAATAAAAGGCAATGCCGCATCAGCTGAAAAAAGATTTGCATTCTCTCGACAAAGGGCGTCAGCAGTAAGCTTCACTGGAAGAAGTGCAGAAATAATGTTGTTAATGGACAAAATTTCAGCATCTTGAATATCAATATCAGATGCGATGTCAATCAATGCTTTTCTAACATAGTTTTTTAGCTGGTTCAATCTTTCAAGAATTTCTAGGAATGATCCCTTCGGAACACCCCTATTATTCTGCGATTACTCATTGTGTAGCTGTTAGTCTGTGATTGTAACAATATTTTATTTTTATATATTTATAATTCGGAATTCTAAATTATATTTATGAGAACGAATTTCTGAATTCTCAATATTTATAAATTTCGTATGCAATCCCTAGTGGTACTGTCAAAACAAAAGTTAACTAGCATCATGTGAGACAGAACCCCAATACGGCGGCGCGCACATTACGCCATGGAGTGGGGGTTTGTTTCACTTCTTCACCAAGCTCCAACTGTATGACAGCTATACTCGCAATACTTTCATTATTAATTTATAGTCATATAATCTATCAATTGTTGATTGAATATATCAAATGTAAGTATTTTGCTAGCGCTACATCATTAATTGTTTTAATTCTTTCTTTCCTCACTGTAAACCAAAGAGAATATCGAATAGTTAAAAGAAATCCGAATACGAACGATGGTCCGAATTATGGAGATGGATCATGATTATATATTCACTCGTGACATAACATACCTCCATAAATGGTGACCCCGTCGTGATAAAAAATAGTAGGTACACTGTCATAAAACTAAAGAACAGCGGAGCTGTTAAAAGGTGTTAGAAAACGAAATATGTATGACAAAGAATGCAAAGTTTTATATTCACCGCCTATGTCAATAGTATCGTCGATAAATTAAGATATTTACAATTTGAATATTTGGCAGAAAGTAAAAGTGATTTATTACTCCCGCTTCTAATTGTATTCAACAATCCAGTTTTCGTTGACAATCTTACGTCATCGAGATTTTAATATTTTAAATACTAAACATATTGCATGGTAACCACATGCGTTCAAATTGAAGTTTACAATGATGGATGTGAATAATTCACATTCCTAGGTACCAGCATTGCGATGTATAGTGTCATCGCCATATCAATAAGTAAGAAAGTGTGTATATATAGGGTGTCCAGCGGAAAAATTTCAAAATTAAATTGTAATTGTTTATAAATCATTGTATTGTTCGACGCGCGTGATTTGCGGATTTGCCAGTCGCAATGAGTCACTGGTCGGGAACGCACCGCGCGTTCGCGGTTGAGCAATATTTAAAGTGCGGTGATTAAAATACGTTGCGGTTTTTGTACTCACTTTGATATTCGACGAGTAAGTGATAGGCCGAGCATGCAACTTATCTAGTGTTAGGTTCAAAAGTTCAGACAAGAACGGACAATGGTTAACCAAACTCCTCCGGGACCATCAACGTCAGCAGCGACGCCAGAACATGTGGCTCAAGTTAACATGAAATTATGCGCAATCCGCGTAAATCGATAAGGAAGATTGCAGCCCGTACTGGAATAAAAAAATCAACAGTGCACGTTATTTTGAAAAAAAAAATACAGTTTCACCCATCAAACTACAAATCGTGCAGTTTCTCAACGAAAATGACAATTCTTTACGTGAAACCTTAGCGAGAACGATGTTGGAATGTTTTGGAATAGCACGAACGCTTGAAAATATACTGTTTACTGACGAAACACATTTTCATATCGATGACTATATTAATAAATAGAACATGAGATACTGGTGCCCTGACTACCCAAGGTGCCATCAAAAACGTTTGCATTGTCCAAAAACGACAGTATGGCGTGCAATTTCTACCCGAGAGATAATTGATCCTTATTTTTTTAACCAGTGAAAGACAGTCACTGCTGATATGTATTGCCGAATGATCGACGAGTTTTTGGTACCGCATCTGTAGCTGTTTTTCAAGTTCAATAACAGAACACAATTTCAGCAACACGGGGCTACTCCACACACAGCTAGAGTTTCAATGGAGAAGCTGAAAGGAATTTTTTCTAATAAATTAATCAGCAAGTACGGAGACATACCCTGGGCACCGTGTGACTTTTTTTTATGGGGATACCTTATGTCAAGAGTTTACAGTAACAATCCTTAGACAATTCAGATCCTACAAGAAAATATCCGCCGTGAAGTTGCTGCCATTGAACCAACGCTTTGCTTTCTAGTGTTCGCAAATTTAAGAGTCCGATTCCAAGAGTGGCTTGAGAGAAATGGATGGCATTTAAACGATATAAATCGTAAAATCCGCATCCTTAATAGAGTTTATATAAATAAAATATGAGAATAAAATAGTAGATTTTTTTTTTTATAATATTAAACTTGAAAATTTTCCGCTGGACACCTTTATAAATAATAATAACAAAAAAATTATTTATTTTAAAAATCATATATTCATATATACAATAATTATAATGCTAGCGTCACTGGGCTCCGTGCTGAAGTAAAAATTTTACATTAGTGATTAATTATTAACAAATACGACGGTAACCCAATAAATAAAAGCATTATGCGCGTAGATGCCACGCAAGTCATTCCCTCTTCTCACTTTAAAGTTGGTTCGTCTTCCTAACCTGTTTTCTGTATTTCGAGAGTCACGTCTTAGTACGAGTATGTATTTTTGAGAACGCATGCGACTTTAAAATGAACCCTGCTTTACAAAATTCCGCAGACTGTGATGAATGGAATGGGGTCAACACTGACGGCTTTGCAGCAATATCACACAGACGAAGATGATTAATGACGATATCTGGGTGTCTTATTTCACCACAGAGAAAAGTGTCAGTCTCACGTCCACAGTTACAGCACCATTCCAACTCTCACTGCTTGCTGTAACCCAAGCTTTGTTGAGAAGTTTTAGGTGGGAGGTTTTCGATCTTCCGCCCTATAGTCTGGACCTTGTTACGAGCGATTTTCACCTTCTTAAAGCTTAAAGAGTTCCTGAATAATTCTTTTTTTTATTTTTTTCATTAGTATTAAAAATATAATACAATTTGAATAATCAGTGGATATATATATTTTAACATTTGTTTCTTCTTTATGAGAGTAGACTCGTGTATAGAGGAGTATATACGAGTTAATTTATATTTCAGTTAGTCTTTGTACATATTTTTTTTATTTTAGTTACAAATTAATTTTTCTAATTGTAATGGGGAGATTGTTAAAAAATTTGATGCCCTGATAAATATATTTATTTTGAGTTGCGGTATATTTTAGTTTTGGGATATCAATTAGATCTGTATATCTTGTAGTTCGGAATTCACTTCTAAAGTTTGATTGATTTTTAATTTTGAAAATTTGAATTACATGTTTTAGAGGTGTTTATGAATTGAAGTGTGAACAGCACTCAACGATTATTAGTCAATTGGACTGGCGGTGGACGAGCATAATAGCGGAATGTTAAAACTCGTCAACTATATGATAGTTTTAAACCGCTTTATTTTATACATATAGAAATACCAACTAGTTTCGGTTAGATCAAATATTCTTCAGGAAAAAATAGTACAGACTAATCTAAGTACAGATATTTTCTGTACTTGACATAATACAATTTTTCTTTATTAGCCGAACTCACTGATATTAAATTTTCAAAGAAAACAAACGCTTTGTGGCTTGACATTATAATTAAATAATAAACTAGTTGACAATGGTATATGTACATAATAAAGTGGTTTAAAACTAAATATTTTATTATAATGTCAAGCCACAAAGCGTTTGCTTTCTGTGAAAATTTATATGATAATTGCTTGAATACAAAAAATGATTATGTAAAGAAATAGATTAAGACCTGTATAATATACTTTAATATAAGGGTGATAATCATAATATTTTTGTATTGACATTTTCAGAATTAAGATAATACTATTTTTAAGACACATGTTTGAAATATTAAAGAAATTCCAATTTTATAATATTTTTATATTATATATGATAAGGGAGGGGGACCAATCAACGTTTTTGTAACATGATGGCTTCCAAATAGATACCCGCATAGTCTCTCTCTCGAGAATCATATTATATCACTCACTACGTATCGTAACCAATAAATTGTTGAATGATCATACGTACGATTTGTGAAATCACATCAATCTCTTCTGTAGCTTTAACCATTTTCCTGCCAAGTGTAAGTTAAATCGCCAAACTTCGTTTGTCATACTAGACCATGAACGAATATATAACTCGCGTGACTTATTTTCATCCCTCATGAGAATTTAGAATTTTGTGGGAGTTGGCAAATAATCTTTACTTCTAAATACTAATTAAATGTATTAATTAGGAAGATGTACATATATAAACTATTTTATCAAAAAATATTGCTGTTGCGCTACAGGGATTCGAACCTAGATCTTTTATTCATGGAAGGTGCTACAGCGAAAGTACTTTTGACGACAAATTTTCAAACCTATATGTTACACTATTTCAAATTAATACAACTATCGTTCCAATATTTTAAAGTCATCTACATTATTTTTACGGAATCTCAAATAACTTTGAATAAACCGATGGCAAACGCCAGAATTAACAATTCATTTTTATTAAATTTTGAACACATTGATATAACTTATATATTATTAAGGATAAAACATTTTTATTGTGAAGTTGTAATGATTAAGAACATAGAAAAGTGGTGTTGCTGTAACACAGTTTATAATGCAATATTTAATATAATTTATATAAAATTTTTCAAAAAAAATTGATTTTATATGTATATATATATCTTTCTAATTAATACATTTAATTAGTATTAAAAATATCACAGACCTATTTTCTGTGCAATAAGAACATGTTCTCCTTAATAATTTTTACGTCAAAATTACTGTGATTAATTTTATAATAATAAAAAATACAGATTTATCCGAAACACTCTGAACTCATCCGAACTAAAACCAATTTACATCGCCCCAATAGTGTATTATTGTCGATAATAATTTATATGCTACGTATCCCGTGGATAGCACGACGGACAAATACGTCAACATTGCATCAAATTCAATAATAATAATACAAATACTAAATTAATGTATTAATTATAAATATATACATATAAAATCAATTTTAAATCGTATTTAAAATATCACAGACCTATGTTCTGAATAATTACAACTTCACAATAAGAATGTGTTTTCGTTAATAATAATAATACATTTATTAGGTTCACTTTTTTACATGTATTATGTACTTACATTGATAAATAATGTCTAGTGGTCTGACGTATTACTCTTCCAAATTAATATTCATTAAGTATACTTTTTACCTAGTTAATTACTATGAGTGTTGCGTAATATTTCAAATATCAGACAAATGTACCGAAGGTATGCATATAAAATTTGGCAAAGTAAATACAACATATCAGTAAGACATATATTTGGGTACCCTGCCTGCTATACTAGTAATTTACTGTATTATAGCAGACAGTGTTCCTCCGGTATAAGAGTAAGCAAAGTGCAATGATCAATGTACAAAAAAAAATATATATATATATATATAAACAGTTAATCAAGAGATGCAATCAGGTAATTCAATATACTGTTGTAGCAATTTTATTCTCAGGTTTGGACCTTTAAAAGTTCTTGGGCAAAATTTCTTCTCATTTCGTGGAGCCAGAATAGCACTTTTCGTGAAAAATATGCAAGACTATGGTTGCAATTTTTCACTTTTGCATTTAGACCGTTGTATATTTTTGGTGCTAGAAATAAATGGAATCTTTGTGCAAAAGTTTTGTTTAGTTTTGGCACAAGATAGTGACAGTTAGCCTGTGTCCTTGTTAAGTTAGGGTGCGTAATTTGCTGGTAATATCAATAACAAGTCCTATCTACAGTCATGAATAAGAGATTTTCAATTCTTCGATCATATTATGCATCAAAGTAAATGAGATTATCCTAGTAAACGAGATTATCCTGGATACAACCTTGGGCCGAATAAGACCTGAAAGATTTTTGGTCTTTGGTTTACTATCTACAGGGTACCGGGGCCGTAAGGACCCCTTGCTCTTTCATCTCATGTGTGTCTTATGGGCTGTTTAAAAATAGGAGTGCTTTATTTTTATTTGCTGCCATCCTGAAAGAGAATCACCGCTGTGGATAAATGAGTTACATCTAGCTGAAGAGACCGCTGTAAGGGCGACACAGGACCGGAACTTGTGGAGATGCATTACGAGCAGCGTCTCATCTGATTGTGTCCACTAGATATGAATACTGACACGAAGAAGTAAAAATAAAATTATAATTCTGATTTCTAAAAATAATAGATATCTCATCCTTTTCACTTTTGTACTAGCATGCCCGCACAGCTACCGCACGGTAGCAGACGTATCCTGCAGAGACGCAGTACTCTGTTTTCAATCTCACCCAACAAAAAAAAAAAAACACTTTTCTCGGTATCCCAGAATTGGAAGAAACAGAGCCGACGTACATAGCCAACAACCTAAGGGGTGGTGGAGAAATTGTGCAGGAGCTACACAGACTCACCCCGCGCACCTAAAAAAAATACCACTTTTCTCGGTATCCCAGAATTGTAAAAAATAGACCCGACGTATACAACTAACAACCCAAAAGGGTCAAAGGCCTGATGATCTTTGAGAAGCGTTAGGTTAGATTACTAACCACGTAAAAAAAAACACCACTATTCTCGGCATCCTAAAATTGTAAAAAACAGAGCTGACATATACAACCATCAACCCATCTCTCCAGGTTTTAATAAAAACAAACATTTTGTTAATACTCATTGATAAAACCATGAAAAGTGATTTGACAGGAAAAGAAGAAGAAAAATAAAGGAAAAGAATAATAATCCATCACTCATCGAGCTTGTATGAGAAGATGTATGAATGTGGTTGAGGCGAGAATTATGTGTCAGGACAGAAGAGTGTGGCGCTCTATCCTCTCTGTCTACCCCGGAAACGGCGTGATGGTAAGTAAGTTACAGGTTTATCTATCACCAGAACTGTTCAATCTAAATATTGAATAACAGACGCGTAAAAGAACAAACTCCTTCGACCGGTCTGTAGTAAGACGGGCGTATTTAAGTCACGTGTACAACTGCGAAATAATAATTAATTCAATAACGCTTTTAAAAAATCATCATTGTGTCGTTCTAGACAAAACCTATAAAAATCCAAAAAAACGTACAGAAAATTTTTCTAAGTATAATGTATGATTTCACCTTAATTAACCAAATTCCGGAGTGAAATCATCAATTTTATCTTGTGCGGGAAAATATAAAATATCTATGACTATTGTAAGCTGTGAAATCTGAATCTCGATACATGACATAAAAAACGCGCGAAAATCAACAGCTGTTTATTACAATGCCGAGTCGAAATAAAGTCACACATTTGAAACGTCAAAAAAAAAATTGCGCGAAAATTACGCACTGCAATAATGACAGGTAAAACAGCTGTTTATTTAATTTTCAGGCAGCCATGTATGAAATGTAACCAATGAGGGTATTGACCAATTACAGCCCACGGTTGCTGCTTGAAAATATGAAGTGTTGCGTTTATTAAGAAAAAATATCAAGCATTTTCTTCAATTCATTTGTATGTAGGTAGGTACGTCGATTTTTCAAATAAAAATTACGCGTTTTTTAGATTTTAAAGGCGAATTTTAAACGATAGAAGCTTACAAATACGAAAATAAATTATATTCCATTGTGATGTATGCACAGATGTAATAAAATTATATTTTGGTCGTAAACTCGCAGAGAAAAGCTCAAAAACACGAAATTTCACTTAATCAAGCTTCACAAATAAATTAGAAGAAGAAGTTTTTTTTTTAAAGTGTACAACGATACTACTCATCGGTGGCAATTGCCAAAAAATATTAAAATGATTTTAGCTCTTAAACTCGCAGAGTTATAAGCGAATGAAAAAAAAGTTAGGCTAATTAAAAAGTTAAATTTTCCAAAAATCACCAAACTAAAAGAGTTGTAACAAATAGAGGAGAAGAAGAAGAATGAAAAGAAAAAAATGTAAAGACTCAGTCAACCTTCGGACGTCTGGGAAAAATATCAGAATGCGGATAGAACGCCTAATAAGCGAGATATTAACCAAAACGTGTGTGACAAAAACGGTTACATATAAACATATAAACATCGCGAAATAGGGTCTATTATATTTATTAAGTTTTTTGTTCAGTATATTGTAAAAACATGTTTGCCTTACTATTTATTTTAAATATTAATCGATTATTGGCTCAAACGGTATGTATGGCGACATCTCTGTAAAATAAGTTGTACTAAAAAAATCTTATACTTAAAAAAAATTGTTTACATAAAAAAAAAAAACATTTAAAATATTCCTCACCCTTTTGTGGAAAATAAATTATATTTATTAGAAAAATATTAATAGTAGAAAATCTCATAATCTGTAAACATATTTTCCTTACCAAAATTATTTAATATTTTTTTTTTCTGAAACGGGATGTTTAGTGACATCTCTGTAAAATAAGTTGTACTAAAAAAATCTAATACTTAAAAAAATTGTTTACATAAAAAAAAAACATTTAAAATATTCCTCACCCTTTTGTGGAAAATAAATTATATTTATTAGAAAAATATTAATAGTAGAAAATCTCATAATCTGTAAACATATTTTCCATACCAAAATTATTTAATATATTTATTTTTCTGATCCGGCGTGTTTAGTGACATCTGTTGTCAAATTTGTAAAAAATGCATATGGATACGCGGCAAATTAATTATTAAATTTCGTTTATTATCTATAACATTTATTAATATTCTGAAAAGGCTATAAGATGCCATAAATTAAAAAAAGTAGTCTGTAAATAAAATAAATACATTTCTACCAAAAAATCGTTTTATTCGGCGGTAAAGATAATAATAAAGATAGAGAAAATGGACATGTCAAAAAATGTCAATGTACATATTTAAATAAAAATACTCTTTTTAATTCGGATTCGTCACATATTTCGCTTCAAGGTGGTCGAATGAACCGTTACCTGTATTATTACAATATTTATTTAATAAGCTCAATGTCACATAGAGTGTAGAAATAATTTTCAAATGTTTCATTTCTCACGTGAAAATGGACATTTTTACATGGACATGATATAATATTTAAACATTATTTATTAAAAATACTATTTTTAATTCGTATCGGGTATATATTATCCTTCAGGGTGCATGGACGCGAAGATACCTCCATGAATATGATCTTTTTAATAGACTGCTTCATACCGAATAGTGTACAGAGAACGTTTTCAAATCAAAAAATGTACATTTTCCCATGTGAAAATCGACATTTTTCATAAATCGCAAAGTTTGTCACTGTTTCGCCTGTCAAATATGGAAAAAACCGCATTCATTTGTTTTCTCCGGCGGTCGTGAGATTTCACTTTTCCGGGGTTATTTGTATCAGTTTTTTCGCATTTTCGGCGCATCTAGGTAGGTCCGTACGTTTTTCAAAAAAAAAAATACGCGTTTTTTAGATTTTTAAGGTGAATTTTAAACGATAGAAGCTTACAAATACGAAAATAAATTATATTCCATTGTGATGTATGCACAGATGTAATAAAATTATATTTTGGTCGTAAACTCGCAGCGAAAAGCTCAAAAACACGAAATTTTACTTAATCAAGCTTCACAAATAAATTAGAAGAAGAAGATTATTTTTTAAAGTGTGCAACGATACTACTCATCGGTGGCAATTGCTAAAAAATATTAAAATGATTTTAGCTCTTAAACTCGCAGACTTATAAGCGAATGAAAAAAAAGTTAGGCTAAATAAAAAGTTAAATTTTCCAAAAATCACCAAACTAAAAGAGTTGTAACAAATAGAGGAGAAGAAGAAGAATGAAAAGAAAAAGATGTAAAGACTCAGTCAACCTTCGGACGTCTGGTAAAAATATCAGAATGCGGATAGAACGCCTAATAAGCGAGATATTAACCAAAACGTGTGTGACAAAATCGGTTACATATAAACATATAAACATATAAACATCGCGAAATAGGGCCTATAACTTTAATATATACTAGCATGCCCGCACAGCTACCGCACGGTAGCAGACGTATCCTGCAGAGACGCAGTACTCTGTTTTCAATCTCACCCAACAAAAAAAAAAACACTTTTCTCGGTATCCCAGAATTGGAAGAAACAGAACCGACGTACATAGCCAACAACCTAAGGGGTGGTGAAGAAATTGTGCAGGAGCTACACAGACTCACCCCGTGCACCTAAAAAAAATACCACTTCTCGGTATCCCAAAATTGTAAAAAATAGACCCGACGTACACAACTAACAACCCAAAAGGGTCAAAGGCCTGTTGATCTTTGAGAAGCGTTAGGTAAGATTACTAACCACGTAAAAAAAAACACCACTATTCTCGGCATCCTAAAATTGTAAAAAACAGGGCTGACATATACAACCATCAACCCATCTCTCCAGGTTTTAATAAAAACAAACATTTTGTTAATACTCATTGATAAAACCATAAAAAGTGATTTGACAGAAAAAGAAGAAGAAAAATAAAAAAGAAGAATAATAATCCATCATTCATGGAGCTTGTATGAGAAGATGTATGAATGTGGTTGAGGCGAGAATTATGTGTCAGGACAGAAGAGTGTGGCGCTCTATCCTCTCTGCCTACCCCGGAAACGGTGTGATGGTAAGTAAGTTACGGGTTTATCTATCACCAGAACTGTTCTATTTAAATATTGAATAACAGACGCGTAAAAGAACTAACTCCTTCGACCGGTCTGTAGTAAGACAGGCATATTTAAGTCACGTGTACAACTACGAAATAATAATTAATTCAATTACGCTTTTAAAAAATCATCATTGTGTCATTCTAGACATAACCTATAAAAATCCAAAAAAACGTACAGAAAATTTTTCTAAGTATAATGTATGACTTCACCATAATTAACCAAATTCCTATTAACCACGTGTACAATTTTTACACGTTTCCCAAAAATCATTTCGACATCTTACTAACCTCTATCGAATTCATTTCATGGCTCAAAAAAAACATGGCTGACCAGAAACGTCAAAGTCATAGCTTAAGGTTAAATTGAATGACATAAAACAGATGTTTATTCAGCGACCATTTTGTGAAAATTTAAAACGTCAAAAAAGCGCGCTAAAATTATGGCACAGGTAAAACAGCTGATCATTCACAGTTTTCAGGCGGCCATTTTTTAAATCAACGAATCAGAGCTCCTCCAATAAGAATCTTCGATTATCGCTTGAAATATAGACGGTTGCGTTTGATTAATAAGTCTGAAAAAAATGTTCTACATTTTATTCGTATGTAGGTAGGTACGTCGATTTTTCAAAAGCGACAGAGCCGACGTACACAACTAACAACCCGAGATGGTCAAAGGCGTGTTGATCTTTGAGAAAGGTTAGGTTAGATTACTTACCACGTAAAAAAATACCACTATTCTCGGCATCCTAAAATTGTAAAAAACAGAGCCGATATACACAACCAACCCATCATTCCAGGTTTTAAAAAAAACAAACATTTTGTTAATACTCATTGATAAAATCATAAAAAGTGATTTGAAAGGAAAAGAAGAAGAAAAATAAAAGAGAAGAATAATAATCCATCACTCATCGAGCTTGTATGAGAAGATGTATGAATGTGGATGAGCGAGAATTATGTGTCAGGACAGAAGAGTATGGCGCTCTATCCTCTGCCTACCCCCGCGAGGAAACGGCGCGATGATAGGTAAGTAAGTAAGTTACAGGTTTATCTATCACCAGAAGTATTCAATTTAAATATTGAATAACAGACGCGTAAAAGAACTAACTCCTTCGACCGGTCTGTAGTAAGGCAGACGTACTTAAGTCACGTGTACAACTGCGAAATAATAATTAATTCAATGACGCATTTAAAAAATCATCATTGTGTCATTCTAGACCTAACCTATAAAAATCGAAAAAAACGTATAGAAAAATTGTATGTATTTCACCACAATTAACCGAATTCCGGAGTGAAAACATCAATTTTATCTTGTGCGGGAAAATATAAAATATCTATGACTATTGCAAGCTGTGAAATCTGGATGTCGATACCTGACATAAAAAAATGCGCGAAAATCAACAGCTGTTTATTACAATGCCGAGTCGAAATAAAGTCATACATTTGAAACGTCAAAAAAAAAATTGCGCGAAAATTACGCACTGCAATAATGACAGGTAAAACAGCTGTTTATTTAATTTTCAGGCAGCCATGTATGAAATGTAACCAATGAGGGTATTGACCAATTACAGCCCACGGTTGCTGCTTGAAAATATGAAGTGTTGCATTTATTAAGAAAATATCAAGGTTTTTCTTTTTTTTCATTTTCTTTCATTTGTATGTAGGTAGGTACGTCGATTTTTCATATAAAAATTACGCGTTTTTTAGATTTTAAAGGTGAATTTTAAACGATAGAAGCTAACAAATACGAAAATAAATTATATTCCATTGTGATGTATGCACAGATGTAATAAAATTATATTTTGGTCGTAAATTCGCAGAGAAAAGCTGAAAAATACGAAATTTCACTAAATCAGGTTTCATAAGAAAATTAGAAGACGAAGAATTTAAAAAAAAGTGTGTAACGATACTACTCATCGGTGGCAATTGCCAAAAAATATTAAAATGATTTTAGCTCTTAAACTCGCAGAGTTATAAGCGAATGAAAAAAAAGTTAGGCTAATTAAAAAGTTAAAATTTCCAAAAATCACCAAACTAAAACAGTTGTAACAAATAGAGGAGAAGAAGAAGAATGAAAATAAAAAAATTTAAAGACTCAGTCAACCTTCGGACGTCTGGGAAAAATATCAGAATGCGGATAGAACGCCTAATAAGCGAGATATTAACCAAAACGTGTGTGACAAAATCGGTTACATATAAACATATAAACATATAAACATCGCGAAATAGGGCCTATTACTTTAATATATATGACTAGCTTACCCGCACAGCTGCCGCCCGGCAGCAGACGTATCAGAGACGCAGTACTCTGTTGTCAATTTGCAGAAAAAAAAATCCTAACACACTTAATAAAACTATAATAAGTGTTTTGGTAGGAAAATAAGAAGAAGAAGAATGAATAATTCATGTTTATAAATACATTACGTATTCACCTACTTGTAGAATTTTTCAAAATTAAAATCGCACTTAATCTAACCAATATAATCAAGTGTTTTGGCACCAGAAATAGAAGACATCCGTGGAAGACTTGGCACGATCAGGTAAACCAGTTAACGGAGGATGGTTCTGTTAGAAGCCTCGACAATCGGTTAGCTTGTATGAGAAGACGTATGAGTGTGAATGAGGCGAGAATTGTGTCAGGACAGAAGAGTACGGCGCTCTATCTTCTCTGCTTACCCCCGCGAAGAAACGGCGTGATGGTAAGTAAGTAAGTAGCAGTTTATACTTATTTACTAAGAAAACTAAGTAAATTAATATCGCACTTAAACTAACCAATATAATCAAAAAAACCAGTGTTCATATAAATACATAGAGCTATAAAAATATATAAATTCCTGTTGTATACTAAAACTAACGCCAATGCTATTTCAATTGCAGTCAACCAGGCGTCTCTTTAATATATACACATATCTCTTTAATTCAAATTATTAGCTGTGCGTTACACGGTTTGCCAATGCACAGGCGTATTATATTTATATCCAACACGATATGTTTAATAAGACTTGAATGACGCAAAACACTCTTTTCAGAATATTCATACTATTTTGAATTTAAAAATAATAATAGGCAGCATTCCAATTATCTGCACTGCGCGGCGTACTATCCTGTACGTCGTTTGTGAAAATCAAAGAAGAAGGTGGTGATTTAAATGATGATGATTTTTTTGGTGTAAATGATAATAAAAATAGCATTCTTATCGATAAAAGTTTAAAAAAAAAAATTTCACCGCCGGCCGGCCTTTAAAACATCGCGTAAAAATTTCAATCTTAAAATGGACTTTCTTATTCTTAAGAAATTTCAACGTATTTCAACGACATCTCGTGCGCTGTATTTCAAAAAAATGTTTACATAAAAAAAAACATTTAAAATTAATTCATAAATATTTTATTTATTTTGTGGAAGACTTGGCACGATCAGGTAAACCAGTTAACGGAGGATGGTTCTGTTAGAAGCCTCGACAATCGGTTAGCTTGTATGAGAAGACGTATGAGTGTGAATGAGGCGAGAATTGTGTCAGGACAGAAGAGTACGACGCTCTATCTTCTCTGCTTACCCCCGCGAAGAAACGGCGTGATGGTAAGTAAGTAAGTAGCAGTTTATACTTATTTACTAAGAAAACTAAGTAAATTAATATCGCACTTAAACTAACCAATATAATCAAAAAAACCAGTGTTCATATAAATACAGTAATAGAACTATTAAAATATATAAATTCCTGTTGTATACTAAAACTAACGCCAATGCTATTTCAATTGCAGTCAACCAGGCGTTACTCATTTATACTCGAAAATTTTATTATTAAAACTGTAATTTCTATATAAAAACGATTTGACAAACACATGTGAGATATAAACAGTACACTTTTGTCATTCTCCAGAAGGTTTAAAAACATGAGTACTCAACTAAAACTCACAGACAAAATCATTATGTGTCCACGGGGTATCTCTTTAATTCAAATTATTAGCTGTGCATTACTCCTATTGCCGACTCACTGGCGTATTATATTTATACCCATTTAAATAAATAATAATCTTAAAATCGACGTTACTTAAAAAATATTACAAACACGATATGTTTATTAAGACTTGAAAGACGCAAAACACTCTTTTCAAAATATTCATACTATTTTGAATTTAAAAATAATAATAGGCAGCATTCCAATTATCTGCACTATGCGGCGTACTATCCTCTACGTCGTTTGTGAAAATTAAAGAAGGTGGCGATTTAAACGATGATGATGATGATGATGATGATGTTGATTTTTATCGTGTAAATAGATAAAAAATATAATTATTGAACCTAATTTATTAAAGAATAAGACGACTATTAACTATTTATCTAAAGCTACATTTCTTTTAACATTATTTTTAAAAACATATAATTTATTGTAAAAATTCATTAATTGTTGTTCGTCGTTTGAATATATTAATCCCTGAATGTAATCCTCAAATTCATAGTGTTTTTCAAAGTTTATTGCTCTGTATAAACACCACGTCAAAGAATTTGTTGCGAATCTTGCATCTGGACATACGTTGGAGAAGCTGCTGAAATATCTTCCGTGTGCGTGTTACATTCACTCTCTTTTATCATCATCAGTAAGGGTCATTTTGTAGGAATTTCCTTCATCTTTTACATCAATAACTGAAGTTTGATTATAATAAGCAGATTATTTTTAATAAATTTTATATACAGTGTTTTGGGACCGACTGATTAAAATAACGATAACCGATTGACAATATTATTCAGATTGCACTGTAGTAAATATACCTATATACAAATAAAACAAAATAGAAAGAGTATATATTCAAATTAATAGACACATGATATAGAATGAACATTTAGAGACGCTGACGTCATCCCCTTTCAGAAAGTACTATTAATATCTCTGTATAATAATATATACACACATGGACCATAGTACTTATTTAAAGTTACATAAACACCGGATTGTCGATAAATAATCTAAGTTTTATTTTATTTAAATGAAAATGATAATCACTATCAAACTAATAAAAAGCAAATGCATACGAACAATATTGTTAAAATTAAGTAAAAATATATAATCATATTAAAAATAATAACGAAAAATCAAACATGATGGACATTTCCAAACATTATAATGAATTACAATGCGAATGGAACTAATGTTATGGTAAAGTACCTACTACATATACTTATTAATTTACTCGTAATTGTTTTAAATTGTTACTTGTTTACGTTAAGTTTCATAAAAAAAATCGTTTTACAATAATTGGACGCCATAATTAAATAATATTTGTAAAATACCGAGATAGAGGCAAAGTGAAGATGGCTTACAAATTGGATAACTAATGTAATTGCCATCTATCGTTGTTTTTATGAAGTTTAAATTAAAGCTGACCAAATTTTTTTAACATAAAAAGATCGATTGAAAAAGTAATTTTTTAATGTATGAAAATTCTGCCAATCCATTTCGTTTTAATATTTGACAGAAATTCACAGTCCGGATTATGCTCTAACATAGTTTGTTATAAAGAAAAAATGTATTTTTATGTCTATTCTAAAATTGACATAAAATTTTTATTCATTCCATGTCGTTAAATAATATTAATACATAATTAAACAAAACTAATGCTTATAATTATATTTTACTGCATGGTGTCCTAGCATAAATTCCTGTTGTATACTAAAACTAACGCCAATGCTATTTCAATTGCAGTCAACCAGGCGTCTCTTTAATATATACACACATCTCTTTAATTCAAATTATTAGCTGCGCGTTACACCATTTGCCAACCAAAAGGCATATTATATTTATATCCAACACGATATGTTTAATAAGACTTGAATGACGCAAAACACTCTTTTCAGAATATTCATACTATTTTGAATTTAAAAATAATAATAGGCAGCATTCCAATTATCTGCACTATGCGGCGTACTATCCTCTACGTCGTTTGTGAAAATCAAAGAAGGTGGCGATTTAAACGATGATGATGATGATGATGTTGATTTTTATCGTGTAAAAAGATAAAAATTATAATTATTGAACCTAATTTATTAAAGAATAAGACGACTATTAACTATTTATCTAAAGCTACATTTCTTTTAACATTATTTTTAAAAACATATAATTTATTGTAAAAATTCATTAATTGTTGTTCGTCGTTTGAATATATTAATCCCTGAATGTAATCCTCAAATTCATAGTGTTTTTCAAAGTTTATTGCCTCTCTCTGCCTATCCTTGCGGGGAAACGGCGTGATGGTAAGTAAGTAAGTAAGTAAGCAGTTGATACTGTTGGATTAATCGAGTGTTTATGACACCTGAAATAGAGGACGTCCGTGGAAGACTTGGCACGATCAGGTAAACCAGTTAACGGAGGATGGTTCTGTTAGAAGCCTCGACAATCGGTTAGCTCGTATAAGAAGATGTATGAGTGTGAATGAAGCGAGAATTTTGTGTCAGGATAGAAGAGTATGGCGCTCTATCCTTCTGCCTACCTCCGCGGGGAAACGGCGTGATGGTAAATAAGTAAGCAGTTTATATTAATTTACTATGAAAATTAGATTAATAAAAATTAAAATTGCACCTTAATTAACCAATATAATAAAAAAAAACCAGTGTTCATATAAATACATTAATCGAGCGATAATAATATATAAATTCCTGTTGTATACTAAAACTAACGCCAATGCTATTTCAATTGCAGTCAACCAGGCGTCTCTTTAATATATACACATATCTCTTTAATTCAAATTATTAACTGCGCGTTACACCATTTGCCAACCAAAAGGCATATTATATTTATATCCAACACGATATGTTTAATAAGACTTGAATGACGCAAAACACTCTTTTCAGAATATTCATACTATTTTGAATTTAAAAATAATAATAGGCAGCATTCCAATTATCTGCACTGTGCGGCGCACTATCCTCTACGTCGTTTGTGAAAATCAAAGAAGAAGGTGTTACTAAATGGCACTCTTATCGATAAAAGTTTAAAAAACAAAAAAAACATCGCGAAAAATTTCAATTTGTAAATGAAATTTTTTATCCGTATTAAATTTCTATATATTTAAAACGCATCTCGCGCTCTTTACTTAAAAAAATTGTTTACATAAAAAAAAAAAACATTTAAAATTCATAAATATTTTATCGTGTATTTTTTAACATTAAAAAATATTCTCCACCTTTTTGAGGAAACTAAATTATATTTATTAAGAAATATTAACGGTAGAGAATCTGCAAACAAACGGTATGTATGGCGACATCTATGTAAAATAAGTTTTACTAAAAAAATCTAATACTTAAAAAAAATTGTTTACATAAAAAAAAAACATTTAAAATATTCCTCACCCTTTTGTGGAAAATAAATTATATTTATTAGAAAAATATTAATAGTAGAAAATCTCATAATCTGTAAACATATTTTCCATACCAAAATTATTTAATATATTTATTTTTCTAAAACCGCATGTATAGCGACATCTGTATGTCAAATTTGTAAAAAATGCACACGTTTACCGCGGCAAATTAATTATTAAATTAGATTTTCATTTAAAACATTTATTAATATTCTGAAAAGGCTATAAGACGCCGTAAATTTAAAAAAGTAGTTTTCTTTAATAATATAAATACATTTCTACCGAAAAATCGTTCTATTCGGCGGTAAAGATAAAGAGAGAAAAAAAATGTCAATGTACATATTTAAATAAAAATACTCTTTTTAATTCGGATTCGTCACATATTTCGCTTCAAGGTGGTCGAATGAACCGTTACCTGTATTATTACAATATTTATTTAATAAGCTCAATGTTACATAGAGTGTAGAAATAATTTTCAAATGTTTCATTTCTCACGTGAAAATGGACATTTTTACATGGACATGATATAATATTTAAACATTATTTATTAAAAATACTATTTTTAATTCGTATCGGGTATATATTATCCTTCAGGGAGCATAAACGCAAAGATTTTTACATAAATAAGGGGTTTTCTCATGTACCGCTAGTACCGAATAGTGTATAGAGACGCTTTTCTAATAAAAAAATGTACATTTTTTCATGTGAAAATCGACATTTTTTATAAATCGCAAAGTTTGTCAATGTTTCGCTGTCATTCTGGAAAAAACCGTGTTTCATTTGTTTTGCGCGGCCGGGAGATTTCAGTTAACGGGGCATAAAGTGTCAGTTTTTTCGCATTTTCGGCGCATCTAGGTAGGTCCGTGCGTTTTTCAAAAAAAAAAAAATGTTTTTTTACATTTTAAAGATCCAAATGAAGAGATGGGAGTCTGCATACTCGCTAATAAATTCCGGGCGATCGTTTCCCGCAAATTGAGTGGTAAAAAAAAAATATATCTCTCCGAGCGGCGGAGGAAAAGTGAAAAAAACGAAATTCACTTTTTCGAGTTTTGCGAAAAAACTAAAAGCGGGAAAAATTTATAAAGTACGCCCGGCGATGCGGTCGGCCGCGGGCCGTCGCCGAAATGTATAAAAATAATTTTGACTCTCAAAATGGCGGAGCGGCGAGCGAAAACGCGCGATTTAGGCTAAATAAAAATGAAAAACAGCTAGAAATCGGCCGAACGGAAACGGTCGCCGTAAATCGAGGAGTGGCGGTAGACGAAAAGTGTCTATGGCGAAAAGTTTACGTCGGCCTTCGGCCGTCTGGCAAAAAAAAAAAATTTCCAAATATCTGGCGGGAAAGCCCCTAAAAAGCGATCGCGCGGTGTGACGGAGTTGGCCGCGTGATTTTTTGCAAACACCACGAAATAGGGCTTATAACTTTAATATATATGATGATACAAAATGAGGCGCGCGCTATAATAATTAGATTTTTTTTAAATTTATCTACTAACATCCTGATTTAGTGATAAATAAACAATAATCGCGAGAGATTTTTATATATATTTGATATTCCACCATCAGTTGATTGTATTTAATGCGATTTCGTACTGGAAAATTGATAGACAGTATTTAAATTCTGAAACCATACATGTTTAGTCTTGAGAATAAAAGCCTGCACAGTCGTGTTTATACCCGTATTTTGAAGAACTTATAATTTAATATTCTTCTACAAGCCAACCTTAGCCCCATCTCGCGCACCGTACACACCTAAAAGACACCTTTTAAATAAAACGAAACGAAAGTGAAATCACACAAACTGATTTTAATGGCAAAATTTGGTGAAATAAATCAATTGTCATCAATTAAATCGGAATGGTTTAAAAATGGTAATGTCTCTTAGTCAGATTGAAGTGTGGAAACAGGCGAGGCCACGACCGGCCCTGGCCGGGTTGCGTCACCGCGGAACACTGCAGACGAGCTGGACATCCTAATTTATCGGCAGACCTGACCACGATTAGAAAATTATATTTTTGAGTGGCTAAATTCAATTTGTTCAAGCTATATTTTTGTAATCACACTGTACTTTTATATTTATTTATTAATATCTACGTCCTTATGAACTATTACAAAAATAATGTCCACATGTGGGTGCAGCTTATACATAAAAATAGATTAAAAAAATACAACGTGTGAGAGGTACAAATTATAGATTTATAATATTTAATCACTAATTACTGAAAATTTTACAAAATAATTAGTAAATAATTGAAAATAAATTTCCAAATCCTTTTTGAAAATAGTTACATTTAAAATTTTTCACTGTGGTTCCTAATTAGTTACCTACCACTGATACTTTTATAGTTTTGTTTTTATCAAAGCTTGCATTTTTTAATTTACTGTACATTGTTTCCTGATGAGGTTATCATAGGTATCGAACATGTTGATTTATCAATAAATAGTGGTTTAAACAAAGTCTTTTTATCTTAAAATTCATGAAAGAAATATTTTTAATTCAAATTTTCAAAGAAAGCAAACACGTTGAGGCTTGACATTATAATTAAATAATAGAATATTTAAACGAATAATAGATGTATCTCATGGAGACGAAGCTATTTTTTATTATATTTAATGAAAATATAGGGTAATTACAGGACTTACAACCTGCCTTCGGCTGGCTTAAGTGATCACTTTATACAAATATAACATTCACCATTCTCACCCATTAAACAATCTTCATATCTATTAAATTTATGGAAATTGTATATATGTTAATATATGAAAACACTTCTAGTACCATGACACTATTGCCATCTATGGACTAAATTTGATATTCATTTCCCTGAAACAGCATATATGTCACAATGAAAATCTAATTATATTCCAAAAATTCGATAGATATGGAGATAGAGATGGTGAGAATGGTGAACGTTATTTTTGTATAAAGTGATCACTTAAGCTAGACGAAGACAGGTTGTAAGCCCTGTAATTACCGATACTTATGTATTTTTCCATAAAATATAATAAAAAATAGCTTTGTCTTTATGAGATATCTATTATCTGTTTAATAACAGTGCCTTTGTAGGAAAAAATCCAGTAATTGTGTGTTCTTGGACTTATTCAAATATTATATTTTTTAATACATTTAAAACTGATGTAGTATAATTTTTTACCTATAATTATTAGGTTTTCGTATCTCAAACTCAAAGTAACAAACTAAATATTACAGTGCGTGTGTACTAGTTATGGTTAAATCTTTATTTAAACCGTTATTCAAAACGTTATTTAAACCATTAAATAAACCTTTATTTTGTTCAATTGTAACGATAATTGGTAACTAATTATTACATTAAAAATTAAACCTCCAACAGTTAAATCATAGTTACCAATCTTCGTCACAATCACACTCTGATCTTAGAAATTTGGAGGATAGTTTAAATGTTTATATGTTAATAATTATACTGTGCATATAAAACACAATAGACAACGGATGACAGCTCGCACCACGTTCAACTCTGCACTGTCCCGTGTGCGACTTTCGAGACGAGACAGGTCTCATCCGCATACACGTAGCATTATGAAATGTTCCGACAGATTTGGATAATAATGTATACGACGGTTAAAGGTATCGAAATTTCTGTTGCAGTGTGTTTCTCGATTTTTTTTTTAATGTTACAATTTGCCACTGATAGAGGCAGTAAATATATTTTTTTGTTGTCGAAATAAATACCTCGCATTTAATCGGCGATTAGTAATAACTAGTACTGTGTTTGTGTTTAATTAGATATGTGAACATAGAGTATAAGCCAGATTAATAATCTTACTATTTTTAAACCAAGCCAGACGCTTGCGCTTTAAAAAATGTGATTAACTTGATATCCCGTGACGAGAATCAAACCCTCAACGTCCTCGCAGTAATGTTAGTATTTTAGTACTAAATCAAACAATCACATCAAATTGTAAGGTTTTTGAACCGATCAGAATACGTAAACAATTTTGTATTGTCGTCAATACAACTGACCTTTGACTCGGTCTAATTTCTCAATCACCATTCCGTGTTGTTGATTTCGTTTGATATCCGTGAGAATGTTTTAATTAAAATACTAAACCCACTTATTCTGTCTTGCTCACTTCCAAGAGTTAAACGTTCAAATATATCTCCTGAATCGCAGTAGAAACTTGAATAAAATATGGTAGATACTTGCTATTTATTAATGTCGGTACTTCTCGAAATAAGTACCCATATATTGTGTATAAAATACGGATTACTGTCATATTATAATCTTTAAAAAAAAACGCGTTACATGTTTCAGTTTTATGTATCATACCATCCCTACATAGAAAATATTTTTCTGATGAGAAAAACAATATAATTTAATGTTCATAAATTTAAATACATATTAAATGTATTAATTAGAATGATATACATATAAAATCAATGTTATCGAAAAATATTCGAATCTGGATCTTTTCTAATCCGGGGAACGTGCATTATCCGATTACGCTATACCAACACAGTGGATTGATGACAAATTTTTGAACACTGAATGTTACACTTTTAAAATTAATATATCTATCGTTCCATTATTTGAAAGCCATCTATTTTGTTTTTTTATTTAGTTTGTCGTCAATTTTTATTTAGTTGTTGTCCACTGTGTTGGTATAGCATAATCGAATAATACACGTTCCCCGAATTGGACGACATCCAAGTTAGAATCCCGTATAATTAATACATTTAATTAATATCACAGACTTATGTTCTGAATAATTACAACTTCACAATAAGAATATGTTCTCCTTAATAGTTCATAAATTTAGTTAAATAAATAAAATTAAAATCTCCTTGGCGGAGAACTGAACCCCGGTAGACAGGCTGAAATACTAACTGCCGATAATTCAACGAGATGTGAAAATAACAGTTTGTATTAATATTATGCTTAGATATGTTCATTATTAATATGAAGCTAAACTGGAGTTGTTATTGCCCATTCAACATTCGATGTAAAAAAATTATAAATAATGAAACATATAGGTACTCACTTACTTACTTACCATCACGCTGTTTCACCGCGGGGGTAAGCAGAGAGGATAGAATGCCACACACTTCTGTCCTGACACACAATTCTCGCCTCATCCACGTATTCATACATCTTCTCATACAAGCTCGACGGTTATTGTGGCTTCTAATACGATCGTCTTCCAGTATCTGATCTGCCTGGTCGTGCCAAGTCTTCTGCGGATATCCTATATTTCTGGTGCCATTAACACTTACGTCATATATCTTTCTTACCATTTTCTCCTCATTCATCCGTTCCATATGATTCTTTTTTAACCTTACTCACTATATTAAGATCAGCATTACATTATTTCCTTATTTCTTCATTCTTTAGTCTGTCGTAAATGGATCTGCCACATATACGCTTAAGTGATCTCATTTACACATTACATTACATAAGCATTCAGTCTACTTTCATTCTTATTCTGCTCCAGGCATCACTCCCATTCATATTAAGTACGGTTAAACCTTTATCTATCGTTTTTAGAGGGACCTTTTGAAATAAACTATGAATGCGGGAAAATAATTGATGCAGGAATATAGATAAAAAGTAACATTTTTCATACTTAAATGTTTAATACATATTCCAAAAAAATACATATGATTGAATGTATTTAAATATAAATAAAATTGGAAAGCTGCACAAAAACAAAAAGATTTAATTAAACTTTGTATTGTATAATATCAAGCGGCAGTCGGCAGTAGCATTCTCTCTCGCTCTCTCTCTATATCTCTCGAATGTTCCGCTCATTGTTTGAGCAACCAAGCATTTAGCTACGAAGTATGCTGCGTAATTTAAACGATTAATGCGGTAAAATGATGCATAGAGAAACAATCCAAAAGATCTATTTTTGAGTGTTTTGTATGAAATTTATTCGTGACTGGAAGAAATAAACGATACATATGGGTAAACGATTATTCGAGGAACAATCGATCGAGATTTCACTGTATATAAAAATATAAATCAGTGCAGTTAGTACCCACTTTGTCTTAATTCAAAAAAATCTACATATATTCTTATAAGATAATTTGATTATACACTATTAGGGTAATTAATATCAAATTAAAACACTCGCCATGTCAGAGGTAGTGGGTTGGATATTCGGCACCTACCTCCTAAATTATTTTTGATTTCAGAAAGGTTTCGTATCGATCCTGGTACCGGTAAAGGTGAAATTAAAACAACATAAGGTAAAAAAAAATTAAGAATATGTAAAAATGATCAATTCTAATGCAGTATTTGTGACAAATTTTATTGGGGTACCCGCTAAATAAACATATTCCATTTAAATATCTTAACTTTTTAATGAAAACACATTAAATTAATTGACTAGAAAGATATGCGGAAAAAATCAATCCTACGATAAATATTCACTTTATCCAATTTGAAATGCCTAATGTAAACGTCATTAATGGAGACAAAAGAAATAAAAAAGGTGTACATTTTAACATCGAGCGTATTCTGTCGCACATTGTTATGATTGACGCGCCACTCCGTTATTGAAATAATTATTAGAAAAACATTACAGAAACTGTTATGACATGCTACACTTTATATTTTACCACGACGTACATCTGTGTATATATGCAAGCTTCATTTCGTGTGCAAGTGCACGCCTTTAAATTCAACCTTGAATTTTTTGCACACACATGTATTTTATACCCGTATAAACAATGTCTACGCAAAATCCAAACAACCTAATTGAGCTCAGAGAATTCAACAAACTTAACACGAACAATATTAATACAAACGTCAACTTTAAGTAGGCAACCTTCGCATAAAGTTCTAATCTGTCTGGTGGTCTCGTCTAATGTAACGAGAAATTAAGTCACACCTTTTTGCTACGTGATTCGAAAATAGACAGACTACCAGACGCTTATGTTTCTCCAGTACTCTGGCACGATGTAAAATGGTCCAGCTTACTGCTCTCGAATATGTTCTAGGATTTCATCGGTGGTGGGAATTTTTTACAATTTTGCGTTAGCTTAGTCGATTTCTATGTGCGCATCGAACCATTTTCGACATCTGTCCAACATATTATAGAAACAGTGTCCACTGCGCTCTCCCACACGAGTGTGTGACATAATATGGCTGATACCGTTGCTGTTTAATTTATGTAATTCTCCAGATGTATTAAATGGGCATGTTTTCTTTACTGTACATCTGCGTTCTTGTAAACAATGGTCGTGCGATGTGAAATAACTATTTGTTGGATGCATCTATTCTATATATAAAAAAAAACCAACACTACTCGTAGTACTATACAAGCTGCTTTTGTAACTATTGGCTAAGATAGGCATATAAATATTTACGTCAAATAGAGGAAAACATTAAAATTAATCAATATTAGTAGAGTAGTATTGCTTGCTTACTTCGTATTTTAATTGATACGGTGAATCGGAGTAAATGTGACGTATAAATCATCGACATAAACTTTGAACTGTTCTCAAACTTTTTAAGATGGTGCTATACCTTTGAAACTTTCATAGTTCAACATCAATTTTTTTACATCGAAATGTAACCTTTTAGGATATTTACAACATTTTATAAAAATTGGACGAACAGATGCACTTACCTCCAATTTAAGGTATGAGCAGCTAGTTGTATTATTTCTGAAAAATTGTTAATATGATATAGTGAAAATGTCTTTACTGATTTGCTTAATGCCAATTAGTTATTTTGGTTCTTAATGACGGGTAAAACGTGCTAAGTTACAAAAAAATGTAGTAATGCGACTTATCATTGTGATTTTTTTTGATATTGGTTAATTATTTTAAATAAATATATTAGTACTGTCTACACAGCACTAATTTAGATAATTTCCATACAAAAATATATAGAGTACCATGCCAACCACTGAGTAAATGCATTTTCTCCACAGTGTAAAATTTATGGGGTAAATGTATCTCGTCTTATAAATCGTAATCCGCCGAATTAATGATAAAATACGAATATACAAAAAATTTAAAAACCACACAACTCGCAAGTTGACATCAAACAACTGACATAATTTGAAATGGTATTACAAGGAAACTAAGTTTGGATTTGCACCATCTCTGGACTGTCTCTTCAAATATTGCTTTATAATATTTCTTAATAAATTGCGGCACTAGTATCCAATTTGAAACGTAATTAGAAGACTTAGATGCATTTCCTCCATATATGCACTTACCCCGACTCACCTACTACAAGCGCATGGCATCTGGAAGCGCACATTTTATCAGATTTTTACTATTCACTTTTGATTGAAAATTCTTAATATGATGATAAATACAAATTGAAAAGATGCACATGTGCAGAAAATACCACCTCAACATCATTCAGCCAATAACTTATAAGTTTAGAGGTGTAACATGGTAATAAATACAGTGAAGTATAATATGTTTTGTTGTATAGGAGTGCTCGACAGATTTAAAATTTAATAAATCTAAACGTAACCTGCAATAGTTGTTTTGGTAGTAATGTTCGCATTATCACAATTTTCTCGGAACCCTGCACACAAAACACAGACCACGGCATAGATTACTCTCTCTGCTATTTTATTAAATCCAAAGATCGTGATCACTGTATGGGTGCGTGGTTACTAAAAATGTTAATGAAAATCTTCACGTGGGCTAAATTGTTTGACATGAGTTGTATTTTACTTTCTGGAGAGATACAATACTGGCATACGCGTGTATAATAATACTTTGAAATTTGTTCACTTATCCTAATTGCCAAGGAATAGCGTTCTATAATATTTTGTCAAAGGATATAATTCTTCAGTTACTTGAACTTACAATAATCTGACGCTTGAGTGCCACAGGTACGAGTTCGAAAGGCTCTAGAAGGTCTCTCCGAAAAAAAAAAATTGGTGAGAAATAAAGAGAGGAGACAAATACAAATGGGGCATCAGTCGTTATAATTACGATTAAATAAATTTTATAGAATGTTATAATATTTCCTTAATTGTCTGAGATTCCTCACCTGTAGCGGGTACAAAGGTATTTAGAAATGATTCATTTATGATATCCACGTTATGTTTAAATAAATAAATCACCTTCCGCCTTTCGCGAAAATTGTTCGTCCGATCTATGTCAAAAATATGTACATGCAGACATCAAATATAATCTTAAATAATAAATACTGAGTGCTCAGGGGTTTTCAACATTTTTTCACACATGTATCTCCAAAATATGGTATAGGCAATCATGTTTTTTTCTTAATTTAGTACACCCTTAAAAACCCATTCTCAAGTCGGTAAAATATTCCTCTTTTAAATGGGTGATAATATTAAAATTAATATGAGAACAAAATAATTTTCAAAATTTCATAAAAAAGAAATTTATATTTACTTTCGAAGAAAACCTTTTTTTTATAATCAGAATTTTTACGCTTCGAAAAACCGCTCTTGATTTTTTATTTTATTTTAATTAATGAAAATAGTTAAAACAACATGTTTGTATGGTATAAATTCCTAAGGCCCATAAATCTACCACTTGTACATATATACATAACTTGTTTGCAAGCTCTTGGTAAATATTTTTTGTCTTTATGCGGAACATCGTTATGAATAATAAAATGTTATTCAACATTAAATTATAAAACATTATCCTAACTATTCCCAAATGTAGTGTGTAACGTAACCGAAATGTTTTGTATTAAGTTTTCTGTATTTTTATTCCGTATTTCTGTAGGCGTTTATTTGTATTCTTTATTTCTACTTTTTTATATTTTTACTGCATTCAAAAATAAAGTATTTATTAAAATGATCCACAACGAGTATGCTTTAAATATTACAATTATATTTATTCTCAAAAAATTTCTGGATTTTTCTCGGTCTCTCAGATTTTTTTAAGGCTCTACTGCAACGTTTCTCCGACTTTGGCAGACGTGTCGACCTTGATGATGAACACTTCAATGGGATCTGAAAGGTTGGATACCTATGGCAGATTAGCCCAGAAAACTCAGACTCAGTTTAATACCCTGTTTTAATGTTGTTTATAACACATTAATATGTACAGTAAGTAATAATTATTTCCACAAATTAATGATTACTAGTGATGATTGAATCGTTATTTAAACCGATATTGAGACTGTGATTATGTTTAATCATAACGATGATGAAAAACGGATTAACGTAATTCTTAGGGCAATGACGAATATACAAGAAAATAAACGTCTAACAGTTCAATCTTAGTTACCAATCATCGTTAAATCTCAGTTATCAACAATTCTGTAATCATAAACTTTACAGTGGGTATACGTTAACGACTTATTTATGTGATACATTATACCTTATATTTACACCCATATTTATAAGATATAAATCAAACCCTATAACATATTATTCCCGTATTGTACTTTATCATACTGTGGATGAAGTATAAAGATTAGAATTATTTAAATTTTTGTTTGATGGTGGAAAATTTTTATATATCCAGAGGATATGCGCTATTTCTGCAAATATAGCAGAGGAGAGGTTACCAATTATCGTCATTTACCATCACTAATCACCTTGTGCTCATGAGACTTGTTATCTAGATATTTGTATACAATTATGTGAAGATGTATACATTATATAATTATATTAATAGTTTTTATTACATAATACCAAGAATATATTTTGAACACGTTATCAACGAAATAAATTAGCAAAAAGAGAGAATAAGAAAAAGAGTTTAACTAATTAATGAATTATCGTAAATAAATACGACAAATTGTTGTATACACCTTTTAAATGAGCAATATTAAAAACTAAAAGTTTTAATATGAATGTGAGACACGGGATTTTTAAAGATAATCATCAATCTACTTCAGAATAAGTGACCAGCAATATACATCAAATCAATGATGGCAGATTCAGTCGACTATAGGACCGCTTCCAGACGGCGCGAGCGCAAGACCGCTTCTAAGCAGCAAAAAATAGTATCAAGGTCACCATAAAAAACGAGCTGGTCTTGTTTTATGATTTTCATTGCTCATTTTGTGACTGTTAAAGATCTGTTCTTCTAATTATTATCGGTCATGCCTTTTTATTCACTTTTGTGTAGGCTGGCGCCTGCTCGTGCAATGAGCTTGTACGGTAGTGCAGTCAGCGTATATTTATATTTATTCATATTAACTAGAAGAAGACAACCGATATTTTTCCTAAACTTCGCGGCCACTGCTAGTGTTTCCGTTAAACCTATTAATTTATCATAAAAATGAAGTTAGTGATTTATCACAGTACAATTAACGTAAACATATCCCCAATTATAAATGGACATATTATTAAATAATTACTATTTTGAAGATGATGCGTCACAATATTACATTCGGGATCTCAATAAATTAAGCGTTAATTAATTAAATGAAATTATAACGTGTAAAAACTAAGTGTACACCACCAAACGTTTCGTTTCTAGCGTAATATAATTAAAGAACATTTTTATTAATAAGCATATTATATGGAATTCTAAGTTTTGGATAAATACTTAAAATTCAAAGAAAAGTATTATTAGATTAATTCGTTATTAAGGAGAACACATTTTTTTGCTGTGAAGTTGAATTTTCATTATATAGTTCTGTGGTATTTTAATACAAATTAAATTAATCAATTACAAAGATATACAGAAAAAATATATGTTTCGAAAAAATATAGATAGATTTTTTCTGAATATCCTTCAAATTGATTTTGTTTTAACAACTCATCGGCACCAGATCAGCGAGGGTAGAGATGATAGTCAAGACTGCTGACGTTGTTCAGGTAAAACTAGTTTGAAATAAAGGCATTGATTTAAAAAAATTGTCATGAATAACTAAAATAAAGGGTGTTTTTTTAGAGATATAGAACTTTAATAAGAAATAAAACACATAATAATCGTGGTAATGGCGATTGTATTGGTTTTATTGGAAATATAATGTTATTCCATTAGTGTTTAAATATGATTCCGCACATATGGGCGTCGCGACAGGCTCGAATAAAACGCAATCTGGAAGTCCAATTATCGACCACTTTTTGGAGCAGATGGGGACGTGTATCAACATTAACGCAACGAATGTTAGCTTTCAAGTCGTCTATCGTCTCTGGTTTAGCGGTGTAGATTAGTGACTTTACATATTTCTACAGAAAATAATCACACGATCTTGGAGGCTGATTCACAGGTCCGTTACGCGAAATTATGCGCTCATCGAAAGTTTCCTTCAATAAATTAATTGAAGCGCGCGCTGTGTGGCATTATGCGCCATCTTGTTGAAACCACGGCTCTTTCACATTAATGTCATTCAATTGGAGAACGAAAAAGTTGAAAAATTGCTGCGCACGATGGCGAATTGACTAATTTGGGTTCTCCTCAATACAACGCTCCACTGCAGCAACAGCTTCTTCGGTGCCCATTGTACGATATCTCTGCGGATACGTATTATCAATTAGAGAATGCGTGATGTGAAAACGATCCATGGTTATTCGAATAATTTGCTCGGATGGACGATTATGTCAACCGTAATATGGACGTAGCGCACGGTAAGTTTCGCGAACTGAACCACGATTTTCTAAATAAATTTGCACCATTTGAAAGCGCTGTTCTGGCGTAAGTCTAATCACAGTGAAATGGCGAACCAAAATAAGCACAAATCACATGTCAGCTATTGAATTGGCTGTCACTGGAAAAAGTGTTGCCAATTCTAAAAACAAACCTCTAAATAAAACAACCTTTACATACGTTTTTTTTAAATACTCGCCTAGTGACCGCAAGTTGTCAGGGGTTCGATACTTATTCAGAGACACAATCAAGATTATCCTATTTTTAATTTCATTTGGCCTTAGTTTTATATTCGAGTATAAAGAATAGTTATGTGATATATGTTCCGTGCACACTCATTTCTTTGAAACCTTGAGAAAGAGATAAAAGTAATGTGTATAATAGTGTGATCCACCATCTCAGTCTACCCCTGCCCAGAAACGGCTTGTTGGTAAGTGATTAGTTATATTTTCAAAATACTAAAATAGAGAGTTATATTTTAGTATAACTTTTTTAGAACAATATCTAATGTTTTTTAGAAATGCAACTATGGATTTGAATACAACTAAACATATGAGTTATATCGAACGAGTATATAACGTGCTCGAAATCAATAATCAGTTTATTTTACTATCTTAGCCGATATGCTAATGACTGAGCATCGTGGTCTTCTATTCAGCTTCTATAGCGCGAATTACTTGCCTCTACTCTTCGCGATCCTGGATTTTGTTTAGTGTGACGTCTAGCGTGGTACGGTCATGTCTCGAACTTGGTTTAGTCCTTGTACATTCCTCCTGATCACAAATTCCTCCAGATTCTATTTCTAGTATGAAATTCCTGAATAATCCATGAGACATTCATTCGTCTCGCAGTTCATGGTACACGCAGCATACGACGCTAACACCACATCTCAAAGGCGTTGAGAATATTTGTTTATTTCTTTCTCAAGGTCCATGTTATATTGCGTTATTTTTAAGAATTTCATCTCATAGACGATGAACCACCAAACTTACCGAGAAATTATTAAATTTAACTTCAAAACTTTGACTTTCAACATCTCTGTTTGATTTAAATATCAAATCATATATTGTTATTAAATAATAATGAAATATTTTATTTTTTACATACAAACTCGTAATCGCTAGTAGATACTATTATGTAAAAACTGGACTATAGACTGATTGCCATATTAATGATTTATTTTTTAAATACGAATTAAATAGAAAGATATACTCGTACATATAAAATTAATTTTATCGAAAAATATTGTTTTTTCTGCCCGGATTCGAATCGGGATCTCTTCCTATCCGGGTAAATTGCATTAACCGATCATGCTACACCAACACAGTGCACTGACGACAAATTTTTGAACTTATAGTTACACTTTTCAAACTGATACATCTATCGTTCCATTATTTTAAATAGTCGCAGTTGAACGAATCGGTTGCCGACCAAACAATTACAATTAATAATAATTGAACAATTTATGCCGATATAATAAACACTTCGGTCAACTGTTATAAAAGCCATATAACGCTCAACTTGAAAAAAATATCGATTGAGTACAATTAGTAGTCTAATGGTTATGTGTAAACATGGCGAATTTCACTGAGTGTATAGTTCATTGGGAAAGAAGGAAGGAATGATAGTTTTTTTTGACAATTTAAAATTTCAATTAATATAAAACGATTACTTAGCGTTGTACTTGTAAGGGTTAGTAGGTAAGTAGGTACTAGGTATGAAATATTTTTTTAATTCTAATTTTCAAAATTCATATCGGGACGTTAATGACGTTTGCGTGAATTAATAACAAGTGTCATTTAAAGGTACTGAATAAAATATGTAGTTACCAACATATTATACTTGACGTATTTATTTGGTTATTTTTTGACCGCATATTTTTCTGAGACATATCTAGTACGAAATTTGTTTTCGGTGGAAGGGGGATGGAGCTAAGATATATATGTTTACACAAAAATAGAAATTTGGAAGAATAACTCGAACATTTTCAAACATTACGCCGCGTATTCGCCATCGAGTATGGAAAAAAATTGACACGCGCCGCCCGCCATTAATGACACATACATAAAACTGTAAACAATTGAAATAATAATTTTTAAAAAATTCGTGAAACTCTACTCATTCTCAGAAACCACAGACTATCAAATATATAGACATGAACTAACGCATATTACTTGTTTCAATATTTTCAACTTGGTATCACCCGCGTGATGATTTTGGTACCACTTACGCAATCAAATAGTTTCGCAACTTTTTTTAAATATATGACTCGATTAGAACGAAAATTAAAAGGCTGTCAATATAATATGCATTAATGTTAAAGATACGTTTCGTTCGTACAGAGATTTAATTTTCTAATTTTATTATTCATGTAGCTAATAGTTATTTTACTAAGTCATGTGGCCGCTCACTAAATAATTAATATAATATTATTTATTTTATGTAGTAATACCAGGATATTTACACCAATTAAATATATTACTCGGGAAAAACCTTGCATTAACAAATGATATTTTTTTCCAGTATGTTTATAACTTTCATAAAATATTGCCTAATTGGTACGTGTTAAAGCGATAGCTCGTAATTAATTAGAATTATATAAACGTTTCACAGTACAACACATGTTATAATTAAATAGTGTATATATATATATATATATATAGGTTTCAAAATGCATATTAGTTTTTATTTCATTATTATTGTAAATATGATCTATAATAAATAAAATTATCTTGAGTGGTTTAAAAACTATAGGTTTTGTGAAGCTAATCTAAAGACATCTATATTTAAATTTGTTTTTCAGCTTACATAATCTATATGCTTACTTCACTCAATATGATTATTTACTAAAAACGTGTGTAATAATGTTGTTAGCGAAGATACAAATCTCTCCTTTTAACTTATGTATTACCATGATAACGAGACGTATTTAAATCATGTTAAAGATATTGACGGTAGCCGCGTAGCGGCCACTATCTAACAAATCAAATATTTATTTATGTGCTCCATGTCAAGATGCGGTATAATTCATCTATTGAGATAGCGTGTGAAAGAACATATACATATACTTTGTGTATCCTGGTCTAGTCTAGGCATAGTAAGGGAATTTATAAAGCAATGTTTCAATATTTAATGATATTCTCCATCAGGCAAAGCGGATTTCTACTCAGGATAGTGACACACGCATAGAACCAGCTATTGAAATTATGCGTACGCCTTAATGAGATCGCGAATCGTGGGGCTATCTCACTAGTTTTAGTTATAGTTTAATCATTTAGAAAATAATTGTTAGTCATCTAGACACCTGACATAGATCTTGTCTAGACAGAGAAGTGCATATCTTGATAAATATAAACTAGAAACTAACTTGCCGTACCCAGCATTGCTTTTTGTGCAGTGGTAGGAGCCGTGCGGAAATCTACAAGTCATGGAATTATTAAGACTCCATTAAAAAAACATGACAGACAATCCTATAAAATTTATTAAATTAAAATGCATCCTCAAGTGCAAGCATTTTTTTCCAATATAGAAGCGATGCGTGATAATTGTTTTCATAAATCAGTCTTTCTCATTGAAGGCAACCAGGCCATGCTTCAGTGCCGCATTGTAACAATTCAACACAGCATGGCCACCAGCAAAAGCCATTCACCATCCATACAGTACAGATTCTCCTTTATTTATATTAAAAGAATATGCAGAGTTACAGTAAGGATATGTAAAGAAACAAGATATAAAATCAGTTCTTCTTCTTCTTCGGTAGTCCCTCATTACGAGGATGACGTCTGCTATGGTTTCTTGGGTTAACCACGTCAGAGACCTGTGCATGGGATTGTTTAAGGTGTAGTTGGTATTGTACAGTACCACCCACATGCACTCTTGGAATAATGGAAAGCTTGGTCCAATGGCAAGGGTGGTCCGAGACGACTGGAACTCTCCGTTATTTTGCAGCCTTTTCCGTCTATGCACAGGGCTTTGTATAGACTATAGTACAGTAGGGTCCCATGTGCGATCCCAGGGTAGCACCCGCGCTAATAGCATACGCGATATAATGCATCATTTAATTAAGCTAATTACACATTATATTTCATTCAGGAATATGTCATTCAGTTTAATGTGCTCCGACACCAGGAATCTATCACTCTCGCACTTGTCACAAATTTATCAATTTCTGTACGTAGGTAACCGGTTGAACAAAAGACGGTTATTACAACACTATTGGTACTCCTAATTGGTTGAAGCGAAGCGTTCTATTCGACTCTTATTAGCTATAGAATTCGCCAACCTTACTCGTGCTCGATGTGACATATTGCTTCGGCTGTCAATTGACTAGGTATTTGTTGAATAATAATTAAAAGCTGACATATTTTATTGGTTTTAATGCACTCACGATAATCTCAAAAACACATAACATTTGCACTATATTCACCACGTGAACAACAAGTCTCAGAACTTCGTTATTTCGCGCCTCACCTCGCGTCTCACCGTGCGCTTCGAGTACCCACAAATACACATAAAATCAGATACACAACATTGGACAGTCAGGACAAAATATTGAAGAACAACATATCATACAAGATAGATATAATAAAGAGTTTGGCACCGGAAAGAAGAGTCCCTCTGTGAGAGGATCCGATGCTTTGCAGGATACCCACTTGCACAGCGCGGATCTAAACTAGACTCTTCGACTATGACGTTCTCAGCATATAATTGTTTCTATAAAATTTTATGCAGGCAGAATTTCTTCTACCAGTTCCTAATTCAATCCATCTACACCGCGTACTTCCCACTCCACTAATATATTAACGAGGAATGTAGCCAAAGTAGCTGAATTTGTTACCGGCAGCTAGATATCTTTCACTAATTGTAGTAAATCAATTCATCTACATGGAATCCTCCCCGTTCCACTATTATATTGACAAGCAATACAGAACCTTCAGTCATAGAAAATTTGATCCCCGAGACTTATTAAAAGCATTATTTATCGATGTATTTATCCCCTTTGTGCTTAGTACCGCAATATACTCCAGCAGTACTGTTGGAACGCGTCTTTTTCCTATCCAAGCTGTTAATTTTACGGGTTTCCAGATCAAGCGATCAGGCCGCATACAAACATATTGGACATGTCAAACATTCAATTAACACGGTTTATTCTCGTTTTGCTTGTGTCATTTTCTGTTCTTCCAAATTATTCATAGCAACCTTAGCCATTTGTATTCATTATTTTCCCATCGTTCTAACTCATTTTCTTATATTTAGCAAACGTATCTGTAACGTAGCATATATGTTAAATATAAATCAAGCCTATTAGCCAGTAAAACGACAATCCCAAAGCCTATAACATTTTTCCGAGCAGTATGAAACAATTCTCGATGAACAAACTCAAACACCATCTCAGAAGCTGGTTATTGGGTGTTGGCAGAATGGAAACTGAGCAAAGATTCATGGAAATGATCACATGAACAGAACATCATTTCTTTATATTATTTTTTCTGTTTGGCATAGTATTTCAATCATGGGATAGCGAGAGTATTTTACTTATTTATTATGTTATTAGAATTCTTTATAACCCTGTTTTCTTCATTCCTAATATTTTTGATTTAGATAAAAAAAATAATTTAAAATATATATTTATATATATATATATATATATATATATATATATATATATTAATAATGGTTTTCATATTTGTATAATTGACAACGGATGAACCTCTCTCCTTTTGTACAGACTTCAGTCTAGATAAGGAGACAGTGAACATCTCTTACATTATGAAGCTTGTTCACCTTTTTTGTATATTTATAAGAATGTTTATAATTTATAACATGTACGTGTATTAAGAATATGAACAGAATAAAAAAATATATATTTTTTAGAAGTATTTTTAGTGTCAACATTTATACCATAATTCTAAGATTCTTGATCCATTTGGCGTCATGTGCTTTAATTTAATTTAAGATTTTTGATGTCACTTTATAAGAGAAACATCTGCTTTGGTGTAATTTCAGATTTTTAATGTAACTCTACAGAGAGGAAAATCGTTTACATTGTATACATAATTTTATAATTTGTTACTATTAGAATTCTTAGTATATTAATAAACTTTAATATTATTACCTTAAAGCTTGTCTATACTTAATATTTGCACAGTAGGGCGTAAGACATTAAAATTGACGACGAGGGAGCGCGCGTCCAGTCCGCCATTTTAATGTTCATGTTTCTGCGCCACGACCGGGAGTGTTTGAATATCAATCAATGTTCCCTGCACACTCTAGCCGTGATAATTATTGATAAGAGCCAGTTCGTAATTAAAGCAATCAGTGGCCGCCCGACCGCGGCAGTACTGCGGACTGCACTTAGTCGCTCTCAACGAAAATGGCTGCAATAATAATATCCTCAATAATTACCCACATAGATGGTTAATTAGAACCCAATAAGTTTTCTGTTGGCGGGCAAATATAACAACTAATATGTTATACAATTTAAAAAGATTATCTATTATTATTTAAACAATTTTTTTTTTGTAAATAATTGTATGATTATCAAATAATTTAAATAAAAGATATACAGCTTCTATATTTCTAAAATAAGATTCTCATTAGTGATATCAGTGTTGTTTCAAGAAAATTAATATCAAATTTTCCGACCATAGATGGTGACAGTGAAGTTGTAGTTAATACTCGAAGTGTTTCTACATGGTGACATATATACAACTTCCAAAAAGTTGAAAGATATAATTGGGTGGAATGGTGAACGTTACATTGTGTAAAGTGATGTAAAGTCTTGTAATACCCATACTTCCATACTTTCCATATAGTATTATAGCTTCGCCTCTATGAGATATCTATAATTTGTTTAATAACAATGCCTTTGGAGGTAAAAATCTAATAATGGTGTGTTCAAATATTGTTCATTTAAATAAAGTTATAAACACACAACTTGGGATTATTCAAGAATATGTAACAAAATCGGACATCAACCACAGAAGACAAGCAATACTGAAAATTTTACATAATAATAAAACTACACAAAAAATTATTGCAAAACAACAATAAAAAATTTGTATAATGAATGAGTGTTAGAAAGACACATTTCTCATATACTTCCTATTGCTGGACATTGGCTATCATGTTGGCTATAATTATCATCTTGGCAGTCGACCATAAAAGCAGCACCGATGTCTGTCCACTGTCAAACCATTGATTCATGAGGTTCATCATTTTCCAATCTTTCCTTGAATTATGAGATGTAAGATGTTCTGGATGACTGATGTAGGAGATGTAAGATCCGCTGGATGGATATGTTCGAAAGATTGCAGTTTTCCGATTTAAATTTATTTTTGCAGCTTCTTGTATTTTTTTCCTCCGATTCAAAACGTATTTGTTTCTTTTTCTATTCATCCAGTTTATCTTGAACATTCTTCTGTTGATTCACATCTGAAATACTCTTTTCAACTCACACAAGCCATAAAGATGCGGGGTACCTATGGTGTGCGACAACAGTGCAGACGCTGGTAGCTGCACTCGGAAGGGCTGAATCACGATCACTCTTCCTATCAACAGCTCTGAAAACCGCCTTCAATCTTACTTAGTAGTGACTTCTATCTTTGTACAGTTAACTTTTACCTATATACAAGTAACTTTAATAAATTTAGTGTAATCCGTAACTAATTTCCGTTCTTGTAACCCGCCGACTGCCACACAATCACATCCACACATTTTCATATTTCGACACAAACACGCACCTCACTCCGCGATACCAAACAATCACGAGGGTATTTGGGTAATTATTAGGGCATCCAATACCCTCACATAATTCACATGAAATTCATCAATCTTCAAATCCTTTCAATCAGCAGTCAACATATACCCACACAAACATCTATTAGTTTATAATCGCGAATCCTAATAGTCCTAAAGCATTTTAACGAGTATTGGCCGCTTGGAAGAGTTGTTGTCATTTCTTTCTATCTGCAACATTTCTCTTTTATTTTGTCACCCCTCCAGAATACGCTAATTAACTACTATCATCACCACACCATCAAATCACAATTTCAATTTTCTGCGACATTGAAGACTACTGAATCAAAATATATTTGCTGGTTCTTGATTTTCCATGTAATCCCAGCCAGTGTGGTCTTAAGCCTAGTCCAATTTTAATTAATTTTATTACGCTGGCATCTTCATAAATGTCGCCGAATTCCACATTGTACGAGAAACAATCAAACGTGAATATTTATTTTTTTACAATAAATAATATAAATCAATTATTAAATACATTCATTCCATGCTAAATAATTCATATTCGAATATTGAATTCGAACTCTGATGTCGAAAATAGAGCTGCCACCGGGACATTAACACGGGACCCTTATATTGCCGGTACAATGCTTTCCCAGTTGAGATACATCAGCCTTGTTCCATCGGGCCTTTGGAATATCTAGGAATTATTTGATATATACATCAACCCGAGATATAGAGCTTCAAAGTTTTGAATACAAATTTTTCGATTTCTTCAGAGTTTCTTTTTCGCCCTTGAGGTGAAAGATTAAAAAATATTGCTGTACAATTTAGAGTAATAAATCTTGAACACGTCATATCATATAAATTATACATTTTATTTGTATTTAATTCAACAGTTCTGTTCTAAAAATTATTATAAGTGCTACTAAAATACATAAAATGGAACTTTATTTTCTTGTTCTCTTATTTTTTAAACAATAAAAAAATTTGAGATGAGTTTTAAACTGAAAATTATTGTCAGAGAATTTTGATAAAAAAGAGCGATTTTAACCTAAATATCAGATGATACCTTGTTTTTCCAAGGTTACGCTGTCTCTTACATCAGTGACATCTATTTTTTCCAACAAAAAATATCTATCTTTTTGTTTATTGTAATATTTTTCGAATAAAACTTTGATCGAACCCTGCTAAATGGCACCAGGACTTCTAGTCCATTTTTATAACGAGAGTATTTTAAAATAACTAATTTTGCAATAAAATATTAAATAGATTGGTTTAATTATCAGCAACGATATGTTCTTTATGGTGCTTGTACACGAATGAGACTTGTCTAGTTCAATTTGTTGTCTAGTTCAGAGTTGTCCATTGTACTTTATATGCAGTGTAGAATGACCAAGTGATACCTAACGACCTCAGTCTCATCTGTATACACGCACCATAATAATCGCATCGTGAATAAAACGTGAATTTATCATTAAATTTATCGATACACCATATCATTTTATAGGTTAATATATACATGTGTAGGTTTCGCCTGCGTTATAGCTATCACCAATAGCGTGTGATTATAAAGTATGTGGGTCATGCAGTATGACTATAATTACGTAATTCTATCAACAAGTTATCGATATTAATTTAAGAATTCCGCATATCGTTCATTTGATGCTATCTGTAAGTAAAGTGTGGTACCGCCGTGGTACCGTTTGAAAAGTACATTAATTTCTCATGAATAATTTGTTTAGACTTCTCGCTTTGATATTGTGGTTAAAAAAATATTTGTTAGAAATAAACGATTTAATTCTCGTTGAAATCGTGAATTTATACGTACATGCGTACATGCGTACGTACAATGTTAGTACAATATTTCTTATCAAAATTAAGATACGAATATATTTTATAAAATTGTGGTTTTTCGCAGCAATATGAAGAAATGCGCGTGCCAAGCACACGAGAACAGCTTTGTTTTGTTTTAAAAATTTTATTATACAATATATAATTAATTATCATTTAATGATAGAAATACGAGATACACTTGAAATGTGATAAAATAAAATAATCTAGCTGATCCCGGATTTTAAAAGATTGGGTTACGCCGGCTTGCCACTTCACACTGAAACGGCGTAACGCGGAGACTAGTGCGCGCTGTCGGAGCCGACTTAGTAGTGGAAGGTGATAACGTTGTAATTTCATCCAAAAATCAGGGGTGTATAAAATTATAGCTACAAATCATTTTATTTTATCATAGTTTTAAAGAAATGTATTCTTTATTTTACCTTTGTTTTTCATATATACTATAATATTTATAGATAATAATTATTTATAAATAATAATAAAATCAATAAAGAATTAATAAACATTATTGAAAATAAAAAGTCATCAGTGAACACACTAAAATATAAAGTCAAACACATTCTTATCTTATTGTTACGGAGTATTCTTATTGTGAAGTTGTAAGTATTCAGAACATATGTCTGATGTTTTAAATACTAATTAAATGTATTAATTATAAAAATATACATATAAAATCAATTTAATCGAAAAATATTGTATAAAGTTTTCAAATAATATGAAAAATGTAACATATGGGTTTGAAAATATGTCGTCAAAAATACTGGCGCTGTAGCATAGTTGGTAATGCATCTTCTCCGGATTAGAAAAAGTGATCCAGGTTCGAATTCCGGTACCGCAACAACAATATTTTTCGATAAATTGATTTTATATGTATATCTTTGTAATTAATACATTTAATTAGTATTTAAAACATTCTTCTCATTATTTGATTTCTCCATTGTATTACATTTTTAGAAATTATTTGTTGCTGATAAAATTTTAATTTACTATGTTAATTACTTTATTTGAAGGGCAATCAATCCCTGCCGTAAAACTGCTATGTAATATAAATTGTTATGTATGAAATAAAGTTGTTGTAAAAAAAGTTAATTAGTTTAATTATTTATGATGCTAACGAACTTATTTATTTTGTGTGCAAATAAGCAATAGGTTATAAGTTAAAATGTATAAAGACAAATAGTATCACGTATTCATCACTAGCGTCACAAGCTTAATACCATTTTAAGCATGCACGCGGATAAGTAATTACAGATATACGTTGGAACAAAGTCGTTTAAAGTAGTATATTTGTACTATCAATACTAGCATTCAGTATTAAAACAACATATCAAATTTCAGATAGATTATAATTCACTGTAGTGACTTTAATTTTATATTTATAATTTGTATAAAATGTATTTATTTGTCACATTATTTCATAATCCATTGTTACTCCTACCGCTCTAATTATTTCCTCTTCATAATGTGATTCCAGGGTCATATTGATTGCTTTTTATCTCTTAGATGCTATTAAATGTATTATATAACTGCTTTAAAAATAGATACGCATTAAAAAGTGCTGGAATACGTTATAGGAGTTTCGCGGGTAGGCTATAATGTAATAGAACATTGTTACCGATATTTTTTATATTTGTAGACACAAACGAGGAATAAATATGTAGCAAAAACATTTTATATGCAGACATGATATAAAGTATATGTCTGAGAAATGTAACGCATTTTTTTATGAGTTATAATTACAGCTGGCGGATTAGGCAGATGCCTGTATTAATATGTAAAGGATCCAAACTCGACCGTTATTTGAATTATTATTTTGTATATTAGTGCAGACCTTATCTTTCACATAACCTCAAATAAAAAAGTGCAGAGGCGTTAAACCGCATGATTTGGGTGGCCAATTGATGTCTCCGAAACGAGAAATTACGCATCTAAGAAATGTTTATGTAATAAAAAATAATTTATTTGTTTTCCGACTTGTGAGACACGTAGTCCCATTCTTCTAAAAATAGAAATCGTCCGAAAGCAATTTTTGTTTCTGTGAAATTTTTACCATTTTTATAGTGAATTTTCTCAATTTTAATACGCCGCTTAGTCATACGTTACTCATTTTAGTTAATGGTATAGTTTTAATTTAATAAATATTACATTTAATGTTTTCAAACCTGAAAAGTATAAAAATAAAATGATACTTTAAATAATGCTTGAGTTTGAATCACCATATATATAATTATTAGATTTTAATAAGAACCATTTTTAATTTTAATTTTTACACTTATAATATATATGATCATCGTACTTTGCTTTTCTTTTAACGTTAAACGTTGTTTTCGGTCACTTATCAAGAATAGTTTAATTAATAAAAAGGTACTTATTGCCTTAGTACGAGTATTCATTACCTAGGTGCAAATTATTAATATTATTGGTCGCACAGTATGCACAGCCAAAGCGGAAATGTATGCTTATATTGAATCCAACTACCGTACCTACGCTGCTCCGAAAACGATTTGTCGGGAACATAAAATCAGGAGTGTAGTAGCTACAGATGTGTTTGCTGATTGGCAACCTAATTCACACCCCAGCTTGTGGCGTGTGAACCAATCATAAAGAAGCCTCTGGCTTCAGATGTTTATATTCCAACCGGATTCTAGCTACCGCTTAACTAGAAAAGCAGTACAATAAAAAGGTGACGTAATTTACCGACCGGCAATCTTGTAGGTACTATATGGACTCCATGTTAGTTAATACTCATACACGCTGGAGGATAATAACTTTCGATGGTTCTTGTACCTATATGGAGCCGGCGCCAGTGGCGGCTGGCGTTCACGCCAGTGCATGTGGGACGACAAATAATTGATGTTCATGATGTCACATAATCTCTATTAAAAAAAGATTTTATTTTATTTATTTATTAGGAAAAAGTGCAGTATTTCAACAATGGTGAAGATAGTGACAAATATAATATTAATTTCAACAAATTATATATCTTCTCTGAATTATTAAATGCAGTGTGGGTTTGGTAAAAAAGATTAATGTTAAGTAGTATGGAATACAATGAAAAGAGTGACAACTATTTATTCTATTGAAGGAGTTAAAAAAATAAGAAAATTAAGAGAAGGAAAAGAAAACACAAATGTTTTCCATAGGAAACGGAAGGGAGAAGAGGAAGAAAAATGGGTGGGGATTAAATTCTGTCTAATAATAATAAAATGTAAGGCCATTAAAATCTTTTTGATAATAAATTGGACTTAATATTTTCATCTGAGAGCAAGATATGTTTGCAAGTTGAATAACTGATTCAAATTGAAAGTGTAATGGTTCATGAGAAAAAATCTTTTAGCGTAATAAGGCAAATGTTGAAAAAGTCAATTTCTGTTAACTTCTCGTATTGATATTTGCACGAACGGTGAATGATAAGAGTTTTGTACACAAGATGTTTTACTTCTAGGAATGTGAAATGGTACGGACTGCTGGGTCAACCTGGATTAAATGTGGAAGGACATTAGTTCTAATTGGCTGAGACAATAATAATAATAAATGTTTATTATTATTTCTATTTGCATCTTAAGATATATATATATATATATATATATATTTGGTGCCAAAAATGGAAATATATTTAGTGCCAAAAATGGAAATATATTTGGTGCCAAAAATGAAAACGAGATGTGGTGTGTACGCTATAATAACGAATTAGATGCAGAAATTGGTAAACCCGATATTATTCAAGTTATCAAGATAGCACCGCTGAGGTAGGCTAGTCATGTTCAACCTGCATCTGGGTGATTTCTACCGGCAGTGGTGTTCGAGCTACGAGTCGACCGCTCTGTTTTTATTTGTCTTGTCCCCCGTAAAGGAGTGTTTTTTCTTCTAAGTCAACCTCTCTGCTCCTCATCCATGCTTCATAATTAATATACCTGCCACGTTACAATCGCGTGAGACCCGCAATATTATTTTTAATTATTGTTTATAATGACAGATGTGATTTTACTTGATTTATTATGTATTTCTCCACATACCATATGTTTTAGTAATGTGCTAAATAATAAATTAATTAAATATAATTAAAAACAAACATGGACAATCATGCATTAGTGTCTGTTCTGTCTCTTTTTCTCAACATTTGTCTTTTTTCCTCCCTATCCGCACATTAACACTTGACAATAATGTATGATTACCCATATTCTGTAACGCTAAGTTAGCATCTTGTACACCTTGAAAAGGGAACGGTGGCTTCGAAACTGATTGGTGATATCGAAACTGATTGGTGTTTAAACAAAGTGAATTGTTTTTAATTATATTTATAATGAATTAGCACAAATAACAGTATAATAAAGAAATGACTTGTAATACAAAGAGGAGTTTATCTCATTTAGTAGTCCTTTACCATTACCCGGGGCGCGGTTGCCTTTTAGCATTAAAAATATGCCAACCTGGCGGCGAACGACAAGAGCCGATGCGGAAGCACTGGTCACATCAAATTTACTTACGAAGACCAGGGCTCACTTCGGGTTGTTGCGTCATTGACGATAATGAATTATAACTTACATAACTGATAAAATTAATATTATTGTATTTTTGGGAGACACCCTCAACGCTATTCCCATTAACCGTTTAAATATTTGAGAACGCATATGAATAGAAGATGGATCAGATGATGGGAAAACCGAGTTGTAGATGATCAAATAACATCAATACGGACCTGAAGTGGTTGACGAAACCTCAGCAGATTGGTCCACATTGGTAAATTCCTAGAATGAATGGCTGCGGTCATGGATTTTTGAGTCCCACAAAGCCGTAAAAGTAGAAATATTTTTGGCTTTGCACAAACATTGAGAGATATTTAATTATATAACTATTGGTTTGTAAATAGCAATTAAGCAAGACAATAATAGAATGGAATAGAAGTCATATTTATATCATTAAAAAATAACATAAAAATAAAATATTATAAAATGTAAACAATAAAAATGTGGGGCAACGTATAAAACTTAAAACAAAAAATCAGTCAAAGGCTCAAATTAATTATCCTATATTGACTTGAAAGCAACTTGAAAAAATATTAATTTATTCAGTCTTGGTATTGGAGACTGCAAGCTAGTCAATTCTCGATACTAATCTACTTAATAATATGACCTTCAAAATTAAACAGTATTAGTCGCATGCAAAAATAAAACATTTCGGTAAGTAGTGCGGTTCATTTAATACATTCAAAATCATGTGTTATTTTTGGGATGAAATTTGGACTCTGAATCGAAGCACGAGCATAATCAGATGAAATAACCTTAAAAAATAAGTAAAATAATTGCAGTATTGATAAATGTTTCGAAGGTAATAATTATTTTTCTATACAAACTTCTGAAAGAGCAGAAAACAGATAGGTGAAAATATTGTACCTAATATTCGTATATCAAAACAAATTAGGCGATTCGCTTAACAAGATATTCAATAAAAATATATTTATCGACAAAATACGAGTATATAGTTATCTCCGGAACTCAAACCCGGAACTTAATTAATCATACCGAAAAAAATGAGTTATCAATTACACTATATTAATAACATAATTTCACGTCCAATTTTTAACTTGTGTTCCTTCTATTTTAGTGAGATATATATTATTTCATGATTAATTTAATTTATTTATCAAGGATTCTGAACAATATTCTAAAATTGCAACTTCACAATAAAGACTTGACTTCGTAAAAAATATATTTCTACCTACTTGGAGTGTCCTGCATTTAATTGAATTATTACATATTTAAACAGAATTGGTAAACCAGCACAGTTGCGCCCTATTAGAGGAGCCACCACTGATCAACACACATCTCTTCTCAGCAAACTGTTACAAAATACTCGGAGAAATGAAGACACATTCAATTTTCAAACAGATTTCGTATCGTTTTAATATAATTATCACCTATTAAATATTTCGGACAACCGTTCAGCGCTGTCGATCTCGCCGAATCTAAATGAAGAGTGTAATTATAACTATTAGTGGTCAATACTAGTGATCAACGATACATAAAGTCAAAATATATTATGTATAAATAAATGTATGTGTTATTAGACGTCATGTCTGTATATGTAGATTGCGAAAAATTATAAAATCATAAATATATACGTATTTTGAAAATTATTTTTTTTACACTTTCAATTCAGTAATAACAGGTTGTGTGCTATTTTTGCGTCAGTGTCTGTATATGAATGTTAACATTTTAAGTTTGTCTGCATACTTACATATATTATAATACTCCAGCAAGTCACATGATATGTAATAAATTATATAAAGTTGATACTGTCCACTACTCAATTGGTTTAGTTTACTTGTTTCTTATTGTTCTTGACTTAACTTATATAAACGTAAAAATACTTTTATTGTAACTATTGTATAACCATTCCTGAATACACGTAATATTTAATTAATAAAATTACTTACTGTTTTTATAGTTAATTATTTCCACAGTGACTCTACGCCAAAAGTGGATCAATGCTGTCCATTTCATTGTTAAAAATTCAATATTCCAGAAAGTTCCAGAATTGTCTAGAAATTTCAAGAATTTTTATAACAATAATATCAGATTTGAATCTTCTTCTATCATCGCATGATACCATTTAATTTGTCTAATTTTTAATGTGTTTCTGTAATTGATATATATAAATTTTTTCCATGCACGAAACCATGATGTATATAAGAGAAATGTCAAATTTCATACTAAATCAACGGTTTTTCAATTCAATGGCATGCTTGTATGATTGAAGATAGTATTCCTGCCTAATTACCAAACAAATCTCCGACATTCGATCCTCGTTCCGGGCGGCCGTTAATTTAGTAATGTTTATAACGATACCATTTAAACATTTAAAAATTATAAGATAAGAATGTTCAACTGACACACATTTCGCAATTTTATTTTTAATTTATTTTTTGCGAACCTTTTGGAACGATCACTGTAAAGCATGGCGTAACTTTGTTAATTAAATTTTGATAAAGATATAGTTGTACACATTTTTCTAAATTGAATATAAATAAAGTTTGTCTTATTTAAATTTGTGTTCCCTTTTGTAAAATAATTATTATATATTTTTAACAACTTAAATAGAAAACCTAACTAACCATACAGCTTTCATAATTAATTCATAAGTGATGCTCTTTACAATTTGTAATAATTAGTCTTTCCAAAGAAGAGTAGTTGTCTATGATTTTTGCTTTTGATGTGATAAACAAAAAACAAACCTTTACTCAACATCCCATTTCTAATAACATTCTCAAACATCGCTTTTCAACGAACCCAGTACCTTTAAGGTGTATGCTAACAAATAGTATTAAAATACTGTATGCGTAAGCAATATATACAAGTGTGAAAGATATGTATGTTTCTTAGATATTGTACAAAAAATTTAATCAATTTACACAGGTACTGGCTTGCAATACCATGTCGAAAACTGGTGTTGTGTGAAACGAGTAGTGTTGTGTTATGTGTATGTTCCATCTACTGTCGGATCACTAGTGTGCAGACCCTTCGACTCCCATGGTTTTGAAGTGCCGGATATCACGAAGTTTTTAACTTTAGACCGTCATTCCTATTAATTAATGTTCAGTGGATGTTTACATATTCAATTACCACCTTAACCAGATCACTCATAAACTTTCCTAAAAATTTCGACTCAAATTCAAAATGGTAGCCCGTATCCAGAAAGTTCTTAGCCAATGCTAATTTTCCTTCATGGCCGAGTTTGCATGCCCGTTTATACTTGTCAACCCTTTTGAAAATTCTGTTTGTCACACGTATATATACTTTCTCACGGTTTTGGCAGTCGAACCTATAAATACTGTCCGTTTCCAAGGTATATTTACTATTCTTTCGTGTTTTTTCGTGTATTATTTTTGGTATCATCTTAAGGATATTATAAGAGTGCGCATTGTAAAATATCAACCCGATCAGTTTAGAGTCCGCGAAGGGAAATTGAAGAACCATGGTCTGAAGAGAATGGAATTCCTTATTACATTATTAAAATGATAATAGATTAAGTAAAGTGGAGGTAAACTAGATAATAATAATCAAAAAGTAGTAGAATATGCATATTTACTATAGTACCAATGTTCGGTATTTATGACAGATCCCCGATCCTTTTAGGTTTGCTATACCTATCTGTCCCCCTTCTTTCTTATCTTAGAGCACGACATTTTCTGTGTGTAATCTATGACTGAACCGTCAAGAAGTAAACGTCCCATTGATCTGTTATATACAGTTAATATTGCTATTATATTTGGTTTCTCTCAGTGCATGTCGAAGATTTACAATCACTACTGGGTGATATAGAATCATTCGTGCTAATCATCGAAGAAGTTTCCTAGAGTGCAGGAGAGCTGTGAGTACAACAAGAAAATCCAGGTGAGTCGTGCTTCGTGGTTGGTCCCTGAACCCTCATTGTTCTATACTTGTATAAAATTTCTACCATCCTTTCTATATCCCGTTTCCCCATCCCTTTGTTTAAACAACCAATAACATATTTACAAACATATATACATGTAGGTATTAACAGTAAACTGTATTCAAATTAACTAATTGTGCAGGGTAAGATAAAAGGCAGCAGATAAATCAGCTACTGCAATATGATCGCCAACCTTCAACAGAAGACATCATATGAAGAAGTAGAAAAATACTTAAAAACAATATTTGTAAGTATCAGATACGCAAATCGCCATTTACTCGCGATGCAAACACTACATGAAGAATTTATATAATTTAGTAAAATTTTCCCACGACCTTGGTAGAATATCTGGTACTGTAAGAGTTTAATACTTTTAATCTATTTTTAGATTTGCATAAGTAAGTTAGAACTGCTATGTGCACGCAATATGCCGTGTCTGGTAATTATTTATGCGCATATAACAGCCTTCAGTAAGGCCAAGTGCACACTTGGAATAAATGCATGCTAAGCAAAAAGATAAGCAACTTATTTCTGGTATGCTCGAAATAACTGGAAAGCTTTTGTAGTTGAGTTATTTCACGAGAGATTTATTTATATTTTACCACGTGATATTTTCTATATATTTTTAGATTTTTTTAATTAGATATTTTCCTGTACTGATATTAATACATTTTTTCCTTCTCTTCTTAGTATTATACAAATACAAATATAAAAAATTAACATTGTGTAACTTTGTATGTACATAACGGTTTTTAATTTGTTTAAAAAATGCTTATGTAAAGGCATCTAAATATAATATATATGGCGAATCTAAAAATAAAGTACTGTTTTTAAAATTTACTCAGTGGATTTGACCTCGTAGTTAGCCCGTCAGATGATTTTCTTAGGTAAGAGTACTACTATTTTCAGACATGAGGTATCACGCCGGGGTAATTAATTAAAGGTAATCAATGTAATATATGATTATATGTGTATCCTCAGCAATCAGAAGATTTTAAGTTGTGTGATTTGTTCACCCAATACCATCGTATTCTTGTATATTACGGAATATATTGAGTGTGGAATATATTAGTATGTATGTGAATACGAATGTGTAACAGGCGGCAGGCTTTAAGAAGAAAAACTAATTAAAATATTACTCATGCACTGAATTTATTTAAGCTAATTATACAAAGATTAAAATTAATTTTAGGTGCGTGAACGGTTCCTGGAACCGCCAGCTTACGCGTGTGTATTGTTACACGCAATCGGTATCTTACACCTCTATGGCTGGTGGAAGTTGTGTTGTAGATACCGCCTCACTGGGCGCGTTCAACATCGTTTTGCGGTCTCTAGATGACGAGAGTGGAGGAGTCAGCCCTCCACAGGTTCATGTATATCTAATACGAATACTGATCTATGAAAGTAAAGCTTGGAGATGACAAAAAAGAATGAAAGTAGATAAAGCAATGAATTTGATAATACTCAGACGCAAATTCACTTTCCACTTATGAGTGAATAATTAGCAAATTAGAAGTAAATTAGTAAGTTGAAATATTTTGACCACATGAAGTATGTCCAGCCTAAACACTCAATAATGAGCATTTATGAGAAGATAAGTTTATGAGAAGTTTTGGAATTTTAGCAGTCATTTAGTTTTATCGATCATTCATCTTTGCGTACAAAATATAACAGATAAAAACTGACAGCTCGCTCAGCTCTATAGTGCTCTTATCTGACGATGAGACTTTAATCCCAGAGATTTGGCAGTAAATGTTTATATATACCAGTTATTAAATTAATAATATCCTGTTCCTTACTCAACTGCGTATACTATCCTTTATGTGACTTTCGAGATTACGAGATAAGTCTCATTCATATACTCGTACATGCGCCTTTAAAATGTGAATAGGGTGAGGGTTGTGTATCACCACAGAATAGAATAGCACAGAATATTGCTCTCTGTCTACTCTTACCGCCGATAAGCAGGTAAGTATTTTGTTACCTGTATATCAAATGTTATTTACATCAAAACCTTTGACGTAAATCGAGGTAAAATACGTAATTCTACGTAGAATAAACGACAAACGTATTTATAATAAAATATTGTTTGTGTCAAATCACTCTCAAAGAAATACTTAGATTTTTCAATTGAGTACTGACGTCACATTTCATCTCGGAAACAATATGAATATCTTTCTCGGAAGGGTGGGATGCTGGGCGGACGTGACGGGGTTTTACGTTTTGGTAATCAACCCCCCTCAGCTGTCTACCTGACGATCTGATACGTGTCGTCACGGTAACATATCAATCTGACTTCACCGTGATGGAATATTTTACGTAGAAACGATAATGTGTTGCAGACAAAATAAATATTATTTTGTTTTCTGTCGTCGAAAAATAGAACTAAAGGTCCGTATCTATGATGATCTTTCAATGAGACTAATCTCTGAGTGGTCTCTAATGATTCATGAATAGTTTCACGCTGAGCTTTGTACCGCTCAAGTCGAATCAGAACAGAAACAGAACTATCGGTGTTTTGTATGTGCGATGAAAATAATTGGATAATAATCTAAATTTGAAAAGACACACAAGTGATAAATATATCAAATACATATTATACTTACCTACATATTACACTTATTATAAGAATAGAATTTTCAGTAGATGAAGAAGGCGTGCGGAAAATTCGTTAAAATATTTTCAAAGTGGGAATTTAATTTAAGAATTTAGACAGAAATGTAATATAGTGTAATATATGCTTAGCATAAACCAAGTTGGCATTATTCACTTTTAACGACAAGGATTGATGTTTATCACGTGACCTTGACCCAAACCTTGGAACCCACGCACTTCTGTACTTTTTCGTGGTAGTTTTAAACATATTATTCATTCTTCTCAATTTTAAATTTATAATGTTAGCACTTTAAAATTTTTGTTTTTTAATTCGTTTAAATTTTTTTTGTGTTTGACCTGTAGCCTCATGCATACATTCAATTTGCTATTTACCAAATTTTAATCTGCATATATTCTTCCTTTTCTTTCCTCACCTATCCCTAAGCACAAGAAAGAAAGAAGTTGTCGCAGTAATTAAAAATCTATCAATTGCAGCAAATTCAGTGCGCTTCGAACATTCTACGGATTAACTACCGGCGCTTCACTCCACTACCGCTTATTATTAATAATCTTACACTAATTATATTATACTTAATAATTTATTTTTTTTCGCGTGTTACTATACACGTCGCGACACTTGGACTCGTGGTAGAGAGGAATCAAAGAACCAGCCAGCACCTAACCGACTAAAAAAGTAAGTGCTTTTTCTTTCTTCCTCATATTTCCATCATACAATATTACTTTTATTTTCACATATTATAGTGTATTTTTAATCATAAAAATGTGTATTCTGTAACGTGTTTTTTCTTCTAATTGTCTTTAAGTGTTTTTACATTACAAGGTACATATTAATGTCATTCTAGGACTATCTATCAGATCATCAACCTATTGATAATCTGTACATAAAAATATAAATAAATAAATAGACGTCACCAGTGGAATATTCAGAAAAATAACAAAGCGAGCGTGAGTTTTAAAAAATGCCTTATGTAATTTTAGTCTCATGAACAAAGCGGGCGCAAGTTTTTTTTTTGGAACAGTTTTTAGACATATATACAACACTAGCGTCAATTTTATGAAATGAATTTAAAATAAATAATATTGTCATAATATCAAAATATTTGATTGTGAAGTTGCAATTTTAGAACATGTTTTATAATATTTAAAACAAAACAGATAAATTAACGAAAAAGATACACAAAAAAAATTATCTATTACCGGGATACGAACCCGGAACATTATCTTGCCAGAAGAATGCATTACCATTACCACGAAATATATATACATGAACTAACCGAAATTCCTTGTCCGAATATTTTCAATTTGGTGTCACTCACATAATCACTTTGGTACCGCTTACGCAATCAAAAAGCTCGACGACTTTTTTTAAAAATATTAAATTGTAATGAAAATTTAAACGCTGGCAATATAATGTGCAATAATGTAATAAATACGATTTAATTATCAAAGATTAAATACTTTTACTGTTGTGTAAATGTGTCATAATCTATCGGATTTATGTTTCCACCAAGAATGTGTGTAGTATGCCCCTCGTCCCGCAACTTATGTTCCAAACTCTTCTCCTGTATGTACACTTTATTTCATTCTATTCATTTATTGGTTTGTGATGCTCACCTATTTATTACATTTTATTCCTAAACCATCTTTCGAGAATAAAGCTGCCTCTGCCGGCCCTGGCTACGAGAATCCGACACATTTCATTTGTGTGTAGGATATTTTCGACTCATAATTTAGTCAGATATCCACCCATAAAATATTATGGACTAGGTCTGTTACACTCGCTGAATACCCTGTGTATACATATATATATATATATATATATATATATATTAGAAAGTTTCTTATTAAGGAAAACACATTCTTATTGTGAAGTTGTAATTATTCAGAACATAGGTCTGTGATATTTTAAATACTAAATTAATGTATTAATTATAAATATATACATATAAAATCAATTTTTTTTTGTTTTTTTTTGTTTTTTGTCCCGGTGACGCAAAAACAATATTTTTTGACAAAATTGATTTTATATGTATATATTTATAATTAATACATTAATTTAGTATTTAGAAAGTTTTTATACTTCTTTAGGTACTCATAAATTTATGCTACATACGAGCCACACACATTCTCTGTAACATTACAGAACATATGTCTCATGTGGCGTTCATATCATCGATCAGTTTCCTTCGCACCAACGATGTGATGTACAATCGTATGTACAAATATAAGAAATGTTGAATAGTAACATAATGACAACAGGAAGGAGGCGTTCAATCACGATTGGCAATGATAACAGTATGATAAATTTGTTATAATCCTTAATCTTACGTCAGAAAAAGTGGCACCTACTGAGCATTGCTACATTGCTGTTACACCTTTAGTCCTATCCGAAGGTTATAATTTAGTTCTTAAATAATTGCAAAATTACTTTAGTGTAACAAATTATATTAATATTAAAAATAAAACACTCTGTATAAATCACATTTTATTAATAAATCAATAACATGTCTTAAAACATGTTGATTTATCAATAAATAGTGGAATAAACAAAGTGTTTCATTAAAACTAGCAGATAAGTAATCGATTGCTTGCTGCTAAGTCCTCCGGGTAGCTATTGGCTGTTTTGCGGCCAATAGTGGACGCTACGTGGCCATCGGTAACCGCTGCGCTGCCAGGGTCTCAATTAAATCTATATTTCAATTATAGAGTTTTCCCCAAAACAAACCACATGAAAATAAAATCACTATGTAATTAAAATTATTCCACCTTTGTTCGCGAATAGACAATAATAAACACAAAAGTGCTATTTGTAATCGGATGAAAAACAAATCAATAATCGTTGTTTTAACATTTCGGAAAGTGCTTAATTTTATAGACAGTACATAGACAGCACAGAAAAGAAAAGATGACAGATGTCATGTATGTTTTTTCTTACTCGTAATAAAGACAATGTACACTTCATTTCAATTAAATATATATTTATGTACTGTTATTGAATATATAAAAAAGAAAACATTTAAGTAATCTTCACCTAGAGATATTAAAAACGAGTTCGTTTTTGCCATGCTCACGTCTCACAAACCTGTCCGTTTTATCAGGTACTATACGGCCATAATGACACTATCGAAGCCGACACGGCCGCCACATCCATAAAGTTATAGATATACATGGGGAAGCGAAATATTCTTATGAATTATAATAGTTACAATTTAGGTCGGTAAATTACTTGTTGGCATGCATAATAATGCATATCCATGACAAATTTAATCACAGTTTATTTTTAAATCCAAAAATACTACATTTAAATTATTTTTTGTACTTTTAAATTATTTCTTACAGGTACAGGTACAAGTATCAGATATTGATCATAGAAAACCATTCATTAAAATTTAATTTTTACTGATTTATGTAGAAATATATTTTTTGCTACCGGTATTCGAACCTGGATCTCTTCCAATCCGGAGAACGTGCATGAACCCGGATTGGAAGAGATCCAAGTCCGAATCCCGATAGCAACAACAATATTTTTCGATAAAATCGATTTTATATGTATATCTTTCTAATTAATACATTTAATTTGTATTAAAATAAAAGAATTTAAAACAACAAAAATCCGAAAACTTCAATATCTCGGAGTGTGATCCAGAGAAGTAAGAGACCTTGCACCTCATAATACAGGTAAAAATTGCTGGAAGTCGGGGTCCTGGAAAATGTGGAACATCATGGCTTATTTTAATGATAACCAATGAGGGTGGGTCCTCCACTTACCCAGGACCGTTTATAAGCAAAAGCTCGTGTATGGTCCTACTCATTCGCCGCCAGGTTGGCATTTTTTAATGCCAATAGGCAGCTGTGCGATTTCTTCTCGCACATGTGACAAGAGGGAGCCGCGCAGCCGCCATCACAAAATTCTTTATTTATTTATTGATAGTTTACAAATATTTTAACAAATAGACGTAGTAGATGAAAAACAAATAAATTAAAATGTAGCCAACGTCCGTTAAACGGATAGGGCCCAAGAAGAAGAAGTATCGAAAAAAATTACAAAACAAATAAATACAAATACAAAATAAAACGTAAGTTAAATTAAGTGAACACAAAAAAATTTAAACGACTATTTTTATTACAGCCTATATTCTGTCGATGAGATACATTTATTCAGTTTACAGATACAATTAATTTTAGCACTTAAATAATATGAACGTAACAGTAATGAAAATAAATATTTTCTAATGCATATTTCACAAAAAATAAAAAATCTTGTGTTATGTATAATATTTTCTGATTTTCTTATTTATTCAAGAATAACAAGAGTTTTGCATGAATATTATTCTTTCAAATGGTTTGGAATTTTGTATCGCCCTAGCATGAGATTACCTCTTAGTGTGGACGTGGTAAAATAATATTGCTATTTTTCCAGATTTCTTATGACATCAAGACTTTCAAAATTAAAATATTTATTCTATTATAAATTATAATCTCTTATGCTTTTAATATACTGAACAATAGTCTCTTTCTGAGATTATTTAGAAGTGGTGCACTTTCAGAAACAACCTTAATTCGTAATCATTCCTGAATATGGTTTCTATTGCCACACCAAAACGTTTTTAATAGCATTATTTATAGAGTCTCACGTACATCCAGAACTCCAGAAATTACACTTCAAATAATGGCGTCTTTATGACTATAAAATACTATTTTTTACTATTTGAAAATTGTTAGAATATCGATTGAGCAAGTTTCTTTAAACGCGTCTGTATTCTTTAAATAATAATATGTAACTGAAAATGTCTACTATTAATTTGAAGGTCAGTCCTTGAACCGTGCGGGGTGTGGGCCCCTGCCCCGGTGTTGCCATGTGCACCGTGAATGGAGCCGTTGTTGCGCGTTGGCGGGGTCAGGTTAGGGAAACTCGAGCGCACGCGCCCAATTCTTCAGCTCGGTATTGATCGTCGCCACCATGACCCGCACAAGGCGCACGCTACGTCCTGCGACGTCACAGATGTGCAGGGTGGCACAAAAGTCGACTCACTGTATCGATTATGAGTCGCTTCCTTGGTTATTTGTAAATATACATGCAAGGAGAATAAAAAAATTGTTTACACTATCAAATAAAAAAATAAGGACTCGATATAGTGTAATATATTCTAAATATTTATCTGTATGTATTGTTTTATTTTTTTAGACATTTATAAACAGTTAACCGTATTTATAAATATATCAGTTGCAGTGGCGTGCACTAGGCATGCACTTAGGTTATGCTGTTAATATCGATGGGTATTAACATTAGAAGTTGTATTCATCATTCACTCTTTCAGAAGCATGTTTTTATGTCTGTATTGCTATATGACTATGTATTAATACCATTATTCTTGCATACACTCAAGGCCGCTTTAAAGACACACTTGCGGCATTTTGCAACACGTCTGTTAAAGTGAAGACGTGTATTCAGAACACCGCGCTGTGCGAGAGTTGCGTTTAGTTCATATACGTCATCAATCTTTCTCTTTCATCTGTTGTCCGCCAGTTTTAGAATTATGACGGTCTTACAATTTAAATAAAGATATGAGTAGCTTGTTGGTCTAGTGGCTGAAATACTCGCCTAGTGATCTATTGATCAAGGGTTCAAGCCTCGCTCCAAGAGTAGATTTTTTTTTTCCTCCTTCATGTCATGTCCTTGACATAGTGACATCAATCAGATTAGGTTCGAATTGGAATGCACCTTCACAAGTCCCAGTTTTGAGTTACCGTGACAGCTGACTCCAGATTTTCTCAAGCCGGATGCAACGCATCTATTCACCGTTGCGGCACTCTTCCAAGTCTTCTTCAGCCCAAAGTTGTTCCTTAATCTTAATAATCCTTAATAATCTTATTTGTCATTTTGACTTATCTATACAATATATAGATATACAGGGTGAATATTATGTTCCAGGCTGATTTTTATTTGCCCGCCATTTTGGTTTGGCAAACATTTTCCAGTTCGCATTTGGTAGTCATAGAGTATTTGTCATTTGATAGTCGTTGCGGTAGTCAGTAGTATTTGGCAGTCGTTTATTACAATTTATTATGGTGTATCGAACGCCTCAATAACGTGTTAAAGTCATTAAAACATCTAAATAATAATGGCAATGCTGTAACCATTAGTAGTGATCACTAACGTCGCATGTTAGAAAACTTATCGGTGACCAAATTGGGTTGATTGAGCCTGCAACACATGCGGTTTCAACAGCACGGCGCCGCATCACACGCAGTCCGAACTACAATTGAAATTTTACAAGAATTTTTTTCCGGCTGCATAATGTCACAAAGTGGTGATATCTACTGGTCTACTCGATCACCTGGTTTGACGGCTCTCGACTATTCTCTGTAGGGGTACTTGAAAGAAAAGGTCTACGCCAATAAGCCAACAACAATTCCGATGCTACAGGACAATATACAAAATGAAATTGCTGATATAACACGCGAAGTGTGCAAAAAATGTTATGAAAAATATGGTTAAAATAACACGCATTTGTGTCGCCACTTCACCGATGTCATATTCCATACATAATTGTAATAAACCAAATAATCGATAAATAAATAAAAAAATGTAAAATCGCTTCCTTACCTTTTTATTCAAAAATAACATCGATATGGAACATAATATTTACCCTGGATTATGTGCCTACCTATTATACAGATATTTCGTCTATGCAAAGCACCCAGAAATATTCTTTTCCCATTTTGCAATATATTATAAATCTGATACTAAATATATTTTATTATATACATTAATATTTTTTAAGGCCGTTTAAGTTATAAAATATACTAAGTTTAAGTTATAAAATATAATATTAAAATCTGGTAGAGATCCTAACCCAACTTCAATTATATGTCATATTTAAAGTTCTGTTTAAAAGATTAAGTATATATACTTTAAGCAATAGAGTAAGATATGGATATTTATAAGACGAAATAAGGAATAACGTAGTTTGATTATATACAATAGTAACCGTTTGCACTCCTTGCATGGATAAATTAAGCACATTTTTTTTTTAATTGTTTTTTTTTTATAACATTTAGTTAATTTTATTTACACGAAGATAAAAAAAATACCAAACAATGATAATACGTTCCTAATAATTATATAATATTTGCATATAAATCGAATATAAAATTCGAGCTTACATATCAATTATTTAAAATTTTCAAATAAAAGTAATAAATCTTCTTAAATATTTACAGTTTATAAAAATGTTTTTTTTTAAATAACAACAGTTTCGAAAAATTATATCGTTTAAATATTATCACTGTATTTGATTTTGCAGTATTTTCGGCTTATGATTTTGAACTAGACATTAAACTGACACATCGGTTGGTTCAATCTTCTCTTCACGACGTTTACATTAATAGCTCTGCTTTTATTGACAACGTTGATTTTAACAATCCACGCAATCATCATCCTTACAATATTAGATGGTACATATTATATTATAGTAATAATTGTATTTGATAATTAATATAATTAAGTGATAATTTTTTATGTTAAGTAATAAAATGTACAATAAAAATATTTATTATTTATAAGTACGTGCTAAATTCAAATTCATATGATACATGACATCAATCTGTTTTCTAAGCCCTGTATATTACTTTATTTTTGTTTAATACTAATTTTCATTTTACAATACACAAAATAACATTTTTTTTACTTTGAAATCAGCTGGGTTAATCGATACATTTGTCGGAAATAACTTTCTGGAATTTGTCCACGCCCTGTACGACGTGCAGTGACGTAGCAGATTGGGGTTGGTCCGTGACGTCAGAGTCGCACCCCGATCTGTGGGCCGTATGACGTCCCCGCTGTACGAGAGGCGGACAAGGGAGGAAGTTTCCCTGATCGATTATAAGGGTGTGTGTGGGAAGCAGTGTGTGGGCATTCGGGTGTACACTGCGATGGGATCGATAGCGACCGTGGGAAAGTACAAGGTGTAAAGAAGTAAAATAACAGTATTTGGAAAATTTTGAAAAACGTATTTTTATTATACAAAAATTATTTTGAAAACAATTTTAAGAGTACTACCCACATATATCTATATAGAATATATTAATATAATAGGAAAATAGCTTTGTATCGTTAGCGATATTATTTCACAGGAATACTAAAAATTTAATTTCCTCTTTAATTAATTAATTGTCTTTACACTATTTATTTTACAAGAAATCAATTACCAATATATTGTGAATCTTTGAAATTGATATTTTAACTGTTATTTTCTATCATTGTAAAGATTATTAACAGTTCATTATTGTTATTTTTTCGGTTTTCTCAATCTTATTCCCTTTTAATCATTTGAATTGATATTAATAAACTTTATATATTATTCTACAGTATTGTAAAGTTTTTTACTTTTTTTAATATGCTCTTACTTTAATGAAATTTATACACTGTTCCTTTATTCTTACATGTCTTCAGCCTGTATCTAAATTTTTACTTTATTCCTTATACTTATTATATATATACACATATATTATTTACTTAGGAATATTAAAAACAATAATAAATATCTAATTGAACCTAATGGCTACCTATTTCAGAACAGGTACTTTATATGTACCTAGCGAGGTAGGATGCGGCTAACAAGCTTGCAAATGATTAAAATGTTATATTTAATACTTATTGCACTTGCTAGTGTATTAATTACTTCAAAAATGTTTATATTGATACAAGCTACAATAGAAATTTATTTTATTAGGGAGAACACATTCTTATTGTGAAGTTGTAATTATTCAGAACGTAGGTCTGTGATATTTTAAATACAAATTAAATGTATTAATTAAAAAGATATAGAATTAGAACCTGGATCTCTTTCCAATCCGGGGAAATAAGTTAAGACCTTAAAATATACATGAATATACATGAATATATGTTGAAATTCAATGAACTCTTTTGAGCTCATTATCTCAAAACAGTGTCAGTGTCAGATGGAATCTTGTTATTCTGAGGGGTCGGTATAGTAGCCTCAATCAGATGAAATTCGGCTCGTGATGTACCTCAACAAGTCTAGGTCCTGGGTCGCCCTCACAGCTGACTCCAAGGTTACTTCTAGCTAAATTCTACGCATATATCTACCGCTGTAGCACTCTTCCGGGTCTTTTTCGGCCTAAAATTGTCCCCAGAGAATAATCTTACTTTCTTAGCTATCATTTTGACGCATAGCATAATGTGACTAAAGAATTGGAATAATTTTCTACTCACTGTTGTAGATAAGACTTGCTGTGGTTGGGTTTGTTGCAGGCTACGGGTTGCATGACATCCTTCTCCAGTAATACATTTCAAAGTCATATATTTTACGCTTATCGTCATTGCGGACTGTCCAGATCTCCGCTGCATACAGGAAGATTGAAAAGATAAGCGTGTGAACTAACATAATTTTAGTTACTTGTTTAATGTCACTCTGCGTCTTTGGATTTCATGTCCAATGTCACCAGTGTTTGTAATCAGAGTGTACAAATAAATTACTTCTTGGCTTACCTCGTATCCTGCTATTTGGGAAGTTTGTTGTTATGAGCGAACGAATAAAGTGGCCGACAGACTGCCCTAAAACCCGCTGAACTGATGAAATTTTCACAGACAGCGAATAACAATGGAGAAAAGTGGGAGACACTTGGCAAATCCTTCGTCCACCAGTGTATAGAAAACAGCTGATGATAATCGTCATATTTTCTGTAATATCTCGGATTATGCTGAGATGCTATGTCCTCGTGTGCGGGATAACGAATCGGAATAATACCCAGTTCATGGTAACAAAAGTATTTATTCCCGAGTTAATATAAGATGTTTACGAAATCACTGTCCGGAGCACGTAGAGCGCCGACAGCTTTTTCACACGCTCATCGTACCAACCTTGCCTGCGTCTAGGCATTCGTCACCATAGATACATCAAATTTTCAAATTAATATTTTAATAACTGCTTTTTTTAAATTTTACACTAGTTTGAAATATACAGCAAGAAAAGTTTATTCTCAATCATATGCGAGTACTATGACATCATACTTTACAATTTACAAGAAAAGAAGTACAGAAACCTTCTAGTAATACAATTTTCTTAGCTGACTCCGGACATCAAATCCCATGAATAAATATTAAGTATGCAGGAAGGACGCTGCAGTACCAGATGTACCTACCACCTGTGATCTTCAATAGTATGCGAAGAAGTCTCCCGGCAGACTATAGGGGAAAGAGGGAAAAAGTGAAGATCTGACCGATAGTTCAAACAAGTGTCATATAAACATAGATCTGAATATAACTCACATTGTTCACATGATTTATTAAGCATTTTTTGTTAAGTGGTTCACTTTTTTCCAAATTTAAAACTTTAAACTAGCAATGTGCCTGTGATACAATTCTACTGTACCTCAATTATAACTTATATATTTATTTTATATCTTGCAGACAAACAAAATTCCAACTATTATCGGAATATATCTCATTCTTTTGACTACAGTAAAATAACGCTAAATTTTATATGTATTTAATTATCTTTATAATTTTCACGAATGGAATCATTAAAAATAATTTACTTTTATTTACTTTTAATATTTGAAAAATTATTCTGATGTTTATCGGCAGTTTAAGTAAAATAAATTCAAAAAATACATTTTATTGAAGAGTGTCGCTCGAAGAATGATTTTCTGTATTATTACGTAATATTTTTTTACAATATTTTATCAATGTTGTGCATATTTTGCTATAATTACTTTAAATTATGCTGGTTTATATTAATATTTCACGTTAATCTGTATTTTTTTATAACTATCTTTTGTTCATATTACCATAAACCTGTGATTTACATGTAAAGATAGCTGTCGGCGGTCCCAAAAATAATTTAATTAAATAAGTATTCTCACATTGAATAGGCTACTAAACTAGAGATAATTTGTTTTTAGAATATAATTCACCATATTTCCAAAAGACAGTAATAAATTACACGAAAAATATTTTTTTAATGGTAAGCCAAATTTTCTGTGATCACCTTACTTTTATGTATATAGGTGTATTGCGGTGTACTTCGATACACGTTGTATGTTTGTGTAAGCGAGGGTATGTTGTTGGGGTTGAAGTTTCTGTGTGAAGCCAGTCACGTGCACTGAGATTTATTTTTGCTTTCATTCATCCTTTAACTAACCTACAAAAATAATATATAAGAGTATAATATATTATATAATTTAGTGTGTCACTTCACATGGAAATTATCTAGGACGTAACACGTATGATCAATGAACAGTGACCACGTTAAACAAACTACCCCTCGAGTTCATTGACTCTATATGATACTTCATTCAGAGATAATTTCATTAATGTGTATTTTATTAATAGTTTGAAAAGGTTTATGTAAGGTATATACATCCTTTGTTGCGTACTACGCATTTTATTTAATTATATCGATAGCAAATAATATTTTATATATTGAATAGAGAATCCTACCCAATATTTAGATTTAGTTCCGGTTTCAATTCCCGGAGACATCTTAATTTATTTCAGAAGAAAGATTTTTCTTTTTGGTGACATATTTATTTTGATTAAAAATAATTTCTTAACAATTCTCTTACTATCGTATCTCTATACAACAGATAAGATATTTTCGTTTAATATACAGCATCTTAGAAAATCAAAAATCCTGTTATGTAGACAAAGTCTTCTAAATCATATATTGATGTCTTTGATAGACGATTCTTGTTCACCTTTCTCTGCTGCGTGAAATTCGGAGAGCCGTTGCGATTTGACTGTCATCTTTGACCTAATCAGTCCATCAAGAAGATAACCAGAATAATCAGATGATATCCAGGAAAAAGGGGATTCCTTTTCTTGGTTATCACTTGGTGGATAATCTAGCTTTGATTGTTAATTGTTCAACATATTATATGGAGAAAAATGGTTTGTGTTTTTAATTTCTGAATTGTTCCAAAATTGAGACCTTAGTGTATATTTCTATCTAAGGAATTTTGAACAATCATTTCTAGTACGACATTTTAAATTTATTTTTATTGTATCACTTACTTTCAGTCTTTATGTTTTTACTCTTCAGAGGCAGATGGAAAAAATGAACGACTTAACTAAACTATTTTTCTAAATTATATTCAATTTTCACATTTTATTATTTTCTTGTCAGACCTTTATCAGACACCCGATATAAATGAAGTTATTCACGATCTCCAAACCATGCAAATTACTGTTTGTAGTGATAGTGATTCAACTCGATCAACAATCACGTCATTGGTTTGATTTTTATTTTATTTGTTTATTTATCAATTATACACTTGAATTTGCCTCATGTCTATCTCACTAGAAAATATCTATTGAGACAGACAACTGTTCTTATCTCAAATTTCCAAATACTTGTTCTCTTTTTTAACTCAATGAAGAAATATAGCTATTTCTTATTTTTTTATACCTATATAATGACCCGTGCTCGTGTCCACGTATCATATTTTTATGAGATTTTTGACTTCAGATAATCTCTGAGACGGGGATAATAGTTCCATGAAATACTTTGGAGATAACTCTCAGCACAAATAGTTCACAGTGTATACACCGTCTTCAAAATTCACCGACTTGCGCCTCACTTCATGCCTGTTGTACGTCGAACATTGACCGTTGACTTTCCGTTGGGTGAATTTGGATAAATATTTATAATCCAATGTCGTATGTGAAACAAATAGTTTTAGGTATCTATGGTTTTAGATGACGTTTTTGCCCACGTATCTATTTTCGCTATTAAATCGAATGTCGTGTACGTGGTTTGATTTTATGTTTCTTTCTACGAGCCTCAACCTGATCTCTGAGTATATGTCCGTATCTAAACACGTATACACGGGTCATAAGAGTAGAATTAAGTACATAATTTATTTTAAATAGAGAATATAATATAATATAATTAAAAGGTAAACGTGAATCAATATTCTGACTATTTTCAAACTAGGCTAAACGCTTGTGCTGTGTAAATAGTACTAACTTGCTGTTCTTCTGGCATGAGACTCGAAGCTCCGACCGCCGGATCACTAGATAAATGTCTTAACTATCAGACCAACAAGCACGTTAATAAGGCTGACCAATGTAGGTTAAACTTTTGTCATGTAATTTGCCCATCAGTAATAATTTTAAATAAAAATTTATCATATGAAATCCCATTTCTAAATATATACATGATCATTATGAATTACTATCCCTATCAGCCGTCCGCTTCCGAGCGAACGTTTCCGGAGTCCCGGCGTGTCATGTGGTGACCATCTCCTCAGAAATAACGAGACCGCAAACTAGATAAACAAACCGTACAGCAACGTGCGTGCCCGAGACGTCCCGATGAGCGCCGCGGTACCACCCAAGAGCTCTTATCAGGAGCACAACTAGAAATCCAACCGTCAGCACACGATATAAACTTTAAAATGTCAACATGGTTGGAAAATATTATGTTTAACCAAAGTATGTGGGATTTCTTCTGAGAAATATGAAGTAATCATTTTACTCTCCGACGTGTCGTTTTGGAAATTTCAAGTATCTTTAAATTTTTCCTGATAAAGATATTTGTAAATTTCGCATTTACGTTATCGTAGCTCAATGAGTCGCTCAACATTTTTCACAATTAAAATGCCTTTCTTTACCTGATGCGCCATAAACCATAAGGGACAGACTCCGTTGGATGGGTCCGATCCAGATCTCAACTGGCGAGGCATGCAAGATTCTAAAGAGGTGGAATATCTCTTTGAAGCATCCATGGCCTGCCTTGGGCTGTAGTATCATGATTGGTTGAATTGTAAATATAGTATTTAAGCAATTTCAAAACATCATTAATTCGACCATTCTAAACACCAGTGGAGTACGCCTAGACTTAGGTTATGCTGCGAATAACGATGTTATAGAAATACGAAGGGCTATATTATCATTAGAGGTTGTATTCATCCAAACTGAGGTACTTTGCTTGGGAATAAATACAATCTTTTAGACACATTTATATAATATCTGTGAGAATTATTTTTTGTTCTTGAAAAATATTAATATTTTTACTATTATTCTTGCAAAATTCTTCAAGTTATTAAGTAATGGATTAAAAATATTGTGTTATACAATAATTAAACAAAATTCGGTTCAAATACAGATTTTTAGACAGCAAGGCGTGTATTTAGAATATTGCGTTATAGCTAAAACTTTAGCATGCAAACTTGAATTATTTTCACGTGTACCTAAGCGTACATACTTAAATCATAAATATGTCATTCAGATTTATTTCACAACAATTATAGTTATGTACAGCTTTTATTGTGTTGAGTGTACGCCTCTGTTAAACATTATTTATTTTCTGTTTACCGTCGAATTCTTACATATTTTGTATATATTTCCAGAGGAAAAGGAGGCAGCCTGGCGAAAATAGTTAAGACTGATAATGAACAAGGAAGAATAATGAGTATCGATCTTTAATAAAGTGTATAAATCAAATCCTAGAAATTACTAGAACTTTGCTTCACGTTGCAGCAAATATGCTCCAAAATCTTAAATGAAATAGAGCAGTTTTGGCTGTACAAAAGATCAAAGATCCACCAAGCTCAGAATATTGACTTAGAAAGAGGGAGAGAGAGAAAGATATAGATTACATTTATCATTAAAAATTAGTACACTAATTTTTGACTTATTAAACAGTATACAGGATATAATATAGTATGTAAATAATACATTTATATAATATGATGGATCACATATGAAGAAAAAAATTAACTATTATTGTTTTTATTATTCTGTATATTATTGTCTTGTTAGGCTAGGTAATGGTATCCGCAAACGTAACATTGTTTAAATCTTAACACGTTTTAAATATTTACTTCCTATATTTAGATATTAATAAATAATGTAAATATTGGTGGTAACTTAAATAAATTTCAAATATAAATTTGAATATTAATTACAAAGATATACATGTAAAATCAATTTTATCGAAAAATTTTGCCATACGGACATATCAACAATGAATATTTTTGAATTTTAATAAAGCCTAAGAGTGATTATCAAGAAGATATGAAGATAAAGCAAGCCTTATCATGTATAAGAAAATATTATAAGAAGACTTAAAAATTACAGTATTTGGCACTTTGTCTTTCCTACATGTATTACATACCTATATATAGATAAACCATGATGGTGTTTATATTACGTAACAGATTTATATACTGACCTGTTTCAAGTACATACATTTTTTTATGAAAGGTTAATCAGTTTACACATAGTTAACACAGCCACTCAACTGTAGGCGCGTGAAGTACTCATGTGTTCAAATTTTGATTATTAAACCACTCAGTTGGTTAATATCGATCTTGATGTCTTTTATATTCATCGCCCACAGTTGTGACGTCACGACACGTCACAAATATCCCCCCCTCTCCACATCTGCATTTCAAATTAGTTGGGGCTAATTTACAGTTGAAAGTTTACGGTGTGTCGCTGGGATCGATATCACGTGGACTAATAAGTTGCACCTTTTCGAGTAATTTTATTTATTTATTTTAATTTTGTGCGGAATTTTAATTTGACATCTACCGTAATATAACATTGCATAATAAAATAAAACACAGACTTTTAGTATCATATAAAACAAAGGCGAGAAATAAACAAATAAAAGTAATTTTCATTTTTATTTACGAATTTTTTACATGTATCAATTTGTTCCAGAAAGCAGGTTCACCGTAGTATTATTGATAAGTATTATTTGTATAATATAATTTTGCACATTGTTATTTTTCAATAATAATTTATTTTGCTATAAAATAGTGCTGCTATTAAATTGTTATTATATAAAATAAAATAAAACGTTTTAATAATTGTGACACACTTGGATTAAACAGTGTTGGAACCAACTTTGCCAACATAACTACAGAAATATTGCTACATAAAAATGGTGATTTGTTTCGAAATATTCAAATAGAAATGTTATACAGACGTAATATATTAGTCTATTATATTTTTATAAGTTAGATCAGGTTAAGTCTAAGGTTTTATGTAAATGGAAGTTTTCTTGAAAATATTATTTTTCATAATAGGTTATGTCGACTTACAGTAAAACAAAATATATTCGCATTTAATGATCTCATGTTTACCACTTGGAACATTCATATATTATCAAAACTTTTTAAAAATTAAGCGTATTAGATAAATCACTACAAAAAATATTGATACCGCTAGACTTTTGATAGCCAATAGACTACTTTACCAATTAATTAATTACAAAATGTTATAATTATACTTTTTCGATAGATAGATTATTTTTGTGTATCTTTTAAGTAAATTAACATTATTTTAATCTACATAAAACGATATTTTAAAAAATTTCAATATCATAAATAAAATTTGATTTAATTTAAAGTTATTGAAAATAAACTTGTTATAATTATTCTCGTTATTATACAAATAAAATAATTTTTAATTAATCAAGTTAATTTATAAATTTACTTGTTCAAATATAACCATAAGTTTTTTAATACTACTACAATAAATAAATGTAATATTATTTGTGATGTATTTTACGTAACTGGTCAACATTATTTACTAAACGAAGTTATTTGAAAAAAAAAAACAGTATTATAAATGATCCGTCCGTTTTGAGCAATACACATGTGGTTGCCAGATGAAGTTTGTAATTAACGACCGACTAATAACCCACACGAAAGTATGAAATAACCTTCGAAGGTTCATCGATTTCCCAACGAACCTGCGCAAAATGGCGATTGTTAGGCAAAATTTTATCATGCATCCTCACGCAATGACCTCGAAACTATACAGAATGTTGTAGGCAAACGTTAACACGAATCTATCCGTTTAACGACTCGCCGGCCCGCTAACGGTCGAGCCTCACCAATATTTCACAAAAAGTTCGCTTAATGACATTCTTTATTACATTTGCGGGAAAATTTCCTCGTTTGCCCATTTACTGGTGAAGAAAAGTTTGGTGGAATAAAAAATATTATTTTTATTTCTCCTTCTAAATTAAAATCATGTTAAGTTACTTACTGCAGCGTAAAAAAAAGAATGAATAAATAAATACTCTCGTGATTATGCGTAAGCATCGCACTTGTGTATGTGTATGTATTATGTGTACAATTCACTAGGAAAGAAGGAAGGAATAAAATTTGAATACATTTATTTTTAGGGAAAACACATTCTTATTGTGAAGTTGTAATTATTCAGAACATAGGTCTGTGATATTTTAAATACTAAATTAATGTATTAATTATATGCATATATTTATAATTAATACATTAATTTAGTATTTAACATTTATTTTTGATAATATTAAATTTAATTTATAAATATAAGTATTTTATTCAGGTAGGTACTAGATATGTGATATATTTGAATTCTAATTTTTAAGTAGGTGCCGTGTAAGTACTGAATTCACAAATATTTTTTTTACCTATTTAACGATACGCGAAAGTATTAAATATAATTTAATTTTCGAACATGCGAATGTTGCAGTTTTGTGAATTTATGTTAAAACATAAGCTTGAAAGTGTATGGGTCGCTTGCGTAATAAAATATGTAGTCACCGTGGTAACGAGTATTTTCTGATAATTTTTTCGCCATATATTTTTCGGAAATTACTCTAGTAAAAAATTTTTTGGGCTGCAATTGCTGTAATACCTAATAAGTACCTTGATAAAAATGATTTTAATAGACATTATTTAAGTGCATTGGAAACTGGTAAAAATACAATCGTATAAAAATAATACCGGTGTTGTCGGGAAACGTATCTTTTTTGAAATAGGTGAATTTTATAGTAAATTGATTAGATAAAGGAAGAGGAAGGATATCGAGATGTGTGCGCGGAGCTTAGCGGGCTCGCCCCGACTAGGCGGCGCGGCGCGATAACGAAAGCGCCAGGTAACGGAAAGCTCCGCACTCACTGTGCCGTTAGAGCTTTCAGCGGCGCGCCGCCGTCCCTTTCTCGGGCCGCGCGCGCGAACGAGACGCCCTGCCGGTTACGTCACGGCGTGACGTCACGCGTCGGTAACGGAGTGTGAGGCGCTGTGACGTCACGCGGCGGTGAGATATAGTCAGATGATACCTCGCCGCGGACGTTTAGTAGCGCAGCAACGGTCTGACATACCGGTCGGGCGGGCGCCTGCGATCACTTCCACTGTACCGGTGTTCACGCGTGCTCGGAAGCGCAGCGGTCTCACGCTCAATCAGTCGACACTACCTACTATCGTCGAGTCCTGCTCGAGTCGGAACTATTTGCCGAGTTTTTCGGAGTCGCCACGGATCATCCGGTCCTTCCTCAACAAGTTTCGACTTGCGGTTCGAATCCTGAAAAGCTTTCAGTGTTCGCTTGTGCCGTGTGCTTTCGTGCTGCTAAAGTTTTGTTCTAAATACTCTAGTGACTGATAAACACTGAAAATAAACTCTCGATTAAAAATATTTTTTTAAATCTGCGATATTGAAACTGGTGTTTTGATAACGAACGTGTAGAAAAAACTATTCTTCTCACATCTTCGGTGAAAACTGCCGAATTATAAATCCGTTAACATAAAAAAGTTAAAGGTATCGTCGTGAAATCACAATCGCTGTGAGTGAAAAATATTTGTAGACTTGTCAGTAGTGTGGTGCTCATGCTCGGATCGGTCCAGCGCACGGTCCCCGCATGAGGATACTGCTGAGCGAATTGGGGCTGAGTTCAGGGCTGAGTCTGGGCGCCCTGCTGGAGAGCAAGCCCCCGCGCCACGGCCCCCGAGACTCCCCAGGTGAAGCCCGGAGTTGCACTCTTAATGTTGTGAATGAAACGAGTCTCTCGTGCCTGACCGTTATTTTCCCGTTTACATGAGTAGAATTTCATTTACTTTACAAAAACTTTATGTTGTAGACTACTTTACGTGTGTAGACAATAGATTTTTTTTCTCTCGTCTTGATTTGTAATTCTGCATTATCTTTATTTCAATTTTGATATTGTAAACAGAAACATTATCGTTTATAATAGAAAATTTCTGACTGTATAATTAGTGCTTCTGTTATTATTTTGAATGTACTGTAGTGATCTTTTATTTCTACTTTCGCTTTCAACAGTAGTTTGTGACTGAATTATTAAGTGTTTCAAAGACCTGTGAATGCAATTGTGACTTGAAATAAAATGGGATCAAAGTCTGGAGGCATTGCATGATCATTGAAATGAAAACGATATATTTTTATTAACTTTCTGTGATTGAAACTCTTGGCGGAAAATATAAAAGTGTAGATGATTGGCGGGATTCCATAGAACGAGGACAGAAAAAACTGAATATGTAAGAGAATAATGCGTACTAAGAATACGCCGACATCTAACTACATAGTAAACGGTAACCGCGGGAATTCTAACGGTAAAGGAGAAACCATTTGGTGCAGACAGAATCCTGAGACTCATCTCCAGCAAGTGTCTGAGACAGACACCAACAATAATCAGACGGGTTACTCAGTCTCATCAACATCCCGTCTCCTTTATTACAAACGTACGTATTTTTGTTTGTTTTATTTTTATTTCTTTGAACTATTTTGTTTATTTTTAACAATCTGTCGTTTTAAAACATTATTGCACTTGCGTACATCGAAAAATATATTTTATTTAATTTCGCACATTAAACAATCAATTATAAATATTTTTATACACATAAAAATAATTATACAAAACAAAACAGAAAAAGAGAAAAAAATATACATTATTAAAGTTGTATTTAAAATGATACGCTTTAATCCATTGTGCAAATTTAAAAATAAATCATTAGTGTAATATTTGCGTTTGAAGTTTGAGGTAAACGAATTTCTTGTCGCTTTTCACTGCTTATTGAATTAGCGTCTGTTAAATATTTGCTTGACCGTCGGTAGCCTGCCTGCCCCCACGCCCATGCAGTGCACTCATTGTGTATTAACATTCAGCAAACATTATTTTAGAAAATTGCACGGAAGTGTCCTTTTTAAATACCTACCGGTCCAATTAGCGCTTAAATTCTGACCTGTTATAATACAATCTAATCTAATATATAATATAATAATTTTAATATATTTATTTTATACCGATAAAAATTACAGTTTTCTATAAATCTAATAAAGAATATCGCTGCTAAATTATTAGTTCAATATGCAAATAAAAACAATCTCACTTTCATTTAGCGTTAACACTTTTCCCACGGACATTTTAGAATGTATTTTTTGACACTATTTTTAACGATTTTCTACTCTTATCGTCACGCAAATGAGTAATAAATATTTTATTGGTGTTTTCTTTTTATATGACATGCATGTTTTAGAGTAAAATGTATTCATGATTTGTTGATAACAATTAACGTTTATAACTTAATTTGTTTAGATATTATTTTAAAACAAATTATTTTGGTGTTGTGTTAAAATATTTTTTCTCGCTAGTGTATAAGTGCTTACCTATTTTATTTACTTATTTTAATATATAATTTAAAGAAAGATGTTAAAACAAAAATATTATAACGGACATATATATATATCTACATAATATAAACTAAAAAATTTTGTACACTTTTATTAATAAATTTTAATAATTTAACTTTGACCGTTTTCATTTTCGTCAGGATGAACGTACACAGTGTATCTTCATTAAGTTAAACGTACACAATGTACGTCCGTTCTGACAAAGATACAGCAATATCAAATCCGGTCAATGTTAAATTAATTAAAGTCGTTTAAACAATGTTTGTTATTTTAAAATTTATTACGTCATTTAACATTTTTAATCTACACAATTTGACGATGAAATCATAATAACGATACCAAACTTACAATTGTATAAAATATAAACAAACAATTCAATTTCTTTGTATGATGCGTTGGCTCGTTAAACACAAAAGTGTAACAACGTGCATCAAAATTGCAACATTCCGCCGCATTACGCAACGGCGCGATGCGCTTTTCGCCTCGGCCGTGTCAATCACTGCATCAGACCTGCCTCCGCGCCAACCCCAAGGTGCGACAACTCTCCTAAATATACCGCCGACCAATCCAACCGAAATACACCACGAGAAGAATCTGACAAAATAGCGATAAACAACCAAAAGTACTATTAGAAATTAAAAACATAATTTACAAATATTTTGAAAAAAATTGCAAAGGGTAAATCAAAAAAACTCTAATATCTTAGTATTTAATTAAACCATTAATTTATTTAACTTCTTTAAAAGACTTATAGAGAAAAGATCTTAATCATTTCTACTGATTAAATGGATATTATACTACAAATGTCAGGCTATCGTACGAATAGAATTTTCTGAAAATTAATTGCTATTTTCTTTAAAAAATATTTATTAAATAGTTACGAGATTAAAAATATAAACTTAATTTAAACACAAAATATATTTTGATCGTACAATTTACAACTTTACCTAACAAAACATTTTTTATTTCAATGGAAAATGTGAGTATCTGGTGTATTTTAGATATTTGTATGTATTAAAAATAAGTGTAGTAATTTTGTTTGAAAAGAACGTGGCGTAAATTCAAGGAATGGATTTAAAATTACTTTATCTATATAGAATAATATTTACAGAAAATTATTTTTTCATGAACGGAAAAATTACATGTAAACAAGTGGGCTGTCGTAATAATGCCTTCGTAGAAGAAGGTAGAAAAGGACGTGAAATATAACGATAAACTTTCAAAAAAGTCCATATTATTATATGTTCTTAAAAAGATTAAATCGTATTTGTGTTTTTTTTTAATAAAGTAGAACTAGTGTTTCTTGCACAAAAATCTTCGAATGGAAAATATATTTTTTTATTTTTAAGAATAATATTATTCTGAAGTTGCAGTTTTTTCAGAACATTTTCTGCGGTATTTTAATACAAATTAAATGTATAAACTAGAAAGATATACGAAAAAAAAATTACCGAACCTGGATCTTTTCCTATTCGTGGAAATGCGTCACCACGCCAAATTTGATGACAAATTTTCAAACTTTATGCTACAGCTCTTTCAAATTGATAAATCTGTTACTCCATTTTTAATCACAAATACCTTTGAGTAATATATGCTAGGAAACGCCAGAAAATAAATCAATTTAATTTTTATTAAATATGTATAAATTTTGATACAACTAACGGTTGCGTGGTGTGACGGTAACGCATTTCCCCGGATAGGAAAAGATCATGTTTGTAACTAGAATATTTTTTGGATAAACTGTTTTTTTTTCTGATATATTTAATTTATATGAAAATCATTGTTTGTTGATGAATTGTTGCGAACTGCTGATAGACGCTATACGATACAGCCGAACCCGGTAGAGCAAATTGGTGATATATTAATAGTTTGCGGGTCAGCCGGCTGGAATAGTATATATGGACGACAATGTCCGACGTCTTGGTCGATGTGCACACTGGATATAAATAGTTGAGGAATAGTCGGGCCTCGGATTCTGCTCATCCGAGGGACCTCGGTATGCCCAGGATCGGACAGAATTCCCAATCATTTTCTTTGCATTTTTGTATGATATTCCGTAATATATAATTTAATATTTATGTAATGAACAAGTCTCGTGTAATAAAATGTATCTAACACTAATAGGTATCCAAGTAAAAAAAAATTCTACAATTGATCAACAGATTATTAACCGGGAGTAATAATTATAAATATTTATTAAACTCAAAGATTTTTCTTAAGAAGCAAAAATTAGATTAAATTATCATTGCAGGAAAGGTACACCTATATTTTTCCAGAACAAATACAACAGTTTAATTTTAATAAATATCTTTACATAGCCAAAGAATCAATAATTAACGTACGCACGTAATAACTTCACTGTTCCTTCTAAAAATCTAAAACGTACCGTTACTAGATATGAAAGTATCAATTAAAGCGAAATAAAACTCTAATTAAAATTACAATTGTTAATATTATTATATTTAATTATTTATATATTTGTCATTACGGCACTGGTTTTTCAACCTTATAAATAATTCGAGCTCACTAAGATATGTATTGCAGGCAACACAAAGGCATTAGCGGGATGGGGTTGTTCGTCTTTATTTCAATAAATCTTCTTAGTCTTCAAAGGAGGAGAGATTTATACAAATAAAAATGTATAACTGAGAACAATAAATATAACATTATTGTCTCATTTATAACACTATATTGTAATATAATACCAACAAACATATCTTACAAACAACGTGAATTATGTATTTTTGCGTATTGAAATGAGCAATATATCTTGAATTATAACTTATTAAATTATACTGTTATTGTATTTTATGTAAGAAGTATACTCAACAGAAATTTCGTTTGGCATTTTTTATGGTAATTTTACAAAATACATAATAATTTTAATCCATTATAGTGCTAAAACATAATTCTAGTTGCCTTAAATCTACTGATCATTTCAAAAATATATTATATATTAAATTATAAAGAAAGCAAACTACAGTGGAATCCGCTTATTGTAATCACTATAGGACCTGTAACTTTTGTAATAGCCGGCTGAAAACATTAAGCAGAAGATAAAAAATATAATAACACAATTTATTAAAAAATAATACGTCTAAATTATCAACTATTACAACTATTTATCTAAAACTACATTTCTTTTAACATTATTTTAAAAAACATTAAAAAATATAATTTTATAGATTCATAGATAATGTTTTCCGCTGTTTGAATTTATTAACACCTGAATATAATCGTCATATTCATAGTGTGTTTTAAAGTTTGTTGCTCTGTATTGAACACTGCGTCGAAAAGTTTGTGGCGCGCCTTGCATCTGGGCATTAGCTGGAGAAGCTTCTAAAATTTCTTCTTCTGTATACGTATTACATTCAATCTCTATGATAATTTAGAGTCATCATTAGGAAGGATCATTTTGTAGGAATTTCCTAAAAATATACATCTTATGCATCCACATATTGACAACAATAGACGAAATTTGATTGTAATAGGCGGATTATTTTAAAGAAATTTTATATACAGCGTTTAAGGACCGACTGATAATGATAACAATAACCAATTATCTGTGATAATATCTCAATAGTAAATATTTGTGACCACGCAACTTTTTAATTATACAATATTTATTCATCAAAATATCCGAAAAATTTAATAAAAAAAGTGTTTTTTTTTATTAAAATCCCGGATGGTGGCGGCACTATGGCAATTTATTTTTTTGCTGTTCAAATCCGAAAGCGAAGCATACACACCAACCACGCGTAGAACTTCTCCACCACGTGAGAAATTCTCAAACCACCCACGGCACACGTGTTGAAGAAAAGCATGTGATATCACCTACCACGCGACTTTTCTGGCAACCGCACATGCAAGAGTGCAATCACGTTACCCAAACGTCTTCCGCCTTCATTTGGCTAGAAGCCGTTATCTATTTTTATTACTCATCACTGCATTATTACGCGCTCAGTTGCATTATGAAAACGTAATTTTACGTAAACAAGTTAAAAATCCAACGAAAACAACAATCTCTTGCATCCCTTGACTACTTTTAAATCGAGTCAAATTAAATTATTTAATTTCGTGTAACTTTTAGTTTGTATTAACATACAATTGTTTAATAAAAAATATAATTTACAGTAACCTAAATTTATAGCTGTAATTAAAAATGTGATGTCAATAAGGTAGATTCTGAAATAAATGCTATATTTAAGACTACATATATCCAAATAGTTATCAATTTTTTTATGTTTTTTTATGGACAAATATCAACAACATGCAGTCAGTACTTTAAAATAAACTATACCTAACTAGAATTTCTGCAAAATTAAATATATATCTTGCAATATTTCTAACACAATTATTATATTATCATGCTGTTCAGATTTTAAAATATCACAATATTCTGTCAGATAAATATTTAACTTCGCTTTATTTCTCAAAATGTATAGTTACGAACAGCTTATTTCTATATGCGGACTGCACGCGCCAGGTAAATAGTTAAAAGTAACTAAAATGATAAATGGAAAATAATTAAGCTCCAAGTAAAATCCAAAGAAATTATCTAATAATTATAGAAAAAATCTTATTAGTTTATTTAATAGCGTTATTCGAATTCGCAATATAATTAGTTAACACAGCACTGCTGTTCCAAACAAGGCAAAAAATCAGTGAAAGTGCGTGCATACACAAGTTAATAAGATACACAAACACATCAGGATAATGGGTATTTTTAATGCATAGTTAATGGTGTTCTTTTTACACAATGAGAAGTGATGAGCTGTTGAGGTTGGACGCGCGGGTCTGAACATATTTAATTGCAATCGCTTCAGGCTACAAACAGGCAATAATCTATCAAATATTGTCTCTTGGCAAATCGATTGCTTTCTAGTTGCATCTCTGTCGACAGAAAATTTCTAAAATTATCGTAAAAAGTCAAATATTGACACACCTAATATAAATATAAAGATCGTATTAATGCAGCGTGCAGCGCCCGTCCTCTTTTCGCGAATATCAAATAATGACGATTTAATTCAAATCCACTTCAAATGTCGTTAATGGTTGCTGAATCAAATAAAACGTATCTATTTCGTTTCGAATATATTATAATCACGACAATTTTGCTTCGCCATATTCGTGCATTTATGTAAAATTATGAAAAATAAAGTACACCGTATACCTATTGTTATTTTTATTTCATATATTTTCATTAGGGGGAAAAGTTTTTATCTTATATTTACAATATATATGATATATGTATCTGATACACACCTATGAGGTATGAATAAGATGTTTATATGCGTTATTATATGTGTGAACTTTTTACTTTTAATTTATGAATATTTTTCTTTTTCTTTTTCACAACATTATATTTATTTCGTAAATTTAATATATAACATAATATGTATTGTCTTTATGGCGAATCGGGTTAAAAAAATCTGATCACACTAGAATAAATACATTATATTTTTATTATTATTATCATTGGAAGCATTCTTGGCTAAAGTCTGACCGATCTGAAAATCTCACAACAAAGTTGCTAATTCATTTCGCGAACGACTGTGATGCAACATTTATATTTTAGGACACATTGAATCATTAAATATTTTCTGTGTGTTTGAATTGCTTAATAACACCATTAGTTTTAATTAATAAATATGTTTCATAATTTCATTGATGCCTTGTTTTTTACCGTCGATTTTATGCAATTATTGAAGGCATTAAACAATAGCGCACAACGGGCTTTTTTTTAGATAATGGTTTGCCAAGTACATAATCTCTAACATGTGAAATAAACATGAAAAAATTCAATACTAAGAACGCAAACCAAACGAGCCAAGAAATATCGTCTCCTTTTTATAAATGGTGATAATTAATTTTACGCCTCGATTATTATCTTCACATGACTATTTTTTTTTTTTAATTTCTTGCTTTACTATTTCTTATTGATGATTTTGTAATTTTATTCAAATTCAGTAAAAAATGTATACTTTTGAACGAATAATAATTTGTCCAATTTTACCGCAATAAATTCAAGTTTTTCATTATTAATTATATTATTCTAGTTCTTTAAGAATAAATAATTGTGTATAAATGTAGTATATTTGCTTAAATCATCAACTTCATACGAGTAAAATCATTCACTCAGAATAGGAACATTCCATTGAGATGTGCATTTTTTGTAGTTTACTATTTAATTTTCAGATATTAAATAAATAAAACTGAATACTTAGTTACTTTTATTAATTAAGCTAAATACTTAGCACTTACGTTCCAACACGAACAGTGCAAAAAAAATGATATAAATAAACGCTTCTATAATAAAATATTATGGTGGTCTTCAGTATTCTTGTTTTAAAATAAATGATCCCATAAAAGCACGCGACGTTATAATTACACGGCCGGGATGACGTCCTGTACTATTCTACATATATTGATTTGTCTGATAACATTTATTGAAATAGCTGTGAGCCTATACGTCACACAAACCCATTACATGCCAACAGCTGACGGTTGAAGGAGCGTGGGTGTTGTGACGTCACGCCGCGGAAACCGAAACGTAACGAATGTGCGTATTCAGTCGCACACGTACACGCACCTTCCCTTGAGGTGAATATCAAACTGTTTCAGCGAAACGCTTTTCCTGTGATGAATTTGATAATGCTTAATATTTTGAATAAAATTTCATTTTCTTAAACGTATTTCTTAGTATGTATGTATGTATTTCTTAGGGTTCTTCTAATTGATATAATTTTAATTTCCTGGGGGTAAGATTTTAACAGGCCAAATTTTTGGAATGATCCAACTCAAACTAACTGTCATTGAATTATTTGTCTTCATGTAGTTCAGTTTTGAATATATAAAAACTTACATCTTAATTTGTTTAGTCAGTAATAATAAATATCCCGCATTCGTATTGATTTCTAAAACTCATGATGGAAAAAAAAAATTAGTTTTATTAAATTTATTTTTAAACTTATTAATAAAATTATTGTTACTAATCATAAAAATAGTCAGTGTAGATACACAAAAATATTTTTTATTTAAATGACAAAATTCGTAATAATACAAAAAATGTAATGAACTAAGAAGATAAACGTAGACAATAAATTACCCTGATACACAAAAACCTTGTGTATCGTCTTATTCATAATGTTAATGAATCGTGAAAACTCCCTTAGTCGATGTATTTTTAAGGCTTCACCGGCACCCCGCCTCGCCCGCGCCCCTAGCCCCACAGTTTCACAACCGCCCCCTCACTTTATTCGACGGTGAACGAAATTTTCCCAGTGTTCTTGAAATAGTCGGCCATTTCAGACATCGTCGCCGTTTCTAGGCGTACCGATAAAATATACATTGTAAAGTTCGTCATAATTCTCCCCAGTTTACGACGCGTCTCAAGGTTCCCGATTACGTCAGAGGGGACCATCTGTTTGGACCTTAATATTATTATTTATTTTAGGGGGTGTGTCGTTTACTATATTATTGTGTAGTTTCATTGGGATTTTTGTACTTCGCTCGTTTCACGTCATCAAGGTAATGTTTTATATATATGTATATTTGAATTCAGTTTTTTTAAGTGTCTTTCTAACGTATGGTTCAACATAAGTTTTTAATTTAGAAATTATAATACCGCTCATGGTTATTGGTTGGGAATCATAACAATCAACAGTTAGTTAGATTTATGATTTAACTGAAAATTAAATAATTCATGTTTGTCACTTTTTTAAATATTTCTTTCATTTCATCAAACAATTTATTATTTTTAATCACGCGTAAAATGAATCTTTATTAAATAAGGTCAAATTAAAAGGTTATTATGGCATTAAAAATATTATAGACAATTTCATAAATACAATAAATTGGGTCATCTTTTTTCTCAAAGTGTATTTTTTTACTATAAGTATACGTGTAACAGATTACTGACGCTGATTTAATATAATATTATCGTATTTAAGTATTCCGCCAGTTTATATTTAAACATTTTTAAATTAAATGTATTTTTATGTTCATAAAAAAAAATTAATAAATGCATAGAAAAAGAATTTTAAAAAAATATTTTTTTTTTAATAAACGTAAATTCATTCCACTATTTTCGAGATATTTATAATAAGTGACAGGAATAGTGTTCTTCAATAGTACACTCAGCGTGACATCTGCTCCGGAAAACGTAAAAGCTTCCCACGTAGAAATTTTCTGATAATACTATCGACACGGCATACGCGCTGGCGGCCTCCTAGACACATGTGCCGTCGAGTCTCCGAGACGCGGCCGCGACTACATTGCACTTGAAGTGTTTCATAGCGCACTTACGTCATGAAATGTTATGCGAGCTTTATAGCGGGAGAATAATCATTCGAATAGTCTATTTCCGACGGCGGCTTTCGCGTTACATCACGGGGTGCGCGGCGGCGGGGGCGGGGGGGATGCGGCGAGTGACGTCACTGCAAGATGGCGGCAACACCCCCGCCGGCGTCATACGTACTATCAGGGTTGTGCTGGTCGCCCTTCCACAGTCGCTTCCTTAGAAAGTGATTTGCATATATTTCAGTCGACGTTTATAATGATAAATTTCTATCGTTTTTACGTGCAACGTAAGAATTGTAATTGTATTTACTTTAGCGTTCGAATAAATTTTTGAATGTTGTCAACTTATAATTTAATTGTATTATGCTACAAACGCCAATACTAGTGTTGATATAAACCAATCGGGTTCAATACCGGTGAGGACAGACTACATCTGTGTGATTTTCACTTTCGTAATTTGGTCTCTTAGTCTTAGTATTAATATATTATGTGCGTGGGTTATTCAATCAAATGTAGAAAAATATTTTTATTTATTATCTGTTTATTGCATCCAATAGCCAAACTCAATATATTCAGTTTCATAAACTAATTTTTTTTAATCTTTCTACTGTCAAGTATTTACCATAACAGTCAAAATTACATTATATTGACGATTCTTTACTTTAACAATAACATGAAGTAAGTATTAACTAACATTTTTTTATATTAATGCTGTAGAAAAAAAATATTTTTCTTACCTGTCATAGAAGAAAAATTCATTTTCAAAATTATTTTATTCAAATCAGATTTTACATAGCTTCTGTGACTTATTGAACTACCTGTACTTGTCTTCAGATGAGCATCGTTTATTCACACTCGGAACCAATTAGTGAGATTTTCTCGAGTGGTATTAACAGTGTGATCCACACTTACATTCCAAAGGAACTTCAAAGAACAGTATCTGTATGGATAAGCATTACTTTCATTCCACAATATCTTCACAAGAATTTTTAGAAAAATAATTAAATATTAATATAATCTTTAACGAATAATTATTATTTTGTCAAATTTATTAATATTTTACATGAGATTTTGCAAAAGACGTATAGCAACGGCTCTGGATAAGATGTCAATGTCTGCCAAATTAATATATATATAATATATATATATATATTTATATATATATATACATATCTATGTTTTCATTCTCGCCCAACACTGTTATATAACCGCTGTTATATAAACTTTTCCCCATTGTTTTTATTAGAATTCTATTGTGATACGAGACTCAAACCAAAGATCTCCACTTTTACCGTGCTACTTTAATTCTATGCAGTTTGTTGTGACATCTACTGATATTAATTATTTTAAATAGATACATGAAAAATAATCATTTTTCACACATTAAAACTCCTCTACTGCAAAATAACACATGCAACGTGATGTCGTTTTCTTGAAGCAAGTTATATGTCATAAATATATCGTTAAATACAATACTTGAGTATTTTTCACAGATTATTTTTATTGTGGTCGAAAATAAACTATTTTGTTAATAAATTATATCCACTGGCGGATAGAAGACAGTTCTGAACGCCTCCAGTCTAGACATGAGGTAAATCAATACTGAATTTTTGACGTGATGATAAAAAAAGAACACAAGAGTCAATCATCGATTTAATTGAATCTAAACCGTGATGCGCCGTGAGAAAAAATGACATCATTTAAATAATGAAAGTGGTTTGGAGCGTCTCTCGGTACGTACCAACTTGTTAACCGTCCATGTTATTTTTTTCTGACGACTTAATTGAAAACATTTTTATTGATTATTGTGTTCTATTATTTATTATTATTTTATAAAATTATTTATAATCAATTTAAATAATAGACATCTGATTAAAAATATTATCACTTCTTCAATATTTGCAAAATTACTTTGTGGCAACATAATAAAACGAAATATAACATAATAATAAAAATAAATACATGTCACATTCATATTCATACTATTTTCAAACTAAGCTAATCTCTTGTACAATGAAAATAGGACTTTGCTGGTCTCCTGGAACGAGGCGCGAACCCCCGACCACGATCACCAGGCCAGCATATTGATAAATCAACATGTTTTAATACCAATTGTCTCTTCATCAGAATACAATGTTTACTAAAATTTTAAATATAAGTATGGAGAAAAAAGTTTACGCAAAATAACAAAGACCCGAACCATATTGTATGAAAACTGGATTCCAAATTATTGATCTATTTTACAACGGATTTTGTTGAGTTTATTTGAGTTCTCAACAATATAGCAATTTAGGCAATATGGTGATAATTCTAGATCGTCATTTAGATATATGTTTTTAATATATGTTAGTTACAATTTTGTAACAGTAGCACTTTTATGTTCTGTTTTGAGGTCATCTTTTGTATCTACTGGGGGATATTATAAAATAATACATATATATTTTAGCTCCAATGAGAAAGGGATTTCAACGTACAAGTATTGTAAAGCCTAAATCCAATTATGTTCTCCGAAGGTTGAACTAATACATACCAAGATAAGATGATTGTCGGATTATAGATTACGAGTAGATCTCTGCGCTGAGATATTTAATAATTCATTATTAAATAGGTACATTGATCTGAATCTATTTAATTAAAATTAATGTATATTTATTTATTTTATGAAAAATTTACATCAACTTAACATTGATTTAAATATTAATCAAATCAATTGTAATGCAGTTTTAATATTATTACTTTAAATAAATTAAAAACTATATAATACGCGTTCATTTTCAATAATATTTCATATCTCTGGAGAGGTCATTTACTCGTTCATACAGCTTTTACCTGTACTTCTCTAATATGATAGTTATAGCAATAGTTCAAAAATATAACATTTCTCACTGACAATATTTTCACAATCGTTTGTTTTTACCATCTAAAGAATGTGACGATACCATTTTGATGCGAATATACGTGTACTTATAGCTGAGCTTTTGTCAACATTGAGTTTCAGGAATTCATAAAGTTTGAAGTCAAATAAAATAAATATTTAAATATTCAGCAAACTGACGTTGTGATTATATTTCCCCGAACCGTTCTCGATTCCCTCGTCATGCGCCCTGGGGCGGCGAGCTTCCGCGCTCGCACACGGGAACAGCCGGCCTCGTGACGTAGAGCGTCCCCTGACGTCACGGAGGTTGACGTCACGGACCATCGATCCGCCCCACGTGATCTCGGACGATTGCGGCTCGCTTTTAAAAGTCCGCGGAAATTCGAACGGTGCAAAAAAAGCGTTGGCGGACTATTTCTATCTTCCAGTAGCAATTCCCGAATACGTCACAGCTCTCGGCACCGCGTCACAAGCTTGCTGTATTTTCGAGTATTTTCGTATATAAAGCCATATGACTGATTAGTTGGAGATTATTTTCCCAATGTTTACATCACCCAGTGACGCGAGTCTTTATTGTCTGTTGAAAGTCTTCTCGCTAATGAGGGGACCGACTCTGAATGTACCCATACATAACTATACTTCTGATAATACATATGTACCTACGTCTCTTGTTCTGTACGAAACTGACTTTCTAAAAAAGGTATATTCACACATATGCGAAAAGTTGAAGTAAAACTAACGCACTGTTTTAATCGATTCTTCGATAAGCTTATGATTACAAGAGCTAAAATGTTAACAGTTCATTCTCATTTACTTGCTGTTCTACCAAAGTGTGGCGTATAAAATATTTGTACAAGCATTATATCGTGTGTCCGAATATGTTGTACTTCCAAACACCGCGAGACGTTTCGCCCGATGTAACGCATATCAATCAAACTCATTCCACTTTAAACATGAGCGGTGTTTATGAAAAACGGCACGGTATTTTTTTTGTTCTGATTTCGGTTACACAACGCACCGCCTTGCTTGTGTGCAGATAAACACACATGTATGATAAATCACAACAAGCGAATCTCGGGTCCATTAAAGAGTGTGGCGCAAGTCTTGTGTTCTTCCCTGGGGCTTGTTGCATCACCGTGCATCATGGACCATCGCGTTTCACATCTCATCTCGGTCCGGTGAGAGGTGAGGTCATTTCGTACGGACTGTCGAATTTCAAAAGTCTCGCACGCCCCGTAGACTGCCTCTAGCAACTCTCCGAAACTAGTGTCACATATATAAGATTACTCAAAATTTACATAACGAAATACATTTTATCGTTATTATTAAAAATAATGATTAATAAAAAATTGTCAGTTGAATAATTTTCAAATGATATAAAAATAAGCTAAAGAGAATAAATTCGATTAAAATAATTACAAAACTAAATTTTAAAATACTTTTACTTACTTCAATCGTATTTTTAAAGGTTGATATTGAAATATTTCGGCATTTATTTTAGATTCACAAATGCAACCCTGTTTTTATAACGCTGGATGCTGAAACAATACTCATACAAAAATAAAAAATATTATTTTTAAATCCATTAACTCCTTTGCACTCTTAAAAGATCCAGTGCGCCGTAACAAATGAAAAATATTAAATTTACCCCAAGGTCTACTTTACGATCACGCCTCATCATTTATGCAAAAATTTGGTTCGAAGTGATCAAATGCAGTGTTTGGAAAACAACTTTCCGAAATATAATTTTAATTTCTACACGAGCCAAATCTTCAAACTGTTGATAGTAAATAAATTTTATTCTAATACAAATTAAATTTATTAATTAGAAAGATATACATCTAAAATCAATTTTATCGAAAAATATTTTTGTTGCCACCGGGATTCTAACCTGGATCTCTTCCAATCCGAATAAACGTGCATTAACCGATTATGTTATAGCAATACAGTATATTGACGAGAAATGGTCGTACCTATATGTTACACTTTTCAAATTAATCTACTGTTTAAAAGCCATCTTCTTTATTTTATCCGGAATGGAAGAGATCCAGGTTCGAATTCCGGTAGCAACAACAATATTATTTAATAAAATTGTTTGTATTCGTACATCTTTCTAATTAATACATTTAATTTTTATTAAAAATATCACAGACCTATGTTCTGTGACTTTTGAACTTCACAATGAGAATATGTTTCCTTAATAATATTTTTTCTGCTATATTTTTATATTTCCAAACCTTAAATTGGAGACGTATTATATATAATGCGTGCTTCGTTTTGCATATTGCCTACATAATTGTATTAATTACTGTTATTTAAATTACGCTTAACATAATTAAATTTCTTGCATTATCTGTTACTATAATATTTTGTAATTCTAATTAGAGCACTTTCCTTAATTATTTGCCGCCCATTGCCGGGATTGACAAAGCCTTTTGCAGACCGACTCCTCCACACTTCGGAGGCTGTATTGTCTATTAATTTTTTCCCCAACATCCGACCGTCTGTCAGTTTATCTCTGAATGCGTACAGCAGAAAGCGATAATGATGATGTTTGACTATTATTGATGATGCGGTCAGATTGACAGGGCCGATACACTCGCTCTGTGTAAGATCTCACCACAATGGCGTAGATCCACCGATAATTGATTGAATTGTTATTTTTTGTATTACAATACACTTTAAATCTTATTTGTCTGCAGTTACATAGAAAAATAATAATTGTACATACAAGAGTAACATTTTATGCCTATCATATGTTTTGTAGATTTTTTTTTATTTAAATCTCCAGTTATCAAATAAATATAGATTTTTAGCGAGTCCCCCATCTATACTTGTCACAATAACTGCTCCCACTTTCACCTTGTGTTTTATTTTAACATTTAATGATACATACCAGGAACACCTACAAAACCTTGTTAAAATCAAAAGAGGCACTGAGTGTCGATCCCGGTAACTCCCAAGTAGACTGTAATTTCAAATTGTCATTAATTAATATAATGCATATTTCATTTACTAGAATGTTATTAATAGTTTTGATAAATTTTAATACCTTTTTATAAATAAGTAAATTATTCACCCCTGATGAACATTATATCAAGCTAGTATTAATAAAGAGCTTAAGATATTTGTAAACTGATATTTTTACGTCTTGCTTGATTCCTCAGTGATTAGTTTCGAGACCAGAATTCGTTTATCCCGCCAGAAATATTATTTTCATTATATTTATTTAACTGAATTTAGGAGTATTTTTTCGAACTAAAAAAACATTTTTGCAGAGTTGGTATAATACATGAATCTGAGACGCGCAATGCTTTTTTTAATATTTAAATTCCGTATTTTGTACATTAGTAAGTTGTAAATAGAATTGAATTTAGAACTAGGAAATGTATATTGTATCACACAAGATTAAAAAGTCACTTCACAACCCTTATTATTAATAATTAATTAACCGCAAATTTTCCTGTATTGAATTGTGACGAATCACCGTACATCATTCTGTATCTCATCTCTGTATCTATTAACTACTGTCTGCCTTACCGGGAACGACACTTAGGACGAGGAAGTCGAGCGTTGTGGACCTCAACGGTGAGGTCAACACTATCAAGTAGAGGTGAATTATTGTAAAAGTGTTGCAACTTGTTGAACGGGAAACTATTGGAGCTTAAAGACGCCAACGTGATAATAATTTGTAGTGTGCGTCTGTGTGTGTGTCTGAGTGTTGAAACTGTGTCGAGTACACCGACCTCCAAATAGACACTTAGTAATTATTAACAAGTTTTTGTATCTTTTTAGTTTTTCTCCTCCAGTATGCAATGGCCCTCGTGCGCTCTTAAATGATTAATTGCATTATAATTTTAATAAATTGTGAATGGAACCTTGAACTCGAATTTGCTCGTTTTTTGCGAATCTAAAATGTAACATGAGTATCACGTTCAACAGTGCACTATGGTGAAACAGTACCTACGCTGCTCAATCTACGTTTAAATATTTATTTTCTTACAACATTTTTATATACTGCACGAAGATGTTATAATATTTTTTCGGCATTTATTGAGAAATTTCATACAATTATGGAAACATCTTTATGTACAATTGGTATAATCAGTGCTCGCATTATTTTTTCACACGTTATTATCGATAAACTTCTACAAATAAATACATTCTAAAACTTATATTGCTCACGCAAAACCTTCCTATACAATATGAAGTCTACATCAGAGATGGCGAACCTATGACATGCGAACCATTTATGGTAATACGTGGGAAAAATGTAATATCATTAATTTTTTAAATTATAATTAAATATTAATAAAATCTGTAATTTTGGGCTAGGCATTGTGAACCTATAGTAGTAGTATACTACTGCATGAATGAGATGTTAATAACTAAACAAATCGTACAAACTACGAACATTGGAGAATGGTGGAATGAATCTTGGCTAAGCCTGAGATATTGACTTACATTATCGGAGTCAGATTACGTGATATAAATTAAACAATTGTCATCGATGCACTCTTATCAAAATATTTGTAAATAAAAAACTAAAACTGAGTATTTAATCAATCGAAAAGAAATTACTAACAGAATTGATTCATAAATACGTTATTATTGAAAAAATTATACTGTTTTTTAAATTGTTTGTATTTATAAGTATTGTTGCATGGACCATTAATATAAAACGACATACAAAAGATAAACAAACAAAGGGTTCGTCATCGCTGATCCACATAATGATCTCTAACAAATTTACTCGGATATTCTGAGAAAAAAGTTAAATATTATTCTCATCATTACCCGCACGTTGCATATATGTTTAGAGCACCGATGAAACAACATTTCAATTATTAAGTATGTATGTCGATTGCTCCTCGGAACACCTTGAACCGTTCACTTGATTTGAGACGCAAATAATACATGTAATTTGAAGAAACTTTTCAACGGAATTCTTGTCGACGGGAATGAATCGTCCAAGTTTTTATCGGAAATCCCTCGGCCAAGAGACGAACAAGTACAGTAAATTCCATTGACTACATTGTAAGTAAAAAATTTAGATGGATTACTCATGACAACACGTGGGTGTATTCATTGATATGTGATTTTTTGCGTTAAAACGTCATTGCGAGGATTATATCTCACTTTCTGTACGGTCTTCGATGAGTTCGAATAGTTCTGAAGAGCAAATAGATATTCATGTTAAGTGTGAAGGCTATTTTTAGAAAAAGATAATAAAAATTTCACTACCATACTTTATACTTACATTCAAACGTAGCTACTTAGCTACGTTCCGTACAAATAATCCAATCACAGTGTTTTAAAAACAACGTATAATTAAAAATCAAGGAAATATCTGTGACAGTGAGACAAAATTAAGGGTATAAAAATTATGACATCTAAATATATGTATATAAAGTCTGTGGGTTTGATTTTTATACAAATCTACAGTTTCATTCCGAGCTTGATGAAATTTTGCACACTCGACCTTCAAAACAAGAAGAAGCTCAATATCTACATGATATTTCTAAAAACTACTCCCAACCCCTTTTCCCACCCCTTAAAGCAGAACTTTGATACTTCTTGACGAAATGTTGCACACTTAACGTTCAAAATAAGAAAAAAATTACTCTTTACATCTGATTTAAAAAAAAAACTACCATCAAACCCCTAAATGAAGCCCCTTCGCTCTGCGTAAAACCCGGGCGACGCCGGGTACTTTGGCTAGGCTAATAATAAAATTAATATTTTTTTAACATCCTCTTGGTGGCCATAATCACAAGTTTCTAAATGTCTGTAGGTTCATCAATGCAAGTAATACACATCTCTTTTTTAAATTTTGAGCTGACTGCGACTAGTAATTTATTGAACATTGTTGGAACAATAAATTCCAGTGTCCTTGATGCATACTTAGTGACTAAGAATTTGGAATCATTTGACATGCGTCGCGTACTCCGTCCATGTGAAAACAACTTATTAAATATCTCATTATTGTAATTCTCCTTGGGTAATAAAAATATAGCAATAATTTAATAGTTGACTATATTTTTTTAAATGTGCTTTATGTTAATATTAATATAATATGATGTAACTAGATAAAAAAATGTTTTATTACACTTAATTAATAATTGTAATATATTATTAAATTAATTATATACATATATAACGTGTAGTAACTAAATAAAAATACTGCCGAAGGCTCGGAAACACGTAAACGAATCATTTGTTGTCCTGTCACTAAATTTGTAACTATCATTCGTAACTAGCATACAAAAATATTACGAAATGTCAATAATTAATTTTAAACGTAATTTATAAAATTGTGAAAAATATTGTAATTATTGTATTATTATCGATAAAAATATTAAATGTTAAATAATTGAGAAAATTTTAACAGTATTTTAAACTTACTATCACGCCGTTTCGCCGCGGGGGTAGGCAGAGAGGATAGAGCGCTACACTCTTCTGTCCTGATACACAATTCTCGCGTCATTTACATTCACACATCTTCTCATACAAGATCGCCGATTGTTGAGGTTTCTAACAGAACCATCCTCCATTATCCGGTTTACCTGATCATACCAAGTCTTCCGCGAACGCCCTCTATTTCTGGTGCCATCAACACTTGCGTCATATATATTTCTTACCATTCTCTTCTCATTCATCCATTCTATATTACCAAACCACCTAGGTGATCCTTTCTTAATCTGACTCACTAATTAAACTAATTTTATTATTGAAGTATTACACTGATTGATATATATATTTGAATGCACTATGAAAAAATATTTTTATTGATTTTGAAAATAAAATAAATCTTCTACTTCGTCAATTTGTAATAATATAAACCCAGATTAATTTCATTTTTTAATAAACTCGTTCGACTGTTTTCAGAGGCCTTTAAATTTTATCTCAAGCACTTTAAATATTTTATCGAAACGTCTTTATATCCGGAACACTTAATTTATAATTAAAATTGTCTAGAAAACCTTAAAAGTCTGAAATATGTTAATTTCGTATTCATATTAGAATGTGGTTAAAATAGAGAAGAACTGTCACTTTCATTTTCCAATCGGTGTGGGTTTGTATAAGGAAGAAATCTGTCAATGGTCAATAAATCTTCATGAATGTCTCATATGCATTTCATTTCAACTATTTATTATGAAGAATTCACAATGCAATATATTTTAATTTTAGATTAATCGAATTACTTTACAAATAAGAGAAATCGTGCCCGTTTTTGAATCCAATCGATCCAAATTATTTATTCAAATTATTGCCAATAAAAATATTTTATTTTTCACAAAATATTTTGTAGTTGATGTAGGAACCATACGCAACGTCTACAATATTTACAGAGATGAAACACATTTTTAATTATTTATTAATATTGCCAAAGCTATTGGTTGATTGACCACTTAATATATATATACTGGGTTTATTATTAACAAATTGTACTGGAAATTTTATTTAATATTTTTTATCTTAGCATACTGTTCAGAGAACAGATATGTATCATAATTGTTCGTATTAATGCTGTTCGTTTAATCGCCTATTTATCGTTCATCAAATATATTGGTTTCATTAAATTTAACATAATTATCTTTTTTTATATTATTGTAATTATTTATTGAATTTTACTTTCTTCAGTTAATCAAGAAGATCTGCAATAATGACAAGTTACAAAAAAATTATCTTGGGCGTAATAGACCTCACAGATAATTCAGAACTAACTCTTTAATCACATTCCTATTAAAAAAGAGTATATTATTTTTACACTGATTCATTTATTTATTTATTTTATTAGTAACTATATAATACTATGTAAAAATCTGTTTGGACCGTGCCCGTCTCACTAGAGAAATTCTGTGTCGAGGCGGGCATAGTTTAAAAGCAATTGTTCAATTAATTAGAATTACAAGTAGATAAATTTACATTTATTACTATATAAAAGATATATATGAAGAACAATTTTAAAATGGATAATAATAATTCTTATGCACTTGCGATTTTAATTAATGTAGTTTAATAGAAATGCATCTACACAATTTCATATTCTTTCATGTGCAGCAGAATTGTATATATAATATAATTGTATATATAATGCCACTACTAAACTTTATTTTGTTGGATACTAGCACAAAGCAATTTGCTGTTGCGGCTAGGCCCTACGGGTGGCCTGCCCGTGTGGTGGCTGCTTCGCGACCACGTAAAGAGTTCCATCTATATTATGTCGTGTATTGTCTTGTGGGATATTCGGTTGATAAAATTAAGAAATTTAAAAATCAAGCTTATGAAAATGTCGTGCAAAAATGTAGTACACACCATCAGATAATTACTTTTTTTTCTGAAAAATACCATTGTAATCTGACTGAGAAAGATGACAATATCGTCGTGAAAGACATACAAAATAATAATTTTATTATAGGTACATAAGATTAATATTATTTATAACTTGTATATACTTTAAAACATTTAAATCACTCTATAGAATACAGTAAATTTGACGCAGGAAACACCAAAATGGCGACTTAAATCAAGAGCCTTGATGCTCTTCGGCAACTTAATTATATTCACAGCACCATCTACTCGGTGCTTATTTACCTATAGCACTCTCGGTGGCCTTCACACAATTTCTTAGAAATCTTGTTCCTCAATATTCGGTATTGACTAAAACTATAAACGACTTTATCAGCGTTTCTCAAAAAAATCGATATAGAGCGCAAAATTTCTAATTTACTTGCAATTGCCTATACCATACAACTTTTTTTGTGATATTTTCCTAAGTCTCTTTTTGAGACAAGAGACTGGAGAGCAAGAGTGAATAATGCTAACAATCGAAAGATGGGGCTATAATCATCATTATTCGTAACTACATAACTATATATGAAGCAAAAAAAATGTATGTTCGAGTCAGTGATCTAATTCAATATTTTCTCGCTCCCTAATTTCACTATTCCGTCATTAAAGGGAAAATCGCAATTTTTGTTAAACTTGTCTATCCATCTCTTGTAGAACATATTTAAACACACACGTACACGTGTCATGTGTCATCCATCGTACAGTTTTAGAAACACTGGTCTTTACATTTTTTAGCTCTCTACGTCTAAGTAAACTAGTTTTGCCAGCAGGATTCGTCTAATGAAAAATAGCGATGCATTTCTTCCTGGTTGATTTTTTTCTGCGGGTTTTCGTGACCACCAATTTCACAGCAAATACATTTTATGTAATTTCCCTCCACATAAAAAGAGTTTAATAACAGGTTAGTCAACAATATTTGAATAAACATTTATATGTAATTACATCAATATGATTTAGCGTGAGATAATTTGAATGGGCTGGGTATTTAATTATTTTTATGTATACTATCGACAAATATTTTGAATATTGTGTGTTAATACATTCATTTCGATTTCTTATTCAATTCATTTTTCCATTATCATAGTTTTCCAATAACTGTTTGAGTTATACTTATTTATTTTTATATATTATAGTAGTAGTAATAGTATTGCTTCCTCATTTTCTGTAACTTGAGTTTAATTCTCCTTTATTACCCGACTACTATATTGTGGTTAAATTCTAGTAGTGGCGTGGCGAGTTGGATACTTGGAAACCTATCGTTCTTGAAAATAAATGCCTTATCATCATCATCATTGAAAAGTCTGATAAACTACCCAGGCTAAGTGCGCAAAATATTTCCAGATTCTTGTCACAAAAGCATTGTATGTAGCATCTTCGAAACGATAGATATGAAACGGAACAATCATAAAGATAGATGATTGAAAAATTTGGGCTACATTAGACATTAGTAAATATCAGAGAAAGCTAATGTGACAAATTAAAATTGAAAGTAATAAAAGATGTGTAGCACGTCTCAGATGCGTACATTGCACTACTCTTGCATAGAATGTTTTTCTGGATTGTACCATCCCACCTAGTATGTGGATTATAGTATTTTGTTTTGGTGACTCTAAACATCACCTGAATTTTATTCATTATTATTTTATTTATGAAGTATTTCTTTCTTGTTGATATATATTAAGATACAAGAAATCCGTAATAACCTTCTTATAATACCCTCACTCGTAAATCTCCATTTTCTAAAGCGCTTTTGTATCGTAGTTTCGTGACACGTATTACCCAGGAAGTCTCCGAAAAGACATATGGTATTCTGTATTAAAATTTTGTTCATGAAAAATTCGTTTGTATTTTCATAAAAGGCTTTCATCTCCACTATCGTATAACAGTCTATTTTATATAACATGACTGTTTAGACTATTAAAACATTAAAACCGCTCGATACTCAGCCTGAATTCAAAAATAGGCCATAGAACTCCTCCCAACGGGGTGGAGGGGACGTCTTCCCTGAATGAGTAGCACATGGCGCTGCAACGCTCAGACAAGATGGCGTCCCATTACGTCACGACTGTGTGACGTCACGCAGTCGTCAGCTGAGCGAACGTGCGTTACGTTGTCGCGCCGTACGGAAGTTGGCAGGGCGGTACGAGCCGCGGGGAGGGTGCGCCGGTCGATAAGAACCCGAAGGGTGGGGCGGCTATTTCGGGGCGGGAAACAATCACGCTACGTCACACCATCTACCCAGAACAGCTGGAGGCAGAAATGCGATAACACGTATAACGCCCTTATTCGATTTTGGAAATCTAAACATAATAGTTTTTCCTTTCATTTTTATACTAAGCAGAAATTACTCTTTTAGACTCAAATTTGCTAACGAATTAATTACTTATAGGTACAAATAGTATTAAAAATGTATATAATATTTAAATTTGTGGAACATTCTTGAACTAGTTTATGAAATGCGCTTATATGTGAAAAATTTTATTATATAAGTAATGTCAAATATAATATATGTAAATACGTAAACTAAATTGTATTTATTGTTAAAAAGGTCTAAAATTATTTATTTGTTGTAAAAACCGATTCTATTATTTAATAGACTACACGAAAATATGTTTATTTTAAAGTAATTTAACAATAAATCATAATTTAAAACAATAATTGAAAAGTGTAGCAAATAATTCGTGCATTTAGTATAATCAATATAAAGCTTGTGTGGCAGGTTTTATATGAAAGCATTGCGAAAACACATTAAGCCACGCAAAAATCGTTATACTAAATTATGCTTCTAAAATAAAACTTTCCGCGTTTCACGAGATTTTATTAAGTTAGTGTTGCGAAACACAGGATGGTAAAAATAAAATAGAAACTAATCTTCCGATTGTGAAACGTCAATAAAGTTTGGACATGAGAGACGGTCGTTATACTCGATTCCATATCTGGTCGATGGCTCTCAACCCGTTGGCTGTCAGTAAGCTTTTCTACACGGAAATATTAATAAAAAATAAAGTTATAAAATAATGGTTTGTTTAATTTATTTCTTATATTATAATTTATACCAGTTCACAAATATATATATATATATATATATATATATATATATATATATATATATATATTTAATAGGGATGCGTACACGGAATACATGTCACATCAATATTCTTACTATTTTTTAGCTAATCTTGTGTTATTGTGGGACTAACTTGCCGATCTCCTAGAATGAGGCTCGATTCCTGTATCTACTAGATCAGTAAGCGAGTATCTTAACCGCTAGACCAACAAACACGGCAACATAAAGATGAATATTCTATTACGAATATTTCATTTTATTTTTCATGGCTTGTAATTTAGCTGTATTGACATTCAAAACAAGTGTCATTAGGTTAGATTAAAATGACTAAGACAATATCAATATGTAAACACTCGCCTAATACATAATATTATATTTTTACTTGCGATGAACCTTTTTATTTGATTTTAAACGGGTTTTCGCTTGGACCGATCCGGCATTGTTTCTTAGGAAGATGGTAAATTAACCCGGCTGCGGACCGGTCGGCCTGTGGGTCAGTTGCACAAGATGAAATCGGGTTTTTTTCATTATGCATATACTTCAGTGTCTACGTGTTTTCGGCTAGATAAATCAGAGCCGTTAAAATCAGCTGACAAGACGGCTGTGTTTCTAAAATTGACAGCTCAGAGTTGCACCAAGTTAATACTAAATTTCCTTCAAAAAATTTGTCCATTATATTTTATTATATTTGAACGTATTCGGGAACGTCTTCCCATTATCAATAATACGATACAACTAAACAGAATAATAAAACGATGTTTCAACTCAATTTACAAAATAATTATGGAATTCCACAAAATTTTACCAAAAACCTTTGAAGAGTTTAAAAATTGACGTTCTGTAAAAAGAATTTAAATAAACTGGTGTGCAAGGTAGCTTTAAATAAAAACTCTTCTGGTTGCCGAATTCTCATATAATATTCGGTGATCACTTTGCCAAACCTCTCCTGAATTTATGGCGTCTGGAAGAATTCTAGCATACCTTCGATAACCTTTATTTTATCTAAATATAATCGGGACACGTTTCGTTCATATTATATACAATGACTGATATTACATACCTTCGGTATATATTATTATTCTTCCACAGCACTACATCCCAGAGTGATATTTGGCTTCCTCCACAAGTGCTCTCCACCGACTCCTATCCCTGGCCGTTCGAGTTCTCTTTCGCACAGCAGCCCATCTCTTCCTTGGCCTGCCACTAGGTCGCATATTCGGTACATATTCTTTTCATAATTTCAAATTCTCAAAAGATTGGTGAACGTCAATATGTCCATCGATTTGAAGAATATGATAGAAGAATACTAATTAAGCTAATATGAAACGTTAATATGTCCTGTAAATTTGAAGAATAAGATAGATAACTGTCAACATGTTCTTCAATTTAAAGAGTAAAATGAATGCGTCATTCTAATCTGCAAGCAAATCAAACAGTGATCATTTCTTACTGAATTCTATACCGTTTCTAGGCTCAATCTCATGCATAAATACAAACAATATCATTAGTGAAGAATTTTACTGGGGAAGTCTCTGAAAAAAACATATTCTATGTTAAAATTCAATTGACTTAAACTGATGCAATGCTATGCTCTTTTCTGTGATAACTAAATACGCGTGTGTTTAGTGTCTAGCATACGCTACATGTAATTACACTGGAATCCATGAAATTCCTTAATGGCGTGAGATTTTCCACAACTTCATATTCGTAGACAAGTGAATGTTGTCGTCTTTGAACCGCTACCGGAAAGACAGATGTACACAGTATACATGTGTATACATACATACACGTATTTCGACTTGCATATGTGTATGTAACGCTTTTTATTCGTAACTAATACAACTAATATATTTTGAATATTAAATAGGAACGATCTCGGTGCGAGATCGCCGCATTTTTTCTGTGGTCCACACCATTGAAATTCTAGAAATAACAAGAAAAGAAAACATGCACAGAATTCTTAATTTATTTTGACGCGCTTCTACTTCAGCTGTACTTTATAAGTTTTAATTATTTTATTTAACAGTTTTAGGTACTTTTTTATAAAACAGTTTTGCAAAAATTTATGTTGGCAAGTACGAGTAAATATTGACATCATTTCTTGCACTTCGTAATAAGATGTGCAAACAAAATTGATGAAAATTTTGCACATTATTTGCGATAAACGTACGTGCAATTGAGCAATATCTCGGCAGAATCCCACACGTCCGTAACTTTCTATTTCTAAAATAAATATTTTTCTAATTTTTACTAGATTAAAATTGAAATTTTGCTGCAGTGCACTTTTGATATTTAATAAAAATAGCAAACGTAATTATTAAAAATTCCGCTAAAGATTTCTCATTTTTCCGAATATCCCGTGACATCTACCGTCTGAAAAGTGTAGCTTGTTTGTCGGGAAGATTCGTGAAACTTCCGCACGGCGGTCGTGTTTTCCCTGCGACAAATTATTTTCAGGAAAATTAATTTCCTCGCCGGCGGGTTTAGTTCGCTCGCTCGCCGTGGGCAGCGGGCGCGGGCGTGGCGCTACTGTACGCGAGACAACACAAAAATGTTTCTTTTATATTCCCGCGCCTAACAATGTAGTATATTAATTATGTGCTTACGCCTACGTGAAGGCTAGACACGCCTTGAATAATACACAATGATTTTAATGCAGGAACTTACTCACTAAATATGAAACGTTGTATGTTGATTAATAGCTCGTAAAGATGATAGGTGTTAGGAACACAAAAATTTGATGTGAAAGTTTTGATTATGTCATCTTTAATCGTTTGATTTTATCATATAAAACATTTATTTTATATTATATTAACGTGCATCGTAAACTTCTAAACATTTTTAATTATTTTTTTATTACTTTATTAACATAAATATGCATAAAAATACATTACAAGTTTATTTTTTAGTTAAACTGACAGCTTTGTATCCCACCGACGTATTGATCATATAACACACCTTGTTGTTATCGGATAAAAATATATTTATAATCATTTGAGAATTCTCAAGACTTCATTTTTTTTATTTTATATTTAGTTCGCAGATTATTTAGACTTTGATAGGTAGTCTTAAAATGACAATGAAGTACAATGTAGAAATACTTTTAGACAATTAGGGGAATAACGTATTACGGAGTAGGCAAACTATTTTGTGGTTAAGAAGTTTAAAATATTGTTTTAAAACTGATATTGTTTAAGTGCGGAAGTACATGGTTCAAGATCAACGATGTCGGATCTCGCGACAATCCTCGGCATTCAAAAGCGTATTTGATATGACTTTGTTACACGTTCGTGTAACTATCAACCATGTATATTACAATATAATTATTATAATTATTTTTTTTTATAGATAATCCTTTGTTTTTTGTATGCATATGGCATAATTTCAACCAAACTTGTTATCAATTTTGACCTTTTTTTTAAACTCTGACCGTTTTTGATGCATTTTGGAAACTGGTTTAAATAGACCTGTCAACGTTTTGTAAAAATTTTAACTACAATATATAATAAAATAATTTTGTTAATGATTATCCAAAGCTCCGAATTAATTACAAATACACGTGTATATTATATATGTAATTGAAGATGGTGCGTTGAACTATTTTATACGTTTTGTTGGTTTACGTAGTAACAGAGCCATTACGTCAAAGTATCATACAATATTCAGCCGTAACCTATTTTATTGTTTTTTTTTTGCTACACTAGACGATATTTAAACTATTGTTATTGAAATTGTTTTCATCTTATTTACAATGTGTAATCTGTGTGGCTGTAAAAGGTACGAAACCCGGATTAAACTTTAATAGTTTGTATACGATCCGTATATTGCACGATTTCTATGTACTCCATTTCCCGCAGGCCGCAACGAAATATCAATTCAGTAAACTCTCACATGATACCAGTCCAAGATAATGTGGGGTAATTACAGCGCAACACAGCTTTATATCTTAATCTTACGAGGCCGAATTGCTGGCGCCACTGAGCACAAACACCCCGTCCCTTCGACCATCAATTTCACGGTGCTCGGTGATGAACACGCTTTTCTACACTATACCACGAACTTTGCCCGGTAACTCGATTCATGAGGATCGAGCTTGTGGTGAGTTCACAGTTCACGCCAGCTCCATATTTCCTTCGGCAAATACACGCCGCTTAGCTAAAGCTATCATAATAAGTAGATGTGTACCTATATTATTACGAAAATATAGAAACGGTTCAATCAAGATTTTGTTATATAGAGCAGATAATCAGGCATTATAAATCAATAATGTCACAATTTATAAAACAATTCATTTTATAATAAATATAATATACATATCAGTTTACGTACTAATAAAAAAAAAAGTCTTATATCTGATACTAAAAAGATCTATAAATGTTATATAACATACACGTTGTAATAAAAAATAATAGATATAATCTCATATATATTATAATCCTTTTTTTTTTAATTTTATAATGTTCAAAAGAAGAAACGTACTTCTAACTTATCGGATACAATAGAACTATTTGCTCATTATGTATGTCGTTACGAAATTCGTTGTAAAAATATGAAAAACTAACATTTTATTAATATTTACTTAACGTATTTGCAAGGTTTGAAATGTGTATAAAACTCATTAAATTAACATTTAAGTTGCTTATAAATTCCTTTTAAAATGCGTACCATTTTTATTCAAACATAATATCTGAAACGTAAAATATAAAAAAATAAAATAATTTTATTAACTCTAAATGTAATATAATGTCGCGTCTTATAAAAAATGTAATAGCGTGAATACTCAGTTGCGTTTTTTTTTTTTTTAATATATTTATTCAATATTATTTAAACATATGAAAAATTGCGTATACAAAATATAATTTACGTTGACAATATATACTAAAATTACTTTAATGTAACAATAATTCAATAGTCATCAGACCGCTTGTAAAGTTCGAGTTTCGTTCCAGGAGACCAGCAAGTTTATTATATTTACATAGTAAGAATATTGATGTGACTATTTAAAAAAATTAAAATAATAATAAATAATGTTTAAAGAAAGATTTTACACATGCTTAATTATAATTAGACAGAATTACATACAGTTGTGTAATCTGCCAATATATATGCTGTTAAATTGAATACAAACATTGACTCTAAATACATGATATAATATTTCTTGCGATATACTATATTTATACCAATGTGCCGCATGCGATGGGTATCCTTGTTCATCCTTTATGTTATTTTAATTATAATATTTAATTATTTAATTTAAGCGCCTTGTAAGTACGGGATACTCGCTGGTCCATTTTATGGCTTCGAAATTGCTAAAATTGCTTAATAATATGCTTTGTAACAAAAAAATATTTTGTATCAGAAGTGTGTAATTATGAATTATTATATTAATCTGCCAAGAGTTGAGTTATTTTTATACAAGGGATATCTGCAATATTAATTCATTTAACTTATCCCATGGTTTTATTTGATGATTTAATGATTCCTGGTAACGAACATTCACCCTTATTTAATTTGTAAAAATATACTCAATATTTCTGAATAACCCGCATACGCTATATTTTTATTTATTTATATTGTATAAATTGATTCAATTTTAGCATTAATATATTTACTTTATAATCTAATAAGTATTCTATACGTCGCAAATCAATAACAATGTTGCATTACACAATACATTAAACTTATTTTGAATAAAGAGAAACCTTCTTAAAAGATTGTAGGTCGATTATGTAGTAAATTTATATATTTTACAGCATTTTGCGATGGTTGAATTTTGAAAGTTCTTCATTCCAAAAATTGATTATTTTAGTTTTGATCATATTCGGATACGTGTTTTATTATTTAACGCCATTGTATTATAATTCTGCATATATAATATCCACTTTAGATAATTTTGATTAAAAATATCTCCCAAAGCAAATTGATAACCTCACTTATTTGAATACAACGTTCAAACTTATTCCAAGCTTTCGATAAGTATTACATCTTTTAATTTTAAAATATCTTTTAATAAAAATTGTATCCGACTTACATAACAATTTTCCCACGATGTTAATATCTGTCTTCATGCTGTAGTAACTAGGTAAAGGATTTATGTATGTCATGCCATACGCGCTGGAAATTTAGCTAAGCCTCTGCAGTCAACTCAATAATAAAATGCAGTATATGTTTAATCACGTTAATCGATAATAACTCACATTGACTCCGATGCACTTTGCACTGCACCCCAGCTCGCCATATCGGGCTGCGTTATATCCTAAATATTATATATGGACATATTATATAATAATAACATCTTTTTGACACATCGTGTAAAAGCGTGAGATATTTACACACGTAATTATTTTAAATTTTAAAGGAGCTTTGGTCTATCAACGACATCTAATGAGTTTGAATACATAAATTTATCTCGTTAAATTTTGTGAGTAAATTACCTCGATAACTAAAAAATATATTCCGGTAAATATGCTTTTTTTGTACGTTTTATGCTTTATTTTTAAGGTATTCCTACAGAAAATTAACAGTTAAAACTGATAATGCGTTAATTATACAGACAAGTGTTGTTAAATTTCTGTTTTCAGATATGTAATGTGTAAAAATAATCTACTTAGCTTGTCTAATCAATGCAAAAAAAATATTTGTACAAAATAAATTATGTATAATAAGTTTGATATTATTTATAATAATGAGACAAAAATTGACTGGGAATCGAGTCAAAATAATGAAATGAAGCCAAAATCAAAGATGTATGTGTATTTTTTATCTCAAAACCAATAATGTTCAAAAAGAATTTATTGAATTTGCTAGCGTTATCGCTATGAATAACGGTGAGGTACCTTGGATAATAGTAATTATAGGAATATATAACACATACTAGTAAGCATGTGTTAATATTATTTGTTTTTAATAGAGTATTTTCTAGTGCTTTAATATGATACAAAAATTCATAAAATGTTTAAAAATTCTCTTTACTTCTTATTTTGTCAATGTTTAAAATTACTAAAGTTGTACATGACTCTTCCAGGCGTGTGCCTGTTCTCAATCTAATATCAAACGTATAAATACAAACTCAGATCAATCTGTCAACTGTGCCGGCTGCCCTTCGGCCCCGTCCCGCCGCAGCCCTGCTCCAGTTCCGGCTCAGTTTCCGGCGTGGACCTGCGCATGCGTTCGTCCAGTCAGCCTCATCGAACCCCGGAGCAAGAAACGCAAAGTATGACCAGGTTTTACTTCTCTGCTCGTTGATGTCTCACTTCATTGTTCATGGCGGTCACGTCACCCACTGCATCGGTCATTTTAATGTGTTTTTTTTTTATATATTAGTCTGGCGAATTTCAATTTCTGTTCAAGGATAACTTCAGACAAAGGAAATGCTTATTTTTTTGCATTGCTAATTTATTCACGATATACTATGTTAATTACCAATAAATTTTCTAAAAAAACATTATTATTAAAATTTTTGAGATTCGTTCTTTCACGATGCACGTTCTCGGTTACAACATAAAAATTATTTCATTACATACCCTGCATGTTTTTTAAATACTACGAGTATTTTAATTGTTACAATGTATTTTGCTACTTTATGTTCTTGCTTACCTATATTAATTAGACTTTCTTCCACCGTAATATCGTCACATTGCATGACAACGATTGTTTCGCCTATCTCCAACGCACATCCCTATTGTTCAATTGTCACGCGACTGTTGAGCCAAATTTCAAGTTAATTGTCCTGTTTTCATTTTGAAGATTTTTAATAATGTTAACTCTTTGAACTGTGGGAAAAAAGATAGTCACATCGCACTCCAGCAGCCCAGCACGTGCCGTCTGAAAAATCTCAACGTGTGTAAACGTTCTCACGAAAGTATAATGCCGATAGGTGTGAGAAATGTCGATTAAAGTCAAATTTAATTACTCGAAGAGAGCAGATTTACGTTCAGTTTTGGTCTGCCGTTCGTCTTCTGCTTTCATTATTTTGTCTTTTAAATCGACCGCTTGTGAAATATTTTAAAAAAAAAATTTTTTTTCTATCTAACGTACTATGTATTTTTAAATTACAAAAGAAAAATTCCACAAAGGCGTAGATTATGCGTGAGCAACATTATGAATGATACATGCGTTAAAATTCTATAAACAGGTTTGCACGGCCACAACAAGTAAAGCAAATAGTCGTCCTCTAAAAATTTTATTTACATAATATTTTTCTTATTCAAATGAATTGGCGTTTTTTTTTTCTGAGGGCAGAAGAAATGATTTAATTTTTGAAAATTTCTCACTTTATGTGGCAACATTATTCACAACTCCTTGACCTGACAATAATGTATGTTCATTTGAGAAGATTTATTTCATCTCCTTGGCATCATCAATATAGCCCCGTCTCTATAATTAATCAAAATAATGTTTAAAACTCGGTAATGGAACCTTGAATTGCCTGATAATAATCTGTTTTCGAGACCACCTTTTTCGGTTTTCCATGAACTCGTTCACTGCAAAATAGTAAGCCTACCTTGTACGTTACCTTACGATATGTTTAATTGGAAATGTAGTATCGAAATGTGGTATGTGTTTGTATCATCAAATCCGGCCGTCATCTGCTCACTGAACATCTGTCTATTTGACGTTAATTTGACGCTCAGTATTTAGCACAATGAATGCCTTATATAGACATAACCGAAAGTGTAAACACTAACGAAAATTTTCGTATTACATGCGTATCGATACATTTTTTTGACTCTATTTAAAATATGTTTACTATAATTACTATTTTATAAATTTAAGGATACTGATAAAGTTGAGAAAAAATCTGATAAAAAAAATTAGTTTAGACGAAACATAATGTGTCGCTATTTTGAGTCAATATAAATTACGCCAGAACTACATAACAATATTATAAATTTGTTGACATTATTTTTAAAAAATAACGTTGTCAAATCATTTAAAAGTTAAATATATTAGTGTTATAAATAACACTAGCACCATCAGATACTGGATAAATCGCATTTTGTAGCGTATTCTGAATATAAAATAATTCTTGGTTATTTGTTTTTTTATTTAAAAAAACGTTGATTTTTATTATCTGTTTTGTTTATTTTTTTACTTGTAAATCGTAATACTATTATTATTACTAATTCATTTAGTTGTATTCGATTGAGAATTTTTAATTTGTCAAGTATATTATTTATAAGCTGTATGTACACTGAAAAATATTATAAAAACATGATACAAATATTTGTATCAAAATTTACCGTTAAAGAAAAATATTTATTTGTCACGATCATATTATTTACGGTTCACCCGGCTTACCACAATATATAACAGAATATATTTAGATTCTGTATTTTTTGTAATCTTTGATTTCAGTATTTTTTTAATGTTTAAAAATATGCATTTAATATAAAATTTTAAAGTACTTATTCACTAAGAATTACAATTATTATGTTGATACATTTATAATTTTTAAAATAGGAGTGGTTCGATAATTTTCCACGGTGAACTTATTTTGTTACAACGACTGATGTCGTTATAACGGTTCATTTCCATATCTCACCCATCTTATGGTTCGATTCGCGGAATCGTGTTGCAGAGGAAACTTACGATGAACTATAAAACGCCACTCACTCCTAAACTCCTCGCTCGAGCCCTCAAATGGCAATTGATCGGTTATCGTGAACATCCAAAATGTCCGTCGAGTGGTTGCCGCGTTGCGATATTGGTTACGAGCCGCGGTCAAAAGTGAGCCGAGGCGAGAAATAACAATGTTCGCGATGAAAATTTATTTTTAAATGCTCTCCGATAATACTGCGGAGTTAATACCGTAAGTTATGGCCGCTCACAGATCAGAGAGATGCTGTGGCACCAGGGACGTAATCAGAATGTGCATTTATACATATGAATTTTAGATTTACTATGCCGTAATTAATAATAAAAACTTACAAAAATTACTTATAGAAAAGCATATTTTCAACTGCCCACTAAAAAAATTTCTATAAAATTATTGAATTTCTTATTGTGTATGCAGAGGTCATATGCTGTGCCATATTTACAATATAATTTTAACATCTACAATAAATATGTCAATTTTTTTTCTTATGTATGAAAATTAATAAACATACATACAGGTATACATAAAAGTGGATGTAAAAAAGCCATGTTCACACTATTCGCTTGCTAACGCCAAGCACCGTCGGGCATCACGTGTACAGACATCATTGATCGTAGAAGAATGTAATTCGTAACTGTACGGTAGATTAAAAAAAATTGTTCATTCTCCTCAATCGTCAAATTGTTACATTTCTTTTTTTAATTTTGTTTCTAACTTTTCAACGACAGAAAAATTATCTTAATAGTTGTATTAATATAATTTTAACATTTAATCATAATTTAATTATTCATTGTGCCTTTTTTATTGTGACGTATGAATTAAAACATTATTAATTATAACTACTTAATTGTAAGATATATATTATCATATTGTATATTAATATGTCTTTATAAGACTAATGTAAAATGGTCTTTAACGGATTGCTGATAAATTAAATTAAATAAAAATCGTTTGGTAAATCCACCCCTGTTGAAATACACGCCGCTGTGGTCCATTCTCATTCACTCACTTTGTGTCGAAAGAATGGAAATAATATAAAGCCTTAAGGCTTCGACGCGCCATCCTTTCCGCCTGAAAGTTTAATTATTTAGGAATCGCATAATAAATTATGCCAACACTTTCACTTAAATCAATATTACATTGATGGCTACGAAGAGCATCTCGGAGTATGCGTGAATCTTGCGAGGAAAATGTACATAATTTTGATAAGAGCTGATTGTCGCGGGAAGTTTATTGTTATTTTTTTATAAATTGGTATTTAAATAAATATTTATCGGATTATCTTTGAATTGAGGTGCTGCTGATAATTATTTATTGTGCAAAAGTTATTTCAATATTTAGCGCACTCGTATTTATTTATTATTTTTACTGGATAAGTTGTACCTTTCAGCAATTTTACAAGATGCCCTTTAAAACTGAATCTTATACTTTTCCCTTGAACCTGTAATTTTCAACAATTTAATTTAAAAATAGTATAAAATACATTCAGATTTTTCACGATTACGTTCTAGTTTTTACGCTATTAATATTTCAAGTATCTTCGAATATTTTCACGTTACCGCACGATATAAACAGTGCAATACAACAAAGTTCAATATAATTTCAGCCGCCATACGCTTGCGCAACATTCTGTTTGTAATTTTCTGCGCGGGAAATCTGTGAATTATCGATTTGAAAACCGTAATATCGGCAGATAAAATTTAATGTGTCTTGCAGAGGAAAAGTTTTGAGGTTAGAAAGATCGCATTGCTCTGGAGGTGAGCAAAGTAAACAAGCGCAGACGTGAGGTAATCGCGGGTCAGTGTGAATAATAACAATGTTTAGCCAGACACAATATTCCACCATAATAAGATTAATGTGCTGGGGATATCGCAATGCATCACGCAGATTTGTATTGAACAGAGACGTACCTTCTCTTTATTCCGTGGCGGAGAATTACGATTGATTGCTTGCAGATCCGCGTGTCTCGGTATTCGTTTCCTCATTGTCTTAATTGTGTTCTCTGGATGCCAACTACTCCAGTAGTATCTGCATGTTTCTCCTGTTATTCTACCGAGCTGGTTCTAAATACCTACAATACAACATGATGCCAGACTAACCCGCAGTCACTGTGTGTCCATTATTAGACACTTATTATGTTGTGTCTAATAGACTAATTCAGACTCTTCAAACAACAAAACATTCATCAACAATATCAAAATTTAAAAATAAAAAAAACAAAGTTATGAACATGATTTCAAAAAATTATGATGTTTTCATAGTTAAAACTATCCTGATTAGCGTTTAACAATCGGCATTTTTCAAAGTAGATCCGGTGTAGCGCTACGGTTACAATGATGCGCATACGCAATGGCTTCTTTCATCTGTTGACTCACCACATGCAACGTAAGAAACATTCTCATAGTGTGGAAATCTTGTAGTGAGTGGTTGAAATGTTTAAGACAATAGATCAGCCCGCCGACTGTGAGATACGGTCCGTGATTCGTTTCTTGAATGCGCGAAACATGAAACCAGCTGACATTTATCGCTAAATCTGTCCTGATTTGGCACCGAATGATTTCCATAATTTCCTTCATGATGAAAGTATTTGAAAATTGGTAGCCGTGCCAAATGTCTTAATAATGATGACAATTATATTGAGAAGTAGTTTAAGGTGTGTAGCGTCCGAAGAAAGTAAAACTGAAGTTGTAAAAGTCCGAAGAAGTTGTAAAAATGAAGTTGTTTCTTTAAAAAAAAATCGGGTACTTAGAAAACGCGCTTCGTAAATGAAGAAGGTGGATAATTTATTAAGTTTTTATGGTTCATTGATCACAAATTGAATTCTTGTTTATAATTTTAAAATTATATTATCATCAATATTATTATTGACCCCATATCCATGGTGGATACTTGACACGTGATTAAATTATATTATTAAGGAAAACACATTCTTATTGTGAAGTTGTAATTATTCAGAACATAGGTCTGTGATATTTTAAATACTAAATTAATTTATTAATTATAAATATATACATATAAAATCAATTTTGTCGAAAAATATTGTTTTAGCGTCACCGGGATTCGAACCTGGATCTTCATTTCCAATCCGGGGAAGTGCACTACCTTTGTGCTATAACGCCAGTATTTTTCTTGACAAATTTTCGAAACTATATGTTACATTTTTCAAATTAATACACCTGTCGTTCCATTATTTGAAAGCCATCTATATTATTTTTACAGAATCTCAAATACCTTTGAGTAAACCGATTTGCAGGCGCCAGAATTATCAATTCATTTTTATTAAATTTTGGACACGTTGATACAACATATATTATTAAGGAAAACACATTCTTATTGTGAAGTTGTAATTATTCAGAACATAGGTCTGTGATATTTTAAATACTAAATTAATGTATTAATTATAAATATATACATATAAAATCAATTTTGTCGAAAAATATTGTTTTAGCGTCACCGAAATTGAAAATGAAGATCCAGGTTCGAATCCCGGTGACGCTAAAACAATATTTTTCGACAAAATTGATTTTATATGTATATATTTATAATTAATACATTAATTTAGTATTTAAATTATATTACATTATGTCACAGCACATTTTGTCCAAATTGCTTTAAAGACATTTAATAAAAGGCGAAAAATTTGTTCATTACAATAAAATTTCATTCAACAGATGCTTTTTCTTCAATTGTTTTTATTTCCTGCTTACTGCCCATGAGCATTTATATATTATTTTATTACCAGGCAAACTGCACAATTTCGACAAAATGGTTCAACAAATAATGTGATATATTCTCAGATTGTGAATCTTAACAATCTCAAATATAATCTAAGCTAGTATTGCCAAAAATCATTAAGCCAGGCTTACATAACTTGACCTCACCCACTGTTAGAGTTAGGTTAAACGAGACGCCTATATATATATATATCAAAAATATTTTTCTTCTTTTCTGACACGAAATGTTTTTATAACCGTATAATTTTTAATAAGTAAGTACACTTTATCAAGAGTCATCAATCATGTAAAGCTTTTTATAACATTCTTCGAAGAGATTTCTTCGAATAGTCTCAATGAGTTCTTTTCACTTGAATAAATGATACCCAGGAATGGAGACTTTTGATTATGTGTTATATGGTGTATCATTCCAAATATTACATCATTAAGGTCTTTACATTTAAAAAGTAATTTTTATCAGAGAAGATTGTAATGAAAAATTAATTCGTCATATGAAAAATTAACGCATCACTCCCATCACATTATCTAACGATAGAAAGTAATATTCCTTTAATGATGCAGTATATTGAATCCATTAAGTCCGTGACCATATCTGCGAAGTTCATATAGCAGCAACAAACTTCATCACATAGACATACCATTACGGGTTAGAGACTCATTATAAATAAAATCTCTAACTATTCAGAACATACACTATTATAAATAAAAATAATGTGATGTCAAAAAAATATTATATATTGTTTGAGTACCTTTTTTTTAATAATTATTGCGCGTGCAGTCAATACATAGAAATAAGCTGTACGTAACTATATATTTTGAGAAATAAAACAAATTAATTATTTATCTGACAGAATGTTTCATTTTATTTTGCAGAAATTCTATTGTAGTTAAGTACAGCAAAGTCGCATTTAAAAACTAATATAATTTATTTTGTTATTGTTATTTTATTGTGAAGTTGTAATTTTTTCAGAACATAGTTCTGTGATATTTTAATATAAATTTAATAATATTCATTTAGAAATGTATGCAAACAAATAAACTCAATTTATCGAAAAAATATTTTAGCTACCACCGGGATTTGAACCAAGATCTCTGCCTATCCAAGGAAGTGCGATAACCAATTACACTACATCAACCTTGTAAATAGACGACAAATTTTCGAATTTATATGTTACAGCTATTTCAAATTGATACATCTTACATTTCATTTATTTAAAACCTATAATCTTCTTATTGCATATACGTTTGAGAAATATTCGCAAGAAGACTCTAGAGATTTTTCAAATTCATTTTATAGAATTTTTGGATATACTTTAATATCTTCAACTTATATATATTTTAAAGAAAATACATTATTTGTTTAGTTGAAATTTTTTTAGAACATACTTCTGTGATATTTTAATACAAATAAAATGCATCAATTAGAAAAATATACACACAGATAATAAAATATTTCTTCGATAAATTGTGTTTATCTGTATATTTGACGCATTTAATTTGTATTATAATATAAAATAACAATGCGGACCAACATTTCGTCAGTTTATATACTCGTTTATATGTGAAAATGTAACGTACGTAAAATAAATTGTATTATTTTTAAATTTACTAATATATATATATATATATATTAGTAAATTTTACAAAACAGCGTAAAAAATACTTGGAATGTGTGAAGTACATATACTTAATTAGACTCTATTGTATATGGTTAGATAATATAAGAAGTGACATTAACTCTCCATCACAAGATATTCATCTTGGAATACCAATTTTCATATAGTTTCGGTGTCACCTCTACACGACCTGCGTGATTAATTTTATTTTTATTAAATCAATTTAATAAGTCAAAAAAGTAGCTTTCACATTTATCCGAACTCACTTTTAATTTAATATGTACGGATGTTTACATCACGTTTTACGGTACTGATATAATAAATGATGCTCACAAGATTTATTATATAACTGTTTATAAGGAGTCTCACCCTTTTGACCTCTACGGATTAAGGGTCATCGTGGGTCGAACTGAAAAGGCCTCTACTTTTGCAATTGCAAACACAATTCTTAACATTTTTATTCAGCTAATTAATATCTTACACTCGAGGAAAACTTCAGTCAAATCACCGAGTGATGAATATTTTTTTAAAATTGTTTTTTCGTTGATTATTATTCTGTCAATAAACAATCATAATAGCGTAATTCACTTAGTTATTTACAATAATCTTGATATATTATCATTTCTCTGGGTAAATACTAACGAAGTGGCATTACAAACAACAACTATTTTGAATTAAATCAATCCCGCCGCTATTCCAAATATATCTAGAACTAATCTCTATAATCTTTGGATAGTCAAATAAATATTATAATATGCTATAAACGATTTCAGATTTTCTAAAATACTCCACTACCACCGCAGTTATGGAAGAATTATCAAAACAGTATCTATAGTCTATTTTTTACATTATCATAACAATTAAACAATTATCATACATTTTCACATGAAAATCTACGATTATTTCCATTCTACATCATTTTCATTGACTTAAATAAATAAATGAAAATATTCACTTGTCTGAAAATTAAATAATAGTATATTTAAAAATTGACAAAAATCTGTTTCAAATAGGCGAGAATAGCTCACTATAATGCTGGTCTCGTAAAGGATGCCTTCGCCCCCACATATTCATCATCACGTCGCATTAGCCGGACCATCTCCTCTATAAATTACCATTCCCATGATTCAGCACACGTCAGATATAAGATGAAATTAAATTTCATAAAGTCTGAGGTGTCCGCTGCTGACAGCTTAGGAAACTCACAGAAGGGGTACCTACACACCTAGGTGCCTGTGTACATACGTTGCCCATCTATGCAAGATCTATGGCCATAGATTATGACGAGTTATTGCCGGCGGTGCAGCAGTATTTCTTCTCTTAACTGTTCAAATATCGAACACATCTCGTTTAGATAAAACAACTAGCTTCATCATTTAAAAGCTTCGTCTACGTTTAGCCGCTATTTTCTCACTATATTAGACTCTTCAGTGAGTTAATTAATACTATGTTTATGAATGGTTTCGTAAACAGAAAATAATACCTACACACTATTGATAATATACTTATTACAATGTTATATATTAGTATTATTAATTAGTATAAATAACACGATGTTATATATTAGTAGAAATAACACAACAAATCAAATTTATCAATTAGAAAGATATACAAAATATTTGGTTACTACCGGGACACAAACCCGAAACTTTTCCTATCTGAGAAAATGTATTACCGTTTCGACGCGTTATATAGTCTTAATAAATGATATGAATAAATATATTATTCCATTATTAAAACAATCAACTTTACATTGCAATGAGTCCCAAAAATATTGGAATAATATACGCTAGATGAGGCCAAGATTAAATCAACTTAATTTGTTTTAATGTTCACACATAAGAATCTAAATTTCCTCATCTTCCCGTGGATCCCGCGCAGTGGCGATTTAAAAAGTACCACGTATAGCCTACCCTGTATAAAGTGGGCCTTTAAACGAAATCACTTTGGTCTTAATACTTAACTCGGATTTTTTTTATCACCATATTGCACTTACAAATAAATGAATAGGTATATATATAATTGAAAATATGATATGTTTTCAATAAAAGTCGTTAAATTTATATTTTTCATGTATTGTTATTGGTCATCAAGGATTAACACAAAAAATGTAGTTTCAGTTAAAATATTCGCTACGCTATTGTCACGTTTTCCAGTGATACTATCAACATGAAAAGGCCTCTGGTGGCGTTCTAAACTGGTCTGTATTATCTCCAACGGACGACATCTATTATTTACATTTGCACAACACTTACCTGCACATAATAAAATTATTTTTGTATTAAAATTGTCACGGCACACTTTGGCTAAACGATTACCGTTCACACCAATCAAGAAGGCTATCAAGACACTTAATCAAGTATTCGAACACTTAGTACCGGTCACTTAAATATTCACACACCAGTTTAAGCAGCTAACGCCGTTTATCTACGCAATATGTATAGAAATTTATTATTTATTTATATGTGTTTGGTTAAGGTTTCCTCAAGGAAACCTTCCACAAAAAAGGTGATGTAACTTAGAAGAGACGCAGAAACCTAAAACTAAACATATATTTATATACATTTCATATGTACCTATATTTATAGAATATATCAGAGCGTTTTAACATGTCTAAATACTTAAATAAATTTAATTAAAATACTTAAGATTTGATTTGATTTGTTAAGTTTTCAGAATCAGTAATCCCAAGCGAGATAAGTTATACACTTGTCTAATTATGCAATGTATATAATCTGATACTAATTAATATCTGCCGAGTTTAGACGATTCTCATACTTGAAGAACGGGTAGCGTATCGCACATCGTCGGCTATGTCACACGTTTATGACCGTACAATGTATGGGGCAGTTCAACCGCAGTGAGGTCAGGGGTCGCTACGTGCCCTGACAACAGACACCCGATGTCCGACGCGATCTGAGTCGAAACACAGGCACGTAAAATGAATCCACCAAAGCAACAGGCACCACGTATTAATAAAGCGGAAATTATTAAATCAATTTTGAAATAGTTTTTTTTTTACAGATGCTTTTCGGATTAAATGTGTCACGAACTGTGTTTAAAATGTACGTCTATACAAAGAGTCTACGAATGGAGTGTAATATATATATTTTTTTAATTTACGGGTATTTAGAATCTTTGTAGATATTATACAAAAATTATGGATGAAATATTCTACCTATCTGACTTTTAAACTGAAGACAGACTCGTATATCTCTACGACCGTGGGATGATCCCGTATAGACATAATGTTTGAACGCGTTGACAGTAAAAATTATATTAGCTATTTCAGCTGCCACAATCCTATATTGGGTATAATAAAATATGACGAAAATAATTGTTAGTAACATTTATTTTCACAAAATAATGAACATAAAATTTAATTTTGTATAAAGGTTTGATAATTTTCAATTTTCCATGTTTTTCTTAATGTATTAAATGCACGAAAGGCAATCGCAGTAAATCAGTGATGTTAAATGCATTAATATTATTGCAACGAGCTCGTTTGCAATTGTGTCAGTTATATGATATAACACTGTATTAAACTTTATACAGTTATATAATTAAATATATTATATTACAATCTTACTATATTGTATGGTATGTTATTTAACTAAATCATAAAAAACTACAATCAATTATAATTCAATCACAAAAAACTACAATCAATTATAATTCAAAATGCTTTCTTCATTTCTATGATTAATTTTCTGAATTTATTAAATATACTTAGATTTATATTAATATAATTGACTCGGTAACACATACATGTAAATAATGAAGGCTGTTATTGTGAAAGAACAATTTTGTTATGAATATATAATTAAGATTTATATTCAAATATATTACATAAAATAATGAGGTACGTTATTTCACAGTACAATTAAAATACGCACAATTTTTATCTATTAATAATAATTTTTCAAATACGTTTATTTATTAAATTCAAGAACTTTTTTTAAATCTCGTAAGCATTTACCTTTAAATAAGTGGTTATAACTTAAACGTGTGAATGTCGTCACCTTTTTATATTGATTACCCAAATTAAAGTAGAAGAGTTACGTTCATATTCGCAATGGTATTTTTTTACATCGACAAAAATTACATCTAAATGATTATTTTAAATGTCGATGTTCATCGGCATCAAAATACTTTTATTATTAAGAACCTTCTACTTCTTGCACTTTTAACATTGAACCGTTACATATGTGTATGCGTGTACCATATGAGTCACCAGGATCCTTGAGAAAATTCAGTGACTTGTCACACTCAATTATTGATGCTAAAGATTGTATCCTGAATGACTCATCGTGATTGGTTATGACGATAATATTTACTGAAATTATTTATCTAAAATGTTAACTACTTTCGATCAATTTTTATTTCTTCGTATTCCACTCTAAAGTTATATTAATCATTTATTATAATCCAAGTTCAACAATACAAGTTTTTAGTGTTTATCAAAACGGTATCATTATAATAATTATAATTAATTATTCACGTGTGGGATGATACGTCGTCAAACAATTATCATCACACAGTGTAAAGCGATAATTTGATTGATTAAATGAATATACGTTCACTATATTAATTAAAATTCGCCGAGTAATAAGCTAACAATAATTATATATGCTAGAAGACATTGTCAATATTACATTTTAAGTGAAGAGTAATTATTATAAAACATAATGATAATTTTTTTTTAAATATACATTTTTGTAAAGCGCTTTCATACTATGACTCTATTTTACAATAATATTGTGCGTTAAGTAAATATCTTACCAAAATAAATATGGCGCTGAAAAAAATTTAAAAGATTAATCTTTCTCTAAAAAAAAATAAAACTGCCATCGGATATTTTTTCTAAAGAATGATTAGTCTTTTTTTATCATTTAGTTAGTGCCGCTGAATTTGGTATAATAATGTAACAATGTTGATATTTAATATCAACACTTATAAATATTCTTATCAAGCAAGTATGAAATCGATACAGAAGTTACTTCCACTCTGAACTACAGTTTGGTTGATATGGACGGCCACACGGGATGCAGTGGTGAGACGGATATTATGAATTTCGAACAATCACGTTCTTGTTATACTGAATATTATAATTGAAAATCTTCAAATTCCTTCACAACGATTCCGCCTATTCAACTGTCAATTAGGATTAAATAATCGTTTAGTGTCTGTCAAAACAATGAACGTTTGTGATTTATTGTTTATATAATAGGTGTGTATGTGTGTGTATATAAATATGTGTATATTTATTTGTGTACTGACCTAAGTAGTGGCCCGAATATATATTTTTAAAACATGATTTACCTTTCGATATAAATATATGATATCTGTAAAAATGACGTAGTTTAATATTAGTTTCTGCAAATTACGGTAACCACGCATTAAAATCGTAATTTATTGTGTTCTTTCTTTCTTTTTTCTTCTTCTAAATAAATATTCTGAATGAATATCATTAATGCTTTACATAGTTTGAAAACAAATGGTAGAATATACACTATTATGTATATTTTTCTACCTTCCGTAACTAGCATTCTACTATTTCTTGACATATCTCGTATCTATGTGCACTTTTTTCATGTAAGCATGTATATCTAATTAACCTGTACACTGTTACATTGCTTATAAATGAATACATGTTCATGCGCAATATATTAAGATTGATATATACCATTGTAATATTATATATTTTTAAGCTGACAGAAGCATTTAAATATCAGGTCAATTTTATGTCACTAATTATAATAACCTATTTTAGGAAAATCTTAGCTCTGGAATTTGGTAAATATTGTTTATGTTTGTACGTGTGTTCTTACTTTTTCTCCGAGTGCAATATTAACAAAGTTACATATATCATCAGCCACTTACTAACCGAAATATCTACCAGATCAATTGGAACTTTGATTGAAATCAGATAAGCACTACGGGAGTTGTCATATCCACAAAATCTGTTATATCCCACATATATAAATAGATTAACGTCGGTAATTTAACGGAGAGTGTATTCGAGAATTTTCCCAAAATTACAGCATAAAGCTCTCCGTAATATGTGATATTTCTTTCAAAATATACCTAATACATTTTTAATCTTGCTTGACTTTAGTCAATGTTCTTATAACACGTGTTTATGTAGGATCTTAATAAATTTATTGTATATTTTCATAATAGTATTCATTTGCTAGCAACGCCATCTGCATATCAATAAAATAATTTATATAAAACATACTCAAATCTTATACTTTCATTTTCGTACGAGTCAGCTCAACCCGGAAGAACAGACTCGCAAATATCCATGAAAAATATGTTTAATCCGCGGGGGCGCCATTTTATTCAGCAAACCTGAATGCATACAGCGTGTCCGCTAAATAACAGGATCGATAAAAATACATCAGTGATACGACATACGACGTCTCAAACATCATATTTTGGCAATATTCAAAACTCTCGCTCGCCTTGAAACCACAGCGCGGACCCCAACCATTCTGCGCGATAAGTGGAAAAAACATATAGTCTAATTAATTATATCGGTCCCAAAGAAAATGATATAAATCTTTTAAATAATGCAAAAAATACGGACACTATGGGATAGCTTTAATGAACGCCTGCAATATTTTTTTAATTTGTAACACAATAATATTTTATGCGATAACAAGTCAACAAACAATTATGATCGAGATAACAATATTTAGTCGATATTTAAATATTTTTAATTGGTACACTTATCTTTTAAAATATACATAAGCAATATTTTTATTCCATTTCCTTGATCTGTGTATTCGTATTGGGATCCTAGTGGTACCGTAGAATCAAGTCTGATATCCAGTGACATTATTGCAAAATAGAAAAAGGGCCCCCTGTGTAAATTAAATACCTATGTATTGGTCCCATATACAAACGATGACCAATTATTTATTGTGTGTACAGTAGTGTAGTTTTCATTTACCGATTACTTAAATAATATTAATTTTCAGCGGTTATAATTTTTTCACGTTTTCCCAATTTCACATTTTTCTTCAGTGACGATGGTATGGTTACTGACCCGTAGTTATAGCGGGGTACTACTGTGTACATCAATAATATTTGTATGATTTTTCTTAATACACACTAGACATTATTTTATAATTCATTCTCTTTCTGTAGTGGATTTTAAAAATTATTAGTCCAAATAGAAAAATATCGATGCCAAAAGTTGTGTAGGGTGCCAACCTTTTAAACCCCTGCCTAAAAGCACCAATGCACTGCATTGGCGTGGTTATTCCGCTGCCGATATCATTCTAAATTATTAATAAATTATATTAGTACGATGAAATATTTTGATCAAAATATAGCAGTATTATATTTAGTCGATAACAAAACATAAGCGATTCTCTGAATGCACACGACAAGACTTTAAAGTTTTCACCTAATCTCTTCAGAAGAAAGTTGAAAAATTACAGACCTAATAACACTACAAAATATTTCATAACAAACTGGACATCCCGACCCGACAATAGTTTCATGGATTTAAATATAAATAAAATCCTAGCTATTTCTCTCCTCTGCCAATTATTACAATGAAATCTCATCCGTTAACGCTAGAATATTTGACACAAGCTCAGTTTAAAGAAAAAAAATATTATACATGATAAATAGTCATTCGAACGTATAATACTTGCCGATGAACGCTGGAGACTGTCGCGTATCACGTGGTTAGATTTCGTTGACCTCGTAACCCACGCGGTAGTTTTCAATATTTTGTTTACTCTTCTCAATTATCAATTTGTAACAAAACTTTTACTTTTCACGGTGTACTAATTCTTCAACCATAAAAAGCATATTTTTAACATGTAATTCCCTTTACTGTTTAAAAATATATATTATTGTATCACCATAATAATATTACGTTTCTCTATCTATTTCTATGATTTTCTGGATGTTTTGGACTTAATGTTGTTATGGCTGTATAGTGTTTGATTAAACGGCCAGGTTTTATGAATACGACAAAAACGAATGTGTTTTTATATCTATAGTTTAAGATTATTAATTTTTTTCTCTTTTATACTCGTATATTCAATAACAGTACGTAAATATAGATTCAATTTGAGATGAACTGTATATTGTTTTTATTACGAGTAAGAATACCTTAAAATTATACTAGATCTTTGAATCAGGACCATCAATGACCCGTTGATAATCTGTATATTAAAATTAAAATAAAATCTCGATACCACCTTCCAAAATATCTTTCCACTCGATTAGTCAATTAATTGAAAAATTAACCGAACCATATATTCATCCGCGGAGACCCACTTGCATATTTATATTTTGATGAAGTATGTACATTACCTGTTCTACCATAATTGCACCTTGTCATCGCTATAATTACAAGACTGACCGACAACGCCCACATCGATCGGATATATTTAATTTTGGTTTATTAATGCATTATAATTATTATTATTTATACACAACGCAGTTAGTGATAAGTCATTATTGTTATGTTTCAGCAATCACTTTATTTCACTTGATTTAGTGACAAAATTATCCTATATGTAATTTATTAATTTTGAAATCTTTAATAGTTCAATTATCGAACACAAATATAAAGTAACACATAAATTAGCGCCTTTTTAAATGTGATGAAATTATACGGAAAATAAAAACAATCTTCTATATATATAATAGATTATTGAAGAAGTATTTGTTGCATAAATAGTTTGCATTTATTTAATTCTTTAAGGAAAAGCGACAATGTTTTATTACTCAAAATTATTCAATGATTTCACGATTTCTAATATCAACTTTGTATCGCGCATGGTGTGTATCGTTCTAATTTGCATCAGATACGGTTAAATTCGATTAAATTCTACGTAGGATGAAAATAAAATATGGAGAAACACAATATTTTAAAAGATTTCATATCATCAAAATGTATTTATAGAAAGCGAAGTTTATCCGTCACGTATCTTATTTGTGTATTTTCCGTTCACCTTGCATAAATTATTACTGTTCTGTCAATAGAGTCGTATAAGAAAATGCACATATGTATATGTTAAAAAGTGAATCCAAAAAAAAATGTCTATAAAATATTATATTAGTAAACTAATTAAATGCTTAAAATTCAATAAACTTATTGAAAAATTATTTAAGTTCAACAACTGTAACTCAACTTCAACAACTAACATACATATCCATTTTTGGCCTAAGAAATGTTTTGTCGTATAAATGCTGGCGTATAAATTTCTATCGTACAAATGTTGCCATAGAAAATTTCACATGCGTTTAAATTCCAACCAAAAACCCATAAACCACATTGATCGCAACAACAGCATTATAAATATGACTAGTAGAAAAATAATCGGCTTTCGCCGATTGCTTACCTATTATGGCCGCTTCGCGGCCGATAGTGGGCGCTACGCGGCCAGGGCTTTATTATATTACTTTAACAATGGTGCATTGTTATATTGCTAAAACAAATTCCGCATTGAAATATAGATTCTACACGTAGCGGCCACAATAGCTGCCCGCCGCAGGGCCTATAGCCGATTGCTTTTCTGCTAGTGCATTCAGTATCGCCCTCCCTGTAATTGTACAAGCAGCGTTCATAAGTATAAATTTTGAATTATATATAACTAATTAATTATTCTTTGTCATTCTACTTAAACATATTCTTAAAAAATATTTAAAATAAATATTTACTAAACAAACGGACATATTATGAACAAAAATTTGACAGATGATTGACTACGCAGATTACAGATAGCTTGATGATTTTCCAGTCGAAAAAATTCATACGATTTCGCCACTACATTTTTTTTTTAACTCGTAATGAAGACAATGTACACTTTATTTCAAATTTACGTACTGTATTTATGTACAATATTTACGTACTGTTATTGAATATATAAAAGAGAAAATATTTAAGTAATGTTAAATTAGATATTAAATTAGATATTAGAGATATTAAAAACACGTTCGACATATTCGTTACTTTGTTATTTTTTTTTTTACTGGCAATGACACTTGCGTATCCAATATCAATAGCGACGACGTGCAATCGTATTATTAGATGAATTAACATCAATACTGATTAATTTTATGTTTGATCATCTCACCAAAACAAAATAATACGATTCATAACTTGAAAACTTATAAATAGCAAAAGTCAACTATGATAAAACCATGTAAATTTTTATAGTATTCAAATTAAGTTTAATAATTTTAATATCTGCTTACTTTGTAAGACAACATATCGTAGATGAATTTTCAATTGCTTATGAATATTTTAAAACATTTAAAAAATTAAAATTATTGATACGTCGTATCGACGAATTAACCTAGTTATTAATATTATATTTGCATATTGTATAGACGCGATCCATGGATTATTTTATGATGAAAAAAATTATTTCAAGTGATAAAATAATTTAAAGATATTTTCACTGAAAATTTATCTCTAGACAGGTGGGAAGATGTTCAATATTGGTATATATCGTACATTCACATAAAAATAGAATAAATCTTCTTGAGGACATTGTTGATGTGGTGAAATCACGGTGCCTACGGACCTGTCAAACGTTACACTAAACCTGTTCTGTCCTCCAAAAAAACACATAAAATAAGTTTGAATATATTACAAGCAAAAACGTATAAAATATCAAGAACCAGTCGCGTGTCAGGTTTCATTCCCAGGAAGATGTTTGCGATTCTCAAAATACTTCGAACATTCAAAATACCTTTAATATTATTTATTCTACAAGCATTATAAATAGTATTTTTCAGACAATTAGTGATTTTATTATTTACCACTTCTGATTTATAAAGATTTGCCATGATAAAAATAATTATCCTGCAACGTAACTTATTAAATATATATATGAGTCGCTTTGTAATCGAAGTATATTTTTACAAATTTTAGCTCAGAAACTTTACAACACACTTAACACTAACTTAACTTAATCGTTAACTTCCAATAAGTTTACGCAAATATGGATTCAATATGTGATTCAATTATGTAGAGATCAGTCAGAAGCATCGCTGTCCAAAGTTCCAACCTAATCACAATACAATACCTACACTAATAATTCACTTTAGTTTTAAAACACATTATTCGCTACATTTTTTTATTTTCTCTATTTTTTTATATCTCTGTCGAATTTTTACTTTCTAAATTTAATTAAATAACACCACAACAGCACGAAACTGGATACTATAACACAGACGGTAGTCTAGCAAAGTAGCTAGAACAATGCTATATGCATCAGAAGTGGATACCTACTGCATCCCACACAGTAAATTAAAAGGGATAATATATGTATGTTCACATCTGATTTCCAAAAAAATGTATGTCAATAAAGGTTCAAATTAATAAATAAATTATTATTGAAAATACCGGTAATTCTACAGATACACTTTTTTTTGTTTTGTATTGTATATACGAAATTAAAACAATACCTACATTTAAATGTTTTTATTTTAAAAAACAGATTTTTTTTTTTTTAAATAGAAAGATTGGTGAATGGTGGTCATAAGCAATTTAAAAAATATGACCATCTTCCATTCGAAGTATTAATAAAAAATTACAGCAATATATAAAGTTGGAGAAACACTAGAATTTAGAAGATATCTCCAGTCGTTGTCGATGGTCACGCATGGCTATTCACTGGGTTAAGCGCTGTAGACGACCAAATATAGGTACATATATTTATTAAGTAATGGCGTGTATTTATAGCAACACATTTACACACATACGTGCTAAAATCACCTTTTAGTGGGTTAGTATGTCTTTCTATTTTATTTTTGTATATTATATATTTTACGTAATGAGCTTTATATTATACATCCTTATTGTAGTAGCTATACGTGCCTCGAATAAAAATATTTTATGGCGGTTCAAAGAGCTTTTTTTATGAGATATAATTATTTAATAAAATAATGTACGTTGTAGTTACGTATTAGCTACACAATCGTATAATAGTTTAAAATCCCTTCCGGCATCGGTCGTGAGAATCAGATAAATTTCGTTCGTGTGTTTTATACTTTTTTCTAAATCCAAATTTAATGAAGTTAAAAAAAATGTTTTTAAACAGCCACTATTTTGAAACAATATGGTGAATAATACTTGTTAACTGATAATAACTACGAGAATTCATGTCCACAAAATCATTTATATATCATTGCACAAAGTATATATCCTGAACGTGAAAAAAATGCATTGAAATTTTCTGGAAATTGTATCTTTACAATGATATGTATTCTACAGTGATAGGTAGTATTTCTATCAAAATCATTATTATACTCGTATATAAACTTATCTAGCGCAAAGTTTGAGTAGTTTCTTATTTCGATTCATTACGAAATATTGAATATTTCTGTCGGTTTTTACCATTCAATACAAAAACTATATTTCTATATAATATTTTTTTAAATCAACGTTTTTTTTTAAATATAAACCTTACCGCAGTAAAGTTTATAAAATTTTTATTAAATCCTATCGTGTACACAAGCTAATACACATTTATAAATGTGTCTACCAACTACAATTATACAATGATGCAATTAAATTTTCATCTAATTTTCTTATATAGATGTATCATAATCATATGTAGATAGTTTCGTATTTAAACACAATATATAAAAAAAACTTCAACAGAAATAATATTAATGAAATTCGTCTAAACAAATCTAAGCATATGTCTTGTGTATATATGTATGCACGTTAATTACGTATACAATAATTATACTAGATTTTCAACTTAACTTTATAATTATTTCAATAAACTTTCATATTATTAACATTCAATTAACTTTATAATTATTTCAATAAACTTTCATATTATTAACATTCAATTAAATTTTAATTATTTCAATAAACTTTCAAGATCTATGGTATTGCTTACCAATAATAGTACAATTACCTACTGGATATTTCCAATCAGTGCTATTAACGCGGCTTTTAGAAAGATACAAATACAAAAGAATTGCTAATATTTATTAAATAATTATTACAGAAAATACGTTTTTCAGCAAAGTGCATAAATTAATTAAAATATTTGCATCATTCTTTATAATAATCAAATAATAATAATTGTCGTTTATTTGGCGAGCGATCAGACTCGGAGGCTTATGTGAAACGACATAGCGGGAGCATGACTGTTCACTGCGCGGCGGCCGGACCAGATATCCTTGAAATGCATGAGTTTGGTCCCATGTTCTCCGTGTATCGAGCGATTAGCTAAACATTTGCAAACACATCGACAAAATGGACAAGCAATATTAAAATTGTTGGAAATTTTTTGATTTGCAAATTTTTTATTTTTGTGAAACTAGAATCTCTGAGCCTCTCACTCAATCTAAAAATGTTTTAAGAAATGTGTTTTAAAAATAATGGAGACCTTGTTTATTTATTACTGTTGTTGATTAACTAGCGGTGTGACACTCGCCTGATGATTGAGTGGTTGGGGTTCGAGCCTCGTCATGGGAGGCCAGCAAGATTGTCATATTTTTATTTAGATTAGTTAGAAAAATAGTAAAAATATATACAGGTGAATATTATGTTCCAGGGCAATGTTGTTTTTGAATAACTAGAAAATGAAAAATAATTTTTTACTTTTGTTTTTATTTGTCGATTTTTCAATTTATTACAATTATTTTAATTGTTTTTAGCTTATTGGCGTAGACCTTTTCATTCAAGTACTTTCACAGAAAATAGTCGGGAGCCGTCAAATTAGGTGATCGAGAAGGCCAGTCCCCTTTTCGACAGTATGCGGCCGAGAAAAAATTCTCGCAAAATTTTAAGCGTAACTCGGGCTGTACGCGAGATGGCACCGTCCTATTGAAATTGTATTTTTTGCAAGTCCAATCGATCCGATTCGGCTACTAAGAAGTTTTCCAACATGTGACGATAGCGATCACCATTAATGGTTACAGTATTACCATTATTAATTAAATAAAATGTTTTAATAACTTCAACACATTGTTGAGGCATTAGATGCTCCATATTAAATTGTTATCAACTACTCTTTATGTCTATCAAATGCGAACTGACAAATATGAGCCAAATCAAAATGGCGGTCAAATAAAATCGGCCTGAAATATGATATTCAACTTGTATGTGTCATGTAGTACTAGCTTTATTTTAAATACAATTATAAGGCGAGATTGAATAAGCTTATTCCGGCGGCAAATCTTTTATTAGCTCTCCACAGTATTCCGAAAAATCGTTTTGAATAAACCCATCGATCGAAGATCTGAACGATTTTAACATTATTTAATTCCATTTCCGTTACTACATGTAACGTATATTACATCTATTAATTTATGAATCAACTATAAACTAATTAAAGTAAATTTTTAAATTCCTTATCTTCGTCTGTCCGTCAATATAAACGAACGTATTTTGATAGGTGCCTGTGTCACATAATATATAATATAAAACAAACAAGTCAATCACGCGAAAGTATCGAATAAAATTTATTAGACTTTCATTAATTTTTTTAATAATTTAAAATTAACGTTTTAAAATTGTTCATTTCTCATCATCATCATTATGACAATTTATTTATATTATATAATAAATAACGATATATTTTTTATCGAACGATGTATTAAAATATTTATATGATTAAAATGACGATATAATTTTAATGCGATAGTAATAAACGATATATTTATTTAATATCAATGGATTTTTTAATTTATAAAATATTTAGTGTACTATATTTTGCTTAAATAATCAAAAAGAATAATAGTATAATTATACGATAATTCGAATAAATTAAACAATAAGTTCATGGCAAAAATATTTTTTTTAAATAAAATATTAATATAAATAGATAAATATAAATTCCTAGAAAAAATTCTACAAACAAATTATAAAATTTCAATTCAGTATGCAGTCGAGTATATCAATTACCTTAAGAGGTAAAGTTTCTAGCATTATGCAATTAATTTAAGCATTTCTGAATACATAGTACAATATTAGATTATTTGTATAGAATCAAATTTTACATCGCGTTGCCCTTAGTGAAATCTGAAAATTTATCTTTACTAGCTAATCGGTGCAGTCGAAAATGTTGATAATTTTATACTTAAAACCAGATCAGACAGTTTGTCCAGTCACAGTGTATAAAAATATATATAAATTTTAAAACTAGTTAACCAAATCCCACGTATTTACATTAATTTAATCTTATTCTCTATGTCCGTAAAGTTGTAGAATTTATGAATATACTTTCTTGAAGACTTCACCAGCGCACACGATTATTAACCCATGCATCTTATTAACATATTAATTAAAACAACATCTTAATTCATAGCTAACTGAGCCTACCTAATGCACTACATGACACATTCAACGCAATTGTACAACCAATACGTTTGCGTCAAATCGTTTAAATATTATAATGCATCGCCACAATGTAGTGGCTTTGATTGGCTGGACGCATCAATGCCAGATATCTGGTAAAAAGATGACACGAAATATTATTACAGAACAGAGAATATAAGTAAGTGCCTTAATCCCGTCATATTTCAACGAGACTTCAAATATTTTACGTTTTAAGCAAGCGACTTTCCCACTTGAGCTTCGGCCATTTTGACATTATTCCAGTACATGGCCGATCTTATACATAAATAATATTTTCTGCTGATAGTTGTGTGGATATCAAATAAATTTACTGTCTATACGTTATTGAAAAAGGAATACCAAATTGCAAAATCGTGGGTGTAAAAAATTCATTCATTCAATTATCTTCAGGTGCAAACAAAAATAGATGTTTTGATGAAAAGGTATATTGCGTCTCCTAAGTTTGTAATTGTCTTTATTATTTTTGAAAAAGCCTCAAATATATTGTTTCCTAGCTGTGGGGAGGTTTTTCTAAAATACGTACGTCTTGTCAATATATGTATTAAAATTAAATCAAAACATTAAATTTAATGTGTGCCGAATCCGTGAAATTAAATTTTGATGAAACAAAGCAATATTTATATTTTAATTGAAATGTCACATTGATTTTTTAACTATTTTCAAAACGAAGTTAAACACTTTAGCTATTAAAAACTAAAGTGTCCTTTTGGACTACAGGGTGAGAATTAGAACTCGAACATCCATAGACGGGTGCCTTAACCAAATATGTTATAATCTATTCAGATAGATATTAAATGTTAATGTTATCAATACTGTGTATTATTTTTAAGTATATTTTTGTATGACTCATTCATCTATGCTTGAATTTTATATGACTCATTCATCTATGCTTGAATTTTGTATGACTCATTCATCTATGCTTGAGTAATTATGATTTGTTTTTGTTTCTTTTCAATGTCATTAGATTCCATAGTCACTCTCGTATCAGATTCATCCGAACGGCAGACTATTTGTTTAATGACAGCCGGGATACAGCCTCCAGATGGTGAATTGCTCCACAGAACAAAAACCAGCAGACTCATCCAACATCAGTGGTGTTGACCATCCATAACCTGAATAGCTTCATTACCAATCCCTTGAATGTTATTAAACCGAATCACGTTTTGTGAGTTATATATTTTTCTCGGATACTTGTCATTGTTTCTTAAACATGAATGGTATAAATATTTATTTTAAATTCAATAACAAGTTTTTTTTATGAATACTGAATAGGTATAATTATTATAATTAAAATCTCAACCATAATTTTCAATCACATTTCCATTTTACAACTCTCGTATTTGCCGAAGTCAATGTTTATACTGCATGAATAACTGTACGGTATTCTTTAAAAAAAAAAATGTGATGCCGAACACACGCATTTTCTCATTTTTTTCCTCACAAAATGTCTATTTTTATGACTGATTGACTTTTAACTCAAATTATCAAAATATTCGAAGAAAATAATTTTGCTTATTTTATTTTTTGCGCGGTAACAAATTATCCGATGGTTTTACGATAACGAAAAAGAATTTACTAGATCTAAAAATACTGTACTGGATACAAGTGTCTAGAACAAACTTATTTAAGGGTAGGAACAGAGCCAGCGGTGGATGTGGAGAGATGAACTGCTATCCATTTTAGTTACCATAAAAAGATTAATTCGTTTGAAAATTTTGTGTAAGTGCCGACAAGAAATTTAACTTCAATATTTATCTTGTAATTAAACACTAAATATTTTATTAAGGAGAACGCATTCTTATTGTGAAGTTGTAATTATTCAGAACACAGGTCTGGGATATTTTTTTAAAATACAAATTAAATGTACTAATTAATACATATAAAATCAATTTTGTTTATGCTACTGGCATTCGAACCTAGATCTCTTTCTATCCGGAGAAAATGCATTAACCGATTATGCTACAGCACATTGATAACAAATTTTCGAACTTGTACATTACACATTTCAAATTGATAATTTATTGTTCCATTATTTGAAAGCCATCATCTTTATTTTTACGCAGTCTCAAATACCTTGGCACGAGCAGGTAAACAGGTACTGGAAGATGTATGAATGTAGATGAACGAGTGTTGTGTATCAGAACAAAAGAGGGTGGCGTTTTATTCTATCTACCCGCACGAGTAATGACGTGATAGTAAATTAGTCATCACCAGAGGTTTTAACACAATTTTTAACCATTCTTAATAACCTTCATAAATTATACCACGCTATAATTCTTAGATACTCTAAATATTTTGTCAATATAACACTTGAAATGTAAATTTAATTAACAGCTACGCAGAGGCATATTACCATACAATGGCAATGGCATCCCGGTAGAACTTCTTAAGGGTTATAATAGTCAATTCCACAAAATTATTTCAGATAATAGTATGAGAGGAAACAATTTGAAACTGGTTTCGTTCCGTTCATTTTCATTTTGGAGCGAGCGAGACGCGACTATTTCGTCGTTTCGTTAATATCTCCCGTGAGTCAATTCTCGAAATAGTTGTTAATTTACAATATGCTCCAGAGTTGCTGAACCGAACGAACGAATATGCTAATATTCCTTCCTTATTTACACAAGTACAATTTGATGTTATCAAAGCAATTTAATAACACAACACTTTTGAAAAATGACAATACGCGTGGCGTTCTGGGTTCCTTGCATGGAATTGATAATCTTAACGCGCCCATTTTAAAATATTCAAATTGGGCATTGTTTTATTTTGTATTTTGAAATTTTTGAGAATTTTTAATGTTTCGCCGCCAGTGTTCCTTTGCATCATTCTTTTAATGATGCTAACTTTTGTTCAATGCCTCGTTTCATTTTATTTGTGCGAAAATTACAAAATCCACTTCACTTGAATTTCTCGTCATTTTAATATGCGTTTTATAAGTTTTTTTTTATTTCATTCTCTCTGGGATTCTTACAGCGTTTATCCCTAATATCTAATAAAATAAAATTATCTTATATATAGCCAGGTGCAAGAATTTGCTAAATTATCTTGAAATATACATTCATATGTACTCAGTACAATTATTTAAATAACAGAAAAACTATTAAAAAAATGTATTTAAGTGTGAGACGTCATTGAAAGTGCAGTAAACAAATGAAATAAAACAGATACAAAATAGTTGACTAGGTTGTTAAAATACTTTAGACGGATTTTAGGTATATGTTGTAGCGTTAAAAAATTTTCATTGTTTTATAATTCAACATTTGGAATTAATAATACCTCTCCTAATTTGTATTGGTTTGAAAAATGTGTAAGTTATGCGTATGAAGACCTATGTAGGAGAAGTTTGCAACAATATCGGAACTGTCAATTTCGCCGCGTATTGTGTGTGGAAATACCGTATCTACTGCAGTGCGTCGTTGTTCCAATGTTTGTATTACGCGGTACTTCGCAGATATATAGATATGTTAATATTAATAAAGTTATCAAGTTACCCTTTTTATCTCAAATTATCTCAATCACATCTTTGAAGAGTAATTCTGGGTGCCTACTGTATAAAAAACTAGGCAATAGCCTCCCCTCCTGCCCCTCCCCCTCCCCCTACCGCGCCCTTGTGCCTTAGAATAATCTATTAAAATATAACGAATTTTTAAATCTAGGTTATTGTAGGATATTGTGAATAATAAAATTTGTGAAAATAGATGAATCAAGTAAAAATACAATTTATGTACACCCAGTTTCATAACCTTATGATTCATCCATCATCAACACCACATTCCGTAATTTGACGTAATTCTCCCAAAACCTGTCATCGTGGGTACCCTGTCACCCGGATCTTCACCTGGTCTGAATTTCTTGACAATGTCACTTCAGTAAAAACGGCAATTTCTAATTTGTTGGATTTTCCATATTTTGAACTTTCGCGATTGATAGCAATGACAAAAGATATACTCGCATTTTTCAAGTGTCAAGAGGATTAAGAAATTTAAAATAATGTTTAAAAACATTATTTTAAATTGAATTCATATTTTAAAGGAAATTAACACTTCATTCCGATATAATATATCAGTTTCCATTCAAATTTGCTTACAAGAAAAACATTGGATACATACAAGGCAGGACTTTTATTTATATTCAATTACTGAAATATACACCTTAATTGATTTTAATATATTAATTAATTAATAAGTAACATCTGAAATATCACAAAAGCAATATTTTACATAAATCGTTGCAGGTAATAAGGATTCAATAATATTATTATTATTTAGTTATAATACATTATTAGTATTAGGAATATTAAAAAAAACTAGTTTCATTCAGCTTTCTCTATTTGTTTTTCACAATAAACAAAATAATATTCGTTACACACATCTAAATTAATTAATGCATTCGTAGAATGCGAGAATTACTAAGTGTTATTAAATTATCCACGCTTGTGAAAAATTTTCACGGTCGTATATTTGCATGCTTGTCGAGTGCAAAATCGAATAATTATACAGAACTCTATTTCTTTCTGAGCGCGACTAGGTATTGGTTAAAAAATACATAGACAGTTCTAATACTTTGCAAATTTACCCGCGCCCAAGGTGAAGTGGTATTTTGAACGATAACCGTTATTTACATGTAAGAAAATATGGACACAACCAGTTTTTTTTCTCTCGTTAACATGCACATGCGCGTTATCAACTCAAACACAAGGAGGTTTTTTTATTTTTTTTATATCAATCGAATGAAAATTAATTAACCCGAAGACCTCCACGATTGTGCGAGATCCATTCATATGAAAGCGATTATTCAAGCGATCTATAATCGTTTTGATAGCATCGAATAAACAATGTCTATTTAAGTATAAAATTGGTCATATTTTTTATTCTTTTGTATTGCTGTATAAATTTACACAGTGGCGTAACTATATCAATGCAGCTAATTCGATACATTGGGGCGCACGTTAGATAGAAACCCAGAAATTCCACGCCGTACATTACTTTCTGTATCAATACTTTTCTCAGTACTAATATGAAATGATATTTTTTTTAAAACACAGCAAGAAATGGAAGTAAAGGCAAAAAAAACATTTTTCACGTGTGTTACAAAAATGCGTAAAAAATTATAGTGTCTGATTAGGGACCAGACCTGTACCAGAGTGCACAAAAACAATTTAGTTTTTTTTTCATTCAAATGTGAATCTTATCGAAGACAAGAGACCAATTTTTTTTTAATTGTATTGTACTAAACATTCTAATATAAACCATACATTTATTCAATATATAATCAGAGGGCCCTTTTTTCCATTTTGCATTGTGGACCAATTTCTTTAGTTACGCCACTGGATTTATATTATATATGTATGTATGTATATAGTTCACGTATATTACTTTAACCTATTGATTATTTTAGAAAGTGCAAAGGTTACGTGTACACTTCACAGCTACGGTTAAATGAACAGTTTTTAAGAGGTAATAGACAAAAAATTATTATCCGTATTAACTAACTAACTTTCCATCATGCTGTTTCTCCGCAGGGATAGGCAATGAGGATAGGGTGCTACACTCTTCTGTCCTGACACAATTCTCGCCGAATCCACATTCACACATCTTCTCACACAAACTCGTCGATTATTCAGGATCATCTTCCAATATTTGGTTTACCTGGTCACGCCTTAATGTGTTTAATTTGGTTATAATTTGAATAACTTCATTTTGTCTATCTTCTACCTTAATTCCGTTACGAGTTGTAATTTCAATTAATTTAAATCGATTTACTAATATAATTATTATACTGTTCCATATACGTTCATGTAAGTACATAATATTTTTCTAGAAGCCTGTTTGTGTGACTATTTTTAAACGGCATTACGCACGCGTACCAACGTACTTTTGGTCCCTAACGTAGGATAAAAATAATTACGTAAATATCTACTAAAAAATCGTGGTCTTAAATGTACAGAAAGAAAAGATAAGTATTCACTTTAACGCGGCATCTCCCGCTGTGAGATTTAAAAAATCTTTGTCATTTTTATGGCAGCAAGCTGCGACTGCCATCCGAGATGAGCAAGAATCCGCTGAAGAAAGAACGCATGTTTGCCTTGTCCAGTCATACGGAGGCTGGGTTTTTCAGCCTCAGTTAAATCTATGTTAAAAATTCACAAAAATGGCTTTCCTTCAAGCTCGGTAATACTATTTTTTTAATTAATTGATTAATTCTGTGTTTTTTATTTCAATTGAGTACTTTCTATCAAATAAACATATAACGTTAAACCTCACTCTTACAAGTTTTATCTAACATCACATAGATTTAAAAATAAACTGTAGGACAGACGTGGAATAAAAAATAATTACTTTTTAAAAACGAATATATATTTTTTATAAATAAAGACGCATACACGTCATCAATATTTTTACTATTTTTTTCAAATTACGCCAATCGCTCAATTTATAACTTCCTCGTACGACACATTACATTATTAGTTAATCGAGATGGTATTTATTAAAATACAAGACGGTTAATTTGTGTCGTTCATAGTTTCAGAGTTTTTTTTTATGTGGGTGTTTATTATATAATAGTAAATGTTATATTTATTGCTGCACATCCCTCATTTTATTTACAAAAATGAAAATAATGCAACATCTGCTATGATTAGAAAACAGAACTACATAAATTATTAGGTATAAACGCAAGGGAATTGGAAATTGGAGATGTGAGATGGATAGAGGGAATTAGAATCAGAAAATAAAAGGCACACAAGACCAACCAGAAACAAGTAAGAACACAACCTTCCTGCAAGTGTTGCTGCTCTTGCCTGGATTTCTCTCGCCCGTTAATTGACCACAGGTCTTCTCGCCGGGACTTTGCTGATACGCGCGAAGTCAAGGGTCAACGCACACAATAGCAGTGACAAAAGTCATAGTCAAACCATAGAAAAGATCGTCTTCTAAGGTACGAGCATGAGAATATATATAGGTACGTTGACAGGATCCTTGATATCTACAAGTGTACGTTCAGGTACGCGCGCGGCAACTGCGATCAATAATCAACGATATTATAATGCGCTATTAATAATAATATTGGATAATTTGTTTAGCACCATTTTCATAAAAACGTTCACCTCAAGGGCGCTTTACACATAAAGTGTTTCCAGTTATCTTTGTTTTTAAAATTAAAAATTGTTATTTTCACTTATGGAAATGATTTTTTGAAAAGGTGCATTTTCAGTTTCATCTTAAATTAAGTCTCTCTGATGCACTGTTTCTTATGACATAATTTTCTTATGTTATAACGAGTTCCACGATTTTGGTCCTGCCACCGCAAATGCCCAATCACTATATTTAGACATCTGATAACGGTTAGTCGGTTCTACAATTCTTTCTGCGTCTGTAGTAGAGGTTGAGAGTTTGACGTTTACTATTCTATTCAAATATTTTTTTTTTTTTAATTTAAATAGAGATGCGTACACGGAATACATGTCACATCAATATTCTTACTATTTTCAAACTAAGCTAAATGCTTGTGCTATGAAAATAGGACTAACTTGCTGGTGTCCTGGAACGAGGCGCGAACCCCCGACCACTAGATCACTAGGCCAACGTCTTGACCACTACACCAACAAGCTACTCATTGTCTAGGATACAAAGATATTGAAGATACAGAGGCGCTATGTTATGTGTCGTCTTGTAAATCAACTAGCACAATTTGAATTCAACTCTTTCAGGGAATCGGAGCAATGTAACTGATGTAAACGAGAAATTATATGAGAGAATTTGGAAACTCCATATATTATCCGTGCTGCCGCATTTAGAATGTATTGTAATCTATCCAGCTGAAATTGGCAGGCCAACATAAAACCTGTTACAATAGTTCACACGTGACACCACAAATCCATTTATAAGTAGACGGACTACCTCAAAAGAAATATGTCTCCGAATACTTTTAATCTGTCTCAGTTGATTTCGGGGCGATCTGAATGTTTATTAATTAATAAATTATGTTTTCCTTATGTAATAGCAATCAAAGTAGGATAAACTATTTGATGCATCGTTGGGTGAAGCATTCGCGTTTTGTACGTCATTGAAAAACTTGCCAAAAACCCGTTTTGGCGGCAAGTCTTCCCGCGCTTTTCGTCCGTGGTTTAATTTTCTGTGTTGACATCACGGCCAGCGAACGGCGGGCCTGGCCGGCGAGCGACAAGTGCAGCATTACTATTTTTGGTTGGATGGTAGAAAGTTTTGTAGGCCAGCATTGAAAAAAATCAGCGACGTATAAATATTTATGAGTCGTGTCTTTTGAGAAGGCAATTTTGCTTCGATGCGTTGAATTTTTGACATTGCGCATTTTAAATATTTATTTATTTATTGAAGCACTCGTATTACTGGCGATGGTAGCCTGAGATAGTCCGTCTCATAAATGCATTTGAGGTGTCACTCGTGGACCGCTGTAATAGTATTTATGTCGGAATGCCGATGTTTACCTGGCCTAAATGCGGCGTGATAAATATCACTGTAATAGTATTTATGGTGTCCTGCCGATGTTTTCTTAGCCTAAATGCGGTAGCGCGGATAATTAAATTAAATATATTTCAATATGTAACATTAAAATTTTCGCACGTAATATCCCTTTTGCGTGATCTAAAAAGAGATTTCCAGAAAGGTAGAATTTAAACAGTATTGGTTAATGTACAAGGTGACACATAATATAACGCCTCTGTGCAAGAAGTTCAACAAGAACAACTTGAAATGTAAGCGTCAAACTTTCAAGTCGGCCTCTACTTCAGCCGCAATAATTATAGATCACCCAGAATACTACGTTTAGCGATCGAAGATTTATTTTGGCAGGCCCGAAAGGTCCGTAACAATTTTTCAACGTTTTACGATAACGTATTAATTAAATATAATGTCATTTTTCCTCCTTATTTTTAATCAATGTTAATTAATAATAACATTTTATATATGCTTATAATATTGTTTAACAGCATTGTATAACAACAGCTCACTGTTTAGCGCAGCTGTTCTGAACAATGTACTAGAACTGCAACGCGTTTCTCTTAAATCATCCCCTCCAATGTGATTTCATATTTTTCGCCTCTCATAACATTCCTAAAGCACAAAAGATTTCTCTTCTTGATAGAGATCAGTACGCACTACGCTTCGCACTTGAAATTTTCAATATTCTCAATATTTGTAAAGTTATTCGTTAACTTGCTGCACTTACTTAACCTTAACTGCACATACATAATATTAAAACATTCAAAATAATTTGTTATGACGTACCTGTAAAAAAGTAATTAAAGAAAAAAATATTCTATTGAAAAATGTTACCCCGTAATGATGTAATGACGCGTACCGTATAAATGAAAATTTGTAGCAAGCTCAAATACTTATTTAATACTAAAGTAAGCACCTACCCACACGGGTATTAGATATATATTGTTAACTGTCTATTCTGAAATTATCCGAACAGAATCCGATCTTATCAACAATCTGCATCAGAAACGGTAGCATAAAGTTTATTATAAATAGCCCTTTGAAGTAGTCCATAGATGCACAAACAATGGGCCGTGAACGGATCATTTTTACAAAATATATTTTTATCATATTTTCTAATTCGGCTCCACGCAGTCTCCGATGCCTCACCTGTGACCTTTATTTTCTATCACTTGTGTCATCCATTCAAATCTGTCATTAATCGCTTTCTATTTTGTCGTCCCGTTAAATTTATTCAAAAATTTCCCATAAAAATATCTTTCGCCTGATAATTTTGCTTCAAACAAAAGGACACCTGAAGATCTAATATCTAGTTTTTCATAATTTGTGATCGACATCTTTAGTTCCCACACCATTTTAAGTGAATCCATCAAAAACTATATTTTTTTATACGACCACATACTAATTGTCGTTTTTAGAATATAAACAAGACTTCGCGGTTTGTATTTATTTAAACATGTGGATTCAGCGCAGATAACCAATTTGCTGTTCATGTTCTGGATGATGCTCGTTAGTACAGATTGTACCCGAGTGATACTGTGTATACCTTGTATTCTAGCTATATTCATTCCTTTGATTAGTTAGTCTTGATACAACCTACACGACCCTTCCGTCGTAATACTACGGAACACCTCCAACATTCTCAACAATCACAATATAAAAAGCTTCATAAAGAGTAAATATAATCACTTTTATCTTTTCGTAAAAGATACTTTAGAAAAAATATTTAAGCATTAAAACAAATTCTAAATTTTAAATACATGTTTAAAAATTATATTTCCTAACACAAATTTAAATTAATCAAGCAAGGAGATATACAATAAAAATTATCATTGAATCTGTATTAAAAATACCACCGAAGTATGTATGTTTCGAAAACTCCAAATTCACAACAAAAATGTGTTCTTAAAAATATATATATATTCTATCGAAAATATATATTGTAGTCAACACCTGGATTCAAACTTTCTATTGCCGATAGACTGTTTTACCAATTAGTAACCCTAAAGATTGTGTTTATAAATACAACACATCTTACTTTTTTAATTAGACATATATTTATCCCGGTCGTAACTATATTTTTCGATATCTATCTAATTTGTTTTAATTATCGAGAAATTATGTTCGGAAAATAAATTATGATTTCATCTAATAATTAAATAAAAAAATATTCCGAAAGAAAATAAAGCTATTTTAATGAATTCAAACATCTTCATCGTAACTTGTAGAAGACCAGCATTTTAATTACAGTGCCATATTCCACATTGATCGATATCGCAGCCGCGGTCGCAGGCGGTGCGCAGGCGTGGGCGCGCAGCGTCGCCATCTAATTTGCTATTCATGCCCATTTGGCAATCCGATTTCTACTATCGCCCTGCTCTCTCATCATCTCCCGTCTCGAGATGTTTCTCTCGGCCACACCTCTGGGCCGGGAGGCTGCAGAGCCCAGCGCGCCCAATAGCGACCCACTTGTTCGGTGAAAACAATGAAGCGAAAGTACCAAGAGACGGATTTCTGCACGATTTCAGATCTCAAGGAACTCCATGTTCTGTCAAACACGCCTTTCGGAAACACTATACTCTATTAGTTCATATTTTTGTACCTCTCATAATATATATATATATATTTGGGTGTGACTTCGTGCCGTTCATTTCTATAGAGAAACAAAACTGTTGATAATTGCGGTGTAATATATCATAGAAAATCAATTGACGTTTTTATATGATCTATGGTTATTGTTGAAATCGTATACGATGGAATTTTTTAAAGAAAGTAATAGAAAAAAAAAACAAATAACTTTGATATTAAATATTATTTGATATTTTAAAACGTGATCACTGTTATTTTCTCATTCACGACGGCAGTTTTGAAATAATTGGTAACATTTTCAATCAATACCCAATTAAATAATCCCTTCATAAAGATATTAATTATTGTATAGATATAAATATACATCGAGTGCACCTAACAAAATCTAAGTCAAAACGATTTATTTAATTCAATAAATAAGTATACATATGTACTATTATCACATTTTAATATAATATGTGTGTATAAGGGCTTACATTTTTACAGTTATTAGAAGGTAATCAGGTAGATACGCCTGGATACGTCAGTTATATTGGCCTTGTCAATCTAAATATGCAATTTTAGCAAGACACTGCAATTTGATTGAAATACCTAATCATTGTCTCCGTGCAGTGCTGCATTAAATAATCAAAAATATCAAGTCGTGTTATGTTTTCAATTGCAGCATACCTCGGAACAAAAAAATGTTTATTATTAGAATCCGTGTGACCCAATAAAAATAAATAATCTCCGCAGTACCGATCGAAAATATTCATTGTCTTGTCATATAATAGATGTTAGGCGAAAACAGGACCGAATTGTCATATTTACAGCTAATTTCTAAAAATATTTGTATCATATACGAGTAGATATATTACATTATAATCGAATGCCGTTCGATTATTTATTATTAAAATACAATTTTTTTTCGGCACCTTTTAACAGTGGTCATTTATAATAGTATATTCAAAAATATTTAAATACGCTTTTACTTTGGCGATAGAATGCCATCGGTGGGTATCTCATTTAGTAAACTTATACATGCTTTGCTCAAAAACGAATAAAACTAATGAATAATGAGTCTTTGAATTTTTCACAACAAAGTTTGGAAATCTTGATCTCCTCTAAAAATGAGTAAATATAATATTAATGCTTTTTAATGTAAATACAAACTATGAACTTTCGTAAATGTTTATGGATTATCCCAGACACATATAAAACTAACTTGCCATCAAGCATATAAAGAGGATAGACCTTAGTTGACCATACTCTGCTATCCTGGCTTACCTCGTTTTCTTACATCTTCTCATGAACGTTCGTGGATGGTTTCTTACATGGCCGTCCTTTAATATATGTATAGTCTTCCTGATTCTGATCTTTCGCATACTTCATCCATTCCTGTCGTCTCCAATACAAATATTTTCTTTATCACATATCTACCCTTATCTTAGCAGCTCTTTATTAATTCTGTCGACTATATTACAAACTGATCCACAATCGCTATCTACTAGTTCATTCTTCGCTTGAACACATATTGATTATTCACATACTCGTCTGAATGGCCGACATTTTTACTTTATACTACCTACACTGCTCATACTGAACTCGTAAAGGATCGGTCATGCCGGCCTAATTAGGCTCCTGCATATCCCATTTATATATTTTTAATATAATACGTATACACACATTCGAAATGAAAGTAAGTGCATATATTTTTAATTCATCCAATTTCGCTACGGCTCCGACTCTGGGCCGTGCGCATAAAGTACGACAGCGCAGTCGCCTGAGAAATAAGCGGGTATGCACGTATTTAGGAATATTGCATTCACCGACATAATAACTCCTCGAAACGGTTCAACTTTGTCCCTGACTCCTCGGAAGGTGGGCCCACAGTGCACAGCATCGCGCTCCGTGACGCAACACGACCGGCACCCATCGGCAGCGAAATAATACGGTAATCTAACGCATTGTTTCAATTTAGACTGTATTTCAATTTTAATCTATTTTATTCCGATCGATTGCGAAAAACGATGTTTGACAACGAGGCGGATAACGAATGGAGCAACGAAACATTGTATTGTGGTATAATAGCAACAGATACTAAAGTAGCGATTACTTTTTGAATTCCATCATATTAGACGTTATTCTATTACTAATAGCGCATAACGATAACTATATACAAATTATAATATAAACTATATACTTTTATCTAATTAATATCAAGTAATATTGCTCATCTCTGTGTAAAATCACGTATAAAGAGTTGAGTTTAAGAATATTTAAAATGATGGAATTGAATTTGCTGACCACTTGTAATAATTAATAATATTTCAGAAGATTCCAATTTAAATTGTATAGGTATATTAATAATATACACTTCACATAATATTATGCATGATTTATTGACTCTCTTTTTATAAGTTATTTTTTCCATAATAACCCTTCTTTCACTCTTCTTTTTAGCTCCACACAAACTCTTTAAGTAGATCTTATTTATTCTTTACATTTTCTTCCCTTATCTATATCATCAAGGTTTACCATTTTTCCGTATTATTTCATATTTTTCATTTCTTTTCTAATTGTTCTAATTATCTCTCCACGTATTCTTTTCAACCCATTTTCAAATATCCGTGTTTCTACGATGTAGATATTAGAAGCTTGAGGAAGCGAATCATTTCTGCCTCTCTATGGTGTGCACATAAGAGTTTTAGGAAAAGTTTATTGTATTTGAGTTACTCGGAGCCATAATTTTCTTAAAATGGACGGCATTTGCTTATTGATGGTCCCATCAATAAATTTATGACTGTGATTTATACTGGAATCAGTTTGAACTCTCTTTGACAGCAGTCATGTTTCTCGACTGCGATTACCTTATAAGTGTTTATTATCGAAACGGCAATCCAGAAATGCTCATTTATTACACGCACCATAACTCTTCCTTATTAGACGAATTTACGACAGCATAAGCCATCAGCTAATATCTGATCATACGAACCCCAAGGCGAGATCAATTAGAAGCATTACCGTAAATTTTACGAGCTTATAAAGATATACTAATTTGTACAAGTTTAAAATTCGACCTGTGGTGCAAAAGGAAAGAATGAACTCGGTCGAGCGTGATAAATCACAATCTAATAAGCAGCTGGATACATTGTGGGAACGCGGCCGGTACCGCGGATAACAAACGACCTAATAGGTCACTTAGAATGGGCGGTGCAATTCAGCGGCGCCTCTTTGCATTGCCGGTTTAAAAGGGATCTATCTCATATTGTAGAACACAAATATTATCCATCTTCTACATCTGCTTTATGGTCATTTCTGAGCGTAATAGAGTCAACACTTAGACAGAGAGCACCGAATAAATCTTGATAAAAGTAGCAAGTCAAGTGCGTGAAATGTAGTTTTTTTTGTATTATTTTTAATTTCATCTATCTCTCAAGAGAGATACTTCGCAAACCAATGAAATTCATTAGAATCTTATTATTAAGGAGAACACATCCTTATTGTGAAATTGTAATTATTCAGAACGTAGCTCTGAGATATTTTAAATATTAATTAAATGTACTAATTATAACGATATATATATAAATAAATAAAATTAATTATATCGAAAAATAAAAACAATGTAGATGGCTTTCAAATAATAGAAAGATAGGTGGATTCATTTGAATAAGTATAACATGTGGATTCGAAAATTAGTCGTTAAAAATACTGTCGCTGTAGTATAGTCGGTAATGCACCTTCCCCGGATTGGAAAAGAAATCCAAGTTTGAATCCCGGTAGCGCAACAACAATATTTTTCGGTAAAATATATTTTATATGTATACCTGTATAATTAACACATTTAATCAGTGTTTAGAATCTTATTAATGATTTGTATTAATCAATATTCATGAACAGTTACTTGAATAAACAATAAATGTATTAAACTAACTAATTATAAGTAAGGGGAAAACACGTATACTGTGAGTAGTAAGAGGTATCTTTAAATCTTCAGTAACATCATTTATGACGATTTTTTACGTCATATTTTATAAAAGTAACCTTTAGATTATTAGATACTTTTAACTCCAACAATCAAATATATGTCAGATACAATTCGATTATCAGATTAGAAAATACCATTTTGTTAAGTTTTCTGCCAAATTTTTCCAGCATTGCTTTTTCTTCGAAATTTTACGAGTAACTTACTCATCGCGACCCTTCAATGCATATTTTTTTAATATTTAGATTCCTGTGTTAATGAACCTAGTGAAAGATCTTGTGACAATAACTTCGGTATAAATATTGGACAGGAAGGTACTATAAGGATGTATTCAAACAGTAATAAAAATATGATAATTATTAATTAAATAAAGAATACCTTGTAGTTCTATTATTTTTAATGATATTAATATTTATTCACTTTACAAAGTATTTTATTCGTTTAATATTAAGTCATTTTAATATCAATTGCACCTGCCTACTTACTAATTTGAAAATACGAGTTTTTTTTATTGCTAAATTACTAATTTGACCATCAAATATTATATTATCAGGTAAGTCTATACAAATTGTGTAACATTATATTTTATTGCATATCAGGTCACATTGAGAAATTTGACGGTATTATTATTAGCTGAAAAGTTGTTTTGCGTGCTATGCTATAAAAAAATGACGTCAAAATAAAGGGATATAATTTACTAAATATTTAATGATTTTTATATAAGAATGAGAGTAAAATCAATATAACTATGAGAATATCAGGTAAAAATGAATATTTTTATCCTTTGAAGCAGTAATTTAGTGGCATAATTTTGAATAATAATTCAATAAAGAAATAAATTTAAAAAAAACAAATAAAATTAAAAAAAAGGTGTGATCAGTCTTCATCCCTCACATGATATGATATGATATGATGTGTAATCACCTTCCTTAATCCTTAATATAAATAAATAAGAAACATTAATCATGTATTTTCCTTCATTACGTTTTACTAAAACACGTGTACGATTTATACCTACTATTATTTTATAACTTCGAAGCTAACATTATGGAAAATATAAATTGTCAAATGCATTAAAATATTAAGGTGTGAAGTAAACAAATATTATTTAAAGTGTAAATATTTGTTTTTTAGTGTGATAAGTTCATGATAATGTATCGAATATTAGACTACATTTATGTGTGTATCAAAATGAAATACTTTTATACTTTTAAAATTAGCAATATTAACTTGGTGGTTAAGATTCATATTTTTTATTTATTATCTTAGTTTAATAACCACAATTGAGTTTAAAAAACATCTACCGGTTTCGGAAAACACCTTTTCCTTCTTCAGGATATGTCAAAACTAACTAAGAATCTATTTTTAAATTTAAAAAAAAAAAAAAAAAAAAAAAAATTATTTAAAAAGTAAATTTAGTACTTAACTCAAATTGCTGCTCAATACAAGCATCTGGATAAATAGAAAAACAATGCTATATTTTTAGTTAGTTTTGACATATCCTGAAGAAGGAAAAGGTGTTTTCCGAAACCGGTAGATGTTTTTTAAACTCAATTGTGGTTATTAAACTAAGATAATAAATAAAAAATATGAAATACTTTTAAACTACGACATACGATTAAAAATAAATATTGATGTTAGATTTAGTATACGGCTGACAACTTATATGAGGACTCAGAGGGCCGTTCTTGTCATTCCGATAATGGCGATTTACAGCGGTTGTCCACAATTAGTTTCTTTCATTTCTGTATGCATTCTGAAACCTGTTTCTCTCTCTTGTTTTTACGCGTATTTAGAACTAACCGACCAGATATCATTCATAAATGTTAAGTAGATATTAAATTACATATTTTATTCGTGTGCTTACCGCGTTTATGTACAATTTTACATAGTCAGTGCATTACGAAAGAATGGAAATACATAACAATAAATTGTCTCGCTAAAAAACAAAGAAGTTATGTTGAACACAATAATTACAGGTAAATGTTCGTTCGCTGGTATTCGTTTAGGAATCTGATCCCGGATTAAAATATTGCAGAATCATAAATCTTTTACGATGGATTAAAAGCAATCGGATTTATTTTTGTTCGCCTTATAAGCTGCGAGTTGATAGCCTTAACACTAATAATACCACGAAGTATCCGTATGAAAAAATTTAAATAACTGAAGGTATACCTTGTCTATGACACCTAATGATTTCCATATCCAGTCTGCGACAGCAGACCTAACGATTTCTTTGTATAATCAGTAACATCTAATCTAATGATTCCTATATCAAGTCTAATATCTCGTCATAGTCTCGCTTATTTATGAACTATTAATTAGTTATACGTGAAATCAGATAAACAGCAACTTATTTGTACCTGGGTAAATTTGTTTCTAGATTTTCTTCATATATATCATTTTGTTTTAGCACTGTATTGGAATTCGATTAAAATCCTTTGATCTTTTTCAAACTATTTTCAAACCAATAGACTTTGTAATAGCAACAAACAATGACACATTCTGTATAAATTCCGAGAAGTTAACTGTTAGTTCACACCCTTTGATCGATCATTTGCATAATAAGGCGGTTAATTAGTACAAATTAATTGTTAATTAGCTTTCAATACTCGGCATAGAAATGTGAAATTTCTTAAGAATTTTCAGTTCAATTCAATGTACACACATAGGGAGAGCTGTAATAGAATTAATAGTTTAAAAATACAATTGAATATAATATTGCACATTGAATCTTTGAAAGCTTTTGATTAATTGCGTTTTGACACAACAATATTCCATTCTAACCTTGGTTTGTAGGTACTTAATTATAATAAATTGTAACTTAATATTATTATTACGACTTTATGATTACAGTTACAATATTAATAATAAGTATGAGTGATAATTATGGATGATACGCCTGTCATGTGTTCAATTTCAATCGGAAAAAATAAAAGTTATAAATGCTGTACTATTATCTTCATCATAAACATCAGCGATTAAATGATAATTCAATTTAAAAAAGAGTGGAGACATTATAATAAAATTTATTTTTATTTGTTTATTATATTATATAAACCGTTTTATTGTTCTAGAACATAATCATATAAGTCCTTGCGAAATTGTTGATAGCTTTAAAGTAAACGCGGAACGAGAATAATTATTTTAATTTAGATGACGATATCAGGTAAGTAATAATTAACATACCTCTAACAATTTCAAGTGATTTTTAATATTAATTGTTAGTTTTAAAAGCCACGAAGGAAATTCCATTTCTATAAATAAAACAATTACTAATAGGATCTTATACATCGGCTCACATGACATCCTGTAGAATGCGGCCACGTTCAGGCAGTACTTGTACGTTTCTCGGATAAAGGGCTGAGTCAGAGGTCACATTGCAGTTCACCGGGAGACTTAACCGAGAAAAGAGATTGTCTCTTAGTATTGACTACAAGCTATTCAGCGGTCTTCAGACAGTCTAATAACTTTTTAAAAACGATATAAAATAAAAATTATAAAAAATAACCAACAACTCTTCAACAATAAAATGAAAACAGACACATTTTGGAACAATTTGTTCGTCAATTGTAATAAATACGATATAAATCATATACACTAGTTCTCCTAAATAAATCGATCAATACGCGCAATGCGATGTAGCAAATTTAATAAATTAAGCTAATATGCGCGGTACAACGCGGGACAGCTTTATATACCGTGTAGCAATATAAATATTAACCAATATGCACGGCAGCAAATGTAATCAACGGTGTGCTATACCTACGCGATGCAGCAAATTAAATAAACGAGCCGATATTCTGAGCATTGTGAAAAATTATATAAACGAGGCGATACGCGTCAAGCATTAAAAAGTTATAATTTATAAGAACGTTAATTTTAACGTCATTATTTGATAGTATTTTCCTTTTAAGTGACATTTTCGTAAAATTTACATTTTAAAATATTTTTTACGATACTCATTATGTCTCATAGGCTATTTATATAAAAGATGCAATATTAAACAACTTTCCTCGAATCCATACTATAATTTGAAAATCTGATATATTATGAGGAAGTAATTAAATTAAATTTATACCTACTATACCAAATACAACACATATATATTTAATTTTTATGATTTACGATCATGATTTACGTTTCTGATTATATTTTCTACTTTTTAGACTATTGTTAAAAAATATACTAAATATACAGCCTCATAAAACGTTTTGTGAATTATTCTCTAGTCCTTTATATTTTAAGCACCTGTTGCTCTAGTGGTTAAGACTCTAGCGTAGTAATCTAGTAGACGGGGGTTCGCTTCTCATTCCAAGAGACCAGCAAGTTAGTCCTATTTTCATAGTTTAGTTTGAAAATAGTAAGCATATCTCTATTTATATTCAAAGAAAAAAATACAGTTTCAATACTCGTACTAGATGCCTACCACAGCCATATTGCATCCTCTAATTCGATTTCACGCATGTGTAGATTGTGTAATGAAATTAACACAATGAATAAGTTAGACACATTCTTTAATTTATCACTTATTTATAAAAAAGTTTTACACTTTTTTTTTCTTGAAACCATGTTTATACATATATTGGTGCTTAATATGGTTATTTTGGTGCTGAATATTTATTTATAATTATATTTAAGTTCCTGTATGTAATTATGTATTATTTTATACTTTTATGCTTTTTTCAAATTTAATTTATTGTTTAATTAATTTTTTCATTTTAATTTGTTTAGGTATATGCTGCTAATTTAATTTGTTTAGGTATATAGTTTAGGTTTATACCCACCGTAGTACGTATCTACAGGCTGCGGTAGGTAGTTGCGCTATAAAAAACGCATGTGAAGAACGTTTCTAAAAGATTTAATGACTGTATTATGAATTATAATATACAACATCATTTTTATGTATTGTGTCATTGATCCGTTAATGCTCTGTAAATTATAAAATAAAATCTCATCAATTTCATAAACTAATATTTATGCACTGCAGAAATGTTGAAACAAAAAAAAAATGCATTTCTAAAATCGTAAAACGTGAATTCACACTTTGAAAACTTTACGATATTCGTTGTCTATTCAATGTGCTAATTTAATGTAAAAAAAAATGGCATAAATCCTTTACAATATATTAATATTTGTCAAAAATGCAACGCTGTCTATCTACACCATATTATATTAATCACTGATTACTGTCAAACATTTTTAATATACTGCCTGATTTCTTTAACCGCACGCATTGTATTGAAAATAAAATATTTAAATTTGATGGCCATATTCCGTCGGCGTATAAAATGAAGCTGTTTGCGTAAAAAACAACATTTCTATTCTATCACACATAATTAATTACTTGCGAATTCCACTGCAATACTGGGTTGTGCTTAAGAAAAATTATCCTTTTATTGTCTGCGCCAAAAATCATAAATCGAAATTCACAACTAGTCCCGTAGTACAATGGTCTATTTACAGCACTTCAATTTAAACTTTTTGCGATGTATATTTTTGTTTCTATTACATTATCGCCAGCGGGAGTTTAAAAAAACTCTTGTGGTCGATTTTTTTTTTCATCTGTAATATTCTGTTGGCCAAGTTTTCACTTAGCTACTTTTCTATAAGATATAAATCTCTATAAGAATTCAGAATTAAATTTAAAATCACAGTATTCGTTCAGAGTTAAATTGGATAAATGAAACATTAAGATTCCTAAATAAACTGATACATTCTTCATTTTTAATGCAATCACTTTTCATATTAATAAAAATACTGTGATTTATGTTCTGAAAAATCATTCTACACAAATTGAATGTAATTTTATTAAAATTAATATAATTAAATTAAATTAAATTAATAGGAAGTCTGTTCATACTTAAAGATTTTTGAGAAGCATTGTAATTAAAAACATGATACAGTAAATAACATAAGTCTTTCTTAGCAAACACTTGTAGATAAAATGTATAGCTTAATCGATCAAAGCTCTCTACTGACAATATATAGTTCCAGTGATGTTTTTCGATAGATTGATTTTCCGTGCATCTTTTTAGGCGATTTATCTAAATATGGTAAAAAAAAAATTGCAGGATTGTCCGGTAGCACAAATAGGCGGCTTTACATTTGTTTTGTTAGAACATCAATAATAATACTAATCAGCCTCGATTATATTCATTATAATACACCACATTCATTTATACACAGCCTTCATGCTATACAAAATTGAGCCTTACGATTTAAATACGACAGCACATATTTCGCTACGAAATAATTGTCCTGTACAGCTTTACGTTTTTAGCATTTTATCTGCTGGTAATTCTGGGGGCCCACGCATTTTAGACGTAACGAGAAACCGCGTCCGATAATGTCTCGACACCTTTCCTGAGGTGGTGTCGCCAACCTTTTGAACGGTACTTTTCTGGCGGTCTGTCGGGAAGCTGGTTTCGCGTACCTTTCGTTCGGTGTGCATATAACAATGTAAATTTAGATAAACCGACAAAGATTTATTAACAAGACGCGCCGGTCCATTATGCAAGTGGGTGTTTACTCCTAAAATAAGAAAGTTGAATGAGTATTTTGAATTCACACACTGATATTTTATTGCAATTTATCAGAAACTCTTATTTAGTAATAGGTAACACAATCCTTTGTTGCATCAAAATACAAGTAATAGATTTCTTGCTTGTGTTTTGTCATAGAAAATTCCTTTAATATATCATTGTAAAAAGGAATGCGGAAGTATCATCATTTTCTAAATATATTTTTATCCATTAAAACGAACTGCTTCCAAGTCGTTTCTTCGTGACTGAGGATCGCGATCTCTGTGAAGTCTTTCGATGACCCTTCTGAGTGTATTCTTCCTTTCCTCTCGGCATCCCGCAGTGCCTGTTGCGATCTTCACTTGGACGATCGAGCGAGAAAAGAGATCTACTTTTTCCTTTAGATCCCTCCACGATCCTGACCACCACAAGATACATAGTTGTGAGACTGACGACTCTAGTTTGGAGACATTTGCGTGTCGCTCTATTCATGGTATCTCAACATGCGTCTTCGGCACTTTTCTTTCTTCTACTTCATACAAGAAGACGAAAGATATTCCATTTTTTACTAGCCTTACTTTCATCAATTTTTAAAATCATGTCAAACTCAGACATACATCATCATCAGATAATAAAAGATTTATTTCTGTGTTATTTTGCCGTGTATCGGTATTTGTTGTTTGATTCATGTTTCAAGGCTGAAGTGATGAATTTTAAAAAATTAAGGGATTATCAAAATCTTAACAATACCGTGTAGTAGTCAAGCGTGTCGTTCGCATTTCAACTAACGATACCGTGTCGGAAATTTGCTCACGCTCCTGTCGTTTCTGTTGATATTATGCCATGTTTGGTGGCTACGACAACCACGTTAACTGTGTACAGTTTGTGAAAGAAAATTTCAATGAAAATCCTGTATATCTGCGATACCCATACGTATACAAACAAAGCCTTTTCAATCCAAAATACCCCACGTTGACTATATATATATATTCACACTGACTATATATATATATATTCAGCGATATCTTAACCAATCGTTAATTTTTTTTTTAAATAAAAAAAATAGAGATGCGTACACGGAATACATGTCACATCAATATTCTTACTATTTTCAAACTAAGCTAAATGCTTGTGATATGAAAATAGGACTAACTTTCTGGTGCCCTGGAATGAGGCGCGAACCCCCGATCACTAGATCACTAGGTCAACATCTTAACCACTACACCAACAAGCTACTCAAATTGTAAACCTCTCTCTGACCCGTTAGTTACTGAATATTTGTTATAAAATCTGAGAATCCGAATACATTTCATAACATTTAAACTTGCAGTTTTAGTATAATTAGCACCAAATTATTTAAAAAGATTAACATCCTCGAGAAAATATGCATACCTATCTAGGAGGGTTTGTATATGAGCAGTGTCCAAATCAAAAAATAAAATATTTCCTATTTCCCTCATCACCATGTACTTCTCCTTCAAGAATTTTTTACGATAAAGATGTAAATTACAAAATACTTATCAAACCTGAATGTAAATTTATATATTTTTAACTCTCATTTCAAATTAAATCTTTTACTGATTTGCTAGTTTTTTTTTTAATACTTTCTATAAAATGCGTTTATCTGCTGATATATGTTTACATCACATATGTATTAGCTACAAAATATAGATTTATGCTGAAGCAGTTTACATAAATTATCATTTTATTAAGGCCAGAGCATGATAACTAAAATAAGCTATAAAATTATAATATTTTTACCAAGTAATTAACATAGTATCAAATTACACCATAACTTATATAAACATATATATATGTATTTCATTGCATATTTAAAATATAGTTGCATTTGCATACTAAATATTACTAAGTGTAGATATAATATCTATAATATTTATTTACTCGCACTCAAACATTCGTTTTGAACATTTTTTAGAAATTCACGTATTCGAAAAGCAACAACGTTTACGAGTGCATATTCGAAAACTAAAATACGTCCTTTCACATCCCGTCAGGTACGTAAAGAACTTGTTTGTGATTTCAATACGTACACGGGACGTATTTAAATATTTGAATTTAAAATAACAATACATACCTAGTACCTTCATCGTGTAGCTAAGCAACTGTTTTCTAATAATTGACATTTCATAATTGCACTTACTCGATTTTTAACATAGAATATTCTTTTTCTGATGCATTAAAATAGTGTAATATGAAAGTAAGTAACATTTTATTTTAAAAATATCACTGAACTTTAAATTTAGACTACATTTGAAGATAATTTATTATTTTATACTTACTTTATTATTATAAATAACTAAAGTAAAATAGTGATCTGTTTGCGTGGCGAACCAGAAAAACGTATCTACACGCAGGAGTGGTATAATAGAGTATGCCCACTGTAAGAATGCGGCTGGGATTTCTGCCGTGCGCATCCGGCTGATTGCATTTAATATACTAATATGAAAAATCGATTTAATACAACAAAATAGTCAGCCTCTCTTGCGAACCATGCTGTGACTAATTTAAATGAATGCTCATTGGCGTCATATTGAACTAGGCGAGACCCTTTCTTCAATTGCGTTTCTGCGCTGATAATTTTAGGCGCATTCTTACACTGGACATGTTTCTGAGATACGTAATGCGTTTTTTAATTTTTTAATTAATTAAACCAAAATTCTTCTTCTGAACTCAAAGTAAACCGTAATCTTTTTCATATATATACATACCTAGTTATCAACACACTACATATGTGAGAAGCCAGGCCCTTTCAGTCTACATACATACAATTGACAATATGCACATCCACAAACTAAATACCGATGGTATCGTCTTACCTGGTAAATACTTGTTTCCAAATGACGCGCATTAGATCGTCGAAGATTTGGGTCGAGCATTTATTGTTTCCAATATATTTATGTGTGAGAACGAATTGGAACTGTTTCCTATTGGCCAATAGGCATTATTGATTTAAGGGCATCACGACTCCTCTGTCTCTGTCTCTGTTGCTATTCTAAAGTTTATCACTTCGTTGCGTCAATTGTTTAACCCCGTACGAACGTTTCGCAACTCATATCTAACCTTTCTTCCGAGCCGACCCATATTAAATTCGCTGAAAACGAAATGGAAAACGTGAAGTAGTCGGCAAATTTGTTATCTTTGCATTTAAGTGTGTTCGTTCGCAATCATTCCAAGCGAGATTAGAGATACGGATCTATTATTTCAATTGCATTTTTACCTACTGAAAAAAATATTTAGTACTATATCAATTGAGAATCTAAAATCTACTTTAAATTATTTATTTACTGAAAAAAATATTCATATATTATTTTTCTAATAACGATTTTTAATCTACACTGTAAAGATTAAAACAAAGTTATAAAAATTATATTAATACATAGAAAAATAATAATTTTGTCTAGTTCTATGTTACCGTCAAAATATTCAGCATCGTAAACGGGGTCTACAATTAAAATAATTTTTAGCAAATTCACAATAAAAATGTGTTTTCATTAAGAATATAATTTTAACTCTATCTCACTAACTAAATGAAGATAGATAAAAAGGTGTGTGACATGATGAATACTCCGAATTATATAATTATATTTACGCTTTTTTTACTTGTATAGCTAAATATTTTTAATAAGTACACTGCATTAATTATTTTAAAGCCATTGAAGTTATTAAAACCTTTTTTTTAAATTTAAATACTTAAAGTATGGTAGCGTACGAGTATTTTCTATCACGGCATGGTGAAGGTTTAGTAAAAAAGTTAATTTCTACCAATTTATAAAGTCTACCTATTTCAGTACCTACTATTACTTAGTTAATTATGAGAAGACCTATTCTATTGTATCACCTGCTTAAATATAAATGTTGTCACCGTGTACCTTAACATCCGATGCCGTGCTGTTTTATGATTATAATTAAAAATAAATTAACAAAATTTTTTATAAGCATCATTTTTCAAGGATACTTTAACTTTAGTAAAAGTTTGTTTTTTGCGTTAAAAATTAAATAAGCAGACTAGTTTTCTGATTATATTTGCAGTGTCGGAACCACAAAACGAAGTGTCCTTTGTTCTGTCACTAGAACAAGCACTCCTGTATTTCTTTGAGTATACATTATAGAAACTTATAAACACATTAGTATTTATAATATTATTATTATTAAGACAAATTATAGATATCTCATACAGACAAAACTATTATACACTTTACACAATGTAACATTCACCATTCCACCCAATCAACCTCTATATCTTCTATAGCGAAGTTGTATTTTATACTCGAAGTGTTTCTACATGGTGGCATATATACAACTTCCAAAAATTTGATAGTTATGAAGGTCGATTGTGTGGAATGGTGTACGTTATATTGTGTAAAGTGAGCCAGCCCAAGGCAGGTTGTAAGCCCTGTAATACCCATACTTCTACACTTTCCATATAATAAGATAGCTTCGTCTCTATGAAATATCCATAATTTGTCTTAATAACAATTAATTAATAACCAGTAATTGTGTGTTCTTGGACATACTCAAATATTGTTAGCATAATATTATTAACTACCTGAACATAGTGTTCCATAACTATTGCCATTCACGTTATCTTTTAAAGAAACTTTCTTTAGCAATGAAAAACTTCAATAATGCTAATTTGAATGCAAGTCGCGTGATATAAACTCATAATTCAAAGTTGTAATGTTTAAATTGATGCTATTTATCTAATATCATTTTAATTAGATAAATGTGATAAAAAGTATTAATGATGGATGCAATTTAAGATGAATTAAATTCAATTTGGATGAATTTTTTTATTGTTTGCTAAATTAGAATAATTCATTCATATATATTAGTTATAATATATCTCAATTAAAGAATGAGGAAAAGTTGTAATATAGACGTGAGCTTGGAATGTTTGTTTATTGTTTGTGTCCATCGTCAAGTGCCAGTGTAATTGTTTAAAATTTCTTCTCGGCCATTACTTTGCTAGTATATTAGAGTATTTTATTATTCAACATTTAAATATCTATCACAGACCACCAAATATATAGACATGAACTAACGGAAATTTCCTGTCCCGATGTTTTTATTTTGGTGTCACCCACGTGATCACTTTAGTACCACTTACGCAATCAAATAGCTCCGCGACTTTATTTCAAACGTGACGTAATAAAACGCTGACAATATAAAATGGATTAATGTAAAAAATATTTAATTTTCGAATAGTAAATACCTTTACTGTTGCATAAATGTGTTATAAACTATCGGAATTATATTTTCACCAAGAATGTGTGTAGAATTCCCCTCGTCACGCAAGTAATGTTCCAAACCCTTCTCATATATGCACACTTTATTTCATGTTTATTCATTTACTGGTGTATGTTATCTACGTATTTACATTGGTAGCAAATTATATTATGTTTTCATCTTTCGATTAATTTTAATTACGTTGTTAGTATTTATCTAATTTCAATTTATCGCTATAAATGCCTTTCCATTACGGCTATTATTGACTTAAAGAGTGCACGTCTTTCCTCATCACGACTCATAATTTTATTAAGAGAATTATGATAACTTAAAATATTAGCGCTATCCATTTATTTAAAATGATCCGCAGACATAAATAGCAAATAGCGATCGTTAATAAATAACTGTCGCCGTAAACATCAAAGAAGTTATTCTTATTTACAATTAGACACATGCCGTAAAGCGTCGAAATTAAATAATAACCTTCGTGATTGGTCGCTTGGCACATGGCGGATTTGTCTTCGCTGAAATCTTTCACTTTGTTCGTCCGGCTGGCAGTTGTGAAACTTCTCTCGGCTCTTAGCTCCGGGCATCCCATCCTCATCTCGGAACTCGGAACGACAGATAAAATCTCAGTCTTAAAAATCTAATAAATTTCGGCTCTCACTTTGGCAATCTCTCGGTCGGAAGGGACATCCGACAAAATTTATTTAAAACAATTTCAAGAAGACAGAAGAATCTGCTGTTTTAATGTAGTGTTTATATTTCTCTGTAAGATAAACGGTTTTGTACGCTCGTTTGATCAATTCGAAAGTCAAATATCTGATTCTTTTTTAATTAATTAATTTAATTAACCGAGTATAATTAATTATCTGATAAATAAGCAAATGCAATAGTATTGTTTAATTATGATTTTTTATTTTAATTAAACCACTCTATTACTGTGCCGACTGCCTACTAGAGTAGAAATAAATCGTAATTATATGATTGATTTTCGATTATAACGATGATTGGCAATTGTATTTTATTGTACATTTACCGGTCATCGTTACAATTAAACACCAATCACAATCACAGTCACAATCAGACAAATTTAAAAATATGTATTTATAATAAAATTATACTTTTCATGCACATTTCATTTGTACATGATGAATAGATGAAAAAAATAAATTAAATTAAAAAAATAATGACTACTAGGTTTTTTTTGTAATTCGATGGATTATAACTCTCGGACAGAGTTACCTCCGGTTAACGTGACCGAGACGAACCTACTATTACATATATTTACTAGTTCTGCAGCCAGACAATACGTTTTCAGACCTCAATCTATGTTAGTCACAGTTGTTGCGAAAAAAAATATACCATATTACTCGCAAATAATATCTGGATAGGTAGGTACATTAAAAAAACATTTACGCCATCATTTTGGTTCACGCATCTTCCTCACCTCTGGGCATGATTACTGTCATTATGCTTCAACCATTTTATTTTGAGGTCGCACATAATATTTATGCAATGGGTAAAAAATCTAATACTCTGGGACACGCCATTAAGTTTTATGGACTCCGATTTGCACTAAGAGGTTATTAGGATAAAACATTTGCAATATTGTACCTTCTACTTACGTGAAAATGCTCGTTAATGTGTATCGTCCTAAATAGTATGTAACGGATAATTCTAACATTTCTTTAGTTTTCAAAGTTTATTTGTCAATAATTTCATGTCCGATCGAAATGATTAAAATTTTGTAGAATTTAGCAAAAACCACATTTTTTCAGAATATTGAATTCAATATTCGTACAATTTTTCAATTTAAGATTAGCACTTTTAATACTTTACCAATTATGTATTGAATTTATATTTGTATCCAGCTGTTATAACTATAATTTTGTTATAACAATAGTGTTATTACTTCCAAAAAACCCCTGATGGGCCTAACTATTCTGGTCAACAGAGGTGCCCCAAATCGGATCTATTATAAACACGATCAAACGACCCTAAAGACGGTGTTGTGTAAATCGCTACTTCACAGATAAAGTATGATTTTTTCAAATTAATATAATTACAAACATTTAATGTTTTCTGTAAATAAAATGGACTGAAAATTCTGGCATCACCTAACATGTTATTTCAATTCAAAGGTTTTTTTATAAATATGATAATTAAATAGATGATCACTTCCAATGGAAAAATAGATGTCACAGATTGTGATGTATCTGAATTTGTTAGTATAAATATTTTTTTTAATTTACATGTAACTTTTCCTTATTTTGCAATACAATTACTCGATCTCTTCTCTCATCCCAAGGTCTTAACAATAATATAAACATCCAAATACAATTATTTACAGAGAAAACCAATGAATGTATTCTCGTAATATTCAATTATCTAAATTTATTACGCTTATTTAGCAATTATCTAGCCGTTAATAATCTTGTCCCAGATTCCGGTCCATTCCATCAAATCTGGTGAGGTTCAGCCCCATTCAACTTTTAAATTTACAAATAATAATTAACAAAATCAAATACATTGAGCATTTCGTGTAACCAGATTCAAATGTGCACATGTATTGACTTTTAAAACATCTTTCTTCTCAGTACGGGCAGAGTAAAAAATAATAATTGAACAACGCAACATAAATACTTGCTCAGCTCATAATCATGTGAAAATTTTGAAAGATTAGCGGCATATTAATCTCATTCGTGTATTATACAATTCAATAGATTTTTATCAAATTCCATGTTATGTGAAGAAAAATAAAGTTACTGGACCTTACTTTGAAATATAATACATTACATTTAAATAAACGAATTATTTTTTAAAATCTGTTTTGCGTTGGCGAAAAATACTGTTGATCAAACAAATTCAACAGATGTTTTCTGAAATCTTTTCTTTGGCGCTTGTTTACTTAATTTACATCAAAGGGAATACCTTTTTTTTTATCCCTTTTAGGTATTCGCACTTTATTATATCATATCGTATCATCTCTTGAGAAAACATTTCTCTTTTAATGGCTATAAAATTACCCTGGTATTAAAGTAGGTACCCGCCGCAGGCAGCTTTTAATATAACATAAATCTCAGCACACGCAATCAGCTCTGGCGGGCGTTGTCCTAACCTCGGCAAAATTCTGGTATCAAAATAAATATAAATCTTCACAGATAAAAGTGCAAAAATCGCAATCAATTTTGACTGTACTGTGTACACTGTACTTAAAATTTAAATTAATTATATTGTTTAATAGTCATTACTTTAAAAGACAGTCACTATCTTCAGATGTTTCGCTGCAATTTGTTGCGAAAGTGAAAGTTAACTTTATTTAAAGAGCCTTTTTTTGTTGTAAATGTGGTGAGATTTTTACTCAAATTCTTTAGTTTCGTTTGCGTGGGTTCTAACGCCATTACAAATACGGGCCGTAATTATATTAATTTAATGGAACTTGTTAAAATACTTATTACTATTATAAGTTGTGCCATAAAATAACGTCATGTGTCATGGCGAAGACTAATTTAAACACGCAATACTTAAGAACGTATTACAATTTTATTTTGTCGACATCACAGTGTACACAATACTATGAATAATGTTTGAAAATCATTATAAATTTATTGGAGAAACAAAATGAAAAATTTCATTTATACTCTTTTCACAGCTGAAGATTTTTTCATTTCTTTTATTTTAATTAATATCATTGATACTTACTAAGGAACTGCTGAGATGTTAGATCGAGTACACTTTCTTCATCTTGTGTTTTATATAATTTATTTTGTGTAATAACATATTATTATATTAGTGCAATATAGTCGATACCCGACATGATTTTATGCGCCCATATGGTTTACCTGTTAAGTTCTAGACAAACGGCTACCGTGTAGACTTAAAAAATCAGTGCCACAATTCATAACTGAGTTCTAACTAAACAGTAAATATTTTTTATTTATTATCTTTGTTTTATTAACCACTGAATTGAGTTTAAATACATCTACCGGTTTCGAAAAATACCATTTTCTTCTTCGGGATGTCATAACTAACTAAAAACATAAATCATTGTTTCTTCACCAGAATCTATTTTTAAAAAATATTTTTAAAAAAAAAAACAACAATTACTTAAAAAATATATTTATTACCTAACTCAATTTGGTATTAAGCAACAATTTGAGTTAGGTACTAAATTTATTTTTTAAATAATTGTTGTTTTTTATTAAACAAAGATAATAAATAAAAAATATTAATTTTAACAACAAAGTTAATATTGCTAATTTTAAAAGTAAAACAGTAAATAACTCACATCCACTCATCTCCACATTACAATGCTTACTATGAGTATTATTCACTTTCACACTACCATTGTATTTACACATTTATTTAGAACTAATTGACACGTAGCGCCTAATTCAAAAACCCCCTAAAACGACTTTACATGTTTCTAAGTTATTGATGAAAATGTATATTTTGAAAATAAATGTACAAAATGTTTGTTTTTACATCAGCATTTTTAAATAGACAATTCTCTAACGTAATTTTTTTCCTGTATATATCGTTCTGGCAACCATAATGGATTTTAGTTCACGTGATCATCAACAAGCGTTGTGATAGGCTGATTTCATTTTAGGGGAATAGCAACTTATACTCTGTATGCTTTGAGGTATTTTGGAACAAACCCTGATTTTTAACATACAATAAAAATGGATTTAAGTAGTTTATGTAAGAAGTAATGTTTTCTCTATATAACTGACAAAAAATATACAAAACTACATATTTAACTCAAATTATCCGAAATCCGTTTTAGAGGGTTTTGGAATAAGGCGCTACATATATTATATATGGAATTTCTTTTGAATCATCGTATTTTACATAAGATTAGTGATAGACTTAATCAAGGTGTACATTCCTAACTGTAACTATAATATTTCTGTAATAATCAAATAAATATTTTTTTTATTTACGCGTAAGCATAATCAAATAAATTATTACAATATTCTGGTAAAATTATGTGTTAAAGTGTTGCGCTTTATTATTCTGCCTTGCAGTATCTACCGTTGATTGCATTTATCGCCAAGGCGTGATATCCATCCAGAACCGAACCCATAAACCAGTAAATAAGTTATAAATTATCCACCCAACCAGGCTTACGAGAACTATAGTAATGTTTTATCTAGGATGCACATGCAAATCGAACTGCCTGTAACATCGATCAAATCTCGGTTATGCAAAATGACAGGAAAATTGCACCGTCGTGGAGATCCTTAACAAGACTGGATCTATACTTACTTGTTCCCGAGAAAATTACTGTTTCGGAGACAGTAACGACTATTGTGTTTATGGACCAAATTGAGACACTTTGATAAAGGCAGGCGTTTGATTTCGATACTGTCATTACATCGAACGTACCCAATAACAGGATTGCCAACGTGTCAGAATAACGCATACCATTTATTTCAAGAATTAAGGATTGTCTCATCAAATAATCGGTTCATTTAAATTCAGCCACAAAAAATCACACTTCCTAATACGATCGTAGCAAAATATAAAAAAAACTCAAAATGATAAACCCAAATCTGTAAAGCAGACCGTGCTTTGTCAACGTGCTTGTTAGTTTAGTTGTTAAACTCGCCTAGTGATCCAGCAGTCGGGGATTCGAACCTCATTCCAAAAGACCAGACAGTGTGTTAAGTAAGAATATTGATGTGCCACACATTCCGCTTAAACTTCTCTATTTAAAAAAAAAAAAAAAAAAATGCAACTAATATTTTCTTTCATTTCAGAAAAAAAAATTCACTAGTTTATTATAATTATAAACGTATTTTAATACTATTTTTATATTATAGGAGTGCAAGATGATGCATTCAAAAATCTTGTTAGTTTTTTTTTGTCATATTTTCGTAGTTGTAAAATTAATCAACTGTTTTTTGACTATTTCGAAGGCCTTGCATATTTCACCTTTAATCCATCATCACTTGAAGTGACAAATTAGCCATTAATTACGTCTTATAAACATAACCGTATAAATTCGATTCTATTACATCATAAACGTTAGAAAAAATCTTGTTCACAAAGTCTTTATTGCCAATATATTATTATAATTTTCCGTCTCTCCCACTAAATATCCTGCGATTACATAATTTTTTTTTTCAAACAAACTAATGTATAAATAATGGCCAGCTGCCAAAAAATATTTATTTTTACTTTTTACTATCATAAGAGTAGTACTCGTGTTATTCATATCTGATCGTTCAAATATCATGAATATTTATATCAATTTGATTTTAATCGTATGTTTTTTGTAGTTTTTAATGAAAAATCCGTACCCATATATTATAAATAATTGTACTTTTTCATAGTGTTTAATGCATGTTTAGGAGACCAGATAAAAGAGTGAATAACAATGCTTCCCTTTATGAAAATCTAATTCCTTTTTTAAAATAAGTTTTATGTTGCTGACACATAAAACAATCTTTTCTGAAATCATGAATGGGTTACAAAAAAAATCATTAAGAAATTTGATTTGATGATATGATTAAATTTGAAGAAATGAGAGAAATTAGTTATCATATTTAAATACCACTTACTTAGGTTACTAATAATATTTTAAAACGACTTTTATGCTTTTAACCCTCTGTGTTCTAAGTGCCACACAACGCTATACACTCGCGTGATAGTTTACCAGCGATAATTTATCGTGCCACGGAGGGGTTAAAACTGACCATAAATAATGAATATTTAATGTATCCCTCGAAACTATCTGTCTCTTTTGCTCGCGTACTACCTAGGCCACTGCTGCGTGAATAAATATGAAGGCTGCACAGATAAACATTAAGGCTTTGACGGCAGCCGTCCAGAGATCACATCTGATTCGCGGTGGTGCGGCACTAGCGTCGCAAATCATACCGCTATCTGTACTCTGAGGTCCCCTCCAGCACCCGCGCTGCAGCAGATAACGCAGATTTGAGTACTAGTTCATTTGTATTTAACCTTATTTAGATCGTTTAAAATGCAATTAAGGCTGTCGCATAAGCCAAACGTTTCAATAATATATCGCAAATCGGAACCAGAAAAATGTAGATTAAATCAGTTGGTACTAAAGCTTGTTTTAAATAGATTGAATAATTATTTTTAAAAGTCCACACAAATCCATTAATAATAATAATGGATAATTTGTATAGGGTTATTTTCGCAAAAACTTAAAAATACAAATTGTTACATAAAATATCTATATGTACCTACCTATCTGTCATTATAATAAAATATTTACAGTAAATAGTTCCCTGTAGATCTATATACCTACCTGATTATTGTACCAACATCCATTCTTTTAATATTGTCACGGCTTACCACATTTCCTTCTCCCTTTTCACAGATTTCACACAAATCCAGTGGTAAAGTGCTAAAAAATAATTACCGGAATACTACTCCTCTAAAGTTTACCCTTACTAAATGAAAATAAAATAAATTGTTTTCTTTTCTCAAACATGGTTAGGTATTTATTCATATATTTATTAACACGCTAGTATCTTTCCCAAAAATCACTCCACAAACATTCGTACTGGAACGGATCTTCTAAGAAATCTTACCGGAATGCATTCCGGTCGTGGAAAACCGTACCGTAGGTACCGGAACGACGTTCTGGTGCATTCCGGCCCCACTACACCACTGCGCAAATCCACATCTTTAAGATCCGCTAACTAATAAGCCATTTATCGATAAAATCCGTAGTACCGATATTAAATACTAACACTTTTGTGACAGGTTGTTTGCAACCTGGCCAAAATATGAAACTAGCACATATTTTATCGATGAATACATTTTGTTTTTTTTTTTAATTTGTGACCTAATGTGAATAAGTCTATAAAAATGGATAGAGACCAGCGATTTTCAAGATAATAATTAGTTTCGTTCTGTCAGATAATAATTTGTTTCATATTTACCACTACGGAAATAAAGTTACAGTGTATATATTTTCATTTATGATCAAAATGCTTTTAAGTGTGGCAAGATTTTTTATATTTTGGTCTAAAATGGCTCTCTACATAACTTGCAATATTTCAATCTGGATATTTATTCCGCCATATCCGGAGGCCGCCCATGTACGTCTCTCCAATCGGGCCAATACGGGCCGGCGTCTGTCAGCACCGCCTCTCGTGTGACGATGTCCTCGTCCTCTAACGAGGGTCTTTGGTCGGTTAATCCGGTCCCGAGACGTTCGCACTGTTTCTATTACGGGTAATGGTGACACGTGACACGTCTCCGTCATGGTCCGTTTGTCAGTCTCCGGATTGACTGACGTCTGTTGTTGGAAGTTTCAATTTAGGAATGGCACAATGAACCTGTTACCTCTTCTTGGGCATCTGTATTTTAGAATTCTGAAGAGTTCGCTCGAAATCACTTTTTTTTTAGTCATTAGGGCTAATAATCCCAGCTGATTCACCCTTAAGTCAGTAATTTAATTCAAAATGTCCGTACATAGGTAACAAATACAATAATTGAAATGATTTACGTTTATTTAATACTTATTTATTTCATTAAAGTATTATGGATTCCTAAAATAATTAATTAAATTAATGTTCATGTACTTATTTATCTATAAATATATGTTAAACCGTAACAGTTTATGCTTTATTTTATCTTTTATTTTTATAAGACTCGGTGTGTTTGTATGACTCAGTGTTTTGTTTTACTAGTTCTAATTGATAAGATGGTTGAATGCTAGTGCTAATTACGAGTATAGTGTTTCCTAAAACGGATAGATGGCAATAGTTAAGGAATGAATTACACACTTAGACATGTTTTTCAGCTTGATTATTAACAACAATCCATATAAGCGACGTACAGCCCTTCCCCTTCCACAATGGCTGACATTGCTAATATAGGAAGAGACTACCGAAGCTGTTACGCATGTACTTTAGCGCAGTTCTTACATGCCATTGAAGTAATATATCCTTATGTTGCGGTGTACCCCATGGAAAAATATTAGGACCAACACCATCTATATTATTATAAATAGTTGCTATAATATTTAACTGGTAGATTTCACTATTATTTCTGCTGAAAATCTACTTCTTCTGTATCAGTATGATACGTGGCATAAAATATTATTACTTAATTTATTTATTAATATTAGTTAAGTAACTGCATAGACAGCTATAGAAAAAATATTTCTACCATATTATTCAAATCAAATTTTCTGAAATAGTTTTAAAAATAAAATATAGCAAACACATACATTAAGTACATTGTCATAAACTTCACTATTTTTGTTATTCTTATTTTATTGGAAATGTCCGATAATAAGTAATAGACAGTTAACAAAAAATAAAGTATAATAATTATTGTATACAACATGAACACTGTGCAGATATAAGTAATTCTTGTTGATAGATACAGCAATTTTATATTGCAGCATAATTTATATTCTAAAAATCACCACAGCTATCAATGTTCAACATAAAATATACATTGCACACTTGCGAACACTTCAGGCTGGGTTTGTTCAGGACTATTTATATCTTAGGCTTGCACCTATTTATCTGCAGTGGCCATATTGAATACAATTTAAACACACCCATTGCTTAAGCCTTCGGGTGCTTCCCAGTTTACATTACTTCAGTCTTTAGTTATCTGTGTACGTACACTCACCTTTGCAGTATTCATGTTCTGAGGAACAGAATATCCAATGACATCTGATCCGGTATGATAGTCTAATAAATCTAGAAATTCGTTACGCCTCTAGCGCTTTGGTATTTCTAATAATTCGGTCGCTTGATTGTTTCAGCATTTTTTTCTTAATTCGTATTATAAAATTCTCCACCATTATATTATTCAAGTGAAAAATTCCTTAAACTTATGAACTGTAATTCGTGTACATTTTACTAACATCAAACATTGAACTACTAAATTCCAATTGTACTCATTTAATTCACCTTACTTATCTTAACTAAATATTATTTAAAGTATTTTTCAACATAAAGACGCACAATAGTAAATTAAATTTAAATAATAAAAAATACTTTTTTTTTTCATTTTGTATGAAACAGTTTACAAAAGATTTCTAAAAACATAAGATTTGTTTAAGATGTGTTGAACAACAAAACAATATTGAATGAATTTTTAAACAAAACTATTAATTTTAATAAATGTCAACTTCAAGTTGATGAGCAAAATAATGTAAATTATATATAATTGTGACTGACGCAAGTCACCGATCACAAGTGGTGTATAATGGAATCGGAAAGGATGGGGGATGAGGAAATGGGGAATCGGAATGAGGGAATGGAAATAGAGAATTTATGAGCGATAAGGGACCTTCGATAGCGGACCAGGATGGACTCGCGGAACCAAAAGACAGCTCGACTCATCTGGTTAATGATACTGTATCGATAATATTCCGGAAATTCACCCAATGTTTGAACAGACTCGAACGGCGATTCTGGCTGAATCCCTCGCACGCTGTTCACTGAATTGAATTTTCATTTGTGATCGACAATAACACTGATCACAAATGAAAAAAATTTCACTCTGAATCTCGACGTATTTCCATACAACGAAACACCAAAAATGAAGTTGAGAACAAACATGTACTTTGGAAGTGATCCACATGACAGGTAACGACGTTTATACAAGACGACATTTCCTTTCCAAATCTCGATGAATTACAATTTCAAATCAACCAGTTGAGCCAAAGGAAGATTGTGTACTGACTGGAAATAGGCTAAAGGATAGGAACAATCTAAAAACTGGTAACAATATACTACATTTAACAATAATCATTTTGATTTAAATATGTAAGTACGAGTATACATGTTCACCTATAAAAAAATTACGAATGCGGAACATCAGTAGATCTCAACGTTTTGTATAAAAAATCACTTACATAAATACAATACAATAGATATTATAAATATTCACATATTTTAGATACACTTGTTTGATTCTGTACAAATGAAAGGCGATCTTTTGGAATCGACTTTTAATTGTCTTAAATTTTCTAAACATTGACAAAAATCAATCATTTTTCTGATGTATTTTAATGACCAATAACTCAATTAATAGAGCGCTCTTTACGATTTCTCAAATAGATCACAGGTCAGTAATTCCCTTCTCTCTCGCTGGTCATCCGCGCAGCATCAGTCTAGTAGATGAATAATGACCACCTAAATGAGTTCTTCCGGGTTCATGTTACAAAAAATCTACAATCATATTTATTAGGTTACAAAGATTAAACCAAAATTCTTTAGTTATTTTATTGGTACAATTAATCTGCTCAGCTTGATTATAAATCAGGAATTTACGTTTGAATTCAATTGAACAACGAAGGTTCATAATTTATGGTTTAAATTCAACGTTAAATATAATAATAAATAACAAATTTTATTATAATTTATATCTAAAAACGTTCCTAATGCTGAAAACTACATTTTCAGAACGGTGGTAATAATAATCAATTAATTAATGGCGTAAGCGATATATGTGAGGTATTTATCACTGCTGAAGTAGTGTACGAAGTTATTGTTATGTAGTTTAATGTCAGTCAATTAAAATTTACCATAAACATCAATAATCTGGGCTAAACTCGAGTAATATATTAACGTCCACCACAAGGACTCCTACCGTGTTAGATATTAAAGTTTTTAATAAAACACGTTTATTCCGTGTTTACGTCATTTTAATGGTTAAAGCCAGAGCTTTATTTTAATCTATCTATAATCGATTGTACCGTTGTGAGCCTGTAACAAAATCAGGTTAATATCCTACCGTGTACCATATCCTACTTATATCCCATTGCACACATTTGATAATATCATTTATAACCAGACATAATTTTAGTAATATATATTAACTCAAAATAATTCATCGCTTCTCGTATTGTTCGCGTTTTACTAGAACAGAGTCTACTGGCGACATCTATCGGTCATCAAACAACGCACGTATTATGGGTTTCATATTTTACCATTCGTTGATTTCATTTGACGATATTATCAACAATTCTATTGCTACAGCATATTTTTTTATGTACTTATATAACAATACTTTATTAGTTATTAGCGATAAAAAAATTGAGGAACCTTTAATGTAATATTTTGACACTTCTTAAAACAGCTGATTTGATCACAGTTCATTTTTTTAAACTTGTTTATATATATCACGCAAATGTTTATATTTGATATCAAAATTCCGCCTTATAACAACTACTATGGTGAAAAGATGCTAGAATAACTATTACAAAAACTCTAAATGCATTGCCTCCTGAAAAAACAAGAAACCTAAAAAAAATCAGTTAACTTAACTTACTTACCATCACGCCGTTTCCCCATGGTGGTAGGCAGATAGGATAGAGCGCCACACTCTTCTGTCCTGACACACAATTCTCGCCTCATCCACATTCATACATCTTGTCATACAAGCTCGCCGATTGTTGAGGCTTCTAACAGAACCATCCTCCATTATCTGGTTTATCTGGTCGTGCCAAGTCTTCCGCGGACGTCCTCTATTTCTGGTTCCATCAACACTTGCGTCATATATCTTTCTTACCATTCTCTCCTCATTCATCCTTTCCATATGACCAAACCGCCTAAGTGATCCATTCTTAATTTTACTCACTATACTAACATACTTAACTTTCCTAATTTTATTTAGGCAAATACTTTCTGTTTCTATGTAAAATAAGCCTGCTGATATTTTATTTTAAAATTATTTATATCTTTTACACATAAATGAACTTCTTTTTTTTAAGTGATTTGCGCGCCCGCTAAATTGCTTTTTACGTTAAATAGGTTTTTTTTTAATGTAAATGATTTTGTGTGGTTTGGCGAGCGTCCATTTTAACATTGTCGTTTGCTTAGGGTACTTTATATTCGGAATCCTCGAGCGTATCCCAAAATGGCAACATTTTCAAATTAGCGCATTCCACATTCCTCAATTCCCGCCATAGTAACTTTTAATTACTGCATTCTTTATTTATTCGTTGGCTATTGCACTTCTTCAATGTTCCGATGAGATGCAGGATAATGTCGCATTATCGCGTAATTGCAGCCAGAATTCCGGTATCAATATCCTTCCAGCATATCTTTGACTCCGGGCGACCCAATGAGAGAACGAAACGATTATTATGAAAATGCAACACATATAGGTCTGTATGTAGGTATCTACATATTTTAATTGGTACGCCGCACGCAATGAGTTGAGAAACATAACAAAAAGTGCAATGTGTTCCGCAGAGCCATAATGTTTCGGCGGTTCTTATAACTTACATTATCGTTTCATCAGTGCCTTCTTGTAATTCTGTTGTCTTTTAATTGAAACCAATTATGTACTCCGTAGCTACTCCCAGGAGCATGCCGTAGATAAGAATTTTTTTTAATTATTTCATATATTAAGGAATAATTCCTCGCCCATTTTTCAACAATTTTTTTTTCTTTAAACTTACATTTTAATGTTGTATAATACGACAATATTATATAAATTTTTTGGAGTACAATATTTTATCTTATCCAGTCAAATGACGTAGTACATTATATAATTATTTGCTTGTGTTCAATCAATAAATTAATATATCATTTGTAAACTGCCAGAATACGTGCATCTGCCAAGTCCATTCAGCAACAAGTCATGTATTACAAGAATCTTATAACTTGGCTTAATTTATAAGTCAATAAAATAAATGAATATTTTTTGTATTCAATGTTACAAATTAATCTTTATTTTTCTGTAGGTAGTTACATAAATATCTTATACGATAATATAATCTCTATTATTCGTGTAAGACGCGGTTGGATTATCCAGGTGTTTGAATTACCAGCTTATAAGTAATTGACCATATTTTTAAGGCAAAGTATTTAGTATGTATCTGTATCTATATATAATATATTCGAGTAGTAGATAAGAATATTGCAATACGATTCATTAATAATGCACTTTCGAGACGCAGTTCGAATTGCCGCGAGTTCGAATTACAGATATTGTGCTGTAATATAAAAATTCCGAAATTTAACGGTTACACAATAACTTAAATCTGTATATTAGCTTGCTGATAGTTAATTCTTGAGAAATTCGTTTTATTCATTGGTCCCATCGGTTAAAAATATAACACTCGCATGTTTAAATATAATTTATTTAGCTAGAGTGTTGCCTACAATTTTTTTATTCACGACCATGATTATAATGTTACGTGAAATACGCACAATTTAATTATGATTTTAGTTCAATCAAATTTCAATACATTATTTTATTGTCTATATCAAGTAGGTATAAAACAAGAGTTCCACCTTGTATTACATTGCATTATCAGCAAAACTATTTTCCCACTAAAGTTCTACAGATCGGCTGGTATATCGAACATCTTGCATCTTCGTCATCACCTGCATGGACCTGGAGAAGGACCGGATTGGTGGGTAGGCACAGTGCGTAATAATTATTACACGCCTGCCGATTGTTATCTCGCATAGATGAGACAGATGTACCTATTCAGGGCAATGATAATGGTATTTCTTTATTTTAATTTTTCTACACATACCATATTTTACTTTAAATGCATTATTTCCAATTACCCAATTATGGGAATATAACTCATTTTTACGGATATTAAAACAACAGTCTGAAAATTTTTTCTTCTAATTATCTAAAAAATTAAAAACACATTTTGTTACAATCACATTCACTTTAACCTAAGCTGCATAGGCTGGGTAATGAATGCATAGTAAACGTATTTCATAGAAACCTACTCGTATAAACTTTTAAGAGTTACCTGTAGTCAGTTTTAAAATTTTAATTATGATAACTGTGAGAATAATTTTCAAAACAAATTTCAATTCAATATCACTTTGTTACCTTTCTCAAAATATTGTTAAAAATATATTAATTATTTATATCTTTATCAATATACCTAATTACGTTTTAATACGTTATTATTAAATATACAGATTTTTTCTTCAATTTAAACATATAAATACCTTTATAATGAAAAGGAGATACAACATTCAATATAAGTTCAATATAATTCATTTAATTTCAGGCGATCGAATATTTCACTTTAACAATAGTTTAATTTATCCCGACTAAGAAAAACGTTGACCGTCAGCCCTGCTGTAGATTTTCGATCAATTTTACCACATTCTAGTACCAATAATGTCCAGATGTGTCGATTATGATGCATACACGGTGTGCGGAAAGGTGTTGCGCAATTCCTTCAGACGGCGGGAGGCTGTAGAGAACCACCCGGTTATTACGTGAAACATTAATCGCGTACACCTTACTGCAATACTGTTTAATCGCCTGAACGGTAATATGGTAGGTAAACTATTAATAACCTTAAATTAAATTATTTAAAATTTATGTATAAAAACGTTTATGTTTAATGTTTATCGTTTCTCTACTTTATAATACAATCTAAGTGCTTTTGAGTTTAATACTCGTATTATCGTTTTGATTTTTAATTGCGAATATTCAGTAAACTGTGATGATTTATAATATTTCCAACAATCATATTTCGTTTATCTAACCCTTGATTGGTCATTTCCTAAGAGATAGATAGAAACTTTCAGTAATATTATTTCAATATGGTTCGTAATTACAATCGAATCACTGCATCAATAAAAATTAATATATAAAGTGATAAATTTCATAAAAATTATATATGTATAATTACATAATACCGAATAAATTAAGTATGCGTATCTTAATGCTTTAGTGGCAGAAAAAGTATCATATGGGTCGACTATATAGCTACTTTAATCCATATTTTTCGCAAAGTTATAACAATAGCTTAAATTATTTTTCAATAATTATTATTTGTTATCACATTATTATAATACACACATTTAACTATTATACTCGTGTATTGTTATATAGTATTGTGTACTAGATATAAGACAAATCTTTATGTTGAGACTCGTTCAATATTTCCATGCTAACAACAACTCTCCTCAAGCAATAAATCATGGACACGACACAAGACAAACAACAAACATCTACACACCAGTTTCGAGAGCAACACCGACATTTTATCAAAGATTCTACACGTTTTTAGCTCCGAAACTATACAACACACTCAGTACCAACTGGAAATCGTTTAATTCCAATAAGATTACACAAATATGGACCCAATATATGATCAGGTAGAGATGAATCAGAAGCATGGCTATCCAACATTCTACTATAATTCATACACTACCTTCACTAATAATTCACTAGTCCTACAACATTCCCACTACATATATTTATATTATATTTTTATTTTATTTTAATTTTTTTATACATATTTGTAATTCTCTTTTTATTCTTGTCGATGACTTAAATAAAACCACAACAGCAGGAAAAAAAAAAGTGGCTACTTTAACACAGACTTCAGTCTAGCAAAGTAGCCAGAACAACGCTGTATATATCAGAGGTGAATTCTACTCCATCCCACACAATAAACTATGAGTATAATTATGTCTTATGTTTATTATGTATTCACCTCTATTAAAACAAAAATATATGTGTCAATATATATATATATATATAAATTGTTTAATTTACATCATTTTTAATATATATGGAAACGCGTTCTACATTTTTTGGTGGAAATGTGAATAATACCTACTTATTAAAGAAACTAACTGTACTGTTGTGTAAAATGGTAAATATTGAATAAAATTCACAATATCAAACTCTTTTTTTAGACTTCAAAAATATACCACATTTTCAAAAAATAATTATAATGAATTTAAAATATAAATGTTTATTGTCTTAGAGTTTTTTTATAGAGTATCCTATCTTTACCTACGATTTCCATTACATTCATAGACACATTCATTTTGCCGGTCGCAAATTTCATTTCACACGTTGCAGTGACTTGCAATTCGGTTTCCTAGAACGGTGCACTGATGTAAGAAATCATCTTTTCAATATTCATAACTTTCACAGGCACATTTGAAATACCTGATTGAAGACACGAGATACATAAATGAAATGAACATTGAAATCAACTAAGGTGTGTGAATGCTAAGTTTAATGTGATTGGAGAATGGATTCCACAAATATCTGTGCAATTTGTAAGATACTTTTATTTGTTTTGATTCGTATGTTTAATTCGCGTAATCTCAGAAAAATATGATGAAAAAGTAACTATAGTAGTATAAGTACGGTATACTACTTACCACGGTGAATTCAGTATTTTATTAATAAACATCAAACTTAAGTTTGGTCCCTTTTTAGAAATTTGCATTTTCGAAAAGCGACAACGCGTAAATTGTAAAAAACGGTACGAAAATTGCAATATGTCATTTCACATCCCTATAAGTAAGTAAAAAACTTAGTGAATTCAGTACTTACTAAAAAATTCGATTTAAAAAAAATACAAAGCTACCTAGTACCTACCTACACAAAGTACAACATTAAACAACCGTTTTCTAACAAATGAAATTTAAAATATCAAAAAAAATGCAATCAAATTTCATCCCTTCTTTTCTTCCTAGTTAACTGTACACTTAACACTAATGTGATTTTTTATCTATTTGTGAAGGCATTGTGCGCTTGACAAAAATAAAATGAAAACAGGAACATGAGGTTCTATAAAATAACGTGTAAAATAAACTGAATTAAGTAAAAAGATTTTTGCATGTGATAATACAAATATAGGTACACGTTAATTGAAATACACGATATAAAAAATCGCAATAATAAAAAGGTCTGTTTTGGACTTCAGATTGATTTTTATCGGTTTCTGATGAACGTCATTAGCGGTAAAAAAGTTAATTAAAATTCGGTTCCAAATGTCAAAAATCGATCACATAAAAATTACCAAAATATTGCACATTACATTTATCATCATTTACTGACTGTCATGAAAACGTAAAAATTAAAATTAGTAATATTCATAAATGTTTAAAATAACTTAAATATTTATTCCATAAAATTAGGTTTTGGAAAAGGAGACTTAATTTTATAATTTTTCTTTTTTTTTTTTATTAGTTTACAAAATGTAGTAAAATATATAATATATTGTTTTCCACGTCTAAAAGCAAAACCTTGTATTTAGAATATGAGTAGTTAGAGTTTAGAGTTAATTGTATAATAATTCATGAAATAATATTATACAATTATAAAAATAAGGGATACTCATGGCCGTAACTTTCCTTCATGTTCGTAATTCGTAAAGAAAAATATTTTATATTGAAACAATGTTTGAATATAGCTGTTCCAGATAGCCATCGTCGATTTGTTTAACTGGTGCTTGGACCCGCGCGTCCTTAGTCCTGGCACGCGGAAGGGTCTCGCAGTAACCGGAAATGCAAGGACTATTATCACAACTGGTCTGCCTATAATAGCTAAGGCTCGGGCAAGTTTTTCAATGTGACGTTTGACCTATGGGACCCTTCGTCATTAACCATCCAGTGACACCTGCCGGCTGCTTCCTGTCAACGCAGGGAGTCGGTTAATAAAGACACCGGAGCCTTATACGGACAATAAGATCGTTTTATCTAAGACAATATAGCCTAACCTCTGCTAGAAACCTTTTCTACCTATTCAAGTGTCAGTCACGGGGTTTTGCAATTATTCTGTGAAGAACATTACCTATCCTCTTTAAGAGACGATAAAAATTGGTTTTCTCTTTGTGACAAAGGTTTATTAGATAATATATTTCAACAAATAGAAATCCTCACTATAATTATTAGAATACTACATGAAAGTATAAAATTAATGAGTCACGAATAATTCAATGTAGATACTTTTCCAACGGATGTCAGTTCATTAAAAACACTTGGATAAGATTCGTTCATTTATTAAAATCAGGGCTGACTGATCTTGACAGCAGATCTGACTCCCGCGGGTTGCGCGCCCGGATTTACTCTCACCCGGCATGCGACTGGTCACCTACATGCATATTATGCTATATATTTAATGAAAGATATTCCTGTATATCTTCGGCATAACTCCACCAATCGTGTAGAAGTTTTTTTGGTGAATTGTATAATATATTTTATATGACAGAAATAACACACCTGAGTACCTATGTTTTTGGAAAAGTGTGTAAATCTGTTCTAAGCGTAGTGAATAGGATTAAAAGATCGCTTAGATATTTTGGTTATACAGGATGAATGAATGAGGAGAAAATAATAAGAAAAATATATGACGCAAATGTTATTGTCACCAAAAATAGAGGACATTTGCGGAAGACTTCACACGACCAGATACTGGAAAATAGTCATGTTAGAAGCTTAAATAATTCCAAAACTTCCTATAAAAGGTGTATGAATACGAATGAAGCGAGAAATGTGTATGAATCGACGAGTGTGGTGCTTTATCTTCTATATATGCCTACCCCAGCGGAGAATCAACCTGATAGTGAGTTAGTTATATTTAAAAAGAAACGGTTAAAGTTGTGACATAATTTTGGCGCCTCCCATGTGGGATGTCTGGCCTATATACTCATGCCTATTACTGTCTGCACCAAGAAAGTTCACGACAGTTGTCCGACTTATTAATGACAAATTGATACGCGTGCCTGGTCACCAACGCAATGAGTTTCCTCCACCCAAATACAGCAAACAATCCCCGATATGGAGCTTTCCGAAGCAGATGATGTTTTAATACGAATTCAAGTATTTTGTTTAAAAAACATGACTTTAAATAATATAAACAATCCCCACCACTCACTTTCCGTCCAATGTACCTACTCTCACTGAATTAATTACACATTGTTATTAAATATTTATTTTATTTTATAACTTAATAGGCATTTATTTTCTATGTAGAATTCTCTTCGTGAATTATAAATGATAAATTTTATAATTATGCTAATATTTTCCTGGATCATGTTACAAACGTACCTGTTTCGTATATATTATATATATATATATACATTTCCATGTTGTCCTTGATGAAGTACATCGAAGTCTACCATTATCAGCAGATGTAAATGTGAAATATGTTTAAGTACCTACACTAACCGTTCCCTCAATAAAATTAAACTTTTCTTTATGAAACTACACTACAATCTTTTGTAAATAGCCAAGCTGGCAAATATACTTCGAATTTTATTACTTTTATTAATTATCTTACTATTGTTGTATTCCGATTCTCGTGTTGAGTTTTAGTTGAGCGGTTCGATAACTTACAGCTTATATAGCCTCGGTACAGATTAAGATGTTACATTCGTCGTTTAGCTCGTGTTACGTATAATATAAAACGTCTATAAACGTTCTCTTAATTAATAAAATTAATGAATATTGAACTCATTGCAATAAATTATCGTTATTATATTCATAATGAGAGAACTGAATCTTGAATCATGCTGATATAAAAGAGCCTTCTTATATGGAACACTAGATTTCAATAGTGTTGATAGTATTTTTGTGTTAAAAAATCTCGTCACAGAAAATATTTAACGGAGGAAAAGAATTTTGGGTTAGTGAAAAAATTTTAGATGACATTTTTAGTATTTTAATAGTTTAATTTTACTTTTAATATTCAAGATTAAAAAATGTGTTCGTTTTTATTTATGTTTACGATGCTATGTATATATATTTGCTTATGCTTTTATTTTTTGTTAATTTTTTCCATCCTCTTTTACTTTGTGCCTCTCGCATATGCACATAAATATGTGTAAAACAACTGCTGGTTAATATATAAAGTCTAAAATAATTAACAGCACTAAATTTCATAAAATTTTTAATTTCAACTATAATTTATGCGATACCTTACAGCTGTCAGTGATTATTACAATGTTGATGTTGCTTTGCTATATTATTATATATAGTCCGACTTTTACTAGGTGCTTTTTGGACCATTTTTCTTTATAATACATCTGTAACACTTATAAAATAAAATAAATTTACATAAATATATTTGTATGTTTGTAAATTGTATCTAGAATGTCACTGCAATTAAATAAAACTCGAATATTTATAAGATTTACATTTATAAATAAGACGACATTCATATACACTTGAGATAATTCAAAGTTATTCTCTTTTGATATTTTATAAAATGAAGTCTCCAGCTTTATTTCCTGTGGTAAAGAAGTTCTCTGCTCAATTATTGTTATATCTCGAATTATCTTATTGAGCACTGTTAATAAATAATTAAACTATATATAATTCAATAATGCTGTAGTATTTTAAAATGTAAGCATTCGAGCTACCCTATAACGAAGAAATGGCTTCGCGCGAAAATAATAATTCGTAAAAGTACACCTTCCTAGTCCTATGACATTTCACTTTCGTTTAAAATTTAATTACGCCATTATTATAGACGCACGCTTCCCTCCCTGCAGATGTATAATTAGCCAATTATTTTAATAAACCAGAAGCATCTGTCAAGTTCTTTATAAAACCATAGCGAATTTTGCAAGGACGCCGACTATTTTCAGACTCCAGGCGGCGTCTATAGCCACACTGGATGGAAGCGATCAGCCAGTTACAGAAAAATGCAAAAAATACAATATATATCTTTTTTTTTTATTAAAAAAACATAATTAGAATATGACAAGACAAATCATGCACAAACCTATAGACAGCTAAGAGCTTGTTTTGGATTATATCGTTAATTTGATAAAATTTTAAAAAAAAACTTTTAAATTAAAAAGATATCTCATTTTTAACCTAGAACACAAAAAAAACCTTATGGTGTATCAAGCTCTGTACAGTAATAATATTCTACCTATAATTAAATACTTATATAATTTTTATTTCAACCGTTAAGGCTTCTCTTTCAAAAATAATTAATATTTTCGCGTTTTTCACGAAAATGTGAATTTTTATTATTCATTTATATCAAAAGTTATACACTAGATTAGACTTTTTTTGAAGTATTATTGAGCACATGGGCTAATTTTGTAGCATGCGGAAAATAAATTTAATGGTCGCGGTCTTTTTTGTAATGCTTGTATTTTCTTAATTATGACAAATAATTTTTATTTTACTAGTTTTACATTAATGTAAAGGTCCTATCTAAGTAAGAGTTTTAAAAAAAGTTTTCATTATATTTCATTGTTTAGTTTTAATTGATTGTATTTGCTTTATTTGGTATCTTGTTTTTTTGTTTGTGTTCCATATTAATCTTTGTTAACGGTTTCAAATTATTAAGGAAGAAATTTATTAATTTTGATAGATTTTTTTTTTCAAATATACTTGGGTATTAGTGGTGTTCTTAAATTCTAACAATATTTACAAATTAATATGATCAGTTTAATGAAACTCAATTCCAAGTATATTATTAATTTTCACAAATAATTTTCTGTTTTGTTACTACTTTTCGAAGATACCATATACCTATAAATTATTGTTAGATTGTGAAAAAAATGTATGTTACTGTTTAGTTTCTTGTGTATCAGTGATTACACACCAAATAATTACAGTTGAATATCAGTAATTAAGAATAGTTTCAATCGAACACCAATCACGTAATCACAATCACAATTACAATTACAATCACGGTTTATCTCGTCACCAATATTATTATGAAAGAAATGTAGCTAAAAGGTATAAAAAAATCCTTAATTTATTTGGTCATACTTTTTTATGTATGTATTCAATCAAGTAATATATCACGTTACCAAAACGAATATGCAGTTTAATCATTTAATACAATATATGACGTTGTCAGAAAATGTTGGAGAATGTGTAATTAAGAATCCCCATTAAGTTTGATGGTTTTGTCATTTCTCAATTTTATTATCGACCGCGCGTCGTTTTCTGAAATAATCGACTTGTTTACAATGGCCCTCGATGCAAGATGCGTGTAGATGCGAAGATTCTGCATTCAACACCCATTTTCCCACCGATAATACCTAAGTCATAAAATATAAGTGCCGCTCGTACCGCCAAGAGGAAAGAATCTTTAACGCGTTATACAAGACTCTCGCGCGCAACAATATTTTTATTAATCTCAAACAACATAGTCAATTATCAAATGGTTTCTTCATGGACAGAAAACCACCAGTCAACCAGACAAAATAGAAAAAAGTAAATAATAATAAAATAATTAATTAACTGCCAATTGAGCAAGCTTGTGGTGGTGTATTTATTTATTTTTATTTTTTCAACGCACTTGTGGACTTTTACATTTACATTTACATTTACAGTACATTTTTAATTGACATTTCAATATAACAGTTTAAATATAACATTAAAAAATTAAAGTTTAAATATAACATTTAAAAAGTATATAAAAACTAAGAACTAAGTATAATTTACTTACAAATATTTCTTCAGCTCAAGTATGCTCCTGGAATGAAAAATGTCAGTGAAACTCAACTTGTTACCAAGCCGATGCATCCGCGATATTGGCGAGTTAATAGCATAATTATTTATATGTGTACCTACAAAGAACACTTCATGTTGTCTCGTTTGAGTTGGTACTTTATGCGAAACCATTTGTATCAACTCAGGGTATTCAGTTTGTATCTTATCTAAATTTATATACTGAATACTTCACGTTTTTCGGGATAAAGTAGTTTGTATTTTGGCCAAATATGCAAAGTGAAAATGTAAGTTTAAAATACTGAAATATAAATTGAGAAAAACTGAGATTCGAATCTGTGTTTTCAGAGAGAACGTGAGATGCCTTAATCCACAACCATTAATTTAATTATTCGATATTACCGTATATATATATTTATTGGTTACGTACTTCATGCGCGACATACATACATACATTTTGAAGCAATAGGTTAATAAAAAATCATTATTTTAATGGAAACTTTTTATCACGTTCACAAATTTAAATATTAATTAAATTTCATTCCTCTCAAGTTATACTCTCTTTCCAACATTCCTAAATTACGCCATCTCCTCTTCTTTCACGGCATATAGATGAACCAGTTCGCATCTTGGCATCGGGCTATGTATTACACTGTAAAATTAAAAAAAATTGTGCCAATTAAAATTGTTATTCTTGAATTACAAATTTTCATTTTAAGTCGCCTCATTTCTTGACTGAAGCACAAAATGAATTGTTTTTGCGCCTAACGACTAAAAAGAAGCGAGGCACTCCGAGCCGTTCCGGATTATAAGGCAAGCAATATCGACTCGTATAACAATATAAAATACAACACAAATTTTCCTAACGTAAATACGTTGTCTCCCCACACCGACGAGCGTTACAAATGGCGATCAAATTCAACCTTAAAAATTATTAATCCAAGAAACTTATTATTTTGTCGCGTATAATATAGTAATTTTTATTGTTTCCTCTAATATTTTCTACTTATTTACATACTCCTCTGTGATGTTCCATAATTTAAATATAACTATATTGATTTACGATTATACGTGCATAGATTATAGATGACATAAAAACATTATAAATCTATATTAAATATAATTATTATCACTCTTACATGGAATAACTCCAGATTTTTAAGCCGTAGAATACTTTCAGTTATTATTCTTAACTCCACAACATTTTAATACACTACCATCCATAATAATACTACGTATCCCAATCTAGAATGTAGTGTCTATGGCTATATTATGTTTGATTCAACAACCTGATCTGTAAGATGACAGCGGAGTAAAATCGAACGTGTTTTTTAAGTAAGGTTAGGATTAGTTAAATGTTTTCTCTTTTATATATACAATAACAATCTATTTTATATATTCAATAACAGTACGGAAATTGCGAAATTTACGTACTGTTATTGAATATAGTTCGTACGAATTTTATGTTATCATCTCTCTTATCTACAGCCATCTCGCGTCGTATCATAGAAGCCGTGAATGAAATTGTACGAATTTTTTCTATGGTCGCAGAATGAGTTGACGTATATAATTTTAATGTGTTCAAGTGTTGACTGATAAAATCTATCATTTTTACTTAAATGCACATGTGTTTATTTATTGTCTATCCACAATTTTTATACATCATCTAGATCTCATTTTTATTCGTTTTGACAACTAACTTCAACGTGGAATCATTTTAATTACATCGAGATTTTATTTACGTGTGGTTTGTTTTGGTGAAAGCTTTAACATTGAAATATAGATTCTATCGAGGCTCTACCGTGTAGCGGTAACCAAAGACCGCGTAATGGCCATAATGGCCGCTTGGCAGCCACTTTTGACCGCCAGGCGGTCACAATAGCCGCCCGCAGGGCCTAACAGTGAATGGGACCCACCACTTACCTAGGACCATTTTATGATCAAATGCTCCCATATCGGTCCTTCTCATTCGCCACCAGGTTGGCATTTTTTAATACTACAAAAGCGACCGTGCTAGCAGCAAGTAATCAGCGACAGCTGACGAGAGCTTGACCTCGCAACAGTCACCAATGGCCGCGTAGCGATTGCTTATCTGCTAGTATTTATTTTATTACCATCAATAATGATGGGAAAAAATTGTATTTTTAAATTTATATAGAATATTTGGTATCGAAATAAATTATTGGTACCTGGGAAGTAGGTGCCTACCTAGGTCCGATATACATAACTCAGTTGATTCACTTGAAAAAATGGAACGTCCAGAGAGAATGTTTTCGTATCCAGTCAAGCGACAACGTATCAGATGATTATATAACTTTATTTATTAAAAATATGCATTCATATGGCATACTTTATTATTTATATGACCGACGTACAAACGGCGAGAATTATTTTAATGTTGATGTAAGTAGACATGTAGTTAATTATATTATATAATACAGTATTAATGTAGATAACTTTAACTCTGTGCATTAACAACATTCGATTAACATTAGCCACTTAGTTTTAGATATGTTCAGATGTTTACCGCAGCACATGTTGCGTTTTGTACTTACAGTATTTGTATGATTAATATTTATATTTATAGTATAGGGCTGATTGTCAAGTTAACTAATTATTATTAAGGATGTAGTGGACATTTTCAAGCGAATTAATTCAATTATTGTTACATTTTCAATGAACTTCGTTATCGTTATGTTTTCTGTTTTTCGTTTCGTATTTTATTAAAAATTCTAATACCAAAAATAATTACCTACAATTTCAAATATAATAAACCGATGTCTACAGATATGCGGCCAATCTTGTTATATATTATTACTTACAACATAAATAAATTCACTATATTGTCATTGTATACATTACCCCCATATCCTAACCCTTTTTCAGAAGTTGAAAATAGAATCAAAGTTTCTTTTTTTTTTTTAAAAACCTTGAAATACCCCGTAATACGTACCTGCTATAAATATTGGTGAATAGCGGCACTTCGACACACATAACTCATAATGACTCGGGCTATTATGGAGGGTTGCAAATACCACTGATTTCATAGCCTCCCCTGGGATTCTCCTCCTCCCATAATTCCCCACACTTGTTTACCCTCGTCGTTTAATATCAGAAACGTCGCAAGTCAAACTGAATGATTACGGAGTAAGAACCACCCTTAACGAAATGAAACTTATGGTTGGCAATTCCTTCACACGCGTTTGGAGGATATGACGCAAAGCATCGGGTTAATTTAATTTTATTACAACAATATTATAAGCATATCGATGGCAATGTACAGGGATGAAACGTTTCTATGAAAGCGTTTCTGTTTATATAAATAGCTAGCTCATACATCGCAAATCTTTTCACACCTTAGTACAATTATTCATTTTTTAATTCGATACATAAGTAAATTTATTATTATTTTACCGGCGTATTTAACCGTTAAAAATAACAAGTACAAGCCAAGAAATGCAACGAACCAATCTTGTATATTCTTACGTAATATTACATCATGTATTCTGAAAATGAAAAAAATCAGCATCATCAATCAATTACATCAAAGAAATCTTCAACTTTTATGTATTTTTTTTTTTAAATCAACGATCAATTTTTTTGATGTATAATTAATAATTTTCGCAACACAAAGAAATAAATATACTTTCAAATCGAAAGTCTTAAACCTTGGAAACTCAAAAAAAAAAACATGGAACATAAACACAATAATATTTATAAAAATTAATGTTACGTTTTCGCATAATAAATTTTGAATTCACCTTAAAACATCGGGATAGTTTATTTTTAATATTTTTCATCTACCTCATCGTTGAGGGGTTGGCTACCACCGCGCTAAACGGGGGTTGCGGAATATTCAGCGCTTTAGCGGCGCTATCACAACGGTGTTAGGATATATTAGAGAGACAGCTCTCGGAGCGGCTTCATTCAGTAGTGTCATCTTCTGGTGAATGCATTAGAAGTTCACAAGTCATAGGAACAAGGGAATATCGTTGATGCTGACCATCGCTACAGATAGAATACACGCGAACTACAAAATTCGGATGAAATATAACAGATACTACTGTCCGAATATCGGTAGGCTAATTCAGCATAAAAAGAAAAAAATACAGTGCAACATTTCATTTGTAAAAGTGTTTTAGTATTTATTTAATGTATTAATACGTGATTTTAAAGTGGTCATTACTTTCTTCAAATAATGTGTTTTTAGGAACATTATTTTATTATTGACATTGATTTTATAGATTGTATTTGAAATGCCTCGAATCAAATAAGATGAATCTCCACATTACAATTGAAATGCCTCGAATCAAATAAGATGAATCTCCACATTACAATTGAAATGCCTCGAATCAAATAAGATGAATCTCCACATTACAATTGAAATGCCTCGAATCAAATAAGATGAATCTCCACATTACAATTGAAATGCCTCGAATCAAATAAGATGAATCTCCACATTACAATTGAAATGCCTCGAATCAAATAAGATGAATCTCCACATTACAATTGAAATGCCTCGAATCAAATAAGATGAATCTCCACATTACAATTGAAATGCCTCGAATCAAATAAGATGAATCTCCACATTACAATTGAAATGCCTCGAATCAAATAAGATGAATCTCCACATTACAATTGAAATGCCTCGAATCAAATAAGATGAATCTCCACATTACAATTGAAATGCCTCGAATCAAATAAGATGAATCTCCACATTACAATTGAAATATATATCCAAGTATACTTAAATTTGGAATTATAATAGTTTCACTATTTTGTTACTCGTAAATGGCATATATCTGAATTGTACAAATTTATTTATTGAAAATAGATTATTAACGAAGGGTATATTTGTTTGTCGTAGGTCCCGCGCAGCCGCCGCCCCAGGAGTCAGGGGGCGAGTCGGGCGCGCAGGAGCCCTGCACCGCGCCACCGCGGCCCCCAGCGCGCCAACACCACCCGCACTCAAGCATGCTACTGCTGCAAACACAGGTAACTTCCAACTCCTTCCACGATCGTTTTTTACTCTCTAAACTCCATCTGTTTTATCACTTTATCCAATTCTAATTTTACTCGTCACAATCTTTCATCTAAACATTACTGTGATTTTTTTTTATCATAGAATATATTTAATATTTACCCCAAAAACATAATTTTCAATAAAATTTATACAATTAACTATATATTTAACCACGTGAGTTATATATTATATTAAAATCAATCGATTTAAATAACTTTTCCGATGCCGTTTGGTTATAACGTAGTATAAATACAAAATTATATCAATTTTATTAAATATGTATAATGGCTGGCATCCTTTGAAAATCTGTTACGCGCATGCGTTACATTTGTTCGTTAAATTTTCTGTCACATTGGATGGCAAATGTATAATATAATCGTAGAAACAAATCCAACAGTGCGCGTGATATGGTCAAGATTATGTGCTTTTACTAGAATGCAAGGGATAAAATGACATGTTGTATGAAATATGAAATAATAAACAAATCAATAAAACATATATTATATTTTATATTTATTCTTATACATGTATCCAAATCATGTGGTTGTTTTTTGTTACCACTTTACTCTTATTTTAAGTATTTCTTTGCTTCTTCACCTATCATTCTATATATGTACACAATTTTTATGCCTAATCATTTAACCATGGAATTCATGGATTTCGAACCTTTTGATGATCTTTGTCACTTAAGATAATCCACTAGATGAATTTTATACATAAGTTATCCCTAAATGGTATTGTAATATAATGCACACTTATTTATATTATTACAAATTTATTTAAAAATAAAAACGTTTTTAGATTCCAACTCTCAACTTCTTACTTAAATAAAATAACCTAAAATATGAATGAATGGTGGAAAATAATTGAAATAGAATTGTTTTAACTCTATTTAACATTGAAACACATTTAACATTTAATAATTGTCATTTTCCAAAAAAATATTAGTTGCCCAAAAACTAACATGAAACATTAATATTTACTATCGTACAATACAATGAACATTAAAAAATATGTTAAAACTCTCATAGGAAACATAACAGAGCGATCTTTTATACAGTATATTATATTAACTAATTAACGAACATACCGAACTCAATTCATTCTATGAAAAAATTACACACCAGCTTCAAACAAGTCTCAAGCCGTTGAAGACATGGGTTTGATACTATGTTCATATTTGATATTAATTTTACTCCATCCGTGACTTTATTTATCATCATCATCATTTGGGCTGCGAGTCATCCAGGTCCAAAACCAAATATCCCTATCTCAGCAAATCTCCGGTTTTTTTGCAAACCAGCAATTTGTCAGCATCTTTCTTTACGTCATCCTCTCATCTCATTCATCGGTGGATTAGTCGGGATTTCCTCAAAGACCTTACGGAGAATTTTGAGTTTTTTCTTCTTACAACTTGACCGCCCTATCTGTCTCCTTGATGTCTGTATATTTTTAAATTCCTCAAAATTAAACTCTGTTTAAAATCCAAACAAGTTCACAACCAGTTCTGTACAGTATCCATGTTTGGTTATTCAACTTCTTTCATTAGTTACTATACGTAAAGCCTAGCGGAATGAAGTAGCTTTATTTTTATCATTGTTAAATTTGTATTATGCAACACCATCGACAATTTACAAAAAAAAATATTTAATAATAATGCACAACTGGTTTGATCTATTCGAGGGTTGCAGTTGATTAAAAGAAGATTAAGGGTGATAAATTAATATTATTACCGGGGCGTGAATGCTTAGCTGATGCTAACAAGAGATAACAAAGTGACAATAAAATCATAAATTATACTGTCATTGTTGAATGAGCACCCTTAACTCCCAACCCCCGGCATCCGAAAGGCAATTTTATTTTCTAGACATGCGGTGAAACATATGCGAATCTTTTTTGTAGGGGATTCGTAAATGAATCATCATACATAATTTTTAAAATTTAGGTAGTTACAGTGTTAGATCAAATTATTGATAATCACTTTTTAATAACAGTTAACATTCTTTTCTTAATTTCTAATCTCAATAAATATTATTACTTATATTTGTGTATCAACTCAATGGTGATGGATAAATTGCTCTACACATACATACATACATACATAGAGATATATATATTTTTTTATTATTTTGATTATGAGAAAACATACTGATATATGATTTATGAGATTTTCTATTATTTAAAAAAATAATAATTAATGCATGTATAGGGCGTGTATAAATGACAATAAATAAATAATTGACACTATTTATTATTATTATTAAGAAGAACATATTATTATTATTATTATTATGAAGTTGCAGATTTTCAGAACATAGTTCTGTAGTATTTTAATAAAAATTCGATTCCGGGTGGCAACAAAAATATTTTTTCGATGAATTGATTTTATCTGTAAACCTTTCATATTGATACGTTTAATTTGTATTATTATTATTATTATTTTCCCTTAACGTCATATTTTAACAACGTACATAATTCATTGGTACGCATTGAGAGATTGTCGTGTCATAACTTCATATTTATTACAAGAATAAATAATTTGAATTTTACAACCTAACATTAAAATTTATCTAATAAACTTAGAAAAAGTTGTACACAGTGGGGCGTTTAATTCCCGTATTAATGTTATTTCAATGAGATTTATAGCTCAATAGTTTTGTTACCACGATTGCATTATAATAATTATGCAATAATTACATGATTTGGGATGAATTTTCTGGTTATCAATTTTGTGTTTTACACTAATATGCCGTGACAAGAAATATAAAATTAAACGTGTAATATATTATTATTTTAGTTGCAAGTCATATAAATTCTTATTGAAAAAACAAATAAAAGCACGCATACGATAAATAGTCGCTCACCTTTTTTTATTTCAATATTTTAAAATAAGTGTCTAAACGTTTGTATAAAAAAACGTACTAATAATAATATGGTAATATTATATTATATATTATATGTAACAATGATGAAAAAAATATTATATAACATTTTCGAATTAAGCACTATCAAATTAATTTAGCGTATCAATTAAAACATTCAAATTAAAGTTTTATTGATGTAGGTACGATTCTTCAGAACATATTCCTCGATAATTAAACAAAAGTGTTCCATGATAATTTACCACTCGTGTTACTGAAAGAATGAATAAAACGAATCTTTCTTTTGATGTAAACCCAAGGCTTTCCTATTGCCGATAGACTGCTTTCTTAGGTGGGCTATATAACGAATATTTGTTTCATATTCTTGTGAGATTTATACGCAAATCATTAAAATAATTTTAGGAAATACGTTACGATGTAAGAGAATTCAATTTTGAATTGGACCAATAATTTATTTTTTATTTTAATAAAATCACATTCTATCTGTATTGCAAATCACGTGTTAGGATGTTTAATTAGAAACATAATTCCGTGATAAATAAAACAAATTTAAATAAAGCACTTAGAAAAACTTTCTATTGATAAGAAGCGAATGTATGTAAATGAAATTTGATGACTTTCAATACGGTCATTTAGGTTAATTGGTATTAAAACTGTCCACCGGAAATTAAAAGATTCGGGTTCAAGTTCTGGTGATGATTATATTTTTCAATGGATATATTTCTTCTGTACGTCTTTCCAAGTGATTTATCTCAATTTGTTATAATTTATGCATATAAATACATACTTATAATATGATATTTAAAAAATTAATATATATCAAGAATTTTCAATTTGGTCAAATTCGTTTGTTGACAATGTGACAAGGATTTTAAGATAAATTCGCTATTTTTTGGCAGCATGTGATATCTCCACCAGCGTGTGGTTTCCCCTTCACACCTCACATCACCTTCACAGTATATGAGATTCAGTAAAATGGCGTCGGCCTTTGTGATGGCTAGATTAATTGAAATTGATTCAGCGCAGTTTAAAATAAACCTGTCTAGATTTGTTTATTATCAAAAATTAGTCCAATATTTAAAAGGTATTTGAAACGATTTGACGGTGAATTTGGCTAGATTTTAAAATCACATAATGTCAAGCAATCTCAAGAGAATGATCTACCATTGCCAGCTAAAAAATAATCATTTGAAGATGACCACTTTTGAAAATTACATCTTGGAATATGATATAATACAAACACCAACATCTATATTTTTTCGTAGTTCTCTCTCCCTTCCTCTAGTCATCGTCTTTTTAATTCATTTTATTTCTATGACAAATGTACCTAGGTAGGGAAAGGTATTTTTAAAACCAAAACACAGCACTGTCGCAATGTATTCGGCGCGGGCGTCTCCAAGGCGATGACATTTAGTTCCCCAGGGGCGGAGCGTCCAGCCGTGACGCCATAAAATCCAAGCAAAAATATTTCGTTTATTTTTTGGTACCTACCTATCACGTAAATTCATCACAATGTTGCAAGAAATGTAATAAGAGATATCTGAAATTGAATATCATAATATTTTATGCCGTAATTTAATAGCGAACGAAATATACTATATTGTTTTATACCTAGGAGCGTATAATACATCGATTCTTTAGATCGATACAATAATATAGTTGAGTTTATGGGTAGTTCGTTTGAAGAGATCCAATCTGTAGATCTCGAGAGATCTCATTAGGAATTTAAATTATTGATAAAAAAATTTAATAAAAAATTTATTATTGTTGTTAAAACTTACGCCATTGTACGGGCGCTTAAATATTTTACGAGTGGAGGGCGGCTGCGCGACTCCGCCCTCGGCCGCGGGTAGGCGGAGCCAGGGCCAGGCGGGGAAGGGGGGAGGGGCCTACCCTCAGCGGACACAGTACCTCACTCCCCTTGGAATATTTTCGTATGATAATGTCTAGTGTTAAAGTGAAAATCGTAGTACAGTTGTAAAATATTATTTTATTTGTTTACAGACTTCATTCGGGTCAACGTTTGCGGATCTCCTCTCCCTACCGTACAGTGAAGACGCTTCGGGCGCACTTCAAGAAAGTCTAGACCCCTTCCCGGACGTCGAGTTCAGCCAACAGGAAGGGCTCCACGTGCCCCCCGCCCTGCCCAGTTTCCAGGAAACCTACTCCGTGAGACACACCCGACCGGAACTGGCCACCGGCTTCGGCATCAAGATGGACGAAGACTGTTACAATCTCGGCCCGGCATCCTACCATCACCCGGCCCACGGCCACGTGCCGGCCCACGTGTACGACTTCCACCCGCAACAGCACTACTCTCCGGCCGCCTACTACGTGCCCCCTCAGCCCTGCAGCCCGGGGTACGAGCCGGGCCCCGCCGCCCACCCGCAAGACTCCTACTCTCTTCCTCCTTTCCCCGCCGCGGCCGAACCCCTCGGGCCGCGCTCCCGGCGCGCCTCTCTCCCCCTGCAACGCTCCGAGTCCGCCAGCTCCGGGGAGAGCCCGCGCCTGCGGCCACCGGGCCCCGCGCCTTCCGCCTCCAGCTCGGCGTCCAGCTCCCCGGGAGGAGGTCCCCCGGCGCCCCCCTCCCCCAGCCAGCTGTGCGCCGTGTGCGGGGATACGGCCGCCTGCCAGCACTACGGAGTCCGGACCTGCGAAGGCTGCAAAGGATTCTTCAAGAGAACTGTACAAAAAGGTTCCAAGTATGTCTGCTTAGCGGATAAAGCCTGTCCCGTAGACAAGAGGCGGAGAAACCGGTGTCAATTTTGCAGATTCCAAAAGTGTCTCGCCGTCGGAATGGTTAAAGAAGTGGTGCGGACGGACTCCCTGAAAGGACGGAGGGGAAGATTGCCCTCCAAGCCCAAGTCCCCCCAAGAGTCGCCGCCCAGTCCGCCTGTGTCGTTGATCACGGCGCTGGTGCGCGCGCACGTCGACACTTCTCCCGATCTCGCCAGCCTGGACTACTCCCACTACAGAGAGCCGAGTCCACTCGAGCCTCCGATTTCCGAAGCCGACAAGATCCAACAGTTCTATAGTCTTCTGACAACTTCGGTCGACGTCATCAAGCACTTCGCCGACAAACTTCCTGGATTTTTGGAACTGTGCCCCGATGACCAAGAACTGTTGTTTCAGTCCGCCTCCCTAGAGCTGTTCGTGTTGCGGCTCTCTTACCGGACGAAGATGGACGACACGAAAATGACATTCTGCAACGGTGTGGTACTGGACAAGCAGCAATGTCAGCGATCTTTTGGGGACTGGCTCCACGCCATCCTGGACTTTAGCTGCAGTCTGCACTCCATGGAGATTGATATATCTGCCTTTGCCTGCCTCTGCGCTCTCACCCTAGTTACAGGTAAGCCATATTTAAAATTAAATCAATATTTATTTATAAATCTAATTTAATTTTTAAAATAGCAAAAGAGTGCAAAATATACAATAAAGTCATCTACCACACTTAATAGATTTTAGTTTTATTATTTTCTGTGATGTTTGTGTATACCTAATGTAATCGGTTTAAATAAATAAATATAAGTATCTGAAAAGCCTTGTTCTACATATAACTCTTCAACAACAGCATTTCTATTGCCATTCCATCGTCCAAATAGTAAAAAAGCAATGAATCTAAAATCGAACTTCACCTTGTTGCAGAACGCCACGGGTTGAAGGAGCCCCACAGAGTGGAACAGCTCCAGATGAAGATCATCGGATCTTTGAGGGACCACGTGACGTACAACGCCGAGGCCCAGCGGAAGGCCCATTATTTCAGCAGACTTCTCGGGAAACTTCCAGAACTACGATCTCTGTCAGTCCAGGGTCTTCAGAGGATATTCTATCTCAAGCTGGAAGATCTGGTCCCAGCGCCACCCCTGATCGAGAATATGTTTGTTGCGAGTTTGCCATTTTAAGTTTACCAGAGATTAGCTACATTACTTTTGATACGGTGACTGCTACCGACGACTGGTACTTGCACTAAAAGTCATTAATTACTTCTACATCTTCTAAATTATTGAGCTATCGAATTACCAATCTTCGCTATGTACGACTCGTTTATTCAAATTTCGGCTACGACAATTTTCTCAATTTTGCTTTTAGTAAAATATTCTGCATAGAATTTCAAAACGTTTATAATATCACTCAGTAGATCCGAATATAATATTGACGGGCGCAGTCACCTCACCAAAAGTTGACATTACGGCTTACCCTGTAGTTATTATGTACGTATGATGTGTGAAGACTTTTATTTGACAATAGCTCTATAATTAATCAAAAGAGCATTGGTGAATGTTTTATAACCTCGGCGAAAATTCCTTTTTAAATGTTATGAAAATGTTTTAATTGTAAGCTTTGAATCCCCAATTTATCGAAGGTAAGGGTATCGTTCTAGGTATTGCGTACTTGTTATTATTATATAACCGATTACAAAATAATACTCTTATTTCCATTGAAAATACGTATTTATTTTTAAAAATATGTACTTTAGTGTTTTATATAAGATTTTGTTTGTAATTTTGTAAAAAAAATATTAGAATGTTAAAAAAACAAATAATTAAAACGAATACTGTGTACGTTTCGAAAAATATTTAATTTAAATGTGTCCTGTTACCATGCAACCATCATTTTGGAGATCGAAATGTTGCAGATTAACTATTGCGATAAAAATTCTAGTCATTTGCACTAGAAAATCAGAATCGAAATTTTTTACTTAAGTATATCGCTTCTAAAGCTGTATATTCAAAAGATTTACTTTAAAAAAATATTTTAATATTTGATATTTCTTATTCTTTAGATACTTTTGTTTGCAAAACTTTAAGTGTATCTAAATCGGTGATTGCGTTTAGTGATTTAAATGTTATGTTGTAAGTTAGTTTATTTTTAATCTCTGAGTTACCACTCGTGTATCAAATCGTTTCTCCATAGCAGCCGCGCTAACCTACTCGCCGCGAACTCCTCGCGCACCACACGCCGACATACTAATATATGATATTAAATTAATAAGTTAACCTCCTGCCATATTAAATTCGATATACTATTTGCCATTGTTGTACTTGTGCCATCGTTCCGAGAAGTTCGCGTTTGATCCATTTTGTGGTTTGATCCTGATTCCAAAAATTACCATTCCAAACATCGTCAAGTGTGATTATTTAAAAAGAAAAGTAAAATGTGAAACGCGTTATATTTGTCAATTTCGAACATAAATGAAATGTATAAGTTACTTTTAGACCCTAGACAAATGATAATTATTGGGAAATATTAAACTTAAATGTATTATGTCTTTTAACTACGCGTCAATCTAATCGAGAACTTCATTAGGTATGAAAGTAGAATTAAACCAAATTAAGAAGTTCAATCTTTTCTGTTTTTCAAAACCATAGAAAAATTCACTTATTTAAAGTGATACACGTGCAAAAATTAAATACTACAGTCACACACATAATATCAGAAATATCTACACGAATTTAAAATATAATTACGTCAAAAATCCGACAGAAATTCACTGGACTTCTAAAAATGATTGACCTACAATTATCTAATGTTTTCTTCGAGAAGATTTTTATCTTAATGTGAATCGTTTATTTTCAAAATACGTCTAAATACTCATTAAAATCTGATTATTCAGGCATTGGAGTGTGTCAGTTTTGTATCGACACCGTGTATTACCTGAAGAGAAAATGTATCATGATGTGTCAACATAATATTAAAATATCAATGTACCTTTGTATGTCTCATACTGTCCTTTTACATTATGTGTCTTATTAATCCTGTAGGTAAAAAGTAGTTATGTACGTAAAGTATCCCCGTATTACTCGATATCCCACGAAGAATAATTGACTGATTTTGGCATTTATAAAAGTTTAAATTAATTATGACAGGGCCAAATACGTAGGTAGTATAATAATTGCAAGTTTATTCAATGTATCGACAAATATCGGGATATTTTATAGTTTTAAACAAAATGAAGTTCATCTTAAGAGCTACCGATCAACAGTTCAAAAGTATTACATGTGACAAAAAAAGGGTATGATTTTATTAATTGGGTTATTCCAATGACCAATTTTATATGAATGAATTGTTGATTTTCATGACGGACTTACATCTATCTTCAAATTTAGTAGGTATTAGCTTTAATATGATGCCTTCGGATTAAAAAATAGTTTCTTTAGGGATTTGCTAAGGGGGTTTGAAGAAAAGGAATTAAAAATAGACTGATCGAGATTAAGAGATGGTATTATGAAGGACTTTAACTCTGATGACAGATTCTTTTATTATTTGAAAACGTCATGCTTGATAAATTATACTCTTACAGAATGAAACATGACGGAAAATGATTACGTGAAAAATGACATATCGCAAATATCGTTGTTAGATATTAAATAATATATTTATTACCTGTGTATGTTTTACCGTACTATCATTTTTAAATAACTTTTTTTTTAAATAATAATATAGGTGTTAATCAATCCTTTAAAATTAACAGTAACGTATTCTGCTTTGTGTTCAATAATTTAATGAAAAAATGTTCAAATCATTTTATTTATAGTTTATGTACATGTTTGTGTTCATGTGTGTATGGGGTAGTCTCAGAAAATGAATGATGAACGATTATTCTGCAGACAATGCTTATTTATTTACTCCAATCATTAGTGTCATTCTAGCCGAACATTGCAGCCGAACCCGTTCGCGTGTTTGTCATTCAGTTATTTTCTTCTTCAGTCATTTTGTTTTAAGCTCTGTTGAAAGTTTAAATTTATTTAATAGTCTAGTACATATATTTTTAAATATATATTTTAAACTTTCTCATCAATACTGTAAATGAAGTTTTTGATTGGCAACTTGTTACCGTCCGTTGGAAATATACAATACGGCGTATTGAATGCTTCAGTTACCTTGTATTTATTTGTTGATAGTTTATAACATCAGATATCTACAAAATGTTTTTTATATATTTAATTAAAGCTTACAGAAACTCTCGTATATTATGTGCCCGTTGATATCACAAGCGTGCGGCAGATTAAACGTTGGTGTACAATTTTTTTTGCAATTAATAATTTGATTCAAATAATTATCGTATGTTCTCACAACTAATACTGATTTTTTCTGAATTTTTTTATAATGTTTTTCTTTTACTCCACAATACTTAATTAATTATAATTTTAGCAACTTGTGATTTACAAACTTAACAACAGATACATTGTTAAGTTTGCTGATTCACTACTGCACGCAAACCGTAGTGAGATGTAAAATGACAGCTGTTACCGCCACGCAAACTAAGAGCTTATTTTCATCGAAGATTGTATTTCTTATAATAAATATTATTGTAATACGAAGTACCCGTACAGTGGAAAATATGACTTCTGTTGGTTGAAACCTGATTATTATTTATATTAGTGTACCTACTATAGAGTTATTTTATTATCAATAATATATTTTTTGCTTCTTTATAATCAAGATAGATAATAATGTTATAGATGTTTAAATAAACGCGTCCACACATTACCCAAAAATTTCTTAATTTTTGTACTGAATGCGGATAATGTTTTTAAAAACAAGCAAACCAATGTCCTATACGACAGCATTAAACAGTAGGCCAACTCTTATTTTTAAAACAGTTATTTTTTGGCTTTTCCATACAAAGTCGTTATTAACCTACAAAAATTTACATGTTGTTAAACTATTTACTACTTTAAATATAGTATCTACATATTTTTAGATATTATATACGATAATAGATAATAAAATACATTAGAAATAATATTTTTCCAATATATTGGCACACTATTTTTAAGAAGAAGTGTCTATTAAGAATAGTTACTATTTTAGAGTATTTTTTAAGTATTTTTACAGCACATTATAAAGTTATACAAACACCCTAAAATATGACGTTTCAATTTTAAATGTAAATTAATGTATAATTGAATTGAGTTACCTTAATTTGAAATGTTTTGATGTTGCATATCTTAGGTGTCTTTAATGTAAGGTTATAATAGCACTTCGTGTGTTTCTTTCAACCGTTAAGAGTTATAATATATTTAAGTTTATTTGTTTTTATATCGTGTATAAGAACGTCACGCAATTGTTTGCCATCCGTCAAAGTGAGCAGTGTTTTAAATCATCCGTAAACAAAATCACTTTCAAATGAAAAATATGTTTAAATCTGAAAAGAATCACTAAATTTAAATGTATCTATGTATTTACCTACTTTTTATGTATGGTTAACGAAAATATAAATGATAATATATTAAATCTATTATACGCAAGTCTTTTATTTTCTCTGGCCCCTTTGATATTTAATCAAATATCTTTTCTTATTTTTGTACTTCCTCGCTGAAGAGACAAATTCTTCACTCACTCACTTCATCAAGTAGGATATGTGTGATTGTAATCATCATCAAAACACTAATGTCAATCTGATCGTCACAAATGAAAATTGAAGAGAAATTCATACATTTCATTAAAAACAAATTTAAAAATGTATTTATGAAATTTTGGTTCTAAAGACACATTTAAAAAAAAAAGAGAAATTTCAATAAATTGGAACATTTCAATGCTGCTGGAAGATGATTTAAATTAAACTATCCATACATATATATAAAGCAGAGTGTCTGTTGGTTTGTTGGTTGGTTTGGTTTGTTTGTTTGTTTTTTTTTATACAAATCAACAGTTTTATTCCGAGCCTGATGAAACTTTGCACACATGACCTTCAAAACAAGAGGAAGGTCACCGTCTACATGAGATTTAGAAAAACTACCCCATCCTCCTTTCCCACCCCTTAAAGCAGAATCTTGATACTTTTTAATGAAATTTTGCACACTTGACGATCGAAATAAGAGGATAATTACTGTCTAGATGAGTTTTCGTAAAACCACCCCCATTCCTCTTTTCCACCTCTTATAGCAGAATTTTGGTACTTGATGATATGATTTTGTACACTTTACGTTCAAAATAAGAGGAAAATTACTGTCTACATCTGATTTCGAAAAAAACTACCTCCTTCCCCCCAAAATGAAGCATCTTCACTCTGCGTGAAAATCCAAGCAACGCTGAAATTTAATTTTCGAACACACTTAAATCAGGCGCAGTGCATTTATGGGATGGTGGGTTGTTTATTTTTTCCTCAGGGTCCTAGAGTTCAACTGTTCAGCGAGAGAAGAGCGGGTGGGGAGTAGGTGGAGTGCGGAAGGGGGTCGGGAGGGGGGCGGAAAGGTGGCGGGAGGGGGCGGGAGAGGGCCGGAGAGGAGCGGGAGGGGAGCGGGAGGCGAAAAGAAAGGGAGCTTGACCTTAAAAACAAGAGGAAAGTCACAGTCTACCTGAGATTTCGAAAAACCACCCTCATCTTCCTTTCCCACCCCTTAAAGCAGAATTTTGATACATCTTCATGAAATTTTGCACACTTGACGTTCAAAATAAGAGGAAAATTACTGTTTACATCTGATATCGAAAAAAACTACCCTTATTCTCCTAAATGAAGCCTCTTCACTGTGCGTAAAGCCCAGACAACGCCAGGTACCTCAGCTAGTATAGATATAAAGTGATAAGGTAATTTAAATTGTATGTTTATGTAGGTACCTAGGTACAATTATTTCACTTTCTTGACGTTGAATTATATTTAATTTGTGATGTTTATTTAATATGGAAGATGTTCAAATCCAGAAAAAGCAACACCTAGATATAAAAAGCAGCAAAAATTACAAGCTCGATAAAATAATAGACTGCGTAGGGAAAATATTGATGGAATGGTAAATCTTCACCCGCAAGAAAAATAGGAACAAACGTAAACTAGACGTGCAGCTGATGTTTCCTACTATGTCAACCGACCATTCTCGTACATACGTTTTAGGTTTAAACACTAGTTATATTATAATATCACAATTTACGAAATTACTTAACAAGCGTAAAAGGTATTCAGTTATATTACTTCATTATTTACATTAAACTCTGTGGTAACCCTACATGCGCCCGTATACATGGCCGTATAAGGGCTCACCTGTCAACCATTAGGGCCCGAATCAGAGCGACCAATAAGCAGACGCAAATAAATCATAGCACCAGAGACGGAACTTCTCAAGCAACTAAATCACTTCTCCGCAAGCCGTCCTATCAACAACATCGGCATTCAACCATGTCTCCAGCGAGCCACTCCTGTGCATTTAACCGCGCATTTTAATTGTATTAACTTACCACCTTAATAAACGAAACTTTGCAAGTGCTCTTTCATTTATATACCCTGCTCTAGTTATAACAGACACCCTACACAACGACATACGACCAACAAGCGTGAGACAAGAAGAGGTTGGGAGCTTCTATCTCACAGCATCGTAACCTTCTGACACAATCTAGATTCAATCATGATTAGAATAATTTTTACACACAACCTTAACTCCTATAACTCTATTAATTAAATAAGTAAATAAAAATCAAATCAAAATAAAACAAGCTACGATAAATTAAATTTTTAACAAAATAGATAACTAATTTAGTTGTTAATATTTTCAGATAAAAATCTTGATAATTTCAGATACACAATCACTGACTATGATTGTGACTTAGAGATACCAGTGATTGACTCACAGATCGTACTGACATCAGTAAATGTGTAGAAATTATTTGGCATCATTTGACTTGATCCAATACATCACTGGTGCATTTTTGGAGTAAACTATTGGTGAAAACCTCCGCCAAATCCGTCCATCGTGTAGGTGACCTTCCGCGTGAGCTGAATCTAACCACCAATCTGACCATTTTATAAGTGATGATAAAACCGTTATTTAAACCGTTATTTAAACCGTTATTTTAACCGTTATTTTAACCGTTATTGTGACTGTGATTGTGTTCGATTGTAACGAAGATTAATAATTGATTGACATAATTCTACGAGCAATGACTGGTACACTAGAAAGTAAGCCTCCGACAGTTAAATATTAGTTACCAATCATCGACACAATCACAGTCACGTAACGGTTTACCATCACTACATTTTATTCTTGCGCATAGCGCTGAGGTCAAAGTACTACATCACACGTGATTGCGCAATACAAGACAGATGTTGCAAATCTTAACTTCTTCTTCATCATTTTGGCTATAAACAGTAAGCACAAGCCAATTCAATACTTTTAAATTCTTTCCAAAACAGATTTATGAAACTTGTACACTTACCAGCAAGAAAAGAAATAGATTATAAAATAATGAAAAAATATGATTCTGTACCTACGTACGAGTGTGTATACAGTCTAGTTATGAAAAAAACTGTTATTGTCTATCTAAATAGTATTCGATTGTCACGTTGATTACTAACTGTGATTTAACTATTAGATATTTATTTTCTTAGATTAGTATCTACCTATTAATAATTTATATAACGTTCATTTACTTTTTTAAATTAACTAAAATATTATACATCAGCTGTAATTACGATGTTTGACACGATAATCGCACACACTGACGTGATGGAATGCAACACGGACAGTTCTCAACATATGTTTGTTTTATGTTGCTATGCGATACGAATGAACGGAAATCATTATAATATTGATATCGCACCGTGAAAGATAGACATGAATGAATAAAAGGCCTAAAATATATGCTTGGTTCATAAACCAAACCAATCTCGTGTGCTTTAATGTTTAACGACCCAAGCCACTTTAGTGTTTTTGTCTTCTTTAATCGATAGCGTCACCCAATCATATACCTATACGCACACAGGGGTGTGCACTGCACACTAGCAAAGAAACCTATGCTTTACTAAAGATTCTGGGAAATAAAAATATATTAAATAATCCTTATCGTATGAAAAAAACCCTATAAACATCTAACCGGATTAACATAACCCACAGCTAGACAAATCTAGCCCTGGGCTAATTAGAATAATTGCGAATCATTGGTGTAAAAATTCATGGCAATGCCGGCAGGCAATTTGCTAGTACGTACGTATCGGTACGTATCTAATTTGTTTGTTCAATCTGCACAACAATCATACATAACTAAATATTTTCTTACTGAACCTTTATTAATGTTTTGTTGGCAGCTTTACGTTTGCCAATTTTCTGCATTTTTCAAACGATCTGTGCTTAATTCTGTTTATTTTGTCTTTAAAAGGCTTTAATTCTTACTAAAAACTGCGTGCAATGACACTTTGTACACATTTCATGGTGTATTCCAACATCATTTCTTATGGTGCTCGCATAAATAAGAGATATGTAATGTATAGATGTTCGTCAACTGCCTATCAAACGAGCGAGTTTTAAATAATCAATTTTTAACGCCCTATTTCTAATATACCTACAATTTTTATCGTAATTTCATTACTCGTATTACACGGAGAGCCTCCCATAAAACTTATTATGTATGCATTAAAACCTAATATAAACGTGAAGCCATTGACGTAAAAAGAACAGTTTGAAATAAAACATCTAAAAAATACATTAAAATACTTAAGAAAATAAAGTATTACAATTTGAAGAAAAATATCTTAAATATAATTCATACAATTTGAAGCGCATGGCTTACCTTTAAAGTCAACGATAGTGAAACATACAACGTACGGTAGTGAACGGAGTTCGCAACTTGATAACGTTCTGATGGCATTTTTGATAAGTATGAATTTTTATTAAATCACTTGAAAGATCGATATTACATAGTGCTGCGCCGCAACTGTTGGTAGTGTCGGTGGTGCATAGCAACGCTAATCAATAAAAATGTTGTCTTCTAAAAGAGCAAAATACCATGTAATTAAGAAGCAAACGTGTCAGAAAACAACAATGTTGTGTATTAAATATCAATCATTTAAAACAATAGCAGACTTCGAATCTGTCAAAATCATTTTGAATGCTGAACATTGTTCATCGAAGCCACACTTGGTAAATAGGTAGTTACCTACTCAAACTTGCATACTGTTACCGATTGCAATTCATACGCAAAAAAAATAATCTAATTTATAGAGAAATTGACTAAAAATAATATGTGCATAAGTGGCAAAAATAAATTTTAATATTTATAAAAGAGTTAAATTATAAAAAGTATATTGTTATGTTTTGATAACATTATTTTGAAAAAAATATATAAATTATTTATTTTTGACAAAAGATTCGGCTATTCCGTCCTTGTAATTTGTCTCCAAAACCATTATTCCATTTGTGAGACTTTTTACAAAACAACATTAATTTGCTGAATTAGTTTAAATTATTAAAATGCTACCTACGTTTATGACATTATTTTTTAATGAAATTACTATTTTAAATTGTTTTTTTTTTTCAAAAACGTAGCAGTAATAAATAATTATAGTAAATCAAATAATATCTGCAAACAAAATTTATAATGTAAAAGTGTCAGGCTTCATAAATTATTATTTTGCTACATTAAGTATTTTAATTTATTTTTTAAATAAATCAAATTGGACTGATTGTATAATTTACTACACACATGTGACATTTTGACCAAACTTTTTCTAAATTTTATTTTAAATCGGTGTCGTGTCGTGCGTGAACTGTTATTAACGCCATCTGTTGAAATATTAGTAATTTACTGCCATAAACTAGGTACCTTTCAAATAATAAATCGATGTCGTGTAGTGCATAAATTGCTGTTAACGCCATCTATCGAAATAAATATATAATAATTTACAAATAGGGACCAGTATATATTGGTGTCGTTCATAAACTCTAATTAACGCTATCTATTGAAATAAAAGCTAATCTATGTAGTTTATTAGGAACTCAACATGAATATTAAAATCTAAATCTACTAATCACATAAAATACAAAAATTAAAACATATCGAGACGGAAAATGATAAATTATTTAATAACAGTGTATAATTTTACATATTTCATTGCCTAATAATGTAGTTTTTAAATGTTACACTGTGATATATATCTTCAAATATCACAAATATTTATTAAAACTATATTTTTACATCGTATCGTATATAATATTAAAACCATATCGTGTATTCCAAAATTGATTTAATTTCATTGTCATTTAAAATATGTTATCTATTTCTAATGATTCGTGAATTAGTATAATATAATATATGCATACAATATAATAAAATAAACACATTATAACGTCTTAAAATTAATTAAACCTATTTTATAATAAATAACTATTTATTTATTTATTAGACTTCATTAACATGCATGCTTTTGTTGTAAGAGAGATGAATATAAAATATTATAATATAACATGATAAACATAAGATACAATTATATTGCAATTATATATACAACATTGTCTTGGCTACTTTGCTAGACTGTCGTCTGAGTTAAAGTAGGCAGTTTTTTTCGTGCTGTTAGGTGGTGTCATTTAGTTCAAATTAGAAAGACATTCGACAGTAATTTTAAAAAAATGTATTGTAGGTATTGTATTGTGATTACATTAGAATATTGGACAGCGATGCTGCTGATTAATTTCTACCCAATTGAATTACTCTATGGTACTTTAATATAAATTATTATTTCAAAACTTCCATCAACCAATTAATTTAATCAATTAGTAATCTAATTGATTAGTAATAGTTAATAGTTTTTAAAATTGATCATTTTTGTTTTCCGTCAAAAATCGTTTTATCTGAATGTGTATAATAATGAATAATTTGTGACTAATAATTCACAATAGAAAATGTATGATATGTACTTTGGTTCACATTCAGGTAAATATTAAGAGGCAGTTTATTTTCCTTCAGTTATCCCACAATTTACGCTAATGAACACAAAACAATCAAGGAAAAAATGATTAGAGTAAAATGAATACTTGATTTTGAAAAGCATAAAATATATATATTTATATATTTTATAGGTACATTTATTCAAATAGAGAATATGAAGAAATAAGAACATTAATACAATAGCAATCATTTTAGCTCTGCAAGTTGTAAATTAAATACTTTAATTCCAGTGATTTCAATACTCATGTAAAAAATATTATGTTTTTAATAATAATAGTACACAATATTTATTATAATAGACAGAATAGTGGGTACTTATTAAACTGCTATTTTATTTTTAATCTTGGCAGCTTTATAAACAACTCATTGTGGTTCCGGTCAAAATACAATTTTTAATACAAAAATATGAAAATGAAATGTATTTGCGTATATTCATGAACATAAAATTATTTTATAATTTATTTTTAAAAAAATCACGTACTTAAATCAATAAAAGCTATACTTTTTATTTATCATTTTAAAATGTCTACCGGAAATACCTCAGTCTACGTTCATGATCGCCGATTGCTGGCTGGCATTGAAGTGTACGGTGTCGGTTAAATAGAAAAGTGCAGCACAAAATTACACAAAATGCACTCAGAAACGAACTTACAGCTTATCCAAATTCTTGAGAAGACGATATCTCCTGGTAAGTTTAATGGTTATATATTTTATTGTCACCAAAGACATCGATAACAGAAATGTCCGTTAAAACATGTCTGTCTGACTCATGGCGTAATCTATCCGAAAGAAATTCAACTTTTCAATTCATTAACGTCAAATCGTATAAGTACTTTCTTTCCTTAATATGTTTTGTCACACTTATTTCTTTTACAGTGACATATCATTTTGCTAAGCGCCGTCATTTGATCGTAGAACATCATGCCGATAAAATTTCATGTATTTTCCTTACTTCGAATTTATCACTCAGATAACCGGATATTTTGTTTTTGTTTGGGAAGTCTTATTACTCGTGGGTACTGTTAGCTGTCTTTATATAAAGTAACAATTAAGGTGTTGGTCAGTATTTTCAAATACAGCGTGTCAATTAAGGCCTCGATTTATTTTCAGCATTGCTCATGTTAAATTGTGCGACGGAATATGTTTGCTCAAACATTAAACATGCGGTGAAACGATGATTTTAGTCTGTATCGAAAATTTCATATTGACGTCTTCCACATAGATTGTTCCAGAGTTATGCTATTTATTGACGGTCACTCAAAATCTAGCCATCGAAATGTTCGCAGATATATATTTTACGCTTTTTTGACACATGCTCAAGTTAGAAACGCGGTAAATTGTGAATAATGCTTCATTTAGCGCATAAAAGATTTCTTAAATTGGCAATTTCAGCTTATACATTATGAAGTCAGTTTTAAAATCTCAAAATGATTTTTAATAAATTAATAAAAAAATTCTTCTGTATTTTAAAAAATATTTTACAGTACTCTATATATAAACGTTATTTGAAAAATGTCAGATTCTTACTTACACCAAGTATACTAGTTCTTAAATTCGTCTTATGCATTTGTATTTTATAATTTATTTCTATGAATAGATTTTTCTAGATTGTTGGTAATATTCTAAAAAAAATTATATTTACTTTACCTACTTTTTGGTGCTTGTTATTAATTAATTAATTCATTTTATGTCAATGATATTAACATCTGATTAAAAATAAAAGATAAGTAAATTAAAATATTATTTGTTTAGAATTTTTATAGTTTATTTAGTGAGAAAAATCTGGCAATATTAATTCATTTTCATAAAATGACAATGTTAGAAAATAGTGGTTCCTTTTTAGTTATTCTGCCTGGGCAGGTTTTTGTCCAAAGCAACGTTTAGGGGCTGTTGTGATAAACATTAAGTTACAATTTAAAAAAAATAAAAATATTATGAATCAATAAAATTAATAAGTCATAACAAAGTGATCTCATATTTCACTCAAGTTAATACCATTTGAAATAATTATTACATGTAAAGACAAATGTAGGGAAATCAGTTCCATGACAGCAGGCTTTTTCTTAAAAATTTGATTCCATGTTACAGTTGATTTTAAATTGAATCACAGCTACCATTATCGTTTCAAATAGTTCTGAGAAGATTTACAATGTGACTCCAATTATCTCCTCGAATATGTTTGGACGTTTGTTGAGACATCTCAAATCTGTATTCGTTTATAGATAATATTCATTTATGTAACCCATGAAATGGTTTCTTAACCAGTTACTCGCCCAGAAAAAAACATTTTTAATTTACTCAGAGGCCAAAACCTCAAAAAAAAAAACGTTCATTGCAGTCTGGGGTAATTTTTTTTTTTTGATTTGTAAATATACCTTGTGTGGTCAAACAGTTAACATTATAAACTTGTTTCTTAACGCTCTACTGTTTTCATTGAAGAGTTTCGTCATTCAATTGTGTACATTCATGGCCACTAATATCAAATGTGATTCTAATAATTAAAAAAATGAATAGTCTACAATAATAATATTGGATAATTTGTATATCATCATTTTTGTAAAAAGTTTCACCTTATATTAAAATTGTTCTAGCAATGCCTTTTGCCCTTATTAAAGTGTATGATAGGTTGAACCATACGTTGTGCCAGTGACTTATAATGTGAATATTCTTCTCCTTATTTAGAAACCGTAAGTTTTGCACCATGTATACCAGTGGAAAATTTCTATAACTTTTTTTCTTTAAAAACCCTTGACTTAATATAATGCACTGCTATTGCAAGATTTGACATTTAAACGTGTCTAAAATTTTGATCCGAACTAAAATTTGGAATTTCTTTTATTCCAGACAAAAATGAATTGGAAACTGCGGAGAAGTTTCTGGAGCATGCGGCCGCCACAGACTTGGGACAGTTCATGAAGATGCTGTCAGATGTCCTGGTGCAGGGCGGTAATAGTCAGGTGGCGCGTATGGCGGCCGGCTTGCAGCTCAAGAACCACCTCACCTCTAAGGAGGAGAAACTCCGCTGCGAGTACAAGGCCAGATGGCTTTCAATCCCCGAAGATATAAGACACTACATTAAGAAAAATGTAATTAACATTTGAATGTTAAATTATTTGCTATACTCTTTTTTTTATTAACTAATTTGGTCTTAAAATATCTATATCTCTATCTCTATTTATTCCAATTTTAATAAAGAACATTTTGTTTGAATAGAATTTACTTAAATGTAAATTCCAGATTATGCAAAATCATATTTTTTCACATTTTAAATTAAATTCACAGCCCTGATTTTGAAAATGATTGGGATTTAAAAGTGATGACATTTTTGACAAATAGAATATACAGTTCTATTAACTAACTAACCTAAAAATCTAAACCTAAGTTATTGTATTTACCGTTACATATTGCGGTGATTTTTGCTTGTCAAAATAAAGTACCACATTTTCAAACACTTTTTTCTCTAGTACTGTAGTGTCACAATCTGCCGATTTATTTCTTTGCCATTACTCTTCTCTGTACTTTCTTTAACTAAAATGTATATATATTTTTTTATCAATTTTTAAAAACAGGTCATGTCAAAACCAATGTTTTTTTTTATCTATAATATAAAAGAAAATTTTTTTTTTTTTTTTTACCTTGAATGCTTCTCACACACACAAACTAGTAATAAAAATTAACTAGCCTTCCATGTCTCATTGCTTTTTATTTTTTTAATTATCTGTCTTTCTTCTCGGCACTTAATGTTGAATGGATTTTAGATGTAATTTTCACTTTCGAACGCAGGTGCAGCGAGCTTATCTTTGTTCTTTGAGAGGTCTGTAATATGATGATTGAAATTAACTATGAAGTGCTTGGTATTTGTATTTATTTCTTAGGTTGCTGGTGAACAGATATCACGGATGTGTAAATAAATTAGGATATCGCATTAAATCGTAAAAATTCCATAGTAATATAATTTTGTTTAAAATTTTTGATAATAAAATATATTGAACTAAAAGGCAATATCAATTTCTTAGGGCCGGTTGTGTGATCAGTAGTAACTTTTTACTAACACCTGTAGTAAAAATCCTTAACAGGTCGTTGATACATCAAATTTACCATTGTCAAAGCATAGATGGAGATATCTATAGCCGCGACAAATAATCATTAAATATATTTTATTTTATGCATTATCTATCGATTTTCACCTAGACATTCGAAATCTGTCACTTTGGTGGCGAATTTTTTTCGTATTATGTACTAATGTATATTAAACAATGAAATTATCATCTGATGAACTCTTATCACTAAAATAGCGGGATATTGAAAGATTAATTTTCATGCACTGCATCTTTCAAAGTATCAATGTGTCAGATGTCCTTTGGAACAGCTGTAAAAAGTCTTATCATATTTAACTATCGATTCTCATTTTTACTATCGGATATCGGAGAGTAAAATGAGTTTACTATGGGTGTACTTTGGAGAATTAGATATTTTTTTTACTAACGATAAAACAACCCGTTTTCGCAAAACGAATTACTGTAGTAACTTTTTTTAACTACAGTAAAAAGTTACTACTGATCTCACAACTGGCTCATTTTGTTTTAATGTGAACAAAATGGATCCATATTTGGAACATATAAAATCGTGAGCACGCTGATGCAAGGCCCCCATCGTTTGTTATACCTTAAATAAATTAATTTGCAGCCAAAAATATAATGTCATTACTAAAGTTTTTTTTAAAATTGTCATATTACAAAACTATTAAAAGTATTAATAATTTTGTCATATGACTGGTGGTCTTCGAGTAACAGTAGAAGCTTTCACAGCAACATAGTCAACATTAAAGGTCCGCGGTCTGTCTTATTTATATTTATACATCCGTGATAGGAATGATTGTCTATTGGATATTTCAATAACAGTAATCCATGTCCCCCCGTTCGATGATGCTCACGTGCGGCGATTTGTCTGTTTAGATTTTGGGTGCGATTGCTACAGAGGAAAGCAGACCGAGTTCGGCAGCGCAGTGTGTGGCTTATGTCGCTGTTATTGAAATACCAGTCCGGCAATGGGATGACGTGATCGCTAATTTAGTCGACAATGTTGTGAGTGCACACGCGAGTGAGATGCACAGAGAGGCTTCGTTGGAAGCTATCGGTAAGAATGTTTAAGATAATGATATTTTTTTTTTAAATACCCAAGCCATTCTATAACTTCCCGCTATAGTCTCCTGGGTTGCATTATCGTGTACAGCTGTTTTATCAAATGTTTGGGAACACGTAGTTGACATCCGTCATCCACTGTGATTCTGGACCATGTGTGACATGGGCCAAAATATCTGCACTTAAAATATTAGCGTGTCTTAAAAATTATAGGGAATAAAAACAACATTGCCACATTATAATTTTATTCTTGAATAATTTAAAATCAGTAGTTTCATAACCCACTATCATCACCACTTATCATATATTTTAACTTCAATTCTGTGCTAATCCTACAAAATAATAAACATTTAGTATTCTTCTTTTATGCTTTACACATTGGCTTTGATAAAACGTGTATGCAGTAGAACTGCGTTAATTAGAATTTTAAGGGACTGACAAACTAATTTCAAATTACACAAAATGCTGCTAAATTTGTGAAATAAAAGGTGATTTACGATAACATTGTAAGATTGGTGAAGTAATTTCTCAATAAACAAAAACATAATTTAATTTTGTCTGGTGTAAAAAGCTAATAAAATGCTGAAATTATTCATTCATTGTCTGCATTCAACAGATAGAATTTGAGCACTATTTGAAATTTTTCACATTTCTATCACTGATATAATATAAAAATGTATTGGTTTATGCAGCAGCATGTTCAGAATAATTTTGAATTACCTAAGTTAATTTCATATGAAATTGGTTATCGTATTATGCAGAATTTCAGATTAAAAGGATTCCAATTATGATGTAGGATTCTGAAGAGTGGCTAGATAATTTCACCACCAATAGGCCATACCTGATCACTTATTCACCATCACTAATCACATTGTTATATTAATTTAATTATTTCATCTAACCAGCCTTTCTTTTTTTCAAATACAGATTTGTGACCGATGAGTGTCTTACCACCAGTCACATTAAGCGTTGGCGTTATAGTCACTCTTAGCGAATTATACAATTAACTAATCAAAAAGATGTGTTAATTGATAACTGTATTATAAAGTAATCAAAATGCCAAAGTAAACAATTTTTGTTTTATCTATCTGTTTCAGGGTATATTTGTCAAGACATTGACTCTGAAGACCTGGTCGCGCAGAGTAATCACATTTTGACTGCCATTGTTCACGGCATGAGATCGGGTGAACCGAGCAATCATGTCCGGTTTGCTGCGACAATGGCCCTCTACAATTCATTAGAGTTTACCAAGGCCAACTTTGATAAGGAGAATGAGAGAAATTACATCATGGAAGTTGTGTGCGAGGCCACCCAGTCTACCGACAGGCGCATAAGTGTCGCAGCTTTGCAGTGTTTGGTGCATATAATTTTTTTTATTTTGTTTGACTAGACATATTAGCTCATTCAGTACAATATTGATTTTGAAGGATCTGTACTAAATGTTTTAACGATTTTGAAAAAAACACATGTAAATGTATGAAATGTTGCTATTTCCTTGTATCTATCGCGAAGAATGTATCTTCTTATCTCCTACCATAGTAGTTGACTAACATTTTTGTTGTGTTTTGAGTTAACCGAAGAAAGAAAATATTTTCTAATTTGTGTTATTTTATTACATTTCAAATGTTGTGCAATATGTAGAAATACTTAGAAATATCTATTATATATTATTTGTATTAATATAATATGGATAATTATTTCTGTCCCTTTTCACCATTTGTATTATTAGTTCTAATTTCAGTAGTAATAGTAAAAAATTACTGATTTTGCCTTCAGAAAATCTGATCAGTTTATGTACATACATTTTCTCTGATATTAATTTGTGTTCATTATGTTTTTAGGTGAAAATTTTGTCACATTATTATCATTACATGGAACCTTACATGGGTCAAGCACTCTTCCCTATAACCTTGGAAGCTATGAAGTCTGAAATAGACGATATTGCACTGCAGGGAATAGAGTTTTGGTCAACAGTTAGCGAAGAGGAAATAGATTTATCAATTGAAGAGTCAGAGGCAATGGAATCAGGTTTGTAGTCAGCCCTTATTAAAATACGTGTTGAGAAATAATTGAAATTGCGTTAATGTACTGGTCAAATTTAATCAGGGTGGTTGGGAAAAAATCGAGTCGGAAAGAAAATGTTTTGATGTGTCGCACGCTCGCATTGCATTATACCCAAACAATAATTTGAAAATGTGTCAACTGGGATTTCTGGTCGATGATGTGTTCACAATTTCACCAGCTTAATTTTCTGTTACATATTATATAGTCAAATGAAAATTTATTTTTACTGCTCCGGTTATTCTGCAATCTGGTTAATGCAACTCTATATAAACGAGAAAGAAAGATTTAAATCTAATTTGTTATACAATAATTTGTTTGAAATTTCAGGTTGTCCTCCAGTACGAACATCCCGCCATTATGCACGCGGGGCTCTCCAGTTCCTAACCCCTGTCCTGATGCACAAACTGACGAAACAAGAAGATTCGGATGACTGGAATCCTTGCAAGTCAGCCTCAGTATGCCTAATGATATTATCTAACTGCTGTGAAGATGATATTCTTCCTTACGTTTTCCCATTTATCGAAGAGAATATTAAATCTGACCACTGGAGATTCCGAGATGCAGCTCTCATGGCCTTCGGCTGTGTCCTCGGCGGCCTCCAAACCAATACTCAGAAACCCTTGGTGGAGCAAGCCATGCCCACTCTCATACAGCTCATGTATGATAGCAACGTACACGTTAGAGATACAACAGCCTGGGCTCTGGGTCGTATTTGTGAAATTATTCCTAATGCCGTACTCAACGAAGCGTACTTCAAGCCCCTGTTGGAGAGTTTAGTCAATGGGCTGAATGCTGAACCTTCCGTGGCAGCTAATGTCTGTTGGGTGTTTAATAACCTGGCTGAAGCTACCTACGACGCTGCCAAACTAAACTGTACTTCGGATGTCCCTCAAACATACCTAATGTCAGGTTGCTTTAACTTCATTATTCAGCGTCTTCTTCACAACACTGACCGCCCTGACTCCGGTCAACATAACCTGAGAACTAACGCTTACGAAGCCCTAATGGAAATGGTGAAACACTCGCCTAGGGACTGTTATACTACCGTGCAGCAGACGACACTGATCATTCTCGATAGGTTACAGCAAGTCTTGCAGATGGAAAAACATATATCTGGACACAATGAACGCTCACAATTTAATGAATTACAATCTCTTCTGTGCGCCACATTACAATCTCTGTTGAAGAAGGTCACTCCGGATGATGCGCCCAAGATATCAGACACAGTCATGCAGGCTGTGTTAACAATCTTCAGCTCTAGTAGTGGAAAAGTAGGAGGAATTCAGGAAGACGCGATGATGACCGTGTCCAGCCTAGTAGATGTACTGCAAGAAGGATTTATCAAGTACATGGACGTGTTCAAAGTGTACCTGTACATGGGTCTCAAAAACCACCAAGATCATCAAGTATGCGAGGTCACCGTCGGCCTGGTGAGTGACATCTGTCGAGCCCTGAAGAAGAAGATTTTACCTTATTGCGATGATCTCATGACCCTTCTATTAGAAAATCTGCAAGATAGCAATATTCATCAATCTGTGAAGCCGCCTATCTTTTCAGTATTCGGAGACATTGCCATGACAATCGGGGTAGACTTCATGATGTATCTGGAAGTTGTTATGAAGATGTTGTTCCAAGCCTCATTAGTACCCATGAATCGAGCCGATCCCGAGATGATCGAGCACCTGGAGAAGCTCCGGGAGAGCATCCTGGAAGCGTACACGGGGATCGTGCAAGGATTCAAGGGAGACGAGAAGGAGCAACGGTCAGAGATTAACTTACTGGAACCCTATATTGTCAATATTGTAAACTTCATGGTGGTCGTGGCATTAGATCCGGAGCACACGGAGAACCAAGTGGTGTCCGTAGCCGGGTTGGTGGGAGACTTGTGTGCCTTCGGCGTTCCCATGCTGCAGCTATTGGATGTAAAGCCTATCACGGACATCCTAAACTCGGGTCGCCGCTCCAACACCTCGCGCACCAAGACAACGGCGCAGTGGGCCTCCAGGGAGATCCGCAGGCTCAAGAGCCTGGCGCCGCAAGTGGCCACTAGCTGATTCTACTTCCCAGCATAGACGGAGATATGAAGTTATTCAGTTAAGAAATATATCAATTTCCAACACTGTATCAGTTGTATCCAAAGCTACGCAGAAGAATAAAAGAGATGATATAGTGTACTAGTTATTTTGATAATCATCATTTCACCATTCTCAGTGCACACTTTGAGAAGGTTTACTTTTCCAAATACGAGATAGTCCAAATTCATTCAGTGCAGAAATAGAGAATGAAATTATCGCCAAATTCATATTCAAGGAGGAAGAGTTACCGAGTGGACACTTTTCTGTTTATCGCTCTAATCATTAGTGGAAGTGGTATCAGGAACTTAATCACAATATTGGTAGTAGTGAACTGAAGTCATGTTCACACAGTTCACAGTCCTGTCTGGAGCCAAACTCGCTACGTGGAAAGTGAAATAGTGATCAAATCAGATGTGCGTGTTTGTGTGAAGTTTTTGAATCAGAGGACGACCATTGACTTATTTATGTGCGCGACGATTGAAAGGTATCTTGGAGTTGTTTAGTTAAGCATTTTCTTGCGGGGGAGCCGTATAGGGCCACGGCGCGCTGTGCAGAGTGGGGAGCACTCCGATAGAGCTGACGCCTGACAGGCAACATTCCCTATACAAATATTTGCCTGTCGACCTCTCCAGGCACGACAACTAGCCAGCTGGAGCCACCCTGTCAGTAGGACGAGTTTTATCAACCGACCGACACTAGTACCGCCGGATTTGGCCAACTTCGCTAATCACCTTACTTTAAATCTCACCTTATTTTAAAATTAGGCTAAGCCGGTCTCGGTGACTCCGATTATGTTCACCTTTTAGACAGTGTATTGAAGAAATTGTAACAAAAATGACGAGACCTATTTGCTTTAACTAAACAAAACAAACGATTATGTCGAAACTGTGATTTGGGAGGGCTCTGATTTGTCGTCCGCTCGGCCGCGACATTTGTCGAGCGAACGTTTTGATGTAAAATAATTTTTAGATAGAATTTTTGCAGGGTTTATAAGAGGAGCCCTCTCAACATAAACAATTCCTGATTGTGTGATATTGCGTCCTATGATATCCTAGTGAAGTAAGACGTCCGAATGTGTAAATATGTAAGATGAGAGAATGACTCCTGTGACTGGTGAGGGATGAATGCCTTTTGTACATGTGCGTGCGATACAATAATAAAATGACGGTGACTATTAAACGTAAGACAAACTAAAGGAATCTGTATATTTGATTGAATGGAACTTGTTATTAGGCGTGATTATGAATCAGGTGTTGATTTATCGGTTGAATCTTGAGACTCATTGTTTAATGGAATGTTATGTATTTTCAGATGAGTTTTATGAGGAGTGAGTGCTGCATGCTTGTGAACGTTATTTTCTATTGACTCGTAGTGATTGCGAGGAAGATGGTTGGAGTATCGCCTGATGTTGTGTGCCATGCGACTGTCTGGAAGAGACTCTTCCGGTTTCACACTCGCTATACTGTACCACCCACGTTTTTGTCTCGCAAAATAAATTATAAATCCCAAATTAACCCATAATTTCAAGGTTGGATTATAATTATGTTATATTCATTGTATTTTTGTAGAAATATTCATTGAATTTCTTCTCAATCGCGCTCTTATTTCCATTTAGGATTATCATTACTGAACGTTTCTGTAAGGGAGTTGCAGAAATTCAATAAAAAAATATTAATTATCTGCATTTTTATTTTATTACTCCTTAACCTAAACAATTACAATACCACGTACACTTTTGATTATCCGGAGTCACATTGTATTTTTTGAACGTTAATAACATTTAATAATATAAATATTTCACTTTGAAATTTTGTTTGTGGCTATTATGCTGTTGGATCTAATGTCGCATGGATCAATATTCGGATGGATCTTTGTCGTTGGGCCAAAAGTCTGCAGAGCCTTTTGTCATACAATTATAATTTGAAAATAAATTCACTTTTCCGTATGCATAATATGTACACTGATAAATTATTCTCGCAAATTTATGTTCATAAAGTCTGCCTTGAGACAAGTGTTTCAACAAATCTTGGATAATCCAACTGTTATACATAAATATTAAAATAGAACAGTGGTTCCAAACCTTTTTGGTATCACAGCCACTTATATAATGTTCACAGTACACTGAAGAATACTTAAATTCCTACTTTTCACTTTTTCAAACTTTTATTAATATTTTGTTTCATCTGAAAATATAACCAGACACAATTCTTCGTAATAAAGATTTTTGTAAAATAATGTATTATGGGAGGTGTCGTTAAAAGGCATTTTTTCTATTGTGAAGCATTAACATTTTAGTTAGTAATATTACATGAATGTACGACACATAATTATTGTGGAAACCTTTATAAAGATGAAGAAAATAAGTATAATATATTTAAATTAGAAAAACAATATTTTCATAAAAATAAAACAGTAAAATTTTGCATGTCGATCGTCCAGCTCATTAGTCGGACATCTCCAAATATGTACATGTTTTGAGATAATGAGGAAAGCAATATTGAAATGGTCACCATAAATTCCAATATTATTTATATGTGCCTGTTTTACATATTATGTCAACAGGTGTCTAAATATTTGATACTGATAAAAATTCTCGAGATTAGTGGATTAGAAGCTGAGTTTTGGGCTTTTTTTCTGAGATATCCAACTAATGAAAAAATGCATGGTCATTTCAATCATTTTGAATTGTATCAGTAATGAACCCGGTGTTTGTGTTAAAAATTGATTTTATTTCGAAATAATGAAAATCATGGAACATTTTATACAAAGTCTGATTAGCAAGAATCATGAACAGTATCGTTACTATTTTTTTTTGTTACAAATTTTCATAACTCCAATGAATACTAGGAATCAGATTTGTATGGCAGAGGGATAGAAGATCTGCAAATTTTGGCACTAAATCAAATCAGATGTTTAGCTTGAAATATTAATTTTTTCATGGAGATAAATCGGCGTTTATTCTTAAAACAACATTCCTTTATAGCTTGCGTCAATGTAAAAATCCTTAAAGTAATCAATATACCAGAAAGTACATTCCATTTACATGCAAGCCTGTTGGCTGCTTCCTACCTCGCTGGGTACATATAAAGTACCTGTTCTCAGGTAGGTGGCCATTATGTTCCATAAGCTAGAATGTAAGGTAACAAATTAAATGAAACAGTAGAAAATAGAAAAATCAAAAAGGAGACAAGTTTTTTATTTTTTTTGACGAGGGTTTTTATTTTTTTATTAGAAGATATACATTTTTAAACATGATCAATAAGATATATTTCGTTTTACATTTATTTCTTCTCTATGAGAGTAAGACTTGTGTATAGAGAAGTATTATATAAGAGATTGTATAATTTATGTGTCTGTTAGTCTGTGTACATATTGCTTGACTTCAGATACAAATTTATAATTGTCTGTAATTTTTCTAATTGTGATAGGGAGATTGTTAAAGAATTTGATGCCTTGATAAATATATGTAGTGATTTTGGGTTGTGGTGTATTTTAGTTTTGGAATATCAATTTGGTCTCTACTAAATCTTGTAGATTGTAATTCACTTTTAGAATTATTTTAATCATCATATGCATATTTATATCAATACGCACAGATAATAAATGTGTAGCGACCGGAATTCAAATCCACCGCCATCTCAGTCGGCATCGACGCTAGCGACAGCGTTGCCGGTTGCTGCCACAAGCTTGGCTCAGAATTCACCGCTAGGCGCTCTCTCTAGTTTCAGCGTTCTACAGTGGCGGTCTCGTCGGCCCGGGGGCGCCGGCGAGACAGCCAAATTGCTTCACATTATTTCATTTCGTAATATACACGCACCTTCTACATCATTTCATTTTTACATATATTCATTTCATTTTGTCTTTCTTGTTTTTACCATACTGTCATAATAAAATCTCAACACGCGCAAACAAACATCGATATTTCATTTAACCACCGACATAACCCCCAAAAATGTAATGGCCAAAGTATACATAATAAATTAAGTGTTTCTAAAAACCAATACATATAACATATTTCTACACCATTACATATTCGAAAAGCGATATAAAAAATTAATTTAAATAATGAATGGGGATCAAGAGTGAAATATCAGTGTTGACTGACAACTCCAGTAAATTACAATATAGCGTATTTATTAAAAAGTACGTTTGCAACATCATCAATATTAACCTAATATGAATTTGTTTTAACAGTATATTTTATTTGGCTCACCTCCTCCCCCTGTCTTTTGAAGAAATATGTAGAAAATAACATTTTCTGTTCAGGAATGGTATGATAGAAGACCCTAAATCAGTTAGCACTCATTAGTTATTTTGAAGTTAACTTTCAGAGTATTTTTATCAGTGAAATCTTTAATTTAAAAGTCTAAATTCTCAGCGATATCATTTTCGATGGATAGGGTTCCCAACCTGGAAAGTTTGTCTTATAACATTGTAGATTTTAATAGGTTATGATTCATTTGTTTTGAAAAACAAAGTTTTCCACTAGCTATAGTTACAGGTAGATTTAGTAAAATTTGCATAGCAATCCAAATATTCAAATATCAATCTTGTAAATTATGCTGTTTTATAAAATTTTACATGTGGAGTAATTAAAAAAAATAATTCAAATTGGTTCATCCCAAAGAAAAGTATCTACCATCAATATATATTTACTACGATTTTCATTTGGAGATCAGCACAGAATTTAACCAGTTCTCTTCTTTCTGTTAGATTATCGACATTATATGAAAAAATCACATTTTAATATTCATCTAATTGCTTAAGCCTTTCTAACATCAATATTATTGCTGTGCCCAACAGAAGATTGAAAAATTCGACTTCTAGCCTTTTATCTGAACATATGATGGGTTCATCTCGGGCATTTTACCTTTTTAATGGTTTAAATACTGGCTCAATTTGAAATTCCTCTGCTAAATCTTTGGGCATACAGATTTCACTGAGGTACGTGCGGCGTCGTCTAGTATTTATTAAAGATTTAAATTGTAGCTACCAAAAGGTATGAAATTTGTAATTTTGTTCAGAATTCCCCAAAGATTGTTCACACTATTCTCAGCATATTATTTGATACATCGATGGGAAATTTTAACTGATGAAGTACAAATGTTTTCACTAAAAAAACTAAATGACATGTTGGTAGACAAAATAAATGAGTAGTGTCAAAGCAGTTCGATATCGATATCAAAGTCGGTGATGTTCATGATGCTTTGATTACTTTGTCTGAAACTGAGGGAGGCGATCCAGATATATTACACAAGGCAGTAAGTTTGGCAGAACAATTTAAAGATTTTAACTTTCTTATATCTTTAATTGTTTGGTATGGTATGAAGTTCTTTTTCAAACTAATATTGTTAGTAAAATGCTTCAAACATAATATGCAGGATGGCCCAAAAAAAGTTAGAACATTTCCTAAAATGTGATATAATTACATCAAAATTAGTTTAATTATATCAACAATAGCTTAAAAGTTTACTAATTTACTTACCTATTTATTTATATTACGTTTGATTTCGATAATTTCCGGTCGCCATCTTTGATTATTTATTTTTCCATTGTTTATATTTGGTTTTTTCAAATTGTTGCTCAGAATGACAAAAATCATTCATCATAACTGGTTCTTTTTTTAAATATTATCAAGTCAAATGGTTATGAAATGAAATTACAAAATGCCATTGTTTACAATAAAGTTTATTATCTATATTTTGTGACTTGCATGTATTAAAAGTGGAAAATGAGCATTGTTGATTACTTATTAATGAGACAATTAAAAAATAATTACAATTAAATTAGCATTATTTACGTGTCCATCATGCCAGCATAAAGTTATCTACCAAATTATCTATTTTGACGCTTGTCTGATGTTAATTATTCAGGTCCCTCACGTAAGGGATTACCTCTCAGGAGACGCCTTCCATGTGTAGATGATGGTCCTGGATCCTGGACGTGAAGTGCCCAGATGCTCGTGGTACCAGCGTAGGGTGACGAAGTTTAGGCTTGTAGTTGATTGACCACCAAACGATGTCCAATTATCCAGACAAACCGGGACTCTGAACGCGATGTGCTCGTGCAATTTGTGCGTGCCGTATATGATATTGTCTCCCCTGATAGCGACAATTTATTCTCACTACGTTAAATAATGTTGATCGTCTTTTCTTTATATATAGATCCACCGGGACCCCTTTTTATACTTTAACATCAACGATTAAACACAGAGAACAACACAGTCTAAGCTTAAACTCGTGGCGCACAGTTTACATTTTCCCCGAAATCACAAATTACAAAACGCTAGCTTATTATATCAAAGACGGTATTGATTTTGTTTTCTAATTGCAAACTAGATCCCGTGTTTATGGAGTGATCTCTCCCGGCTGGGACTTGGAGAAGACTGAAGCATGAGGGTGATGCATCCCTTATGGTGCATTTGCCGACGTGACTATGGTCACGTCCGCCAGATTCCTTATATCGTGCGTCTAACAATACCGATGTTTATTACCCTGTCCCTTACTTCAAATAAGTGCTTTTGTATCCTTGAACAAAATATTGTTTTGGGTAATTTTGCATTCTAACATAATTATATTATGTTTATGTGAACATCGCCGAATGCACAAAAATACTGAAGAAATATTGTTCATTTTTTGACAATTATAGAAAGTTCAAGTGCATGGTACTATTTGCTTATTTCACGAAAGGGAGCGCCGCCCCATGTATTCCAGTGCAATTTAAACTTGGAATAGCAGTCAATTTAAAATTACCAAAATATGTCAATTTGGTATAAACATAATATGAAAGGAGGGCGCTATCTACATCCAGCGTGTAAAAAATATCAATTATAAATAAGATAATATGAAAAGAGGGCTTCGAGTGAGTCTGTGGGCCTTTTGAGTCCCGGCAGTAAAATAATTCTGTATAAACATAATCTTAAAAAAATATTTGCCTAGCAAGGTGGAGCGCCTTCAGCACTAAGTGAATTGGTGTTTTGTGCCTAAAATAGTTTTATTTTATAATATATAAATATGTACATTATTTTAAAAAAATGCACCTAGCAAGACAGGCGCGCCTACATGTCAATTCTGTACTTACTCGGCGCCTAATTCGCTCGGCGCCTTACTTACTCAGCGCCCTCGTGCGGGGCCCGAGCTCAACCCCCCTCAGACCGACCCTGCCCGCCGCGAATGCATTTGGAGTACGCTCATTGAAAAGGTGACAACACTGGTTAGAGCAAATGTTCAAGTTTCTCGCTTCGCAGTTACAGATATGATGCAAAAATTAATTTAATTATGTTCCAGTGATTAATTATATAAACATGGGATTAAAATTTCCAAAATTGAATGTAATCTTTTAAATCCACAGCGACATTCTTACCTTCCCCATTCTTAATGTTCGAACCGGGCGCTTTCCATGTAGCGATTATATAGCAAATTAACAGCCCTTAAGGTCAGTATTTCTATATTTACTTTTATAAAAATCAAACTCCATACCACTTAGTCTTTTAACAATAAAGTAATCATTTACTTCTAATAAGATTATGAGTATGAAGGTTATGACAATCTTAATCTATTTAAGGAGAGAGAAACTTAATTTGATATTATGTTTTCATATACCTAATCAAAACATGAGTAGTTTATTTACAAACTTATTAATTTGTATTACGTATCTTTGGATACGTCGCTTGGTTTTGTCTACGAAAGTGGGTACGTCAAGTAAATGTGTATTAGGTATACTGGGGTGCTTTGTATTGTAAGGCTTCCACAACAGGCCGAACTAAAACATCATTTCAGTTCGTCATGGAGAATACTCCGGAGTGTTCCACTCAGCTTACAAATAAATCTGAGACCGTAAGTGGATTTTTATATCCCTTGAACTATATTTACTGTATTACACGGGTTATTGTGAATGTCAAGGTTTTTCCGTGTATCCAGCTTGTGTTTTATAATAATAAATTTTTTATATAGTTTTGAATGAATATAATATTTTCAATTATTAACATATTTTTAATTGCTGCTTAAATATTTTGAGATCAATAATTTAATAATATAAATACGGGATATACGTTAGATGACAAGTGATCAAATAGTTTATTATAATTATTTTTAAACTATTATCCATGTACCATCGTTGATAGCTTAAAATAAGATAAAATTGTTACAAAAAAATATTTAGTTCCTAGTTCCTACACGTTTTATAATATTGCATCAAACATAGGTTGTGCTTGCTTTATTTTAAATTAGAGTATTTGTGGGTACTATTATAGACAAAAATTATTAAGTACAGATGAGAAAAAACAGCAGCAGAATAATTACAATGACTGGAAATAGTGCTAACTTTACAAGGAAAATGCCAAAAAATATTTGGCTAGTAGTTTAAATTTTTTGTACACAAAAAATTGATTATTAATTGAATAAAGGCCAAATTCAGAGTTAAGTGACATTTGAAAACATTTAAAATGTATGTACATTGTTATTGGTTATTTAAAACTAGTTGCCTGCCTGGAACAAACGTTTTTAATTCATACCAAGACCAAAACATTTAGAAAAAATTAATCATGAAAAAAAATCTATTATAAATAAACGTATCCTGGTCATGATCAAAGAAAGCGTATTAAAATTTTTCAGAAGGTGCACCATCTGTAATAGATAATATTTTTATCAAAATCTACCTAAATTTAATATGTAGCAGGGTCGAGAAATATAATCTTCCAGCATATCTTTCACCATGTACACAAATCAAATTTCTTTTTGGGGTTTTTTACACAAAACAATATTTAAAAATATTATTTAATACTATTATTGAAATTGTGCAAAATGAATAAGACACATACAGTTTTATTGTACTGCTGAATATTTTAATGCTAATGATGTATCAAATATATGTATCCTTGATTACAATGTTATTTATTGAATGCCTCAATATTCTTCCAATAGTTAAAAGCTTTTAAAAAATTTATTGCGCATGCAAAAATGACACGTTTATTCGGTTGCTGGTATCCTAAAGGTAGGATTTGTTATAAATATATTATGTTATTATCGTATTACACCTTGCCCAATATTATCTATGTTTTTATTAATAAATAAAACAAAACATTAGTATCCTGATTTAAATGACAAGATAATATGACAATGACATACTTTGCATATCTGATTATCTTTATGGTATTAATTCCAAACGTTACGCATTTATGCATATATTATAGCGATTTGAATTATGGATATTTGAACCCCAAGTAAAAATGTTTGATTTATTTAAAATTGTGGTTGTCAAATTTAAAAATTTAATTAATATATTTAAGATATAATGATAAATTACTCTTACGCTTTCAAACATTTTATACAATAATAATGACAAAATAATGATTTGTAAAGCAAATAAACCCATACAAGAATGTCAATGATAAAGAGCGTAAATGAATGGCATGGTGTCTCTCTTTCTCGAGTTTTGATTTTTATTTAAATATTTAAAATTATAAATGAAAACGTGTTTTTACAACTTTTTGATAAGATATCATGAATTTGCATTATGTTTTAAATGATATTCATCATAAGTGTAACAACTCTTTTGAGCAAAAAGTTATTGCAATAGTGGGTTAAATACATAATCAATATATATAATGGCAAATATTTCTAATAGGCTCGAGATGGAATGGATCTGGATGATTTGCTTCCGCATGTCGGCGAATTTGGCTTGTATCAAAAATTGTTATTGTGGTTGGTCTGTCTCCCAGCATGTATTCCATGCGGTTTTGGAGCATTCAATCAGCTGTTTATGACTGACACACCAGAACACTGGTGTAAGATTCCAGATCTGATGAACATCACAGGACTTACACTGCAACAACGTAAACAGCTTGGAATTCCACAAGACGTAAGATAAACAAACGTGAAACAGTATTATTTGGTTATATTAAATGAATTAATAAAATACGAGGCACTTTTTTTAAGTAAGTACTGGATTTTTTTTAAAGAAACATCCTTTTTATAACACTTTACTTTCGTCGGACGCTGCACACCTTAAACTACTTCTCAACATAGTCGCCACTATAAGACACTTGTCATAACGGGGCATCAACTTTTGTATACCTTCGTCATAGAACGACGCCGCCTGGGATGAAAACCATGTCTGTATTCCGTCTTTTCATGATGACGATGAGTATTTTGATGACGATGAGTTCTTCATCGTCATCAAAATACTTGTCACTAAGAAATCATTTCAGATGAAGGAAAATATAGATACTGTATCTCACAGTCGGCTTATCTATTGTTTTGAACATTTCAACCACTCACTACAAGATGGTCACACTATGGGAATGTCTCCAATGTTGCATGTAGTGAGTGAACAGATATAACATATAATAGGCGTATGCATTAATTCATGCGTTTTTTTTTCGAAAATTAAGGCTTTATTGTGAAAAAATGGTTATACACTCAATGATCAAAGTATTGTCCATCGGAAGCTACAACATTTGCCCATCTTTCTGGCAGTTTGTGGATTCCATCCCAAAAGAACTTCTCCGGCTTGGTGGTGAAGAACGAATCAAGCCAATTTTTGATACCCTGTTCTGAAGTGAAGCGTATTCCGGTGAGGGTATTCTGCATTGATCTGAACAAGTAGTAATCAGAAGGGGCTATGTCTGGGCTATAAGGCGGGTGAGGTAGAACTTCCCACCCACTGTTCTCCAAATAGTTTTGAACCGGTCTTGAAACATGTGGCCGAGCGTTGTCATGATGGAAAATTATGGATTCGTGTCTGGTTGTATATTCTGGTCGTTTTTCCGCAATCGCTCTCTTCAAACGAATTAATTGTGTTCAGTAGAGGTCCCCTTTGATCGTCTGACCCGATTTCAACAGCTCATAATACAACACACCCTTCTGATCCCACCAAATACAGAGCATTACCTTCTAAGTTGAAATCGCCACTTCTAAACCGTGCATACCACTTCTGGCACGTTCTTTCAGCTAGAGCATGGTTACCATAAACCTCTACTAAAATACGATGACTTTCTGTAGCACTTTTCTTCATGTTAAAGTAATGAAGAAGAACTCCCCGCAAAAACACTTTTTCTGGCACAAAGTTCGACATGTTCAAATGAATAGAAAAAAATGTTTACACTTCAATCAAATGACATATACTGAAAAAGACGCGCAATGACAGTAGCTTTCAAATGAATATAGTCACGGATGAACACGGCGCGAAATAATACTAGTAACACCCTCTCTTAGAAAACCGCATGAATTAATGCATACTCCCAATAGAAGGAAACCATTGTGCATGTGCAACATCACAACCGCATCACTACACCGGGAATATCCGGCAACGGTACTTACTTAAAAAAATGCGCCTCGTATAAATGAACAAGCATTCTACAAATGGAAATGTAGAGAATAAATATTTATTACCATTGTTTTTTATTATTCATTCATTCAAATATTTACATATCTTTATTATCACAAAATGTTCAGGGTAGAAAGGGGGATTTATCATCTATGGTTTAGCATATTTCATCCCAGGCCTGGAAACCCATGGAGAAATTCTTTCCAGCTTTGTATTGTTCTATTTTTTTACTATCCTTTTTACCGTAAACGTTTCCCCGCTCCTATAAATATCTCTTGTCATGAGTTGTTTATAAGAAAAAAAAAAATTTCTATTTTTAAAGCTGTTTAAAAGAATGGTAACTTTGAATGCGATTTAAATTTAGTTTAACCCACTGGGGATATTCTAGTCTAAAATATTTTTTTATTGTTGCACCATATAATAATAATAAAACAGACCTGTGAGACTCATGCGCTCAGGTTACATGGAAGTTATTTGATATGTTGTTTTTGGTTTTATTCGTGGTACCTTACTTGGATTGAGAATGCTAGTGTCTTTTGAATATTGCTTTGTGAATTCATTATAACATAGGATTTTAGTTACAGTAAAATATCTTGCAAATTGGATCTCGTACTGGATAATACAGTTTTGAGAATATAAATAGAAATCATAACTAGAGATATTTAATATATATTGGTTTGTCTATTAAGTCTTTGTGGTTTTATTAAATTTTTTATTATAAATCAAATTTTTAAACAAAAATTACAACATTTTATAAAAATCGCCTGGTCTGGTATCAAAATAGTTATCGAGCCAATTTCTGAGGTCATTGTCATCGTCAAATGTAACACCAGGCATTTGATTGGAGAGTGATCGAAAAAGGTGATAATCTGACGGAATGAGGTCAGGACTCTCGAGTGTATTCAGCAGAATTTCCCGTTGGAAGCATTGGAATTTTGATTAAAGACAAAAAAAGTATTTATTTTTCAAAAATGTTTATTTTTCTCAACTTGTCACTTCATTATTTAAGCCCAAAAATTAAGAAATACTATACAATACAGGAAAACGGTGATACTAACGTTTTAGAGCAGAAAAAAGCTATTGTGTGTAATTTAAAAAAAAATATATATATATTTTAAAAAAAACCGCAAAGCCTTATTAGACAACCCAATAATTACAGATACTTGAGATCAGTACCCTGATTAAATTGGCGTTAATTTTCCTTACTTATATAAACCCAGACTGTCGTCATTATCCTAAATCCATTGCAACATTTCCTTAATGGGATTACTACTTTGGCCGCTTAACCCCCGATAGATAAGGTATCGTGTTTATAGGTCTTGCCTTTTAGGTGGAAACAAATGGCACATACAGCAAATGTTCCAGGTACGCTGTTGATTGGGCTGAGTTCATACAAGACCATAATTTATCTGATCTTATACCAAACAGTGAATGGAAAGTCGAGCCGTGCTTTGATGGCTGGGAATTTGATAAATCGGATATTTCATCTTCGATTGTTATAGATGTAAGTCAAATGTATATATTCATAAAGCATAATACAGAATCTAAAAAGTCTAATCTAAAATATGATCAGTGGCGTAACTACAAAAATGGGCCCAATGCAGAATGGAAAAAAGTGCCCTCTGGTGCGTGCATGTGATTTGGGATCATAGCACACACAAAAAAACTTTTTCTATCGAAGGTTGGTAACCATGTTGCAGTATGTTAATTTATTCTATATAAGATCACTAACATTTTGGATATTAAACAACTTTGTGAGGTTGTACATCTAAGATAATCTCATTCTACCTATGCCTCTGCTGCTGTCTATCTTGCATGTGACTGACTGCTTTCCTAGATAGTTGTTATTAGTTCTCTTGATTTATTTATGCTTTTTAATACATCTTCACTAGTAATGTGGTCAACTCAAGCCCTATCAGTAGTCTTTTACCTTATGATACTGGTATGATAATGTTTACTTATTTTCTCCCTCAGCGTACAAATAACAGCATTGGTACTTACTATTGCACAAAAGATTTTTTATGCCCACACCGTAATCCAAAATTAAAGGGAACATTGCCCCTAAATAAGTACTGAATATAGAATATATGAATATTAATATTGTGTGGTTTATTCTTTATATAATAAGAACGAAATTAGTCTCTTATCTCATATAATATTTACACTTTCATGCAAAAAACATAAATGTTCCTAGGCATTTGTGTAAACTTGCTGTTTATAAAATACTTGCTTCACTTTAAAGCAATTTTTATTTTACGGCGACGGTCTGATCCCTACCCTGACAAATTAATGGGGTACTGCTATTGTATACATTGATAATATTTTCACATATTTGTATTTCAGTAGTGTTGTAGTGCATTTTCATTTGAGAAGCAATTTTTTTAATTGTATTATTTAATTTCTTGCTGTGGATGATCCGCTGGGAAAAGTATGGATATTGCCATATATATCAATGCCAAATGATTTGCAAGGCATGAACTATTTAGAGTCTTATCTAACGTAGGCCCTAATACACTACATTGGTTGCATTGGCATAGTTACGCTGCTGAATATGATATTAGATGTTCTCTACAGATGAATAATAACATTGTCATATATATTTGGATGTATATATATGTGTAATACTTACATATTATGAATTAAATATATTTTAAAAGTAAACAGAAAATAGATGATATCTAGTAGTTAGTGATATGAAATTCTTTCGTATAGAATATTTTTGATTCATATTTTCTTGATGATCAAGCCTAAGAACTAAAATACTAATAAAATAAAGTAGACAACAATTATATGTTTATTTTACACTAATATTTTACCCAGTATTGTATGAATGTATGTAATTCTATAAAAAACAAAAATTATATGTACTTGTGATGGATCAGGCACTGCACATTAGAATAAACAAATTATTATATATTTAATTTTTTTTCATAATTTTTAATTGAAAGTTATTCAAAATGTTTAAGAAAAGTTGGCGAGTTTTACTGTTAAAATAAAATATATAATAAATATGTTTTTTTTATCACACTGAAATACTTATCTGGGTTCAAATTTATACAATAATTAACGTAAATACATAATAATTTTATTTTAGATGAAAGTAATAATAAATTTTCTATAAAAGTAATAATGCTTCTCATTAAAATGTAGCAGTTTTACTTGATTTTCTTGAAATAAAGAAAACTTCTTGAAATTCAGCGACTCATATGTATGTACTTTAATTTGCGTGTGTACATATATTTATAATATAAATCTATTACACTGTGAGTCAAAAGTGTTTCTTGTAAATACTAATCTATTAATATATCTTTTTTTTCAGTTCGATTTGGTGTGTGATCATGCGATATATCCTACACTTGGCTTAGTTGCACTGAATATTGGAGGTCCTGTGGGAGTGTATTTTTTTGGCATATTGAATGATAAAATTGGACGAAAAAAATCATATTTTTCTTGTCTCAGTATTCTCATAATTGGCAGTCTACTTACAGCCACTGCTCAAGATTTTTGGTGGTGGGCTGGTAGCCGAGTTATTGTCGGGCTCACTATACCAGCTGTGTACCAAATACCGTTTATCATATGTGAGGGATATTTACTTATTTATTCTATTACATATATGTATATACAAGTCTAATTCCAACATCTTAATTTAATATATTTAAGATTAGCAAAATCAACTTTGTGGATAAAATTCATTATTTTAAATTGTTAGCTTTGTTTTATTAACCACTTAATGAATTATAAATACATACATCTACCAGTTTCGAAAATATCATTTTCTTTTTCGTCATTAACTAATCAAAAATATATGTTATATTGTTTAAACATTAGAATGGCATTTTATACAAATAATAATATAGGAAATTTACTCATAAATTCTAATGACATAGATGATAAATTTAACAATTCTGGTGTCTATAACTTAGTTGTAAGGGTTTATAGGATTTACATTTTATATTGGTAAAACAGGTCGAAATTTTAATGTAAGAGTAAAAGAGCATTTCAGATGTTTAAATAATACTAGGTTTTCAGAATTTCTAATCATTTGTTAGAAAAAGATCACACTTTTGATAAAAATTTGGAATTGTCTATTTTGCATGTTAACTGTATTGGTCTTAAATTAAATAATTTATAATCGTTGGAGATAAATAAAGCGTGTAAAACTAATCAAAATATTATAAACAACCAACTAAATTTAACCACAAGTTCCATTCTAAAATTTTTTCCTAAAAATTATTCTAGTAATTTTGTATCAAGCAATAATTTAAGTTAGGTACTAAATTAATTTTATAAATAATTATTGTTTTTTAAAAATAGATTCTGTTAAAGGAACAATATTGCATATATTTTTGACATCCTGAGAAGAAAGTTATATTTTTCGAAACCGATAGTTGTATTTTTAATTCATTAAGTGGTTAATAAAACAAAGTTAACAATTTAAAATAATCTTAATTTAAATTTATTTTTCAGCTTTAGAATTGGTCGGACCAAATTATCGTTCATTTATTACAGTAATGACATGTATGTTTTACACCCTCGGGTTAATTTTGTTAGCTGGTATAACGTATTTGGTAAGAGATTGGAGTCACCTGGCTTATGTGACATCAACACCGTTCATCCTCTATTACTTTTATTGGTTTTTTCTTCCCGAGTCTCCAAGATGGCTGCTTGCTAAAGGTAGACTCGAAGAAGCATTGAAAACCCTGGAAACATTAGCAAAAGTTAATGGAAAATCTTTACCTGAATCATTCAAACAAAAGCTAAAACAACTAATGATGATGGAGCGTACAGTCAGCGAGGAACAGAGAGCTAAAAGTACTCCAAGTGCATTTTCATTGTGCAGAACTCCAAATATGAGATTGAAAACATGTTTGATTACACTCAATTGGTTTGCAAGTGAAATGGTATATGTTGGGTTGAGTTATTATGGACCATCTTTAGGAAATAATCAGTACATGAGTTTTTTCCTCTCATCAGTCGTTGAAATCCCCAGTTACCTAGTATGTTGGGTTTTGATGGATCGTTGGGGCCGTAGATGGCCACTTTGCACATCAATGGTATTAAGTGGAATAAGCTGCATCATCACTGTTCTTCTTCCAGAAGGTACTTATTATACATATAATGTATCAGATATACTCAACCAAAATTTAAAAATGTATTCTGAATTGAAAATAAATAAAAAGTTTTAATACCTGAATGTAATGTACACGGACAGATTATGCATATAAAGATTTATATACATCAAAATTATAGACTTAACATATCGACTCCTCCTACGTAAAATATTGTAAGTAAAAAAATAACATTTTTATCATTCTAGTATTTTGCGTGTATTTGATACATTTTTAAATGGTTGTAATTTTTTAAATATTATGTTTATGTTTATTAGTACCTACATCATAGAATACAATACATTTATTTTTTAAATCTGCCACGTAAATAAATATCAAATACTAGAATGATTAAAAATGTAATTTTTTACTTAAGATACTTTACGTAGGAGGGGTCGATATGTACATATATGGAAAAATAGACTTCTAACGTGTATTTATTGATATTTTTATAAACAAAAATGAATGAAAGAATATCTTTAATTCTTATTATGTATATAATATGTATCAATAATTAGGTCAATTGTGAATGCATCTGATTATTCGGTGGATCCATATTTTTTTTAAATATTGGAATATTACTACATAGTAGGCCAGGACTTCTAAAATAAGATTCATGTAAATGAAATATTGTTTCAGATGCTGTAACAGCAACTCTAATTCTTTTTCTCATATCAAAGTCTCTGATATCAGCATCATTTCTGATCATTTATCCATTTGCTGGGGAAATTTATCCTACACAGCTTCGTGGAGTCGGTATAGGCACATCAGCATATATTGGAGGACTGGGATTGATTATAATTCCGTTTATTACATACCTGGTGAGGATTTTATTGTATTAAATTATGTAAGATAAAATTGAATAAATATTTATACCATGATCTTTGAAGTTAGAATGAATTATAATTGTTTGGTAAAGAGCTACAAAAACTTTAAAAGTATTAATAATTTTCAAGATGTGATTCTAACGAAGTTTGCATAATAAATTGTAACTTGATTTTGAGTACAAAATTACAAACACATATTTTTTCATTGGAATAAAATAATTCTAACCTCAAAATTGCATTCAAAATCATTTAATATACAATTTTTTTCAATATTTGAAGGGCTCTGACAACTTAGTGATGCCTCTTGTGATAATGGGAACGGTATCAGCTATCGGAGGATTTGCCGCTCTTCGTTTACCAGAAACTCTTCATCACCGACTTCCTCAGACACTCGAGGAAGGAGAAATATTTGGAAAAGATTGGACTTACCTTGATTGTATACGATGTATCCCGTTAAGGTATTTATTTATTCAGAGGATTCTTGATTATCTGGGGTCGCATTGACCTGAAATTTTTATTTTTATAACATTTCGAAATATTATTTAAAATGTTGAAATAATTTTTCATTCAACTACATAATATGTACCAGAAAATTAAAGTCAAAATTTATAATAGAAAATAAAAAACGAAATTGCAACGTGTTCGCAAATTATTATTTAGTTTTGAAGCAAGCAGACACATATGTATTATCAAATTGTGCATACATGGTGGTTGATTTATTATCAACTTTTTTTATTTCTATTTAATATCCTCAATTTTGTATTTTTGTATCACATAACTGTGCGCAATAGTACATAATATAATTTTTAATTTTCCTTTGGTGGAGATTATCTGTGGTTTTTGTCCGGGTTCATTATTTTCCTACCATGATGGATAACTCTGTTTATATATAAAGGGTGATGGGAAATAACGGTTAGAGTTGCTTTTTGCTTATTTTGAACAATTAAAATTTTTAAGATCATGGTCTTTTTATCTTGGGTTTGAGGAGATTAAAAAATCATCCTTAATAATCACTTGATCAGAAAAACACATTTTATTAAGAAAATTGAAATAACATGAGTGAAAAGTAGCTGGACACTGATCATTTTTTCGTATTAAATATCGCAATCGATGGTTGAGTCATCCACAAGTTTTTCATCACTGTCATTTCTGTTGTCAGAAGCAAATGTTTCAGAAAAGAACTGAGCTTCAATATTTACTAAGAACTGAAACAGGTGAAGTAAGTCTTTCAACTTCGCAGCCTTGATAGATAGTTGTCCATTATACATATTCTTTAGTGGAATGGGTTCCATAATTTTACCTTTTATTTGTGTTAGGGAACCACAATGGCTTACAATAACTCCCAAAGTAATTAGCCTTGTGTAAAACAAAACGTAGTTCACTTGTTTCAATCTTAAGTAGTCTGATCGGCTTAGTCGATATTGGGCATTTCAACACGTATAATTGCGACAAAAATTCAGTCCAAGTCTGAAATCTTACTTTATCCGCACAGTTTATTACCTTGAAAAGATAAGGCTTTATCTGACTGTACTTCAGTACATCTCTCTAGTCTTGTGGGATTTCTGTGTATGATTTCATGTTAGTAAGGTTTATGTTTTTGTTACACTCTAGATACGAGTGTCCGTGAATAGACAAAATCACTTTCACATTATCGAATCCGTTCAATTTGTGCACCGCGTAATGGAGAAAACGAATTACAGTGTAATTTTTGCTTTGACCCGCGCAGGAGTCTTAAAAAAATATTAGATAGCGTACACTAAATTTCAAAACATTGAAAAAAAAGTTGGACTCTGATCATTTCTAGCCGTCAGCACGGGGATCCTAATCCTTCTTTGGCGGCGTCTCATATCTTTGCCCTTTATTTTCTCAGGACAGTGATCTTTCTTTCCTCAATTGTTTCAATTTATTCTGTAAAAATTCACAAGATGGCACTACAGTTTTGTTTTCAACCAAAAATGGACTCTGATTGTTATTTCCCGTCACCCTTCATAACGTAACGTAACGGAATGATTACTTAGTTTTTATTTCATATCTAGTAATAACTTTATACAACAATAATCTTAGTCAATTCTTTATAATCAATAAAATAAATAGTTAAAGGCACATTATTGATGTGAGCAGTCTGAGTGTGCTAGCCAATGTTGTGTTTTGTACATGAAGACTGCCCACTTTAACGATCTGCCTCGCTAACGAAACCCAGACTAAACATGTTGGCATTGGAATTTTAATCACTTCAATATCAGAATTTATTTAATCTAAATTTTTAAGTACGTATGCCTCAGTATTTGGATATAGGTGATGAGTAACTGTAGACATTAGTGAATTAATTGACTGTTTTTTTTAATAGACCAGTTCCAACTACAAGTTCGTATGAAGATCTCGATCAATTGGAGTTAAGTCAAATGCATGTTACAGACCTCAGGGATGAAGTGAGTCCTATCCCCAGACGGAACTCAATGCGTAAACTCATTAAACAAACCAGCGTGATGGACACACAGAGAGACATAGATGGATCAATGAAATTAACATATTGGTTTTAAATAAGTGTTTAATTGATGTTAAATTAAATTGTTAGTATTAAACTATTATTTTGTGTTTAGTTAAAGTTTAAGATTGAATAAATAAGATGTACACTGTGTACCTATAATTGCACAAGCAGTTATTAATTATTTACTTTAATTTTAATTGCATATTTTGACATAATGACATTAAAAATACACAAGATTTATTACTAAACAATAAACTATTTCAGAGTTATTCACTGGTTGAGTACCTGTTCAGACACTATAACTAAAACAATAAGGTCTGAATACAAAATAGATAAAAGGCATTAAGCTCTGATGCAAAATGGAAGGATCCCCTGTATTATTGAATACAAGAAATAAGAACACAGGAAAACTTTATTTAACAATTGATTCAGCCTGTGATTACCTTGCACTGACCGAAATGATATAAATCAATAAGAATATAATTAATAATGAATAATAATGATAATAATAATACTTTGAAAAAAATACACTATACAGTGGGGTGATCTTAATTATATGATATGAACTTAATTCGTTGCATGATACAATTTGTGGTATGAAAAGTATGTTGTATGAAAAGCGATTTCCTATAGTATCTGTGGAAACAAATTTAGTTGGTGTTGGAGCCTAGACAAAAAAGACCACCATTTAGAAATATTATTTATTTTTTGTATGGTTATCAGTTTATACTTTTACACATTCAGAAGTTTTAGGTTCTTCAGTGTCTTTTGCTTGTTTTTTTATTATTAATAGTGAGAAATTCATCTAATGTTGATTGCTTTTCTCTCATTTTAAGGAGACTCTTAAAGTAGTGAGCACTACATACACAAAGAGATCTCCCACTTTATTCACTTTAGCTGTGCTATGGTGCCACTCTATTGTTGGGAAGCTTCTTCTATCCCTGTAGAATCTTCTTGATTGTAGCTGATGGCATTGAACCACCTTTGGCTGTGTTTTCCTCTTCCTCCTCATTCGATAAAACCTTTTTCCATTTACCCAACCTGATGTCTATGTATCTTCTTCAGTTCTTCTGTAGTCATCTGCACTTCATGGTTCTTTATTAGCTGCTCAACATTTTATTCTTCCACTTCCAAGTTCAGGTCCTTACCTGCTACCACAATGTCCTTCACGACTTGGGTTCCAATACAAGAAGCGAGCCGAAGAGTGCTCGTGAATTCGAGGCTCGTGGTACGAAAAGTTCTTCATAAGGAACGTTTACCATATGAGATCCCACTGTATAAGTTATATTAGAAGATAAAAATATCAAAAAATAAGAAACAATGCAAGTATTTTTATTTACTGAATGAATACATAATTAAAACATAAAATACTTTTTTTGCAAAATATTGGAGGAACGATTTTAGAACAGTGCTTAATTTTTTTATTACAACATGTAATTTTCGAGAACTGGCTACTACTTTATACAAATTTTGGCAAATTTCTTTTCATATTCAGGTCTACATCAAATAAAATTTTCTTTGCACGCTCAATGTGATTGAATATTCATTCGAGTTCTTTTGCAGTTAACTTCTTAACAATCTCATCTAGTAGATTAGGAATGAATGCCGAGTGAATATTGCGGAAGTGCTACTACATCAGCACACTATAATAGATATAATCGCGATCGATTAGAGACTCGCTCAAACTGTTTGGCCAATGAAATTAATAATTGATGACGGAATAGTATGATTTACGCACCACATAAGGTGCATGAATGTGGAAGATGTGAATCCGAGTACATAGACTTATAAGTATGCACTCTATCCTCCCTGCTTACCCTTGCAGAGAAAAGACGTGACAGTGAGTCGCTGCTTCACAACGACCTTTGCATGTGCTCCGGTCCGAATCCTACAAAAGAGCTATTTTCTTTGTTTTCCCGTACCTAGAAGTTAATTACCCTCGGGTGACAATAGACCCGCAACCTAATGGCCTTTTTTGGTGCGGTTGTTGTCAACCAACTTGATGTATCGACCGGCGAAGATATATTCTTATGCCATTATACCGCTCTCGAGTGAAATATTTCTAGGAACAAATATTCTTAGACAAAAGGCAACTGATTGACTCGATCTTGGGAAAAGTGTTGGTTTTTCTTCTTGGTATATTTGTCACTCCGAACATAATGTATCGAGTAATGTGTGTGGCCATCGCTTCGTAACTATTCCAACCAGATGAATAGCCGAGATAAATCAATAGCTTTCTAACGATGGAAGAAAAAATTCTCGTGGGACGCGGGTCTCTACGAAATACACTCCCAAGAATATCCCGTTTGTGGACAATCATTCTTTCGCCATTGTGTTTATTTAGTGGATGTTACGCAAGGCCAACTACCGGGTCTCGGAGCTTTCACGTCCGCTCTGGCCGTTTGCTACATGTCAAAATTGATCACATGGATCCCCGTTTCCGCGACTGTCAATGATAATTAATCAGTCCAAATCAAAATAAACTCACGGTACAATTATCGCTGAGGTATGTCAGGCTGATGGCGTCATTTGAGCTAAGCTTTTTCCTTTGATCCAATATTCATCTCTTTAGGTACCTACTTATTTTAGATATCTTTTAAGAATTATTTTTTCTCGTCACTATTGACTGGCTTCCAATTGGTATTTAAAATAATATTTGTTTTATTCCAACGTCAGTTGTGACACGAGTGCCCCAAATTCGATTGTGAAGTTTAAATTGAGAGTCAGTCCACTAATCGGTCATATGAAAGAATTAAACAAGTCTGAAGGTCTGGAGATCAGCCACAAGACGTCAATATGGATGTAAGTCGGCCTGCGAGAGAGCAATTTGACCAAGTCAGCCTGGAAGCAGTCGCCAGTCAGTCACCGAGCCAACCTGGAAGCAGTAGCCAAGCCAGCCTGGGAGCAATTGCCAAGTCAATCAGGAAGCAGTCGCCAACGACGACACTTCGCTCGGCCGAAGGCAGGAAGGACCCTTGTAAGAAGACTCCAGCGAAGCACTACGCATTAATATAAGGTAGAAATTAAGTTAGCATGAAGATGTACACCTGTCCAAGACGTGTGTAGTAAATAATATATAAATAAATTCTTGTCTTTTCGTGTTTCTATCACGACCATCGCCCCATAGGTTTGATTGTATGTCAGAGAAAGGCAACATAAGTCGGAGGCCGCCTCTCTCGTGCAACATTTAAATAAGTGTATATCATATTCTCACATGTTGACGTTCGGGTTCGATACTGATGCACACTTTAACTGCTTGCGTAGTGTTCAAAGTTTTCTGTAAATCGTCGATCCGTATAAATATTAATCTCTACCTTATCTATGATCTCTACGTACTAAATACTTAATCCACTTAATCTATGAATTTGGAAATATCCAGATGTCTGTAGACATATTGGCTGTGGACAGTTGGCATTATTGGCCATAGATATTTAAATTATTTGGCAACGTCAATTACGTCAGACGGGGGCAAAGTCTGATTTATTTATTTTTTATCTCGATTCTCGACCGGGTGCCGCTGAAAGTTAAACCAGCTAAGCAGGATTTGTAAACGGCGGCGCGATGGCATCCTGTCGATTTTTCGGGGCTCTGAACCGTCTTTCCCAAAGCAATTCCAGATTCAACCCGGCTTTCGGTAATAATTTAGACACGTTTACATTAATATAAATATGTATAATAATAAATCAAATTTTTGGTATGTAATAAATGACCTATGGACGGATAAAATTATTCGTAATCTTTTTATAATTTTAGCCCATCAGACTAGATTTTATGCAGCTGCAGCAAGCGAAAGAGTTCACGCAAAATGCAGGCTTGTCAACGGTGTATACGTTATCAGTCTGAATTCTCCAAATGTAAAAGTAAGTAAGATCGACACTAAAAAGAGCAAAGTTTTTCTTGGTTGTTTGGCAATCTTAATTGGTTTAATAGTTAATTGAACCCTATGTTTCCAAATGTTATTCACTTAATTTAGAAATAAAATGAGAAACTAAATTCTATATATTAAAAAAATGAATGGCATAACAATAAGTGTTGCTACGGATGTGCAGCTTAGTACAACATGAATATAAGTTTCTTAATGAAATTAATACATTGAGATTCTTAGTATAACCTGAGGAAACCTGTGCGGGTTGCATCATTTTGAATTATGTGACCCAATTATAATTCATAAAAAAATATTGTACTGGACATTCCTAAATGGTGTTTATGTAACAATAATACTGTATCCCTGTTAGAATAAGACATTGTTAGTTTTGTCCAAGCCTTTTTTTTTTTTTAATCAATCAATCACTATTGCAGATTCAGTTTAAAACTGTTGAGAACAATTACGTTTTTAAATAAGCAATTGGCATACAATTTGTACATGATACAAACATAGCTTCTCGATTGAAATTTGATTAAACATATTTTTGTTGGTTTTTAAAACAAATTTTATTGTAAACTCTTGTAATTGTAAAAAGTGAGCATAAGTTGATGAATTAATTATGTTAAAAACCAGCACAGTTGTCATGCTAATGTAATATGTATTCAATAAAACTTATAATAAAAGTTTTTTAAATATTTTAGTTAATCATTGATTCATACCTGTTAAAAATATTTCTTAAATTAATGTTTTGTAAAAAACATACTCAAGGCACAACAAATAATAATAATAATATATAATAGCTAAATTTCATAATAAGTGTTTGTTTTCCTTTTTACTTTAAAGTTAAATCATATTTTTTTTTATTTAGGTTAATTCACTCAATGAAGGTGTTATGGAAGAATTTAAAGCAATTATTGGAGAAGTAGAGGCAAATCCTTCAATTAAGGCAGCCGTTCTGATATCTGGAAAGCCGGGAAGTTTCATAGCTGGAGCCGACATCTCCATGCTGGAGAAATGTAAATCTGCAGAGGAAGCATCGGCATTATCCAGAGCTGGTAAGTTCTTCTTAACTTAAGTTAACCTTGTTCTTCTTTAAATGCTTAGTTTTTAAAACCTTTAAGTTAAAAGCTACCAGGGGAATCTCGTATCATTGGCTTTTTCAAAAGATTTTCATTTGTGCACTGTGATTTATTTAATTTAAGAGTGTACATAATAGTATAATAATTTTCCAATTAAATGATTTGTTAATACAGTGGACCCCATTATAATGCAGTGTTGGTGTCCAAAAAAAGTTGTCACAAAAAAAGCGGGGTAGCACTAAATTGACGCTTAAGAATGTCAGCATTCACTGACCCAATGAGAACTTAAAATTCTTAAACTACTATTTTTTTGTCCTTTTTAACCAATTTTTTAAATGTTTGCCTTGTGACAAGTAAATTTGATTTAAAGAATTCTGTGAATAAATCGTTGTTAAAACATGAATGAATTATTAGTAAAGTATTTTAATAACAGTTTATCTTTTGAGAAGATGAACTTGAATGAAGCATGAGAAGATGAACTTGAATTGAGATGACTTGAATGAAGGATATCAAATGTATAGATAAACGTTCAGTGAATGTTCTTTATAAATAATAATATTGAAGTTTTTTAGCATTATAAAGAATTAATTATAAACAATGGAACACCTTATAAAAGATTAATAATGGTACCTTATAAAGGATTAATAATGAACAATTTGGAAACCATGGAAATGTGAATTTGGAGAAAACACTAATTAATAGCATAACATTCTCTAACACTTCACCTTTATTATCCATATTCCCGTTAACAACCGAAACTAAATCCCACCCCATTACCCGAATAGACTACAATACTGTATTTTATTTAGTTATCACCTAATGATGAGAGGGACTATAGTAGTGACAATGACTCAATTTAGTTGAAATTTTTCAATTAGTTCTACATAAAGCCCATGTTTAAGTTTGTAAACAATATTGTTTTATTAGTTTTTTTTAAGAAGGTATTGGTAAAACTTTACCATTTATGATGCCATGTTTTTTTTTTTTTTTATAAAAAGTGTTTATTATTTATAGATTATTTAACTTTGTTTATAATTAACCGCTTAATGAGTAATTTTTAAACATCAACCGGTTTTGAAAAACACAATTTTCTTCTTCAGGATGTAAAATCAATTAAGTTAAATTTAACAAAGTTAAATAATTTATAAAATAATTAAGATAATACAAAAACCGCAAAGTTAAATTTGGAAAATATTAAAAAAAAATGTTCATATTAAAAAATATATTTTACAGATACTACATTTAAGTTCATTTTAAATTCATAAATATAGTCTTAAAATATTTGAGAATTACATTGAATCATGTAATTACTTATTTCTTAATGTACCTTTAAAATTGCTGAACTCAAAGACGTCACCGAGACACCACCTCTACAGTTGAGTAAAAAAAGTCTTTCAGCAGTTATTGGTAAATTATGATTTTTTAATTAGAGTCAAATCATGGGTTTCAATTATTTTATTTTATTGTAATTTTAGGACAACAGTTGTTTGATAGGTTAGAAAAGTCAAAAAAGCCTTTCGTGGCCGCCATTCAAGGAGCATGTTTGGGAGGCGGCTTGGAGACTGCCCTGGCCTGTCACTACCGTATCGCCATGAAGGATAAGAAAACTAGCCTTGGCCTTCCCGAAGTCATGCTTGGCTTGCTACCAGGGAGTGGTGGAACTCAGAGGTAATTAAAATCTAAGTATATTGTAATTGTTTTACATAATATATCAGACAATTTATAAGGAGGTATGGGAGGTACAAAGGAGTTAAATAAATACATTTTCAAGTCTTGAGTTTTGACATTTTTATTATTTAAAAATAACATTTAAAATATCTTATATAGAGAAGCCCTTTTAATATGTTTTTCGGGGAACCCGCAAATTCAAACCTATTATGCATGAAAACTTATTAGCAGGGGTTTCACATTATTTATATTTGACATCTAATTTTGCATTTTAACTATAGTTACATTAATATTACAATTATTTAAGAATGTTTTTTTTTTTTAATAGACACGTACATGGAATATGTCAGATCAATATTCTTACTATTTTCAAAGAATCTAAACTGCAAAAAGAATATATCAAATAAACATTTTAAAAAAAAATCGGAAGTAGAATCATAGACTAGACAAAAATGCGAAATTGATTTTAGAATTAAATCGGCACTTTTTCTATCGTAAAGGATAGATCGCACCTATATACGCGTAATAAAAATAAAACAAGATATTAGTATTACTAACGCCTCTCTTATATTGTGAAGATTATCTAACAATGCAAAAAAATAATTTATGGCGGTGGCAATTTATGGCTTGTTTCCTAAGCAAGGTAGTATTATTGGCCTATTCAAATATGTCCCTTTTGTTTTTGTTTTTGTAAGTGAATAGATCTTTTATGATGGGGCAAAACCCAAAACCCTAATTTTATAACAACCATTGAAAGAATACCACTTTCATTTTTGAGAATGTCAAACAATATTTCTTTTGCCGAAAAACGTATTACGAACATATTTTATTAAGAATAAATTGAGTTCTGTCATAAATATTTTAATTTCTTAGGGGGAAAACTTATTATTTGGAAAATGTATTAAGCATAAAAAAATACATAATTTGTATGGGACTTTTTCGGGACTGAAAAATGTGATCTTATTAGGCAGGAAAACCTATTAAAGGGGAACGTATTAAGAGGGTTTCACTATATTACAAACACAATATATGTATACAGTAAGACCTTGGTTTTACACTTCTCTGGGGAATGGCAAAACTGTTGTAAAACTGAGGGAAATGTAAAAGTGAGGAAATGAAAAATGAATGAAAAAATGGACTTTATGAAAATAAAAACCATGAATACTTAAATAAAACTTTAAATAATTAGATAATATATATTTCATATACTTTAAATATGTACAAATATGCAGACTACAGAGGTTATGTTCTATCCATTCCACTTGGGAACATGTGTGTAGGTAAAATATTTGAAAATGCAAAGGTGAACAAAGTTCATTTTCAAAAATTTACATTATGTTTTAGACTACTGACTATTTTTTTAACTGCGCTTTATCTATGGCCTCTACAATAAAAAAGTTTTCAACTTCTCTACGCATAATAATTCTTGGTGGTCAGTCACAACTTACTTAATTTACCACTAAGGTCTCTCTCTTCAAATATATTTTTGCTGGCAAAATGTAAAAAAAAAACTGTTTCATCTGCTTTGAAAATGTCCTTTGGATCATATCCTGGAAGATTTTGTGTGACAGAAACCATTCTTACAATACTGTTTCAATTTTATCGTATTGGGTATTCCGGGAGTTTTTTTTTCAAATGAACCGCACCGTAAGGCGCTTGCGTCTTTATTCTTGACTTATGACAAAATATCACAGAACTGTTTCCGAAAATGCAACTTCACAACAAAAATGTGTTCTCCTTAATCAAATATTTTCTTTGAATAAGAAAAGAAATTCATATAATAAATAATTTTCATTTTTGCCTACTATGTCTTAATGCCTAAATGTTACTAGAAATTCAAACATCTCTACATCATGTCGTAATAACTAATATGCATGTAGGGGGATTAATGCAGATATTATTTTATGCATAATTATTTTTTATTTATGACTGTTAATGTTGGAAATTTTACTGAATTTTTACAGAATGTTTGCTTTTCAGGTTGCCCAAATTGACTTCTGTCTTCACAGCTTTAGATCTTGCTTTGACAGGAAAGTCTTTGAGTGCAGATAAAGCGAAGAAATTAGGTGTCGTTGATATGCTCGTCGCACCACTGGGACCAGGTATTTTTTATTTATGTTCTGTGGTACTTTTTAAACAAATGGATATGAAATTGAATCTGGATTTTTAAAATTTTAAAAGTACATATTTATATTTTATTTATTGAGTAGATGAATAAGATTACTTATTATAATATTTAATAATTCTTCCACAAAGGCCAAAGCTGTGTTTGGATAATCTCTTCAAATACATATATGATACAATATATTGATATCATGTATGTATTTGGTGAGTTAAGATGAATTATTATTAATTAATTTTAATAAAATCACATCTTATCTGTGAAGTTATGATTTTTTAGAACACAGATAATTAAAACAAATTTAGATAAGAAACAGAAAAAATCTACCTTTTAAAAAATACACCCATCACCGGGAATCATACATTGAACTTTTTATTGCCGATAGAGAGCTTTAACCGATTAAGATACAATACCCTATAATGAAATTGCTGAATTTATTATGTTTGTTATCTACAATATGTATGAGACATTTAAATTCATTTCTAATTATTTTTATTAATAATCCAAATTTATATTGTACAATGGTTTTACCACAGATGAGAAAACAGTTTGGGAATCAACCTATTGTAACTGTACCAATATTAATGTATTATTAATATATTTTGTAATGACATAATTAATTCAGTGGGAAATGCATGGATTGTATTTAGAGAATACAAATTATTTTTATAAATACTTTTTATTTAGCTTTATATGTATTTTTAAAGTCATATAAATGTATGCAAAAAGATCCAACAAATCATATATATTAATTGAGGCAGTGAGAGCTAATGTGGTCCCGCCCACAATTTTTCCAAACATAATGTGTAATGATTGTTAAATGACAATGAATTGAAATATGTATTTGAATTGCAATAGTGGTCCAACACACTCAGGTAAAACAGTTTGAACAGTTTTTGCATTTGTTTTACAATTATTGTACATATTTAAAACTTTATCAGTGCAACATCAGATTAAAAACTTTATTTGTTCTTTAAGACCAGTGTTGTTTGTAAACCGAAACAGTTATTCCCATTAGAATCAATGTAAAATACAGACCCCCGAAGATAGCCTTTTATTATCTACTTCCTTGAAATTCTATACAAATCAATGAAAATTCATAGAAAAAGGAATTGAAAGTAATAAAACATGAAGAATAGGTTTCACTGTATTTAAAACACTGCAACTCAAAACAAACTTCTCAGGGTTATTCCACTTTTGCTCTCACTTCCTCAATTAGATGATTAATTATAATTATACAGTAAAACTCCATTAATTCGCAACTCACGGGACCGAAATTTAAAAAAAAAATCCAAATTACAAATAATGAGAACAATTTTTTTGAAGGCAACATTAGTAAGCAATTAAAAAAAATGCATTGTGAGTTTACGCATCTGAATTTTTGCGCGCCCCACCGCTGTCAACATGGAGACTGTCTATTATTTCAGATTTTTATGTACCAAAATGTTTATTAAATATATTAAAAACAGGCTTCTTCAAACGATTCATCAGTGCTTGATGCAAAAAAATTACGGACATTTTAATTTGATTAGCGGTCGAACTCGCCATTTTTCCATCAAAATTGGGCAAGAAATTGAAATATTAAAAAACCTGTGAAAAATAATGAAAAACTTTTGAATCTTCATACTTCGTTGAAGTTTATTATTTGACTTGATTTTTCAAGTTTGAACTCGGAAAGGTATTCGGGATTGAAATTTGAAATTTCCTGCTAATTTTATCTTTTAGGTTTTTAACTCCTTGGAATCCCACGTCGCAAGTTTCCTACAGAGAAAGAGCTGCCATGAGAACTGCCAGAATTTAAGTTGGCTGTCGTGAGTATGGCGGACACTTACGTGACATTCTGCGGTGCCTATTTCTCACGGAAAATGACCATCAGATAACGCATGATATCACTGTCGCTGCGGTTCGGATCTTTAACCAAATTATTATTTGCAGTAGTGATATTGTACGGAGCCCCATATAAATCTGTTTCAACACAACGTATTATGTCTGAAATCGAGTGTAAAAATTGTCATTTTTCCTCCATACAAAATTGACAGTTGGTGCTCACTTTTGCATTACTAGATCGCAATTTTATTCAATTTGAAAATTTAACACACATACTCTCATGTCGACGTCAAAGTGCTGATATTTTTACAGTTACCGAATTTTCAAAACCTTTTTTGATTTTATTTTTACTTTATAAAATGGCGGAGGGTGGCTTATTTCGTTAGTGGTGACCGCCGACTTTTTAGACATTCCCAATATACTCGTTACTACTGCAGAGTCCGATGATGAGAAGGATGCAATAAGTTGGAAAGTATATGGAAAGTTCCAATTTGAATAAATTGTCAGCTAGATTTTGACGTACGATCGCAATATTTCTTGTTTTTGTTGTCAAGTAATTCAAATTATTTTTTATATTCAAGATATTATTTTTTAGTTATTAATTAAAATTAATATACAAGCATTTTATTATAAATACAATGAGTGTGCCGTTAGGCAGCATTGGCCATTGTCGCGGCATCATTTTGTGTGTGTTGTTAGTGTTATATAAGTGTGATATGTAATGTGTACGTAGTTGTGATGTGTAAAATTTTTTTTGTTTTAAGCATCATATTTAACACAATAATAATAATACAATCTGATATCGTCCTTTCAAAAAACAAATATAAAAATAAATAATAATGTTCATAGTGTTATGGCCTGACAACACTGTCAACTTTTATTTTTTCATTTCAAAACAGTACGAAATCGTGGTCGATGGACGTTTGTGGTGAAATAGTACCCACATATTTTACACAAATTAACGGAGTTTTACTGTATTTGTATAATAAATTATGGTAGAATAAAATTATATAATAAACTTCAAAATTTGAAAAATAATCAAATTATTGCTTTTTATTTAATAAAATTTAGATTTTTTTCATTGACTTCTATTGTGGTTTTCTTTAGCAAAATCTTAATTCAATCAATAATTGCACAATTATTAATTAGAAAACATTTATAAGTGTTGGATTATAAAGTAATTTATTATAAAAATTATCTAATTTATTATAAAAATTGTTACAAGGTTTATTTATGAGAGAAGATGTCTCAAAAAATGAATTTTCTTTTATAAAAGTACCACATATATATAGTAGATAGGTATGTGTGATTCGTCATTTATTTCACATTAAAGGTTCACAATCATAAAGTTAAGTTTTCTTTAAACAATGTGAGATTCACCAGCCCTGGGAAAAAAATTATTTGAAATACAAATTAAATTATTCAATTTATCCAAATGTTTTCAAACTATCGAAAAAATATTGTGTGCAACGGAATTGTAATTAATCTGGTATTAATTATTGCACTTTACTGCATTGTGTTTATTTTTCATAACTTTGAAGCGCATTTATAATTTGATTTCATTATTATTAATTCTAGCATTGATTGACAGTAATTTGCATATTATCATTGCTGGCATTTATTATATGTATCGATAATGTGAATATTCATAATTGCTGTATTCTTGAACATGTTTGAATAATGAGTATTATTTATAGAATTTTTAAAAGAATAATCAAATGTAGTATTGAGGGTAATTTTATTTATTTATTTGTCTTTGTTTTATGCTCGCAGGCCTCAAATCAGCAGAGGAAACAAACATAGCCTATCTTGAAGACGTAGCAATCAGGATAGCCCAGGATATTGCTAGTGGTAAAATAACAGTAGACCGCACAAAAAAATCTCTGATAGAAAAAGCCACAAACTTTGCTTTGGACTTTGAATTTGTCAGAAATAAAGTGTTTTCTAAAGCGAGAGATCAAGTTATGAAAATGTCCGGTGGACTATATCCTGCTCCTCTGAAGGTTTGCATTTTACTTTTAACTTTACTGGAAATATTATATTTTTAATTTGGAAAAGTAATGGGAAAATATTTTACTTCGCACTGGACTTTTTACTATTATTATTATTATCCTGGCTTAATAAAACATGAAACTTTTTTCAGATTTTAGATGTAATTAAAATTGGAGTGGAGAAGGGCCCCAAAGAAGGATATGAAGCAGAATGTAAGGGATTTGGTGAACTGACACAAACCCCTCAATCTAAAGGACTTATCGGACTTTTCCGCGGACAGACCGAGTGCAAAAAAAATAGATTTGGTAATCCTCAAACCAAAATTGAAACTGTAAGTGAAATATTGTTGAAAATTATTTATGTATCACTAAACATCTATTTTTATAAGTGTTATTCGTCATAAAATATTATCCAAATAACTATACATTTGATCACACAGTGGACTTTATGATAATGTATATAGAAAATAATATGAAGGTCAAAATTACATTAAAATAATAAGATCAGTGAGCGAGCAAATTTATCTAACAGATACATTCTAACTTCATTAATTTTAAATTTGATGTAATTCAAAATTATTCAAACATTTCACAATCCAAATTGGTAATTTCAAAAAAATCATTTATTAATTCGAGTTTCTAGGAAAAAAAATCATAATTCCAAATAATTCTGATTCCCTGCATCATAAATCAATATATTTTTTATCATATAATTCAAAAATTCTGATCAAACACTAATCAAAATTTGTAATGTGCAATTGCGTCAAATACTCCCACATAAGACTATTGCCAATTGTTGTAAAATTGTCTTTTACAAATTTACAAGATCATTCATAATTGGAAAACATTGCGTTTCAACCTTATGGGAATTTATCAGAATTTATTGTAGTTATCCCGAATCTACATCCTTGTCAATCCAAGCAGGAAAGTGCATTGGCTGATCACTTTCTGGATAGTCCATTTTTTTGCTGAAGCTCTTATGAAAAGTCCAAGAGTCATCATAAACGTCTTGTCAAGGAGGCACTCAACATTCTGACCTGACACCCTCTGAATATTGATGGTTGTCTAAAATAGAAAATTTCTTGATACCCATCCGGTCCTGCAAAATCAGTTAAGCTGAAGACTTCACACACATAGTGAATCTGCAATAAATGGAACATACGCATAATGCAACACCTTGTAGACATGATATTGTTATGATATTCGTATACACTGATAGTCTCCTTTCGATGTGCAAGCCAGTGTTTAAATTAACACCAACACTAACATGTTGCATTGGTGACATCAGGCCTGATGATGATGGTTCCGGAATGGTCAGAGAGGTCGGAGGCACAGGGTAGGTTAACCCAGAAAACTACACAGAGTGACATTTTGTTTGCGGAAAGTGCGTAAATTGCAGGTAATTTGTACTGGATGTAGGAACAAATTATGATGAAAAATATGGGTTCCATGTATGTATATGCTTTCATTAGTTTCCACTGTTAAGTAATGAAACATATTTTAGGTTGGAGTGTTGGGTGCCGGTTTGATGGGAGCTGGAATAGCGCATGTGAGCGTCGACAAAGGATATAAGGTCATTCTGAAGGATGCTAACAACAATGGTCTTTTCCGTGGTGTTGGACAAATTCAAACTGGACTGGCCAATGCAGTTAAAAGGAAAAAGATGAACACGTAAGCATACCCATTTGGTACCAAATTTACTTAGTCATTTGAAGTTTCTTAACCCTTTCGTGGTTGGTAGGAATATGGTTTCCCAGTTTAAATATCGCTATAAAGCCTTCATTGGGATATATACTTCTCACTTTTAAAAGGTATAGCCATACAGTGGTGTGTTTAGGCCTTGTTTTTAAATAGTCACCTGTTTTATCAACTAACCCGTTAGGTTGATAAAACAGGTTTTATCAACCTAAAATTTGAGTTTTGTTTGGCGGCTAGCACGTGTATCAAGTTTATTTTTTTAAGTAAAACTGTGTTTTTGTTTAAAATTTCTTTGGTTTCCGACTCAATAAGGATTTTGACAATTGATTTGAGTTCTAAAGTTATTATTTATTGTAACTCAATTTATCACAGCGAAAAAGAACCAAAAAAATATGTAGCGGATGTAATGTTACACTATATTATAATATATTAATGTTACTCTATATTAATATTTTTTATTATATTTAAATGTGGAAATTATGTTTTTTTATAATATTTATAACTTATAACTTTTTCCTTCACTTATTATTATTTTAACCGTCGAGTATCTGCGGGAAGTATACTTCCCATTTGTTTTTTTATAATAGTAAAAGAATACTTTAATAATAGTAATAGAATACACAAAAAAAAACATTGAGAATCACAAAAAACAAAATTTAATCATGAAAGGGTTAAATCAATTCATTTTTATTTAATTAAATTGAAAGCATTAAATTGTTGTTTGTGTTTTTATATCTCACAACAATATCATTGTATTATAGTTGGGGAAATCCTTTAAGTGCTACTCGAAGAGCAATATAAGACGGGACCAATAAAAGTCGAATATCATTTTATAAATAGGCCTTAAATATTATATTTCTATTTTTTTATTATCAAAGTTATCAAAAATGGCGATTGAGTTTTAAAAAAAGTTAATAAATTTAGGTGATGAATTAATTTAAATCAAACGATTTGTTATTGTGCTTGAATGTTTTATATTTACTACTATGATTTAAATTAGTATTAACTTTTTCAGTTAGAAGAGAAATTTTCAAAGGTGACATTTTAAAATAATTTTGGTTATCACCACACTATAAAGGATGTAATGACATTCACTAGATTTGATTTGCGCACGCAGCGATGCATTTATTTAGCGAAAATTTAATCATTACGTAAAGTTACTATTACGGTTGCAAACTTTATGTACTATTATGTAAAGTTTGCATCGGCGCCTTGGTCCTTCCTGTATTAATTGTGCATACTAAATATATTCCCATTTTTTTATAATTTATCATTCTGTGTTAGTTTACCACTTAGAATTAATGTATCACTTTTATATTTATCAGTTTATCACAAACATGATGCGTAAAAATAATATATCAGAGAGTGAACTATTGAGCATATTTGTAAATAATTAAAAAACCTTGTTGTTAATATTAATTTAAAAATAAATATTCTGTTATGGTTTTTAGAATTCAGAAGGACAAATATCTGGCTAACCTTCTTCCCACGTTAGATTATTCCAAGTTCAAGACGGCCGATATTGTAATTGAAGCGGTATTTGAAGACTTGAGTATAAAACACAAAGTTATCAAGGAGTTGGAAGCCGTTGTTCCAAAACATTGTATTATTGCAACCAACACGAGCGCCATTCCCATCACCAAAATTGCAGCCGGAAGTTTAAGACCCGATAAAGTAATTGGTAAGTTCATATGTATCACTTTCATGAAATTGTTTTTTTTTTTCAGTTAATATTTGAATAATGAAAATGCACACCTTAAATATTTTTGCATGATAATAATTATAAATCATAAATTATTTTCTTCTAACGAAATATCGACAGGAAGACCCAGCTTAAGTTAGTGATTATTCATATGCGTAAATCAATAATGTTTTTTAAATTGAGCATTGAGCTCTCACACTCCTTAATCCTCAACTCATTGTCCAACAATGACAAATTTTTTTCAGCAAGTGAGCCAAAATATGTGCTAATTTAGAAAAAAATTAACCACACCGTATTTACTGGCAGTACTGTTATTTGTGACGTAATATAATATATAAACATTATTGTTGTAAATACAGATGACCAATTGGAGCAGATTATTCCGGGTGCTAAATTGAAAAGGGTGCAATATTCTAAGATAATTTGTAATATTATATACGGTAAAACTCTGTTAATTCGTAACTTACGGGACTGAAATTTAAAAAAAAAATCTGAATTACGAATAATAAAAACAATTTTTGAAGGCAACATTAGAAATAAATTTTAAAAAATGTGTAGTCAGTTTACGCGTCCGCATTGCTGCGTGCGCCGCTGCTGTCAACATTGTGATTTTCATATAAACATGGCAACTGTCTATTATTTGAGCTGTTTATGTGTCAAAATGTTTATCAAATAATCAATTTCTCCTGAAAAATGAAGGTGTGTGGCGACATGGCGAGTCCAATATTAAAAACAGGCTTCTTCAAACGATTCACCAGTGCTTGACGCAAAAAAATTATGGACATTTTAATTTAATTAGCTGTCGAACTCGCCATTTTTTCATCAAAATTGGGCAAGAAATTGAAATATTAAAAAGCCCGTGAAAAATAATGAAAAACTTTGAAATCTTTATACTTCGTTGAAGCTTATTATTTTCCTGCGATTTTTCAAGTCTCTTGAGAGGTATTCGGGATTGAAATTTTCCCGCTGATTTTTTTTATTGATATAAACTTTTGTCAGTTTTTAAAATAAATTCCATATTTTCAAATGGTCAAGGATTTACACGAATTACAAGATGTTCGTTACATTTTAGAAAACGAAAAAAATTTATGTAAAAATAGATTATGTATTTAATACAAAGGTTGCAGTTTCTTTATTACATTAAACAAATCGCATCATTCCATAAACAAAAAACCGAATATAAAATCAATAGAATTGTTGCACACAATTTATTTATAAATTACGAGATTCAATGTATATAATTCGTAACGTGCCGACAATAATTGTCGAAATAACAACAGATCCGTATTCCGTAAGCAAACCGTTCAATTTTAGCATCTGCTAAAAATTTTTAGTGATAGTGTTGTCGATTTCGTATTCCGTAACTGACATTTCTGCTAAAAAATTATCAGCTCCTGCTAAAATAGACCGCTAACGTCTTAACTGTTAAAAATGACACCTAAAATTGTCACCTTTCGATAATTACATTACGAAAAATGCTTTAATTGGTAATGATTTAGGAAGAATAGCGAAAAGATTAATGTAACTGATATCATACGATAAGTCGACAATAATTATTTTAGGTTATTTTCTATGATCGATACGGAACACCAAATTTAAAATTAGCGGACTGCTAAAATGATATTATTTTAGCGACGGTTAAAATTAATGGAAGAGATACGGAGATAAAGAATAGCGTCGTGATTGGCGAGGGGGTGGTACACTACAGATGATGAATGCGTAGTCGCGCGAGTTTGGATTTAAAAACACGTGAATATGCGAATTAGGTGAACAAATTATTTATAAGTATGAAAAATGTATATGAACTACGAATAATAAGGTTTTACGAATTATCGGTAAAAATTAGTATGAAATGTTATTTTCGGGGCTAAAATTTTTGAAAAAATGCAAATTATGTGAAAATACGAAATATGGATACACAAATTAACAGAGTTTTACTGTATTTGTTTTATGAGAATCATTTTGATACAATCATCCAATCTTTCTTTTGGTTCAATACAAATATTTTTTTTGTTCACGGACATTTTGATAAGGGTATGTCAATAATAATTATTCAAATTTTGTCACGTAATCTGTTTGGATCTCGACAATGCAAGTTACAAGATACTAACACAAAAATAAAATGTGCTGATATCTCATCAATCTCACCACTAGCCAATATTCTCTGCACTACACTTAAATTTTCGCATATTGTGTAGTAAGATAATATACATATTTTCATATCATATTCATATCATTCAGCAGGTGACTAGTGCCTACCAAAAAAATGAGAGATATTATTCATATTTACTTGAATATGTTTTGCAAACAATATTTGAACTTTGTCAATGTGCCACCAAAAATGATTCGCCATCGCTGTCCTAGTCTAGTAGAGATTATATAAAGACATTTCTTCAATACTGGATGACGAACACTTCCTTTTGATCATTAAGCATTTTTTTATTATCATTATCCAGGAATGCACTATTTCTCACCTGTCGACAAAATGCAACTGTTGGAGATCATCACCCACCCCCAGACAAGCAAGGAGACCAGCGCGGCTGCTGTTCAGGTCGGCTTGAAGCAAGGGAAGGTTGTCATCACAGTCGGAGATGGTCCTGGTTTCTACACCACCAGAATTTTGTCTACCATGCTTAGCGAAGGAATCAGGTAATATTATATTCCACTGTCTGATAAATAATCAAGAAAATCACAACTTGATTAAGATCTATATTTGCTAGTTTATTCATGATATCAATACTTTAATCTGCAAAGCAGCTAACTCCACCCATGGTCAAAATATTGTTTTTAATGCCACTATATTCCTCTTTTATTGTTCTACGGTACACAAAAAGCCAACAATTCCCATCAATGATGTGGATGAGGCGAGAATTGTATATCAGGACAGAAGAGTGTGGTGCTCTATTCTTTTTGCCTACCCTCGAGGCAATCGGCATAGTAGTAAGTTAGTTAGTTATCTAATTAAGTTATAGAATTGTTAAAAAAAATCGCAGTGTTGCACTACATTATCATGGAAAATCAGCTAACTCCCAATAATATTTTACAATTTTGGTAAGGAAATTCAGCCACACTCCAAATATTCCCTAAAGTACGATGTGAATCAAAATATCAATAAAATTTCCCAGCCACCATATTTCTGCATAAACAATCTACCAAAGTGTGTTTTGGAATTTTCATAATCTGTTTAATTACAAAATTAAACAGTTTTTTGTTGCTTCTGAACATTTGAGAAAAATGGAGTTAGCTGCTTTGCAGATTAAGGTGTTAATATGTGATTTTATGTTTCTTTTACTGTATCGTACTTGTTCATTTGTATGAAAATACTTAAATTAATATGTATTATATATGTTGAATAATGCTTGCAAATCACAAGAAGAAAATTGCTAATCTCATTTTTGAACATGATGAATGTCTGGTGTATTATTTTTAAATACAAATTAAATGTGAAAGGTACACATATAAAATCAATTTTATCGAAACATATTGTTATTGCTACCGGGATTCGAACCTGGATCTCTTCATCTCTTTCTATCTGGTGAAATTTCATTAATCGATTATGTTATACTAACACAGTGCATTGATGACAAATTTTCGAACTTACATATTACACTTTTTAAGTTGATACAAATTAATTTCTACAGGTTATTACAAGAAGGAGTAGGACCCAAGGAGCTAGACAAACTAACAAAAACATTTGGATTCCCAGTGGGAGCTGCTACTTTAGCTGATGAAGTTGGCATTGATGTTGGTAGCCATATTTCCGTTGATTTGGCCAAGGTGAGAATTCTTATTAGATGTAACATTTATAAAATTAACTACATGCAACTTTTTCAATGTACATATATTATTGTTCTTTGCCACCCATATGATTTGGTGTTTTTTCTCTCATTAAATTTACATACGTGAGCTGATTGATAAGTATCCAAAATGACAATTTAAAACGTGTTTAGATAAAAAAAAAAGTTGAAATTGTCACCTTTAATCTTTCACTAGAATGCGCACCAAATGAATCAAGTGAACCTGTCTTTTATTTTTGTGAAAATGGAGAACACTGAAGTTCGTGCCGTTATTAAATTTTACGCTTTGAAAGGGAAGATCACCATCACATTAAAGCTGAGATGAATGCTGTTTTGGGGGACTCTTCTCCTCTGTGGAGCACAGTCTACACTTGAGTAACCGATTTTAAATGGGGACGTCAGGGGTGTGAAGACGCTCACCGCTGTGAACTGTCAAAAGAGGTGACGACTCAAGAAATGATTCGGAAAATCTATAAAATTGTTTTGGACAATCATCGTTAAAAATTACGGGAGATACCAGAGATGGTACGCAACTCTTCTGAATGTGTTTTTAAAATTTTGCATTAGAATTTGGGTATGAATACTTTTGCACGTGTTGGGTGCCGCGTTTGCTCTCAGTCGATCAAAAACAACGACGAGTGAATGTTTCAAAGGAGTGAGCTCTTTAGGCGCAATTCCAGCAAGTTTTTGCGACATTTCGTCACGATTGATGAGACACGGATCCATCATTGTATACCAGAGTTCAAAGAGCAGTCTAAACGGTGGACAAAAAGTGGGGAACCCGCACCTATGAAAGCGAAGGCGAGATTGTCAGCTAGCAAAGTGATGCAACTGTGTTTTGGGGAGCTTGAAGAGTAATTTTTTTTCTAATTTAGTATGTGGGGTTGTTACAAAATTTGAGTGATGAAATCAAGGTGAAATGACCCCATTTGGTTAAAAATGAAATGTTGTTTTATCAAGGCTACGTTTCAGGTCACACGGGGTTGGTTGCAGTGGCTAAAATTCACAAATTACACTTCGAACTATTGTCTCGTCTACCTTATTCGTCAGACCTTAGCCTCTTTCGACTTCCATTTGTTCCCAAATCTCAAAAAGTGGTTAGGTGGAAAGAAATAGCAATGTCATTTTTCTTCTTCTTGTGGCCTATCTGTTCAATGGGTGTTGGCTATAATTACTTTATAAGCGAAAAGCTCTACAGTAGACTGGCCAAACCATTATCTCAGCTTCTTCAGCTATGATGTTCTTCTTCCAGAGAGCCTCGACTTCCAGCAATCTTTCCCTGAATTATAAGGTGCAAGATTATGTACTTCTCTGGATGTCTCATTACGTGTCCAAGATATTGAAGTTTTCACATTTTTATTGTTTTAAATACTTATTTTTCTTTTTTCATCTGAACCATAACATCTTCATTCGTAACTCTATCCATCCAGCTTATTTTTAGCATTCTTTTGTAGATTCACATCTTAAATGCTTCAAGTCGCTATATCATTTCTTCAGAAAGTGTCCATGCTTCCATTCCATAAAATAATATCGAGAACACATTGCATCTGACTATTCGCAATTGTAGTCTAAGGTTGAGATCATAACTGTAGAACATCTTTTTCATGCGGATAAAGGTTGCCCAAGCTTGCTCAATGATTTCATTTCATGATGTTTTGTTTTTTTCTTACTCGTTTCGGAATCTTATCAATTAGCCCTCGTATGTATCCACGTTGCTCCTTCATGACAAGATCGTTATCTCCATGAAATTATAAATTTACTTGCATAATCGTAAGTCTTGTTTTGCTTCTTCATACTCATATAGGAATGTTAATACTTCATATTGTTGTTATTTTTCAGGCATTTGGTGATAGATTTAGCGGTGGTAACATCAGTGTTATGTCTGATTTAGTGAAGGCTGGTTTTATGGGGCGTAAATCAGGCAAGGGCCTGTTCATTTATGAAAAAGGATCCAAAAGCCGAGAGGTCAATGAAGAGGCACTGACATTGTTGAAAGAGAGGTATTCCCTGGTGTCAAAGGGTGCCAACTCTAATGAAGATATGCAACTTAGGATGGTATCGAGGTCTGTACAATATCATTAATTATATTATTGACTATTAAGTAATAAGATTAATTAATTTAAGAGTTTATCGATGTGTAAAATCATGCATAAGCAGAAGTGGCAGAATTCAATTATGTATTTCAAATCTCATGAATCATTTTTGAAGTGGAAAATCTTACCTGCACTCTGTGAATACTGTACTCTGTCTTCAGTGTAAAGAAACTAGTTGGCATCGTCTCATTTTGAAATAATGAACATCTTGCAATTTTTTTTTATGCTTGCTTGGTACGCGGATTATTTATATCTCAATTTGAACTTGTCATTTTCTTTGAATTCTCTTTGGGTAAAATCTCATAAAATTGAAAGTATGAAAGTGACACATGTATATACAGTGAAACCATCTCAATAAGTTTTCCAAGGTAGTAGCAAATTCAAATATATTAAGCATGAAAGTAGGGATTTCAATATTCTTGTCCATTATTTACTCTTAACATCTAATTTTGTATTTTAACTAAAGTTACATTTATATTATGATCATTTAAGAATGTTTTATTATTTAAAAATACTTTTGATTTTAGAATTCAAATTATTCGGCGCTTTTTCTATTTTAAAGGATATTTCTCGTGTAATAGAAGGTGAAATATGACAAAAGATGACACATATAAGTCAGACATTATTTTATTATCTTGCGTTAAGTTTATTTCTTTTTACAAATTGTAATTTTTTACTTGTCTTCGAAAATGTACTGTGTTTCCTGCTGAAGAATGCATATTAAAAAAAGTTACTATTTGTAAATAGTTACCTGTTTGACTTATGTACCTAAAACTGATCCCTTTTTACATAATTTACATGTATCCTCAACGAACACATAATATTCACATATATTAATGCATTATTTTATCTGTTATTTTAATTACAAATATGATTACAATATTATTTTTTGTTTGTTTATTTATTATATTTTATGCCGACATAAAAGAATTTGTACATACTCCTTGAAAATTTTCGACTCGTAATTTAGTCAGGTATCCACTCATAAAATATATATAACAAGCAACGAACTAACTAACAATTTTAATCCAAACTGCTTGTATTTCTTCTTATAGTTACAGTTACAGTCTTATAGTTATATTACTTAATCGTAATCTCAGCTACCTCCATATTTATTATTTGAAGAAAATCTGATAGGACCACGAAGAACAATATATTTATTAATGCATTTTTAATCTGGTTTAAAATACAAAATAAATATGTACAACATATTCTTCCAAAAATAATCTAGTTTCCATACTGGCGACCTTTTAAATTTCTGAGTAGCGAGGACTGCTATTGATTGAATTCTAATATAAATGGCAGCGGCAAAAGTGACTGTTTGCAACTAACACCGATTTTGAATGACCAATTAATATAAAAATTAATTAAGTTTGACTGCTCATAAAATAACACTTTTAAAAATGGTATGAAAAGACAACTGCATTAAAAGTTAGAACAAATAATAATGGAGGTTTGCAACTAGTACTGTCACTTGTAGTTCACAAAATTATTTATAACTTTGTTTTTAACCACTTTTATGAATTAAATTTAATACACCAACCGGTTTTGGAAAATATCTTTTCCTTCATCAGAATGTCAAATAAACTAACTAAAACCATGGTTTTTTTAGCATGAAAGAAAAGGTACTTTTCGAAACCGGTTGATGTATTAATTTAACTCATAAAATATATATTTTTATTATAATTTTCGAAATCTGATAACATTCGTTTTCGGAGAAACCACAGGGAACTGCTTTCATTGGGAGCTGTTTCATTTTAACTACTTCTGGTTCAGCTTTGATTAATATTTCTTGATAAATAAAATTATAAAATTATTTATTTTCGCGACCATTTGAAAATTTATTAACAAATAAACAAAACAGAGTAAACCACAGGGTACTGACAACTGAATTAACATAACTGGCTAATATTTTTGTTTGCTTGACTTTTTACATCGGCACAAAATAATAAACAAAGCAAAAATAACATTATCATAAATTAAAAATTTGATTAAAATTTTTAATCGTAATTAAAGACAAAAATACTATTAACGTATTTTTGTAAGTTTGGGCCTGCCATCGTCAATGTCAATGCCGACAATAATTTCCCTGAACTAAGATTCAGTAAGAGTGAATATTCCATGATTAAACATAATTCTATTGTGGTTTTTGACATTGCGGTGATGTCTCGATATATTGAGTGTACAGATAAATTATGTAAAAATCATCAAAAGGGACAAACTTTAGGTATGCAGTATGGTTTATGTTAAGAAACAGTATTTTTTTAATTGTGCATTCTTCAAGTTGGCCAGGAAGAGATACGATACGCCTTGTCATGCAAAAGGAACTTTCATCGGACTGATGCAACCGGCACTTACAAGTGACATCTTTTGTCATATATCTCCTAATACCTTTGACCTACCCTTATTCTACTACAAAAATGCCAAATTATTTGAATTTTGGTCTTGTCATTGGTTCTACTTTTACTTTTTGCTATGTCGATTTATTTTATTTAGGTAGTTCGATATTTAATGTCAGATTAATTTTAATTTTGTTTTATAATTTTTTTTTTGCAGTTTAGGTAGTAATACTTTTATGTTCCAAATGTTCCAGAAAAAATATTGATAATGTATTGGAAACAGACAATTTTACGTCACAATTATATTTAAAAATAAATAAATTGCTATATTGTTCTTTTTATTTACCTGTGTAATTATGAATGGCGATAAAAATTCTAATTCTGTTATGGCCTAATTTCTCTCGGGTGATTTTCAAATACATATTATTCATATAGGTAACTTTTTAAGAATAAATTGTGTTTTTAATGTTTTTTATAAATAAAATATTTTCATTTCTTAGTTATCATAATATAAGTGTAATGTTAGTTAAAATACAATATTAGATGTTATGTTAATAAGGTTTCCTACTTAAGAAATTTTTATTTGATGGTCCTTTGGAAAACATATTAAGAGGGTTTCACTGTATTAGTATTTTAATATCACAGATGTTAAAATACTAATACAGTGAATGTTAATTTTTTTTAAAAAACATTTTGAGTCTTGAGTCTGAACTGAATAGATTTTCATTATCATTTTATTTTGCAGGTTTGTCAATGAAGCAGTTCTCTGTTTAGAAGAAAAGATTCTGGATAATCCCCTGGAGGGTGATGTCGGAGCTGTTTTTGGTTTGGGTTTCCCCCCATTCACCGGAGGACCATTCAGGTAAAATTTGCAAGCATTATTATCTCCATGACAGAATCTCTTCTTGCAGACTGACTTCTGAAATATCCAGTATCAGGCGCATTAACTTCTTCAAAATTTGATATTTATTATTGATACATAGAAATTTATTTTACCGTGCATGTAGGCATTTATTCTTTGTATTCTTTCCTAGATGGGTGGATGCTTACGGAGCGGGGAAACTTGTTAGTAAGATGGAGGAGTTTGCGGCGCTGTACGGAGCACCGTTCAAACCGGCGCAGACTCTGGTGGATATGGCCAAGGATTCTTCCAAAAAGTTCCACAAGTGAAACCAATTTTATTTAAATGCATCTGTAAAATAGGCATACATCGTACATTATTAATTTATAAGCTTTTCTTTTATAATAAATATATTCATTTGTAAGATCAATGCAATAACTTCTATGTAAGGATACATTATATAAATATTGGATTATGACAATGTGTTATAAAATCCATAATTGCCACTTGTGATAATTGAAAATGAAAAGATGAACAGTAATTTTGATACTTTTCTATTTTATCAACAAATTACTATACAAAATTCTAGTACTCGGTTGATTTCTTAGATCCTGCCCAATTTTTATAATTTCACAGATATATTTGCAAACTTTTTCAGTATAAATCATCTTAAATATAATGATATAATTTATGAGAAAAATAGTATTATAGAAAACTTTGTACATAAAATTATAGAGTATTTCATATTTTGTGATATGTGACTACAATACTCTTCATCACAAGTCATTTTTTAATCGTGTTCAATTTATTAAAGATTATTATAACGTTACTAAGCTTTTTTAAGAACTTTTTTTTATTGAATTCATTATAAGTTTGCGTATTTATATACACAAATTCTATTTTACTATTATTTCTTGATATTTAATATTTCTCATTATATTTATATACCAAAAGTATTTTAACAATTTTTGACAGGCTATTAATATACTATTGTTAAATTAAGAGCGGAACATATTTTTGTAGCTTCATTGTTTAAATTGTTATCCTATAAGATCTCTTCCTGGGATTTATAATAAATATATAATTGGAAAATTATCGTTGTAATTTTATATATTTTTATATTATATATTCTGTAACATCTAATACAATAAAAAAAATCCCTGAATTATTGTTTTATTTTAAAATGTATTAATGCCAATGATGCTATTGAGGATAAATGAGTTTGGTCCTCTCATTTGTGTTTCATTTATGGGTCTTTTCATTGTTCTTTGGGCCATGTGTTGTCATTATGGCATCCGTGAGTGTTGTTCGCCGTGTAAAGTTTGACCAGCTAAGTACATTTGCATCTTGACTTCTAACCGTTTGCCTTTGTGGAATGTGATGACTTGACCGAGGTCTATGATGTAGGTATATTATTATGATTGGCGGTAATGTTTATAAAAAAAATACAGGACAGTCAAAATTTGTTTGGTATGTGTATAAATAATTGTGTAAGGTTTATTTGAAATGAATTTAACAAATGTTTTAATGTTTTAATTAAATGTGATAATATAGAGTATTTACTATTTAATGTGAGTATAAGAAGTATTTTAAGAATTCCTCCATGATTTGATGATAGTACTAAGCAGGAATTCGGAGTGGGAAATTTCTTGCCAATCAAACCTTCCACTTTCTGACAAAAGATGCTTGAGTTTAATGTGAACACACGCCTTTTGTTAAAGCTGCTTATGACAACCGTCATAAGCAGCTTTAACAAGTTATTATAGTTATTATAAGTTTAAGTTGTGAGCGTATTTCATATCCCCAAAAAACTGTCTGTTTTTTGAACTGAAATGATCAGCCGTCCGATGCTGGATCAAAATCCAAACATATGCATCAGAAATTTTGAGATTCGTAACATGGGACAGGGTGACATTAGCGTGTCTCATTGATGTAGCATTAGAACGAACGATCCGTGATGCCAAACTTAAAACCAGTTGTAAATTGCACAATATCTATTGCTTGCTTATGCTGACAATAAAACCAAGTTGGCAGCGTGTAACAGGTGATTCACACCTCAATTTTGCGTCAATAATGGTAAGTTTGATTTTGTTGAGAGCAGGCCTAGATTTATTATGGGCCTAAAGAGATCAGCCCAGGGCCCTTGAAATTGATTGAAGCCCGGGAGGGGGGGGGGGGGGGATGGATATGAAATTTTAAAACTGCATGCAGTTTTAAAATTTCATATCCAACGTCATCAATTTGTTACTGGGGGCCTGACGAATATAGAAACAGTTTTACCCATAAGAAATAACTGAAATTCAATTAATCCATTCTCATCCCCCAAAAATGATACATTAATGAATACATTTTTTGTTAAAACTTTACTTTTATTGTACTGAGTAGACATGGTGGTAGAAGTGGATGAGGAGGAAAGTTACTATTATTTAGAAGGAGAGTCATCATCAATTAAAACATCAGGTAACTAATTCTGGTGATGGTTTTTGTTTTGCCGATATTCAGTAGCATTCGATTTAACAAAGAACTTGTCTAATGTTGACTGTTTCTGTCTATTTTTTAAAACCTTCCTGAAGAAGACAATCACATTATTATTGAACGCATTTATGTTATGGTTGACTATGGGAACAATTTAGGTGCCATTTTTTGACCATATTCTGTATTTTAGAGAGTATTGATGGACGGTGGTAACAAATATAGAAACATTTGTTTGTTATCAAAATGTGACAAATATCGAATCAGATGAATATAACGGCTGACAAATGTAGAGGTTCCACTGTATATGTAATAGTTAACAAACAGATCAATGGCATAACTACCAAAATTGGGCCCATATGCAAAATGGAAAAAAGGCATTGTCCCCAATGCGAAATGAAAGGGCTATGTATTCTATGCAAAGATAATAATATTAAGCGTTACGCGGTGTTATCCATTAAATGAAAAAAACAAAAGTGTGTTTTTAAGCATTTATGTATACTCACTACTGAAAACAATCCTTGTTTCGCTTTACGGTGACAATCTGGCCACCAACCTGAGGTATTAGTGAGTTGTTACATCATGGTTTAAATAAAAAATACCGGTTATGGATTGTGCTAATAAATCACAAGATACTTCTCAAACAGCAGGATGTGAGGTACTTCAAGAGGCAATTTATTTGGGTGCGTTGAACACAAACACTGGTGACAGTGGGCAGGATTTTCGAACATGCATACAAGTAGCTAAAGTTGCTATGAACCAACTTACGAGAATATGGAAAGACAGTGACATGTTGTCTTTGCAATTTTCATGTACGAGACTTGGACAGTCCACAATAGAGACAAGCGTAAAATATGTTAAGAATGCCTCAATTCTGTATCAAATATAACCACAGCAAGCTCTATCTACAACAGAGAACAAAATATGTTTCCAATTCTTCGGCCACATTACACGTCAAAATAACAGCCCAGAAAAGGATATTATCCCGGACATAACTTTGGGTCGTAGAAGACATGGAACTGTGCCACAACGGTGAATTTGGCTGGATTTTGACACGAGTCATTGTGAGGGCGACGCAGGACCGGAAACTGGATAAAACATTGTATTTATATTGATACAATACAGTAATACCCTGAAGTTACACAACAGGTAGGACTGACGAAAATCGCTTAACTCGAATTCGCGTTAAGTCGGGGTACAACTTTACATATAAATACATACAATTTTGTTTAATCGGGATCAAGGACTAACAAAAATATTAATTAAGAAAAAAATATTTAATAAAATTGCAGTTCTTTATACATATTAATACGTAAAAATTTAAGATTAATTTAAGATAATTAAGATTTACGTAAAAAAGTTCAAGGATTGAGCATTTTTCACCGCTTCAAGAATTCTCTTTTTATCTTTTATTATTGTTCTTACTGTGGTTTCCGGTAGCTCAAACTTCTTTGCCAATTCACAAATTTACATTCTGCTATCAAAATCTATGATAATCTTATGTTTACCTTCCAAAGATATCGTTTGTCTTTTCTTACTAGTTGCAGGAGAATCAGATTTACTTCGTTTGGATGGCATAGTTTTTTTAAGGGTTTATAAAACGTATAACAAATCAATCTTAACTTACATCGATTGTTGAATCGTAATCGTGCACGTAGAGTCCGCGCGAAACACATCCAATGTGTATCGAAGTAAGAGAAACACCGAATATAGCGGGCGGCAGTCTAGCGGCAGTGTTGTCGACTAGCGGCAGAGTCGCCAAACGAACCGCGTAACTCTGAGTTCGGGTAAGTCGGGGTTATTATATACGTTTTACATTATTTTTTTACAAAATTACTCAACTCAAAAGAGAAATCAATTCTCGGGTTTGAATTGGGGAGTACGATAATTTTAGTTTTAATAATGTAAAAATAGGTTTAGAAGTAAGATATAATATTTAGGTAAATAATAAACTTAAAAAGTATAATATTATGCAATACATGATCTTAACGTAAAGTAACGGTATCTACAAAATTGAAATAAAGTAAGAAATATAAATATAGTAAAATATGACTTAAGGCTACCCTTTCAAAAATAATTAATATTTTTTTACGAAAATGTGAGTTTTTATTATTAATTCATATCAGAAGTTATACAGTAGATTTGACTTTTTAAAATTATTACTTAGAACTTTTACACTAATGTAAAACTAATAAACTGAATGTTATTTGCTATAATTAAGAAAATACAAGGATACAAGATACATTAAATTTATTATTCTATTAATATGTGTTTTTTAATCGACGATTTGAAATAAAAAAAAACAATAAAAAACACGCATTAATAGGATCGATATGAATACTATTTAGTAAGAAATTATTGCGTTTTTTATATAAAACTTGATTTTAAACAGTAGCTGAAGCCTCAAAGCATGTAAGTAAATATAATAAATTATTTAAAATAATTTCTATTCACTAACACAAATTGTTTTGAAAACATCGAAAATTGATCATATGTGCTGCAAATTGAATGGTTTATAACTATTAATTTTTAACATTATGCTAATTTGGTTCAATGCAGATTTGTTTCCGCAATCCTGGCTTCAAGATTATAAGAAAATATATTTCATATATGCGAAAACTTTCTATATGAAGGTAGTTTTGTGACACGCGAATAATAAATTTAATCTTTATTATAATGCTTGTATTTTCCTAATTATGACAAATAAAATTCAGTTTATTAGTTTTACATTAGTGTAAAAGTTCTATCTAAGTAATAATTTAAAAAGTCTAATCTAGTGTATAACTTCTGATATAAATTAATAATAAAATATCAAATTTTTGTAAAAAACGCGAAAATATGAATTGTTTTTGAAAGCGCGCCCTTAATTGTAATAAATTCAGTTTATAGTTTATAGGGCATTACGAGTCGAGTCTCATCTGATTGAGACCACTATATGTTAATCAGTGGCGTAACTGTGGCAATGCATTGCATTAGTGCTCACGTTAGACACGGGCCCAAAAAGTTTGCCCATTACAATTCTTTTGGGAGTATCGATAACTTTCCCGGCGTGAATAGTAACACAACAAGAAATGGAATTTAAAAAATCGTTTTTCACGTGTATTTCTAAAATATGTGAAAACATCAGTATCCCGCTAATGTGTCGGGTTAGGGACCAGACCATCGCCGTAAAGTAAAAATCGCCTTCAAGTGACGCAAGTATCTTTTAAATTGCAAGTGCATTGTTGATGCAAGTCGAGTACTCCCCGTGCTACTATTCGTCTGTCCAAATACCTATCCTTTTCTATCCCACGTCTAACTAGAGATTTCGCCAACGTGGAACCAGATTGCATTTCGACGCGGAGCTGTCGAGAGGCTTTTTTTGTGGACCGAAATTGTCGTCGTGTGTAAAAATCTGGACCACGAAACCACCCGGAAGTGCAGTGATACCTCCGTTCTTCATTATAAAGGTGCTAGCCAAGTGTAGGTGAAAATTGTCGTCCAACCCAGGACTTTGATCAAGGTAGGCTAGATCCATCTGATATTATTTCCTTTCTGCATGCAATTCGAGTTGCGTCAATTAAACCATAATTTTAATCGGTACAGTCCACGGGATCCTATCCCACCGTATATATAATTAAAAAATAATTAAATTTAAATTTAAATGCATAAACCATGCAGTGCTAATATTCGTACACCTTAATATGCATTGGGGACCAATTTTTGTACTTACGCCACTGATGTCAATACTGATATGAAGGAGGAAAGTAGAAGACGTTGTGTATACATTGATAATGCTTTTATGTACGTAAAATAAAAATGTACATATTATGATTTTTTGTTTTTCCCTATTCATCCATATTAGTGCTGAGAAAAGTATTGATACCAAATGTATGCATTACATTACAAATACACCGCATTGGCTGTATTGGCGTAGACACGCCACTGAAACAGTTGCTATTTTGGTTTTATTCACTAACTCGAGTCACGTCCACTCTAAAAAAAAAAGTAAGCTTCCTTATATAAAATACTCATAAAACCTGTTCATGGACGTGTCGGAAACTAAATTTTAACACTGTTAAAATTCGACGAAGTGATTCTAGACACCTTTGCAAAAAAATATATTTGTAGAATTTACGGCTCGATAAATGCCAATGGTGTCTGTATACAAAGATATGACGCGAAACTTTACCGCTACAATTATTTATTAATATTGGAAGATAACGTCGGCCGGGATACTGGCATTACGCGGAAGACCAAGAAAGAACCTGGAGCTATTACTTAGATTCAGTGATTCGGAGCAGAAGAGTGGGTATGTCAAATGTGAGATGGCTTCATGGTGCAGTAGTGGACCGTCGGGTGACGAACTGGAAGAGATACGCCACAGATACATAAAGAATTGGGGATAAATACTGCAGTCAGCCAAGACTACTCCTGGACTGTCCAGCGACCTAAGAAAGGCCCGGGAGATTCGCCCGATCGCAATATATTTTTTACAAATTAAAAAAATAATAATTTATATTTTTATAAATTGATTGAAAATTAATACACATTGTGAAAGAAAGCATTCTCTAAAAAGTGTAAATACATTTTTCAGTATTTAACTCACTAGTCTTGTCAATTGTAATGTCAACAAATACATACCATTGATTCAATAAGAGCCAATAACATTACCTTCTCCTAATACATTATTTGCTTAGAGAAACGAATAAGTCAAATTATAATTAAGATTATAATAATTTTGTATATAGGTATTTGCTGTAAAATTCAAAAAATTATAAAATATCGGCCTATATCTCTGTATTTTATTATTTACTTAATATTTTATACATGGATGTGACTAATTGTAAACTTTTCTTATAAATTTTTCTTGTCTCGATACTGATTTTTTCTAGCGAGCAGGCACAGTACAACAAGATTAAATGTTGTATCAATTATGTAGTTATGAATAAATAAATATATTAATTTTCTCTTTAATAACACACTTTGTTAATAACACAATTAATTTATTTAGTATTTAATTACTTTTCAATACAATTCTCGTAGACATTCGAGCATTTTTGAGACTGGGGGCGAGCTTGATAATCCGCTCGTCGAAGAAGTTGGTCGTTTGTTTCCTGAACCAGATTTTCACAGCTTCGTGGACGCCGGCATTGAAGTACATGCGTTCAAAAATTCCTTTAATTTTGGAAAATAATGAAAATGGTCTGATAGCTTCTATTCATTTTGCAGCAATCGGCGAGATTGATGCAGAGACGTAGCTAGAGGGGTTTAGGGAGGGGAGAGGATATGTCCCTGGGCGTCAGACTAGCGGGGGCGCCAAAACGGAATGTGAAATTTTAAATTTGAATTTAATTCAGATATAAAATCAAAGTTAATTTTTCACATTCATACATAATATATTATTCACAACAGATTTTTATCTATGAATAATTGTTATATATTATGTATAGTGTACTCTATAAAGAGTAATCAAATAAATATTTAATAAAAATATTAATATTATTAGTTTTTAAAAATATGATGTTACAATCCCATAGAAAATTACAGAACTTCAGTATATTGAACAATTTTATTTCATTAAAATTTGTATTAATTTAATTATTAATTAATTAATATTATATTAATTGGATAGTTCGCCTCCGGGCGCTAAATACCCTAGCTACGCATTTACATTTATGATATACATGGTTATTAAAATACTAGTAAAATAATAAATAATCGATGTAAGAAATGAAATGTACCTAAAAGGTTCTTGGTAAAAATCGCGTATTTTTGACACATTTAGGATCCCGATTATTATTGGACTGTATCTACAGATGGTCATTTTAAACCGGCGTAACTACGTCAATACAACCATTACGGTGCATTGGGGCCCAAAAGTCTGTTTAATGTTCTTATACTCAATTAAGTGATTGCACTGGTGGAAAATTTTAACATCAAAAACCCTTGAGATCCATCTAAGAAAAACTACAAAAACTCCTAGAATCATCTACACATTTTCAATACCCTCCTGTTTTCCCTATCATCTATTCATCCTCAAAAATCTTTCGTTTCTGATAAGCCTACGTTATCTGTCTTGAAAAGATATCCCTATACATTCTGAATAAGAAGATAGTCGCTGAAAACCGGAGCATGTGGAAGCTGAAAGATTCATAAGGCTTAGGGTCGATATAGGCTGTAGCGCGATTCAAGGAGAAGACGACAAAAATATCGCAGTGTCCTTATGTATCATTCGTAGTCAAATTTGAAAGGCTATTTGAGTGAAGTGTCAATTTCTTTAGAAATATATGAATTAGGAGGGTATGGAGAATTTTTATTTTGACGGTGTCATTATTTTTGATATTTACAAAGAATTCAATTTGTAAACAACTTTATTGTAATGATCAATCTGCATCATTTCTATTGCACTTAGAAACGAAAGGTTTAAGATAAAATGTACTTGAACAATTAGAGATTAGTAAGCATGGATTAGATAGTAATAACTTAATATAAACAAATTAAATTAATATTAATACAAACAAATTAATCTCCCTCCCCTAATTGACATTTTCAAAAACCCTTAATAATTTTAATATATTGTTACGTACTTGTCTTCTAAGTACATCTTCAGTGTACACCTCGTCATGTGAAGGTCCAAGAAATAGACTTTGTAACAATTATACGTACATTTATAGTGATCCCTCGCTTAACGAACGTTGCGCACAACGAATTTTCTGTTCATCCATTACGCGACTCACACAACGAACCTCGTTTCACACAACGGACTGCATCGTATTTCATCTTGCCGCTCGAATACACCTGTGTATCACGAAGTCGCCCGAGCTTCCAAGGCAACATGAAGGAAAGCTTCATCTGACAACTAGGTGGAGCAATCAAATCAACCAATCTCAACTGCTGTCATCAAGGACATCCTGGTCAAATGGGGAAAGGTTCAGGAGTTTACCAACATTCACTATCCAAACTCAGCTGAGGCCAACAGGATCAACGATCTCTACAATGACACCCTTGCCAGTTATTTCCGGCAGGTGTTGAAGAAGAGAGAGAAACAGACAACCACTGAAAGGTTTTTCAAGAAGCCAGCAGCTAAGAAGCAAAAGATGGAACAAGAGGGTTTGACCTTGCAAGCCTCGGTAGACTCTCCTAAATAAAATAAAAAACGTGAGTATCTTTTTTATGTTATAGTACCATATTTTATGGTACAGAACGAATTAAACTTTTTAACATGTATTGTTATAGGAAAACGCGTTTCACATAACGAACTTTTCGCATAACGAACTTGCTTCTGGAACGAATTAAGTACGTTATGCGAGGCATCACTCTATTACAATACGATACAACTTAGTACAAGGTATATTACTAGTATAGGTCAAACGATTAAGCCGATGAACATGCAGAGAAAGAGGCCGCGCCCTGCCGCGCGCCGACATTTATAGCCTCGCAAACACTCGCTGCGGCACTCACATACATTCACACACGCAACCGTACAATCTCAAGAACATCACATATATAAAAACCGTTTATTAATACTTTTTTTAAAAAACTTTTTAATTTCATTTCTTATTTTCATAAATTACAGACAATTCGAGGATTTGATTCTGCTGACACCATTTTTAAGTTATAGATCTACTAAGGATGTGGAACAAGATCATCAATCCGATATTGCTGCATTAATTTTAAAAATATCATTCGCGTTGAACATAACTATTTTCTAGAATCATGCAAACATTATATTCCAGAATACCAAAAATGTCTCTTTAGATTGTAAAATTATATAGCTGTTTTTTTCTACAAATTACCCATGACATTAAAATATCATTATTGTTGAAATTGAATGGTTACTTAGAATAATTAGAAGCATTATGGAAATTCAATGAATAATGTTGTCTCTTTTTACGTCATGTAAATAAAGTTGTATAGTTGTCCCCCGTTACAGTTATAAATACAAGTTGTCGAGTTAAATTGATAGATTGATAATGCTCTTACAAGGCGAAACGCGTCTCAACTAAATTAATCGAGTAGAATAAAAAATAAATGTTTTATTTTCACACATACACAATTATGTGATTATGGAGTTTTACAAACTTACCTCGGAAACAGTAAAAAAAATAAAAATGAAACCGCCTTAAGAATGTTTTCCGCGCCCGTCGCCTGCGCCAAATAGATATTTGATAAAATTGCTAAAAATTCTGAATACATTCTGTTCTTATAGCCCGATAAAAATGTGATCCACATGTGTGTGGGGGACTTAGGAACCGCCATTTGCTGTGCCTCTATTTTTGTGTGTATATTTTATCTATTACTGTTGTGTGCTTTTTATTTATTTCTGCCTTATGTTGTATTTTACTGAATAAATATTTTTAATCGGAGAGTGACTGGTCTTTGGTTGGAAGCCATGTCGTGTTGCATTGCCGCTATGCGGAATTGCGGCATAGCATAGTTGTCGAGTAGTGTTGAAAAATGCCAACCTGGCGGTAAATGTGACCTTTTGCTCATAAATCGGGGGTCACCTTTCAATTTCCATTTACTGATCCACCTATTGGATCGTAGATTCGTAAAATCATAAATACAAACGACACGTGATACTTATCGCGTCATCCTTATAACGAGGGATCACCTAAGAAAAATAAAATACTTAACTAAAGAATTGAATATTGTAAACGGCAAGGAGATGGCTACGGTGAACGAATTTGAAAAATATATAGTCCAGATAATTATCACGTCCTCCCCTATTCTAATCTTTTAAAATCATTAAGTAGTAGAATCACACTAAGGCTATCCACACCTTGATAAATAGTACCTACATACTGGATTGTGAACATAATTTATTAAAAAAAAACAATTTATAATTTTTCATATATGTCGGAGAACAAAATAACGATAGTTTCGTAGATATTGAAAAAACTAGTAATCATGTATATGTAATAAAAACATTCGTTTGTATGTCAGTAATGTTAATATCCTGATACTTCTCTTCAAACTACTGTAAAGCCATATTGATTGTCCCAACCAATTGGAATTAATATCTCTCCATGTGCCATCTAGATCAACCCGGCAATCCGTACTCTTCCACATTCCTAGAAGTAGAACATCTTACGTACAAAATTCATTCATTCACCGGTCATGCAAATACCATAAATTCCAGAAATTGACTTGTTCAACATTAGCCTTACTGCGCTTAAAGGGTTATTTTTATGAACTACCTCAATCTCAATTTTGACTAATCATTCTACCTACAAACAAGTCTTGTTCTCCCTTTACCGCAACAATAGTTGCAACCTCAACACCCTTTCTCCCTCTTTTTTATCTTTTTATTTATCTTCTGCACCTAAACATACTTATGTACATAAACATTTCTGTGGATTTTCATAAATAGTATCACATGTTAAATATTTATTATGTTAATTATAATAAGTTGTCACTGTCAAAATCAAAACACTGTCAAAATTCCTCAATACAATAAAATAATAAAATAAAAATATTGCCTCTATTCGCATTCATTAGTCATTCGAAATTTTGATTAGCGCCGATCGATGGAAACATCACTACAGCAGTAGAAGTCGCCAGTTACCAGTAGCCAGACTCGGTAGTCGGTCTTTGGCCGTTAAACGTGACGCACGTTGTGTTAGTACCCAAACGTTCCCAAATTTATGTATATTATTTCAAATTTGCATTTTGTTTTGAGATGAGCATTTGTTTGTGTTAATTGGTTAAGTTGAATTGTACTATGGTAGCCTTTTTTTGAAAATAAACTATGTTTTCAACACTGAAAAATAGGTTTTATTAATTAAAAAATTTAAAAAGGTAACGCAATAAGCTCGGTCTGGGTGTTTCGTATTTTGTACATGTGTAATTACGCGTTTGTGGTCTAGTGGTTATGATACTCGCCTAGTGATCTAATGGTCGGGGGTTCGAGCTTCATTCCAGAAGACTATCAAGTTAGTCCTATTTTCATAACACAAGCTTTTAGCTTCGTTTGAAAATAGTAAAATTCGGTGTACGCATCTCTATTTACCGTATACATGTGTAGGCCGTATACATGGATTCGTTCCGCTTCTGAGACATTGAGTTGCTGGCGTAAAGCTGCGGCTGGAGCTCAGCACCAACTCTCTGGTGCAAGCGACGCTCTCATGGAAAGCTGGTTCCCTGACCAGAGAATGGCAGCGCCTACAAAATAACTACATATACAACAATGGCCGTGACTGAAGTAGTTATATATGTAATGTTTATATTTTGTGTGTATATATGTGAAAACTTTATATTTTTTTTTAACTTTTTAAAATTTTTATTTTTATTTATTAATGTTTTCCTTGGTGTTATTTTTAATAGCATTATATTTATTTCATAACCTTTAATGTATAACATAATATGTATTATCTTTATGGCGAATCGGGTTAAAAAAAACCTGATCACGCTGGAATAAACACATTATTATTATTATAATTTTCATTGATATTGAATGGGAAAATACTGTTTTTTTTCTTTTATCAATTCTGGAAACACTAACCGTGGCCACCAGAGCCTACCGTCAAAAAAATGCTAGTAGAAAATTAAACATTGACTGTTTTACACAAAACTTCGGTTTTCATCTCGGCAGACAATTCGTTTACCCGGGTATAAAGACGATTATCTTTTATTAAATCTGCTTAATTAAAGTTGTCAACGGAGACGACAACAAGGAGAATTGCTTTTACTAGAGCTGCAGCAGGAGATAAGATTCTACAATATAAAGTAATTTATTAAATACTAAGAACGTGTAAACGAATTCAAAATGATGATTGAAAGTTGTAAGTTAATTTAATCGTGTTATCCGTGATGAAGCATTAACTTTTATTTGCTGAAACAAAGCAGTCTTACAAATGGACATGCGTTGTTATTCGGTATTTGAACGAATATAACTTTTGTGATGAATTTGTTTGTTTTTCGGTCGCCATTTTGAAAATTATGGGATGGATCTAGATAAAATTGGGTTTATTCTATTGGATATATCAGAAACATACAGTATGTATCTACATATTAATATTCTACGTCCATAAACATGTTTTATAATTTGATTCTAAAATATTTTTAGAAAATTTCTTATAATATATTTATAACGAACGATATTTAATTATAACTTTGAAATTATGGATTAATTAATTGTTCAATGTATTTATTAATTAATTATACAGAATATTAAAATGTGACATTCACCTACACTCTCCTATTTATTTATGTATATATTCTGTTCTTGTTCTTAATATACGTACATATTATATATTATAAACATTTTTAAAAATATACAAAAAATATACAGAAAAGGCGAACAAGCTTCATAATGTAAGAGATGTTCATTGTCTCCTTAACTAGACTGAAGTCTGTACTAAAGGAGACAGGTTCATTCGATGTCTATCGTACAAATATGAAAACCATTATTATTATTATTATAATATATATATTGGGAGTATGCATTAATTCATGGAGTTTTATAAGAGAGGGCGTTACTAGTATTATTTCGCGCCGTGTTCATCCGTGACTATATTCATTTGAAAGCTACTGTCATTGCGCGTCTTTTTCAGTATATGTCATTTGATTGAAGTGTAAACAACATTTTTTTCTATTCATTTGAATATGTCGAACTTTGTGCCAGAAAAAGTGTTTTTGCGGGGAGTTCTTCTTCATTACTTTAACACGAAGAAAAGTGCTACCGAAAGTCATCGTATTTTAGTAGAGGTTTATGGTAACCATGCTCTAGCTGAAAGAACGTGCCAGAAGTGGTTTGCACGGTTTAGAAGTGGCGATTTCAACTTAGAAGACATGCTCTGTGTTTGGTGGGATCAGAAGGGTGTGTTGTATTATGAGCTGTTGAAATCGGGTCAGACGATCAAAAGGGACCTCTACCGAACACAATTAATTCGTTTGAAGAGAGCGATTGAAGAAAAACGACCAGAATATGCAACCAGACACGAATCCATAATTTTCCATCATGACAACGCTCGGCCACATGTTTCAAGACCGGTTCAAAACTATTTGGAGAACAGTGGGTGGGAAGTTCTACCTCACCCGCCTTATAGCCCAGACATAGCCCCTTCTGATTACTACTTGTTCAGATCAATGCAGAATGCTCTCACCGGAATACGCTTCACTTCAGAACAGGGTATCAAAAATTGGCTTGATTCGTTCTTCACCACCAAGCCGGAGAAGTTCTTTTGGGATGGAATCCACAAACTGCCAGAAAGATGTTGTAGCTTTCGATGGACAATACTTTGATCATTGAGTGTATAACCATTTTTTTACAATAAAGCCTTAATTTTCGAAAAAAAAACGCATGAATTAATGCATACGCCTATTATATATATATATATATATTTATCTAATCCAAAAATATTTGGAATGAAGTAAACAGGGTTTTAAAATAATTCTAATAACATAATAAATAAGTAAAATACTCTCGCTATCCCATGATTGAAACACTATGCAAAACAGAGAAATAAATATGAAGATATGATGTTTTATTCATGTGATCATTTTCATGAATTTTTGTTCAGTTTCCTTTCTGCCAACACCCAATAACTAGCTCCCGAGATGGTGTTTGAGTTTGTCCATCGAGAATTGTTTCATACTGCTCGGCAAAATGTTATAGGCTTTAGGGGCCAGAAACACATGGAAGGATTGACCAAAGCTTGTTTTCATTTTAGGCTTCACGATGATCCTATTCTTTTTTGCTCTCGTAGTATAATTATGAAATGGATATTGATGAAGCTCTTTGTTAGAATGAAAATAAAGGATCAGCCTTTTTACATAGAATTGTCGAATATCAAGAAGCTGACATTCCTCAAACGAATTATTCTACAGTGACGTCAATTACTATATACTAGAGGTCTACCTAAGACGCTGAATATATCTTATAGAATCTAATTGATTTGTAATTCTATTATATGCAGGGGTTAAGTCTAGTCCTAGGATGTTCTGATTGAAAATAGATTTAGCAAATGAAAATAAAATTTATACCTGGTTTCATATTTTTGCCTTGATTCATGATTAATTAAGATTTACATTTAAAATATCTCATTCCGTGTAAATTGACGTACGTCTCCCAGAAGCTGTCATTTTTGCAGGTTTTCTATTATTCGGACTTTCACTTGGTTTGGATTTCTTGTCACTTTGATGAGAATGGCAATATCGTACGTATTAGTTTGATTTTTTGTATTTTGAAGCTACGTAATTGATTATAGTTAGACCTGTATATATATAAATATAATATAATAAAATAGTGATAAATACACATCAATAGGATCGATAGAAATATATTTTATTAAGAAATTATTGTAATTTTGACACAAAACTTAGTTTTAAATAGTAATTAAAACTCTATAGCGTATGAGTAAATACAATATATATTTAAAATCGTTTTTTTTATGTGAACAGGAAGCATTTTAAAACCACCAAAAAATGAAAATGCAATTTAGAATTTATAACTATTAATTTTATCATTTTGATAAAATTTCATAAGTAAACATTTGTCTTTGAAACTTTGGCTTTGAACCCACAAGAAAACGTATGTATGAATTTTCCGTGCTTAGAAATTTTTCTGGCGCACTGAAAACTTACATGGTCGCAGTCTTTCAATTAATGTCTATATTCTACATTGTCTTAATTATGGCAAATAATTACAAATAACTCCTCACTAAAAAAATATCTGTTAAATTTATTAAGAAAAAATGATGCAAATCAACATGAGCGCGAATATCATACAAGAGGAAGAGGTATACTGAGACCGTTATTTAGGAAGAAGGCTGAGAAATCGATGATGTACACTGCGATGAAGATCTCCAATGAAATGCCAGATGATACATAGATTCAAAATGGAACTAATCAAATATGTGGAAGATAAGTTATAGTAAAAAATTTTTTTTTACTATAACTTATCTTGTATATATTTATTATGTATTGTAAAATTTTCATAGATCATTTAATTTTATGTTAAATTTTTTATATAAAAATTGTAACGTTAAAATTTTGTATGTAAATATAATTAAAATTTGGCTATTTGTTGTATCCCCCGTAGGACAGTGTTGAAAATTACAATTCACAAATGTGATAAACTTTTGTAGGTGATCGAATTTTTATTGAAATATTTCATTAATCAGTAAATATCATAAAAATATTGTCATTAAAATTTATGTTCTGTACAATTAATAAATTCATATATAATAACCTACACGTGATGTGGAATTTTTACTCTATTACTATTGCGGAAAAATGATTAAAAATATGTTTTGGAAGTCAAGGGTTTTGTAGGTAAGACTTGAAGATTTTTCAATGATTTTTAACACTATATTAATAATAATAATTTATTTGATTCATAGTACAGTGTGTTATATTACAATCGGATAAACATTTCAGTAAAGTAAAATATATATTTGGGTACCCTGCCTACTACATTAGTATTTTACTGCATTGTAGTGTTTTTTCGGTATATTAGTAAACAAAGTGCAATGTTCAATGCACGAAAAAAAAAAAATATATATATATAAAGGTTAAACAAAATGTCATTAGAATAGATAAATTAAGATATAATATATATGTAAAGAGTAAAGCAAGGTGCAATTAGATAACATAATTACAACGTAAAACTTAAAGTAAGTGCAATATTCAACGTATTAAAATATATATATATTATAAAGAGTAGAACAATATATAATTAGATAGCATGTAAAAAAAAGATATATAATACGCAATTAGATAATTCAACGTACTGTAGTAGCAGTTTTAATCTCACATTTGAACCTTTAAAAGTTCTTGGGCATAATTTCCCCCCATTTCGTGGAGCCAGAACTGCACTTTTCGTGTATTTCGTGAAATACATGGACATTTGTTAAATAAAATAATGTTAATTTATTATTAAAAATAAGGAAATTAATGTGAATGGTGCTTTTAATATAATTATCACCAATATAAATTTGTCACACGAAGTAAAACAAGCGGTGCATAATGAAGTGCCGATACCAACGCTAATGTATGGAAGTGAAGCCTGAAATTGACAAAAAAGGGACCAAAGTAGACTGAATTCAGTGGAAATGCGGTCACTTAGGCGTATGTGTATAGGGAAAAATGAACACATTAGAAGCGAATATAGTTGTTTGTAGAGTAGTCAATAGAAAAAAGAGAAAGTTGCTGAGATTTTTCCACCGATAATATAGACCATATTTTTTTTAAATTCACCATTGCAAGAAATCGAATAATATTTTTTTAAAATAATTTGTCATGTATATTACAAAAACACTATCGACGTATACAGTAGTACCCTCTTATATGTCGGATCGGGAATCAGACCATTACCCAGTGGCGTAACTACAAAAATTGGGCCCCAATGCAGAATGGAAAACAGGGCCCCCTAAATAAGTATTATATATATAGGAATATTATGAGTGGTTTATTCAATAAATAATATGAACAAAATGAGTCTTTTGTCTTAAATGAAATGCATATTTATAATGTATATAATATTCATATTACATGAAATAAAACAGAAAATTATAAATATTTGCTTCGTTTTACGGTGATTTTCACTTTAAAGCGATGGTCTGGTCCCTAACCCGACATAGTAGCGGGGCACTACTACTCAATTTTTTTTCTTTTGACATATTACATTTGTACAGCTGCAAAAAAATACACTTTGTAACGCCTGTTTTAGAGCAAATTGGTAACCAAATACATTTTAAAAAACCAAAACACAATAAGATCGAATACGTAAAATACAAGGCAAGTAAACGTGAAAATATAAAAAAAAAGTATATATATACATTAAAAAAATATAAAAAAGAGAGAAAACAATAATACTAATGTGCAATACAATATGTAATGTAAGCACATATAAGGTAAAAGGAAATATGCAAGACCAAAACACACAAAAGTAGTTATCAGAATTATTTCATTATATAAAAAATACATCGAAAATATTTTCACGTGTTGTCGTAATATAAAAAATACCTAACTCATCTTATAATTCCATTTCTTACTGTGGATTATTATTAAATCTGGGAAAGGTATCGATAAAAATGGTTACAAACATTCTGGGCTCCTATCTAACGTGAGTCCCAATTCACTGTATTGGCATAGTCACGCCACTGCCGTTGTCGCAAAGAAATTTTCGCCGTGAAGCGAAGTATGGATTTTTTTCAGTTGCAAGTTCATATAAGTACCTTAAAACATATTTCTATTATTGAAATGATGAATAATATAGGGAGAAGAGATCAATTTCGTTATTACTCTAATGAATACTCGAATAAATTTTAAACTATAGCCCATTTTGACATGGGATTATCCTAATGAGGATAAATAAATAAATAAATATTATAAAAATAAAAGAAAAAATAGTCACTGATTTATTTTCACCTAATACTAATATGAATGAAGTGGGACTTTTCCAACACTGTCCATTATTCCATGTCTGAGTATTATGTCCATTCAGATAATCGTTTTTAGTAGAAAGTATTAATTTTTCAGCATTAATCATAATTTTACAATCTTTGTCGTTTTTCAGCAGTGAACATTATTTTCCCAGCGTCGAATATCATTTTCAAATATTTTCCACAATTCTTCAGCAGTTCATCATTTTTTAGTATTGATCATAATTTCATAATATTTACTGTCGTTTTTCAGTAGTATACATAATTTTCCAGCATTGACCATCATTTTACAATATTTGTCATCGATTTTCAGGAGTGAACTTTATTTTCCCAGCAATAAATATCATTTTCAATGCTAGGAAAATAATTTCCAGCAGTTAACATAATTTTTCAGTATTGATCATAATTATCCAATATTCACCATTATTTTTCAGCAGTATAAATAATTTTCCAATAAGTATAATTTTACAATAAGCAATAAAAGTAGTTTTACTTGACCATCATTTTACAATATTTGTCATTGTTTTTCAGCAGTGAACATTATTTTCCCAGCATTGAATATCATTTCCAAATATTTTCAGTAGTTAATATAATTTTTCAGTATTGACCATAATTTACCGACATTCACCATCATTTTTCAGTAGTATATATAATTTTTCAGCATTAAGTAACATTTAACAATAAGTAATAAAAGTAATTGTACAGAATTGACCATCATTGTACAATATCTGGCATAGTTTTTCAGCAGTGAACATATTTTTTTCCGAGTTGATTATCATTTTCAATGTTTATCATTATTTTTCAGCAGCGATTTCCAACACTTTCCAGCATTCCAAATAATAAACAACAAAATAAGTTAATTTAAGGGATATTCGATTAACCATAAGTATTAAATATTTAATCACGTTACAAATAAATAGTTTTATTCAATTTCTATAAAAAAATTAAAACTGGAACATATTAATTTGATTTTTAAAAAAAAAAGCTGTATGGTAAAGAGCTTAACAAATATAATTTTAAATGATTGAGTCTTGTTTATAAAAATTAGAATAACTTTATTTATGATCTTTAAGGATTAGTCGTCTTAAAATAAAATCGTCAGCATGCATCTACGTAAAGTTAATTGGAAGTTGAACGCGATAGTTGACTGAACACTGTGACCGATGTGCACGTGTGTGTGTGGCGTGTGTGCGCGGAGTGCGTGTGTGCGCGCGTGCACGGGGCGCTGCACGATGGGCTCGCCCGCGGGCGGCGCGCGAGGCGATCGGAAGTCGACTCAAAGTCGGTCTAAACTCTTCCGAAACAATATCGCGGAAAGTCGGCTCGCTCGGCCGCCGGGAACGGGAACGCGCGCGGGGTGGGGCGGCGGGGCGGCGGGCGCGGGCGGCGCGGCAGCCGGCAGTACGCCGGCAGCGGGCGGCGGGATGGGCGCTCACGCCGCTCACGGACGCGACGCCTCAGTACGCCGGGCGGTCGTCAATTACGTTTTAGTAATCGAGAATAAAAGTACGCGACGAAAATATATTTAAAAAAAAAAAAAACCGCGCGGACGGATGTTCGCGTCGAACGAAACAAGCGAACGGAGCAAAGTATCCATAGATGTGTGTAGATTTGAAATATGCAACAGGCGAACCTTGTGAACAGTGCGGAGGAGGGGGGCGCGCGGCCGCCGCTGAGCGGGGGGCGGTTCGACTTCGACGACGGGGGCACCTTCTGCGGCGGCTGGGAGGACGGCAAGGCGCACGGCCACGGGGTGTGCACGGGCCCCAAGGGCCAGGGGGCCTACTCGGGCTCTTGGCACTACGGCTTCGAGGTGTCGGGGGTGTACACGTGGCCCAGGTGAGGGGGGCCCCGGGCGGACTGAAATAGCCGCCCGAGCACTGACCGCCTAGGCGGCTATTATTACGGCGGCGGCCGCTCCAAATATCCCTTCGCCCTGCTGTTCCCGGCCGCTTCTTCACTCTCCATTCTCCACTCTCCGCTCTCCACTCACCGCCGTTCACCTCGCTTCGACCGCATCCCATAAACAACAACCTAACCTAAAATATTATCCCGATATTTTGAATTTATTTATGAAATATTCGTGCAAAACACAAGTGTCAGATGTCAAAACTAAACTCTGCCGCGACATTTAAGAAACCGACACTATATAATGTCCATACAGATCGCAAAGTTTCATACCCATAATGAATAAGCAGGAAAACTTTTCCGGCCGTTTATTTAGACACCGCTGACATTCATTGCTTTGCACGAATTATCTCTTTATAATATGTCGTGTACTTTATTGTTTTATTTTATTGTTAGATGTAGACCTGTTGTTGATTCATCTCTGAGCAATAGACTGCAGCGTGTTTAATATTGCATCTCCACTGTAGAGCAAATAATGCAAAGCGTAACGTGTAATCATATTTATAAATAATGTTTCCGAGACTCGCTCCGAGGCGCGAGCATATTGCAGAACGTGCAAAAACGTTTATATATCGATAGGACAACATGCATTTCGCGAATAGTACCGGATGCACAATACGGCCACGGATATTGAAATTTACTGCATGTCAAACCGCACGAGAGGAAATAGTCATACCTGGAAAATTACACACAATCTCCCTTAGTGGTGGAAGTCCGCTGCTTGCATCCGTGTCACTCATTGGTTGAGTTCAAATGTATGAATCCCTGATTTCTGTATTGCGGATGCTGGAGTAATGCAACAAGATTTACGAATTCGTAAAATTTGGAATGCTCGAATCCATTAAGGAAAAACTTGACCTTATTGCGGTGACGTCAGGCTCTACACGGAAACAAATCACTGATGATGGCAAACATCAAATTTCTCGCTTTTCATAAATTCCTAATCATGGATCAGGATAAGACGTGGCTTAATTTAACGACGATTTTTTTCTTAAATCGCGTAACTACTACATAGTTAGGCTACTTTATATATTTAAAAAATTTGGCTTATACATTCGTACACATACAAATAAGTAATATGCTCTAGAAATTTTATTGGTCAATATTTTTCAAAACAATGTTCCATACTTTAGTGCAGTTGGACAGGACAATTGGACTGTCATGGAAATAAATCAAATAGAAACTTCAAAAAATATTTTTGTTGGATCGTTTGCAAATTTGCTTCATCGGGCATATCTTAAAAAATACTAATTTGGAGAGTAACTCGAATAACCAAAGCAGTTAAGAAATCAATCAAATATTCATTTCAGCCAAATGTATTTAAGAAATCAAATATTTTTATTGTATTTTACTCAATGCCCGCCGTTAATATGCGTATTAGAATCAAGCGCTTTTATTGGTTTAAAGTAATTTTCAATCGAAATATTATTAATTTATAAGTAATAGGGGAAGGAGATTTAAATTAAATGTATTGAAGAGTAAAAATGTATATGAATTTAAAAAAAATGATTTCGTAAATGTTTAAATTTTTTAGGATAAATGGATGGTATTCAATCTAAATAATTCAAATAATTGTATTTTACATATTTTTATTGATGTTATATTTAGAGTTTTTTTACATTTATTCTAAATAATATATTTATTTACTTAACTCACTTGTTATGATACTGTTATAAATCGTAAATTTAGAGAATAACGGGTTCTTTTGAGGATATTCTGACTTTATAAACAATATATTGTTATGTTATTCGCGTACAAAGTATCTCAAGGCAATCTGAAGCGAAAATAATTTATCCAAGAGGAAATTCACGAAGCAGCAGCGAGGCAATGGCACTTGTTACGAGTATTAGAACGACTTTTGTGTAATTTCGCAAAGTCTACTAATTTTGAAACATAATTTGGCAAGTGTTGGATACGGATATTACACTCTCCTCCAATACTAATATTCTCGATATATTCCACCGACAGCTTCGTGACTAGCTCGTACGCAGGATGGCAGGATGTCTCGAGGAATCCCGAGCATTCTAGCTCATAAGAAATTGATTATGTAGAATAATTGTGAGCCATCTAAAAATATACCACTGTTAAGCAGTTGCCAGAAGGCAGGTCCGGACTCAGTAATAAACATTTATCTTGACTGGCCTTCGGGGTAAATATTAGTATCACATACCCATTTCGGTTTAACGATTGATTTCCTGTAGGTAATCAAGTTTTCAACCAAGATCAAGACTGCGGTGGATCAAAGAGCGCCGAGCGATTGTTTCACATCACGTACAGACGCATTAAGCTAATACTCTGAAGATGGTCGGTTACGTATTCAGAATCAACGATGTTCGTTATTTATGAGAAATGCTTTCAGTGAGGAGTCTAGGAATATTGTTTGTCCAATTTTCAATTTTAAACAATTATCCGAGCGAAGAATTATGGAATAACAATTGTATCTGCGAAAAATTGTGGTCGCGAACAATTGTGATAGAAAAATTGTGGGCGAACAATGTTCTGGATATTTTCAGTGAGGCAAGTGAAAAGCATTATACAGAAAAAATGCAAAATATTACTATCTTTTCTAAGAAACTTTAATTCCGGACAGAATTAAATTTGTTTGCATTTTGAACGTGGTGTCATGAAATTTATAATAATATCGCCATTTGAAGAATATTATATTTTTTAACCTTACTTATCAAATTGTATAAAAACTGGCTGTTACGAAAAGAGTTGTAGAAAAAAAAAAAATGTTGGGTATCTTAGAGAGAAAACTTTATTTCAACGTTTTTACATAAATATACATTACAATTTTTAATATTTAGATATGAATATTAAAAATAGTCTTATGGCAAGGATTATCATAAATTGATTGAACAAAGAGTTTTTATCAAGAATTTTTGTAAAAATAAAATTACAACATAGAACACAAAAATTATGTTAGAATGTGTTTTTTCACTTTATATTTTAGGGTGATCTCTGGGGTCTCTTTATTTTTCATAATGTTTAGTAAGTCTTTATTTATGTTATTAAATATTCGTGGCACAACTCATTCTCTCGTTCTCTCACCGTGTCTCACAACTAACGAGTGTGTGAGAAGAAAATCCAATGTTGCCGACATTGTCATTGACAAGGTTGTATAAACTGTCGTGAAATTGAATTGAACAATACCGGGTGTGAACGTTGGAATGGTGAGAACCTGCTATTGCATCAATGGTTGGAAAAAAGTATAGAGGTCGATCACAAATGCATCGGGCTGAAGATATAAAGAAAAACAGTGGCCATTGATCTGATCCCATTTCAAGTCTTTTCAAAAATCCACTTGCGTCAAGCAGAGTGATTGCAAGCGTAACAATACTGAATGAAAAATGGGATGATATTAAATATTAAAATACTTTGAAAGGAATTCAATCTAATATAAGCATTTTTCAGATTCAAATTTTTAATACCTATTATGATAGGTATATTGTTTGTAATATTCTTGCGCCGGCTGGATTTCGGCTGTGTTTATTTTGTGATATATGTGATCTGTTGCGATCCTGATTGTGTGTGGGATTAAGGTATCACAGGTAACAATGTACCAAGCTTACAGTTAGAAGTACAATGCAAGAAATGCGTTTCGAGCCACGGCCCAGATGCGAGAGAGCGCGCCTAAGAGCCCGGCGATCTTATATCCCTATCACTCGTGTCAGTCATGCCAACATGCGCGCGTCACAAATTCGCTACATTCAGATACAATACATTTTTTGTTTCACAGTTTTCCGAAAATTGAAATCTAAGGAAATCTCTGCAACTGGTTTTTAGAAACTATAGAATTTGCACCCCTCTTTACGAATTACGTTTACTGTAAAGAACGAAGAATATAATACTGATCTGCATACAGTATCGTAATGAATTAACTAGAAAAAGATACGTTATTTTTAATACATGTAAGTATTAATATTTCCCAAATCTGTTATGGTCAATAATACTTTTTTAACACATATTTTCTTGTATTTTTTATTGTGTCACAAAATTTATAGTTTCATTTGTGTGCTCTAAGAAGGGTAAAACCTAGTGAGTAAATATCGAACATACCAAAATATCAGTTGACATCTTATTGAGTATCTGTTAGTCTCTTACTGAGAGACCACCAAGTTAGTCCTATTTTTAGTTTAGTTTAAAAAATAGTAAGATAATGTTCGTACTACAATATTTCATTAAAAACTATAAAAATTAAATATAATATCACAGACTTCTTCTTTGTGCTGCGGTCAAGGGAAAATCCTGGTATCAAAATAATATTATTTCATTTAAATACACAACAATTTCACAACAAAAATATGTCTTCCTTAAAAACATTGATTTTTGTTTAAGAAGAAGAAGTTTTGATTGGTGTATTCTTCCAACCATTAAATGTAGTGAAATCTAGAATCTAACTGAGTACTGAGCTAACTCATAAGCCCTGTTGATGCAGCATTCTGTGGAAAGAAGAATGGCGGAAATCACTAGAAGAAACATGTGGATTACAGCATAGACCGAGGTGAAGGATGTCACTGTTACAAAACGTAAATGGGCGGGCCATATTTCAAGACATAAAGATAACCGATGGACCGAGATGAGACAAAAACGACGTAGACGATGCCAAAAGTCTCGACGAATAAACGAAATTGTCGGAGCAGCGGGAGTGACATGACAAATATTGACGGAGGGCTGAAATGTCGTGGGGAGGCCTCTTAATGTCAATGAATCAGAGCCGCTATTCCAAAAACTCAAGATGCTAAATATCAGGCAATTATTCATAAAGACTCTACTTAAAGACATACATGAAAACAGAATCCTGCGCCTTATCACACATTCTAAGTGTAAAAACTCAAAGAAAAATAGCTGTCCCGTTAATAAAAACCTCATTTGCTCAAAGACATACATGTTTTATTGGACCGTGGATATGACAGCGTATATGGATATACCATAAGAGATGGCAACGATATCGTATCCTCAATTCTGTGTGCTTATAAAGGAATGGCTTTTCGAAATTGGAAGTCAGCTGGAAGATTTCCTTAAATGATCAAAGCTACTCATTTTATGTAATTTTTTTATCCTTACGTCCTACCTCGTACTAATCATGTTTTGTTTACTCCCTGCTTGTTTCTTTTCTTTTACTTCTTACATATTTTTAGTCTGTATCAAAAATTTACTTTGTTCAATTTACTTATCTCTACTTGTTTCCTTTTGATTTTTCTGTTTTTTACCTTTTAATATAATTTGTTACCTTACTTCCTACTTATATTTTAGCTTATAGAACCTTATGACTGCCTACCTCAGAACAGATATTTTATATGTACCTAGCGAGGTAGGAAGCAGCCAACAGGCTTGCATGTAAATTAAATTAATTTTAGTATTAGTACTAAGGATCTTTATATTAAATATGAATTAAATGTATTAATTAGAAAGATATATATATATATAGGTATGATTCACAATAGTCGTCGCTCCGTTCCCCAGGCGAAGTTTACTGTGATTGGAAGCCAGAAATACTCGCGCAGAGTCGCGTATCCATTGATTTACACGACAATTGAGAATACTTATTATATACATATATATATAATCAATTTTATCGAAAAATATTGTTATTGCGCCACCGGGATTCCAATCTGGATCTATTTCCAAACCTGGGAAGGTGCGTTATCCAACTATGCCACAGCGACAAATTTTCGAACCTATATGTTTTTTATTTTTTATTTATTTTATTTTTTTTTTTTTATTTTTTTTTTTTTATTTTTTTTTTGGAGAAACAAACAGTGTAACAATAATAACTGATAATTACATAATATATAAAAATAACACCAGTGAAGTTTCTTCGGAAATTAAATACATAGTACATAATAAATTAAAAAATAGTAAATAGTACATAATTAAATACATAGTACATAATAAACTAAAAAATAGCAGACTGATAAACAAAAATGCTTTTACATAAAAGTAAACATAATAAACTAAAAACTAGTATATATTAATAAAAAAATAATAATATTAATAAACTAAAAGAAGAAAAACAAAAAAATAAAAGAGTGATTTTAAACTGAATATACGAAGAGGAAAGGGTAAGGAGGGGAGGAAAATGGGATGCATGTTACCTTTTTGATATTAAAACATTTAATCGTTCCATTATTTGAAAGAGCCATCTACCTTATTTTTACGGAATCTCAAATATTAAGATTATATAATGTTGTTATAAAAATAAACGCCAATTAATTGACGCTCTAAATGATTATACGATTTCCATCGATTTAGAACAAACGTACATCGTTTATTAGACTCCTCATCAACCCAGATCAATGATTTAAATTCACAAAAAATGCTTGACATTAAATTTTAAATTTTGTCGCTTCTATTTATAATAAGTATTCTGAATTGTCGTGTAAATCAATGGATACGCGACTCTGCGCGAGTATTTCTGGCTTCCAATCACAGTAAACTCCGCCTGGGGACGGAGCGACGACTATTGTGAATCATACCTAACGTCGCCCGTGTCACGTATTGTCATAGTCGAGAAATCACTATTTGTTCTCTTCGGCGAGGAAATTGCTCGTGTGTTCTTTGAGATATTTTTTTAAATAAGATTTCAGAATTTAAAATGCTGATTTTTCCGTCATTTTTATGAGCGTAACCGCCAACGTCTTGCGATTCTTAACAATCGTGTATTGATTGCTGGTGTAGAACAGAAAATGTTTCGTCAATTGACGGAAACTGACAGGTTTATTTATGTAGAAACATTACACGGGTGTAAAGGCCTACGTTCTCAGTCTATTTTTGAGTGTTTGGATAACATCACATATTTTCAGAATAATATTGCATGATGTACGGTTAGACACGCAGAAAAAAAATTTGGTTCTCATTTGATTTTTATTTGAATAGATTTGGATTCGCTTTTATCCTTACTTTAAAACTGAACACGTCTTTGAAGCGAAGACCGCCTTCGTTTTTGCCTTTGGTTTAAGATTTCTTCAATCCATCACTCTTAGTGTATCCTTTCGTTTGACAGAACCATGCGAGATGAAATAAAAAAGAGTTTATTATTAAAGAATACTTCAACACAATTTCAGACCGTTTTTAAGTAAACTCTGAACATATTAATACGATGTAAATAATAATAATAATTATATTCTGAATCTTAATGAAGAATAGATTCTATTTCCTGAAATATTTTCTAGCCATGCAGTACTCTGATTTCTGTTAGATATTTATATGGTCTGAATACATGTCTTTGCTTGTACAGACGTGTTGCAATACAATGAAAATGTATTTTTAAGGTGGAATTAAATACATGCGTTTCATAGTGATATACCTTTTACCCTAATAGTTTTCATATTAATAAACATGCTTCAGAATGAGTGTATTTCTTTCAGCTCCCCATACATCTATCTAGATCATCGATATTAGTAGTATAATCTATATCCATGCTTATGCACATCACTGCAAAAGAGCAATGAAAGTAACCCGAAGGGGTAATTTTTAATTTGTCTAATATTGGCGAGTAAATACGACTTGAATTATATATTTTTTAAACATTTATTTTTGTTTAGCAAGTTAAGTTGCAATAATTTATTTTAAGAATTGTGAGTATTATCCTGATAATTCTACAAGCTGGACACAACCTTTGAATGAGCCCAAATGAGGTTATTTGAGTTAGCAAAACTTTTCGCGGTCGGCGCACTAGTAGTACATAATCGATACACATTTCCTACCGTATCCAAGTTTCTAGTGCGAATTCTTTTGAAATTATCGTGCAAATATCTTTCAGCAAATACAACAGGGCGATCAGTACAATAAAGATTTGTACCGAGAATACAAATGCTTTTATCTGATTTATCAATATTTACGATTTTTTTAATGCGTTTCGTGAACTTCTTTGTGCTAATCGTCGCTAAAAAATTAATGTTCCATTAATTCGAATTTCTTTATAAAGAGGTTTAAAACTTTAAAAAATGCTGTGTGGATGCGAAACGTGAAATAAAAAAGGCCATCCAAGTATTTGAAAACAAAATTCTTCACAGACTACTTACGACGAATGACGACCTTTCAAATTACGGTCTCTGTACCGACACATAGATCTATGAGATTTTAAAAAGCTTGAACTAGGGATGGTTATTAGGTTAAATTAATGTGCATTTAATTAATGTGATTAAAAACCATTTTATTTTATTTTTATATGGTATTTTATGTGTCTATTTTTCATTATAAAGTAACATTTAAAAAATATATACAATAGTGTACCACTTCCGGAGCTATTTTATATAAAAGTCATACTCAAATAAATATAATTGCACTGCACATAAACACCAATTTTTAAAGTATAAATACTCATTTCTTTTATAATTTCATGAAACAATATATTATAATGGTAGTAATAAAAAATAAAAAATCTTGTTGTGTCCCATATTCACTATTACGTATTTTTTAATCACTTAAGAATAATTAGAAAATTAAATTTTAAATTAAATTATTTAAATTAATAATAAAAACCTATTTTTTTTATATACCAAACCAGAAAGTGAAGAGAAGTGATACAATTATGTTAACTTCAGTGTCATCTTGAATAATATTGATAGTTTTTGAAAAACTCGTTTCACATCTAGACAAATGTACCCCTGCATACAATTTATTTTTTGTTCGCTCTACTCCACCTCGCACACACATCCTTGTATTTCGTTTCAGACTTTTCAAATATTGGCTGAATTTTATTTCAAATTCCGATGGTGTTTATTTGTTTTGTGGAAAATATAACGATATACATTTTATACATTAATTTAATTTATTTGATATGGGATTTTATTACGTGCTTTTTTAACGTAGTTTTGTGACGCATGTCACCCGGGACGTCTCCGATAAAACGTATTTTTGTGTGACATCATGTGTTGATACATACTTTCATTTAATATATACAAATATATATCTACACTGTACACTATAATTTCATTTACAAGTGACAATGTATAATCCGTTAAAGAAATTAATCTACTGAGTAGAAAGGATTAAAGTACAAACTTCACAGATGTATTCAGCCATTGTATAAATTAAATCATTTTCACGAGGGCCGTTAACAATTTCCTGAAATTCAGCGCCTGTCGCCCCGCAATCGGATTACCGCCGATATCACGCAACTATCGCTAGACAGGTGGCGGTGATGTCATTAATTTCGATTGCTTACGGATTGTTGGTTGGCCATTGGATATTTATGAAAAGGACCATTTTGATAAGGACGTTTAAAGTCATCCATCGGAAATGTTGGCCTACTTTTTATGCTACGACTTTATTTTGTTTTATAGCAAAACGTATAGCATTTTGGATTGAAAACATACGTCTTTAATTATTTGAAATCAGGTCCGAAATATAGAATGGCATTCCATTAGATGAGTTTAACAATGGCTTTTGGTCCAGTGTTATGCTATATTATCAATATAGGATAACCGCGAGCTTGGCGGTAATAATAGCTGCTTTTTCTACACCTATACATGTAGATTATACACACACGGGTATATTTAATACTTACACAAAAATTTCTGGATTTTATTCAACTATTGACGAGAACACAAAGCTTTTACGTTTGGAATTGGAATGTCTAAGATTTATTTACACTTGATGGAATTTATCATAATATGTCACGTATTTCTTTATTACATATTATAAGTAAGTAAATAATAAATATTATATGTAAATTTATAAAAGCGTAATACGTTCTATTGCTATGTGTGTCCTGAAAGCTATTGAATGTCCTCGTGGAGGAGTTAATATTTAATCTGAGAGGTAATATTTTTTTAGCCTATTCGCACTAAAAATTGATTTTATTATTAAAAACATCATTAATACTACTTTTTTGGTAAAGACAACGTTTAGATATAGCTCGACCATAAATTCTCAGCTCAGAAATGTTATTAGAGAGTCAACTTTATGTTTGAAATCAGAAAAAAATGAATAAATAATAAGGAAACACTTCGTTTATTGTTAAACCACTGTTTATTGATAAATCAACACGTTTCAAGACCAATGGTCCCCTTTTCAGGATACAATGTATATTAAAATTAAAAACGCAAGCACAATTAAAAACAAAACTGTAAATATAAGTAATAATAAGTTAATGTGAAAACAAATTTAAAAGGTGACTATTTGTAAAAAGGATTCGGATATTGATAATGTTTAATTTGCTATTAACATTTTTCCTTATTTACAAAATTACAATTTATCAAAAATCTAAAAAAAACCCTGTTTTTATGTATATATGTAAAATTTAAAATTATAATCTCTTATTAATGTCAAAAATAACAGTTTACAAAAGATGATTGGCGAATTCAGAATAGTTGTTACCATTTAGACATCTCAAACAATTTTTTTTCTTCTTATTATTATTATATCCACACTCACAACAGAGTGCCTTATATCGCTTCCACGGTCCAATCCGTCAGGCATTCATCTACATTTTTTTGGTCTATCTTGACATTATTTATTCGTCTACGTCTTGGTTTTCCCCTTATTCTAGATCCAGTTGGTTTGTGTATGAGGGTTTTATTTGCGTTACGGGACTCATCTGTTCTCGCTACATGTTCCGCCCACTGCAGCCCTCTTGCTTTTACCTTTCTCAGGATGTCTGAGACAGTATATCGTTCCTGAAATGAAAATAATAACTATATTGCGCATGATGATAGTAAATTATAATAGTATTTAATGAAAATGGAGAAACGCAAGCTGTTAATTTTATTTCATTTCATCAGCCGGCGCACAGCAATGTAAGTATAGATATTTATTGCAATTTTAGTACCTACTTGAAAGTCCAGAATTGCATCCGTTGCACATTTACTCGTGCAAGTCACATGTCCATTTATGAATCAATGGGTCTCTCTGTCGCTTCGCTAAGCCACGTCTCATCGGCGGAAATATTACATCTTATGCATGTGTTTACACGAAATAAATGTTCTTAGCATAAAGCGATCATTTATTTTTACAGATACCAACGAATGTCTTGATTATTTGCAAAATACATGTATATGAAAATTGTTAAAGCTTAATTAAATATTTCACAACTTTTGAAGGAAATGGTAATTTATACATTTGTTTAATAAAATAATTATATTTAAACAGATTATCCTTTAAGTGGTTAGGGTTGAGTTCTCTAATTGGTTACTCTGATTAATTAGGTATACTTACAATTACTCGCAATATAAAGGAGCTGTCACTTTTAACTAAATAATTAGATACGAATATTAATTACACACGTAGTGTATAACGACATAGTTGTATTCAATAAATAAGAGAAAAAATTGAATAAATACAATTATATACCTATACAATATAAATTGTGTTATATGTTTAGTTCGCAGGGAAGGATGGAAGGAAGAAATAAAATTTTTGTTTATTGATTTTTTTTTAAACATTTTAAAATTTGATTTGCTAGAAAACGGTTGCGTAGCATTATGCTTTGTGTAGGTAGGTACTAGATTGTATTTTTTTTAAATATTTTTTTTTGGTATGTACCATGTAGATGAATTCACAAATAAGTTCTTTACCTACCTACTTAGAGAGACGTGAAAGGACAGATTTTAATTTTCGTAGGTCAAAACGTAAGTTTATGGGTATTGAATATAATCCAGTCACTATGGTGTCGAGTATGACGTATTTATTTATTACTTTTTTTTATCATCGAACATATTTTTCAGAGATTATTCTAGTGAGGTATATAAAGAGAAAGGGAGGGGGGTGACAAAGATGTTTATATCAATAATGATATCTGCTATTAATCAAATGCTATGATAGCGCGAAAGAATTCTGAAAAATCAACCCTGCATAATTTTTTAATAATAGTTTAATTATTCCTTGAGAAACCACTTGTGACACTAGAATTAAAGTAAGCAGTAAGTTGTTTTAAAAAAAATCAAGCAAATTATGTAAACTTTATACACAATTCTCTCATTGACCGCAAAAAGTTTCGAAATTTGTCCTGTTATAACAGATTTCGCGAAATTTAAACTTTTATAAATAGGCTTTTATAAACTTGCCGACACAAAAGGTCTCTTAATTATTCGACAGTTTCATTTACCGTTTTGTGTTACTGTATTTAAAAATAAAGTGAAAATTAAACAAATTTAAATAATACATAATTGGAGAGTCGAAAGAAGGTGCCTCGCGCCTCGGCGGGAAATTGGTACTTCGATATTAAAATGTTGGCTCGAGGGAAATTATACCGTTTATTACTGGTACCTACGCAATGACAAATAAATTACGACTTTAGTCATATAACGACACAAAGGAAAATGTGGAACGTGCATTTGAATGAATACAACCTTCAAACTAATTGGGTATTCGAGGATAATCCAGAAAGTTAAGACTTAAAAAAATTAAGTAACATATTTTCATCAAGACATTATAGATGTTTCATAGAAACGAAGCTATTTTTTATATGGGAAGTATGGAAGTCATGGGTATTATTGAGATAAAATAAAAATCAATTTTTCAGAAAAGTTTGATTTATATTTGTGCCCATAATCTCTACTATTGTATTTTTATCAAAGTCTTCGTAAAACTGTGGCGATTAAACTTACCACAAAAATGTCATCAGCGGTACAAGACGTATTATCGTATACAGTGCATACACCATCGTGTAAATACTTGACGTATAAAGTGCTGAGCGTATAAATATCCACTCGCATAAATCCTTTGTCGTAAAATAATAGCGTACAAGTTTCCGACGTACAAATATTAGCGTAGAAAATTCAGCGAACGGTGATTCATTGTTACGTTGTGTACCAACCATACATTTTCTATCGATTTTTCATCATTCGTATTTTTTACATGCCTTTATTACTCTGAGCAATATTTTATTAATCTTATTCATAACGGTGTATGAATAGACACACTTCGATCGAGTTTTAATAAAAGCCATTCACTCGTTTTCTATTAAAAGAAATGACGCGAGGTGGTGTCAATCCACAGTGAAATATTTCATATAAAACTAACACGCAGTAGTACCTATTCTAAAATAACATACTATGTATACATGACTTATCTGATGCGTTGCTCACGTACCTGGTAATGCTTCCATGCGATTTATTTCCTCTACAATTCGTCTTCTTTTACATATCTCTATTTTTCATCGCTTTTTGAGGCTATAAAGATAATTATTCCTCACTCCACACATGTAAATATACACACAACATCGTATTATAAGAAAATAATATTAAATATTTAACCAATATTGACATTTTGGGACGGCAATAGAACAATGAAATGAAACAGAATATAGTATGGTTATTTAGAAGCCTGTGAGAGAGTGCAAGAAAACACGTCCATAATTGACGCTACCGAAAATCGAAGGTAGTGATGGATAAGACATTACAACACGTATGAAACATATCTCTGATTCATTTCGATAGTACAGAGTTGAGGATAAAGCTAGTTTTCATTGCCATGTGTATTTTATATCCATAGTGATCTTAGTATAACACAACAATCTTTACCGATAAATCTCGGAGAAGAGTACTCCGTGATTTCCGGATTAAAAATACTCCGTGCATGTGCGCCATTAGACATAATTAATTTTTATTTTGTTTTTCAACACGTTAATGATCCTGATAGATAATTCTAGTACTCGTACCTCACCAAGTTGACGTAAGATGACATTGAGGAAGGTCTAGACAAAAATACATTCACCAAATAATGATCAAGGTGATTACTGACCCTAGCGACTAGCGCACATTACACCAGTAAGAATACAGTTCTTTAATATTTATTTATTTGTTTAATACTGATACAGCCCAGCACATATATACGTAATTTGGTTCAGTTTACATGGCACATTTACGCATCGTGCATCACATAATATCATTTTAATGTAACATTTACAAAAAAATCTCAATCAATTACTAAAAAGAAAACAATTCTGTAAAACTTGAAACAGGTACATAATTAAGATAGATGTAAAAATCACTTTCAGTAAAATTTCATATACGTATGGATAAAAAATTTCAAGAGCCTCTCTACAGAAATTAAAGAGCTAAATGATATAAAAGAACTAAAAAATAAATTAAATTAACACTTCAGAAGAACACAATTAGATAATAAATAATATTATAGATAACAAATGTATAACTTCTAATTCTATATAAATGATTACAGTGTAAGTCCCTCTCTAAGCACAAGAGCTGGTCTCGTTTTAGTTTCGTAAAATACTCAAGTAATTCATATATTATAAAAAATTGTAAAAATATGTACCATATATTATTGCATAATAATTAGTGTTAATCGATCGAGTGTATAGTGGGGGTTACACAAAAATACAATCAGCAAATAGTGTGCCTGGTGAATGCAAACAATGAATGAGGTACAGGATAGCGATACACAACGATCATTGCACTGACAAGAAAACAGTTCTTTAATATGAAAAAAGAAATTAATGAATCATGAAAAGAAAAAACAAAATGATCTTACTAAAAGCCTAAACATTGAGTGAGTTGAGGGTTGTTCATCAGGACAGAAGGGTGAAACATAGGTACTACTTATTCTCCCTTGTAAATAAGTAAGATATTAGACATATTCCACCAACCTGTGTAGGACCGCCGTCCATTTATTCTCAATGACTAATTCCTCTAAATAACATCGTGATTAGTTCGAGACCCGCTGAACCAGTGAAACATTTATATATTTAGTTTAAATGTCACGGCATTAAAGTCCTGTTTTTCGTATTGGGATTCCGAAGCAGCCAACCGGCATCTTATTCACTGTACCGGGAAGATGCATCACCAAAACACTTGAAGTCGAATTAAAACGAACTCACACCGGAACGCAGAGATCGGGTAACATAACTGGGTTGGGTCGCAATGAATCTTCTCAACCATTATTTTCGAACTGAGATGGCCTACATCAACTTAAAAATTAAAAATAATCAGATGAATCACACAGAAAAAAATGGTCTATCGAAAAAATGTAATTGGTTACCACTGGGACTCGAACCCGGAACTTTTATTGCCAGTAGCTTTACCAATTACGTCATAGTTCTGATGTTGATCTGGATAGACGTTGGAAGCTAAGTAATCCATTGGAAGCAAAGTAATAATTAGCAATATTTGAATATGTCTAAGAACACACAATTACGAGACTTTTACCAAAAAAGACACCGTTATTAAACAAATATTAGATATCTCATAGAGACATAGTTATTTTTTTATTATATTTAATGGAAAATATATGGAAGTGGGGGGTAATTACAGGGCTCACGACCAGTCTTAAGTGATCACTTTTTCATCAATTCTCACCTCTCAATCTCCACATTTATCAAATTTTTGTAATGTTGTATATATGTTAGTATATGGACTCCCTTCGAGTATCACTATACCATCGCCATATATGGACCAAATTTGATAATATATTTTCCCCTTTTTTTAAACAGCACATATGTCATCACTATGAGAATCGGATTTTTTTGAAATTATTTTATTGGAAATTGAGGGGTGAGAATTGATGAACGTTATATATATATACATATAGTGATCACTTAAGCCAGCCGAAGACAAGTCGTAAGCCCTGTAATTACCCCATACTTTCATATATTTTCACATTAAATATAATTAAAAAAATAGCTTTATCTCTATGAGATATCTGATATTTGTTTAATCTATAATTATATTTTTAAAATCTTGTTGAATTAAATAATTCTAAATGGATCGTGTTCTACAACGATGTGTTAAGTAAGCCTTATTTGACGTTTAAGATTTATTACCTTATAACAAATACGAGTGCAATGTTGCACAACTGAGAGAATTGTTTATTTAATTAATGAAACTAGGTGTTATATACTGGAGAACACATTCGTCCTAGTTTGTAATAACACCTTAATGTTTTTAAACTAATATTAAATAACTTTATTTTATTTTAGAAGTTATTGGTTAACATTATTGTGGTATTAGAAATACTCTGCAGATGTCTGAACTGCTTGAACTATTTTTTTGCAAATAAAGTTATAAAATATGACTTTTCATGCAATAATCTGACTATAATTTTTTTTTAAAATATTTTAAGGGTTGACACATCCAAATGCAATGATACATCATTTTTTTTCGGATATTTTTTTATACGAGTATAAATTCAGGCGGCTGTCACACATATGCACTCGAGTAGTGTCAGATTATTCACACACACACATTTGTACCTTGATAAATGATACTGTTTACACGAGGGGGTGGTGAAATGGGATATAAGAAGGATGGTAGGAATTTGATAGAGGGACAGAACAATAAGAACTCAAAGACCAACCGAGAAGAACTCGACTTACCTGGATTTTATTGGTGTATTCACAACTCTCCCGAACTTGAGGATACTTCTTCAATGATTAGCACGAAGGACTATGATGCACAATAGCACTTTACAATAACTTCAAGTCAGTGACGAGCACGAGCAGGACGTTCACTCTTCTTGACAGTTCACAAGTCATAGATCACAGACAGAAAAAGTCGTGCTCTGTGGTAAGGGTTAATTAGGGGGGGGGGGGGGTAGATAAGTATATTAAACCTAATGGAGCATCCACATGCGCATGGCAACCGGCGATCTGGTCCTGTCATAAATAACGAACAGATACTAAACATAAATATAAAGAATGAATAGACTCAATTTACTATCACGTCACGGTTGATACGAATTGGCGAATGGTGACCAATTACAAGTCAGTAAACAATCTGTCATAGTGATTCGGAACAAATGTAAAATACGCACCTAATAGTTACAAATAGTAAATTTCTTTTGATAGTTATTTATTTTTATTATTTATATATATATAATAAATGTATATTTATTAATATACATTTGGCAACACGTAAAATTGAATACTTATTGTGGTATTAGATACAAGTATGAATATATAATTTTAGAATATGTTTTTTATGAAAATGTATGTGATAAGTGAATAAATTATACTCTAATAGATAATTATAAAGAATAATAGGCATTACTAAAAACATTGAAATAATTTTGTGTATATTTAAAAGCATTTCAAGTTATTAAATATGTATTTTGATCAGAATAATTTATCTTATTTTATGTATTCATACGTAAAAGATTTTTTTAGGTTATGGTAGGATTATTATTATTACATACGAGCGTACAGAAGAAGATAAGAAAAATTTTTATTTCACTTTTTTTATAACAAACCTGTCTTATTACACATTTTTTATCCACTCTAGGACGGGCACGAATGACGCATATAGGGCAGTTTCTGCGGAAAAAAAAATCTTTCTATGGTATAGCAACATTATAATGCAATGTTTAAATTTCTGACAAGAAAAATGGACTTGAAAAATGTACCTTCAGAACAAAAAGGTCACATATTTACCTAATTCGTATATTTCAAAGAAAATTTATACTTCATTTCAATGTAATGTTAATGAGTTTCCTTTCAAATTTTTCTACACATGATTCACAAAGGGATATCGGGAACATATGTAATGGCCCGTGTCCACGAATGAGATTTTCGACTCGAGACAATCTACTCACTTCACACTCGGACGTTAAACGTCAAATGTCATTGTCGTCATATTCGTCATTTGGGTGATTTTGAATCTCAACAGTAGCAGTTAAAACGCAATAAATATTTATAATTTAACGCCTTATGTTAATTTTTAATGACTTATATCAAACTTTCAGAATATATAGTTAATAGGGATTTATGTTTGTTTTAGATGATGTTTATATGTAAGTATCAAATCTCGCTTTCAGAGTGTACTCCGTGTACGATACAAATTGAATTTTTGTCTTTTTTAACAATCTCAAGCCGATCTCCGAATTTATCTCCAGAACAAAATCTCATCACGTGTACACGGTATTGAGATGTATCTCAACTAAATCTCTATGATTGTCTCCTTCCGTGGACTAGGATTTTAAGAATAATAGTAAACATTATACATTATTTATGTTTGCAATAAATTAGTCCACATAAATAAATCAAGGTTTTTTTAATCAAGAAATTTATAGTTTTTCATCCTCTTGCAACCCCTAAGGCGGCTGATTTCTCTCTTCTATTTGTCTCTTTAATTAATCGGTAGACCTAGTGGAATCGGTTTGAAGACAAAGGATATAATTAATCGCCAATCTTGCTCAGAATTTACAAATTGAAGCGAACGTATTGTTCAGAAATTAATTAAAAACATAACAAGGTCTTCCGTGCGCGTCCATATTGGCACAATTCAACAAGATAGATTTATTATTATAATCATTTAAGATCTAAAGCTGATTATTATTATTATGGTTTATCACGTCAGCCTGAAATGGGGATTTGCCTTGACGAATAATTTATTAGATGAAAACAATTATGTATCAAAAGAATATTTCTTCACGTTCATTCACAGTTCAATAAATATCTCTTTGATAAAATTAATTGGAATTCCTTTTTACTATTCTTCCATTACTCTAGATTATAATTCGTGCAAATTAAAAAATAAATTATTCGTCATTTTATTGTATTTGCTTTAATAAAAAAACTAGCAGAAAGATACCTTTTTAGCTACCTCTAGCTGGTTTATCGCTAGGCACTGCAGGCGGCTGCATACAGCCAGTCCGTAAAATCTATTTTTATTGTTAAATATATATTATTTATTATTAAATTAAAGGAAAATTTGTAGAACAGAATATAACCTAATATAACCAACTGATGCAAACAAATAAAATACATATTATCATAAAAATCAAAAGTCTTCTAGTGTTTATGACACTCACCTAGTGAGTGGTCAGGAGTTCAAGCCTCGTTCCAGATGACCATAAAGTTAGTTCGATTTTCATAACACAAGCATTTGAAAATAGTAAGAATATTGAAGTGTCACGTATTCCGTGTACACCTCTATATATTTTTAAAAATCATAACGCACATCACGTTAGGTGGCTAAGCTGCATTTGCACGTTTGCGGGTTGCCGACTGGTGCGACGACTGCATTTTGGTTATAAATTCAGAAATACTACTTACTTACTTACCATCACACCGTTTCCCTGCAGGGGTAAACAGAGAGGATAGAGTGTCACACTCTTCTGTCCCGATACACAATTTTCGCCTCATTCACATTCATACATCTTCTCATACAAGCTCGACGATCATTAAGGCTTCTAACAGGACCATCCTCCAGTATCTGGTTCACCTGGTCGTGTCAAGTCTTCCGGGAACGTCCTCTACTTCTGTTGCCGTCAACACTTGCGTCATATATCTTTCTTACCATTCTCTCCTCATTCATCCGTTCCATATGATCAAACCGCCTAAGTAATCCTTTCTTAATCTCACTCACTAAATACTATATCAATTTAATTCAATCAATTTCAATTCAATTCGCATTTCAAAGGAAAATGACACTTCAATTTAATATAATGTATCAGTGTCCTTTCAAATTTACCTACAAAGAAATTGTTAGCCACAAAGCTGGATATTTAATTGTATATGTTCGAATCGTATAAGAATATTTTATACAACTGTGGGGTTTCTTTAAAACTTTTTGTTTCATATTTACGTAACCCGAGAATTTTTTTTTTTTTTCTTTCACGACCATGTTTTCTTTGGCATTATTTCATTGAATTTACGCCACATTTCCATTTGATTCTGTTTACGTTTGGCCAATCAACCGACTCCGCTCTCTGTTCTGGCTTTATTTCTCTGGAGTTGAATTTAGAACACATCTCAAGCATTCAAATGATAATACTGATCCAGATTGTAAAATTAAATATACATTATGTAAAGAAGAAAACCCTGTTTTCAACCTGGTCTACATAATCCATTAATTTAAAATTGTGTAAATTATTACATGGCCCATGTCTACGGATGAGATTTTCTCTCTCTGAGACATGTTCATTATGTTCCCGCGAGGTTCTTTGGAGACGAAGCTCGACTTTTATAGTCCAGATTGAGTTTGATATTTATTTTGTTTCGTCGTTCACTTCACGCTTGTTGTTTACTGTTCAAACGTCAAAGTCTGTTGATCGTTGATGTTCCGCTCGTACATTGGGTCGATTTAAATCAAACCATAACAATAATAAGAGTAATGTGAATAATGTTGGTGGAACATAATAAATGTTCGTATTTGAATGTCTTCTGTTTGTAAAAATTTTCAGAATGAATAGTTGTAGATATCTATGGTTCCAGTTCTTTTGATTTTCACGACTAAACTTTGTAATACACACACGTTGCGTTATTGTCACTACTATAGTTTCGAGAGTTACACTCCCTCTCATAATCAGGTGATAACTAAACTAAATATAGTATAGTTGTCTATCTGGCAATGAGGCGGAGAGGTTATGGACAGTAAAGGTGAAGTGTTAGGGAACGTTGTTGTTAATTAGAGTTTTATCCGAATTTAAATTATTTTGTATTTTAATGGTTTCAAAATTGCTATTTATTAATTCTTTATAAGGTACTGAGTAGATAAGTTTTAATTTATGTTTAGTTTAGATGTTCTGTAGAATCTCCACAAGTTATTTAATATATTCCGCTATCAAAATTTCAATATATATATTATACCGTATAGGTATACGGTACTGAGATTTATCCCAAATAAACCTCTGAATCTCATCGAGTCTCATCCGTTGACATAGGTTATTAAATATTAAAGGTTTCTTTTGCATTGTTTCAATTTAACTGTCGTATTGAATTAATTCCGACTTCCGAAAAGTTTCTTTACTGCTCGGTCTCCTGATATAATACCGTGATGATATATATTACTTAAAATCATATCACAGATATGTATAGTATGCTGGAGTCGTATCAACTTCGGTTCAACTGTTCTCATGTAACGAGGTAATAAACAAACAGATACTTATAAGTAATTTACCATTACGCCGTTTCTCCGCGGGGGTAGGCAAAGAGGATAGAGCGCCACACTCTCCTGTCCTGACATACAATTCTCGTTTCATCCACATTCATATATCTTTTCATACAAGCTCGCCGATTGTTGAGGCTTCTAACAGAACCATCCTCAAGTATTTGGTTTACCTGGTAGTACCAAGTTTTCCGCAGACGTTCTCTATTTCTGGTGCCATCAAAACTTGCGTCATATATCTTTCTTACCATTTTCTTCTCTTTCATCCATTCTATATGACCAAACCATCTAAGTGATCTTTTCTTAATATTTCTCATTATACTAACATCAGCTTTACATTATTACCTTATTTTTTCATTCTTTACTGCGTCATATATAGATTTTTCACATATACGCCTAAGTGATCTCATTTCCACTGCATTCAGTCTATTACTGCCAGCTCTTGGCCTCACTTCCATACATCAGTATCGGTAGGAGGATTCCATTGTGTACCGCTAGTCTGGCTTCGGTTGACAAGTTCCCGTTATACATAATTCCATTCAAAGCGCCGTTCACTTTATTCCTTGCAGTCACCCTCCTTTCGATATCATTCTCAGCATTTTCGTTTCTATTAAACATACTTCACAAATACACAAACTCGTCTACTTGTTCCAAACATTTATTACCTACAAGTATTTTGTACGGTGTCTTGCTTTCCTCCTTCTCGAATACCATCACTTTCGACTTGTTAACATGCATCATGAGTTCGCTTTCCTTGCACACATCGTACATTCTACTCACTAGACTCTGTAGTTCTTGTTCATTATTCATCACGAGCATTGCATCATCGGCGAACAATAAACACCGTACGATCAAATCGCCCATTTTTGCTTTTACATTCATACATTCGAGATCTTTCAAACAATTATCCATATGCAAGTTTAACAGCCACGGAGTCATTACACAGCCCTGCTTGATACCGTTTGTAATGTCAAACTATGGTGTGAATGTTCCATTGATTCTTACACACGCAGAACTTCCTTCGTCAACATTGCGCAAATTGTATTAAGGTGTCATCATTTGAATTAAAAAATATAAATCAATACACAAATAGCTAGGATATTCAAAATCTATTAGATTAAGAATGAAACGTAAACATTCTTTAATACTTTTTGCTGTAGTCGATAGTCTGTTTTATTCTGTGCGCCGTGTAAATATATTTGGTTTATCATATTTCATTATTATTTTGACAGCTCAAGCTAATCAATAAACAAATTTTGAAATAAGTTAGCTAGCATCAAAGATTGGATCCAAACAATTTTTCTATATTTAAAGTATAATATTTTGATTTTCAACACTGTTTAGTACACTGGTACGCAAAATAAAACAGATTGAATAGATAAATATTATAGACGTTTTTTATAGGATTAAGCAGATTTCTTTTGTATTAATTCTGAATTAATATTTTGCAGTTGTTTAGTTCAGTGATACTTAATTTCATTGGTTCTTTTTTAAATATTGTCAAGTCAAATGGTTATGAAATGAAATAACAAAATGCCATTGTTCACAATAAAGTTTATTATTTATTTTGTAACTTGCATGTATTAAAAGTCGAAAAAAAGCATTTTACCTAATTACTTATTAATAAGACAATTCAAAAATAATTACAATTAAATTAACATTATATATGTACCCATCATGTCAGCATAAAGTTAACTACCAAATTTTCTGTGTTGATGCTTGTCTGATGTTGATTATTCAGGTCCCTCACGTAAGGGATTACCTTTTAGGAGACGCCTTCCACGTGTAGATGATGGTCCTGGAACCGGGACGTGAAGTGTCGCTAATAGTTGTGGTACCAGGGTAGAGTGACGGAGTTCAGGATTGACCACCAGACGATGTCCAATTATCCAGGCAAACCGGGTCTCTGGACGCGATCTGCTTATGCAATTTGTGCGTGCCGTATATGATATTGTCTCTTCTGATAGCGACAATTTATTCTCACTACATCAAATTATGTTGATCGTATTTTCTTTATATATAAATTCACCGGGACCTTTTTTATACTTTAACATCAATGATTAAACACAGAGAACATCACAGTCTAAGCGTAAACTCGAGGCGCACAGTTTAAATTTTCCCCGGAATCACAAATTACAAAACGTGTGCTTATTATATCAGAGACGATACTAATTTTGTTTTCTAATTGAAAACTAGATCGTGTTTATGGAGCGATCTCTCCCGGCTGGGATTGGGAGAAAAACTGACGCATGAGGGTGATGCATCCCTTATGCTGCATTTGCCTACGTGACTAAAGTCACGTACGCCTGATTTCTTATTGCCGTTCCCACGCCGCATCGTGCATCTAACAATACAGATGTTTATTGCCCTCCGTCCCTTACTTCGAGTAAGTGTTTTTGTATCCTTGAACAAAATATTGTTTTGGGTAATTTTGCATTCTAACAATTCATTAAACACGAGAAACATCTAATTAATTGTCGATGTTTTTAGCTAAAGGATACTTCGATAGCTACAACTGGCGCTATTTTCAAGTAAATGTTTGCGCTACTCGGTATAGAGTAGACATAATATTTTTGTGAAGCAACACAACATAAATCTCTTTTTTTTCTGTTCCATTCTTATCATTCTGGAAACTAACAATTCTTTCTTATCTGCGAATTTCTGCTTTCTGCTAATATATAGTATATTTTTTATATTGTTGTAACTATGTACGAACCACTATTTGAATAAAGTTTTGTTCCTAATAAATTTACGAGTCAAACACAAATTATGAATATTCTAAATACGAGTCAAAAAATCACGTAGTAAATTTGTAGAATTGACCGAGTCCACATTTATTTGTATATTTAGCAGTCAATTGTGTAATTTTTAAGGAGAAAATATTATTTTTGTGAAGTTTTTTTTTAGGACATGGTTCAGTGATATTTTAATACATATAAAATTAAAATGTAACAGGTACAAGTTCGAAAATTTGTCGTTAACTTAGGGCCGGTTGTGTGATCAGTAGTAACTTTTTACTATGGCAGCTTTTTACTAACGCCCGTAGTAAAAATCCTTTCCGGGCTGTTGATACATCAAATTTACTACTGTCAAAGCATAGACGGAGATGTTTACAGGCGTTACAAATAATCATGAAATATGCTTTATTTTTTCGTCTAGGCAATCGAAATCTGTCACTTTGGTGATGAAATTTTTTCGTATTATGTGCTAATGTATACATTAATATATTAAACAACGAGATCATCATCGGACGAACTCTCATCTCTAAAATAGCGGGATATTGAATGATTAATTGGCGTACTCGTATACTGCAACATTCAAAGTATCCATGTGTCAGGTGACTTTTGGAACGGCTGTGTAAAGTCCGCCATATTTAACTATCCATTCTCGTATTTACTATCGAATATCAGAGAGTAAAATAAATATCCTTTCGAGATGTAAATATTTTTTAATAACGATCAAACAAACCGTTTTCGCAAAAATGATTACTTTAGTGACTTTTTTACTATAATAAAAAGTTACTACTGATCATACAATCAGTCCTTACAATGTTTATGTGGTGTTATAGATCAGTGCACTTCCCCGGATAAGAAGGGTTCCTGGTTCGTGTCCGGGTGGCAACAAAATATTTTTTCGTTAAATTGATTTTATTTGTATATCTTTCTTATTGATACGATTAATTTGTATTAAAATTGTGTAATTGCTTATTAATACGGAAGTGTATTTATTTTAAGAGTATTTATGAATCTGCATATAAAATTGAATTTAAAATTAGCTTTATGGGTCTAACCCTTTGTTTATTGTTTAATTATTTCGCATGCATTTGATGCATTTTTAAGTGACAGTAATTTTTTTATATTCTTTCCTATTTCATGTCAGTATTGACATATGGTGACCGGTCCTGGGTCACCCTCACAGCTGATTTCAGGGTCTCTCCAGTCAGATGCAACGTATATATCTACCCTTGTGGCACTCTTCCAAGTCTTCTTCATCCCAAGGTTGTTCCCAGGATAATCTCCTTTTCCAGGCTCTCATTTTGACGCATGTTGTGGTCAAAGATTTGGAATTTTTAATTTATTTATGTGTATATACGGCGCGCAGTAAAATAAATAAATACGTCAAATATCCTTACAGATGAATATTAAAACAGTAACAGCAATTAAGCATGTTAAAAAGAAAAGTAGTGAAAAAAAAACACAGTATGTCTTTTTTAATATGTAACATATAACAAATGTTTACAATGTACACAATATTTTACAAAAACTGTTGTAGATAAGATAAGATATATATTTTTTTATATATACTATGATTAATGGAATATTTGAATATAATATATAAATAAATTACTGCCACTTGTAATGTGTTGCGCCTAATTCCATAACACTCTAAAACTTTAAGTATTTTAGAGTTTTGGTTGAAAACGTGTATTTTGAAAGAAAATGCATAAAATGTTTGTTTTTACATCAACATTTTTTAAAGAGACAATTTTGTAGTGTACATTTTTTTCTTATATATCGTTTTGGCAGCCATACTGGATTTTAGATCACATGATCATCAACAAGCGTTGTAATTGGCTGATTTCATTTTAAGGGGAACAGCAACTTATACTCTGTCTGCTTTGGGGTATTTTGGAACTAACCCTGATTTTTAACATGCAGTATCAATGGATTTATGTGGCTTTTGCGAGAAACAATGTATTCTGCATGTAGCTGACAAAAAAAATCTACAAAACTGCATATTCAACCCAAATTATTCGATATCCGTTTTAGGGGGTTTTGGAATTAGGCGGTACATGTATCAAATATATGCGAAATACTAGAACAACTAAAAATAATCCATTTGTTAATTACGATACAAATAATTATGATTAACGATGATATTAATAAAAATGAACTATGTTTACGTAGAACGGGGTCGAAATATAATATAAATATATATCATTTAAAAAATGTACACACTGTCTAAATACTTTTTAACTCTGATACATTTAGCACCAAGGTGGTGGATTTAATTGCCAATAAGATCTGCTAGAACAGCGAGTGTGAGGCCGGGCAGAGCTGGTTTTATTAAGTTTGCAGTACCTACTTAATCTTTGACTTATAATCTGCACAGTGGCCACCTGTTGCGGCGTCGTGCCGCGCCGGGCCGCGCGCCGTCCGGATCGCACTGTAAATAACCCGCGCCATTGTTCCGCCGGGAGATTTTCCCGCCCACAGCCTATTTTTCAGCGGAACTTTAGTGATGAAAATAAAAGAATATCGGATGCCGACATTGGCCGATCGATTCCGGCGATCGGACCCGAGCTCGATTAATAAAGTTGACGTGGATGACTCGCCGCTTTCCTCCGAAAAATATTGACTGCAACTGCGTTTTTTTTTTCATGCAACACGCAATAGTGATCTTTATACACGTTGTGTATAAGGCTGTTTATCCCTGATCAAATAGGTTTTTATTGAGGAGAACACATTCTTATTGTAAAGTTGTAATTATTCAGAATATAGGTCTGTGATATTTTTTAAAATACGAATAAAATGTATTAATTACAAAGATATACACATAAAATCAATTTTATCGTAAAATATTGTTGTTACTACCGGGATGGCTTTCAAATAATGGAACGATAGATGTTTCAATTTGAGAAGTGTAACATACAGGTTCGAACATTTGTCGTCAATGCACTGTGTTGCCGTAGCATAATTTCCCCGAATCGGAAGAGATCCAGGTTCGTATCCCGGTAGCAACAACAATATTTTTCGTTAAATTGATTTTATTGTATATGTTTCTAATTGATACATTTAATTTGTATTTAAAACAATTAGATTTTTCTTTAACCAAGTGTAATTTTTTTCCTAAAAATTTATACGATACCTAATTGCTATTTTGTTAGAATTCGTTAATTTATATATAATATATTGATTATTTATAATAGTAAGTCTAACGTACATAATTTTTCTGGGGAATAATAGTAGTTTAATACAAATTGAATGAATCAACTAGAAAGATATACAGAAAAAATATTTAATTGCTACCGGAATTCAAACCTGGACCTCTGCCTATCTTTTTTAAAAATGGTGTAGTAGATGTATCAATTGGAAATATTACAGAATATTAGTTCAAAATTTGTCGATTGCTATTGCAAAATAGGATACGCGCTACCCCGGACAGGAAGATTTTTTCTGTATATCTTTCTGGTTGATTAATTTAATTTGAATTAAAATATCACAGAAATATGTTCTAAAAATGCAACTTCACAGAAAAACTGTGTTCTTCTTAATAACTTAATAATAGTAGTGTTTCATTTTATTTTACATTGATATATCCTTTTATATACTCTTTGTAAAGTAAAGTAATAAACAATTATTTTAAATAAATTGAAATTTTCATATTGGAAGACCGAATTAGTACACTGATTTAATTAAAATTTTAGGAATGTTTATACTTTTACAAGCAATTCAGATCACAAAAAAGATTGCTCGAAATGTGGGAGTTCCTCGTCAACCAACTTGACAATAGTAATATTGATGCAAATAGCTCCGAGAGCATCGAAGAGCAAAAATTTTGTTTGAAATGCGGCCAAAACGTTTCTTGTAACCAGCAGCGTGTGTTTGATGCCAAAATAGCCTTAGATGTCATTTGGATAAAAGTTATTGTCGTGTGTCTGTCGCCTCCCGTAATTCGCACATTCTTTATATTTACGACCCGGACGGGACGGACCGTAACGACTTTCTCTTCCGAGCTGACCGACTGACCGGACTGCTGGAAGTGACTTAAAGGGTTAAAGGGCATTTAACCAGCTAACGAATGATTAACTGACATTTAAATTAATTCTTTTTAAAGGTACTTGGGATGATTTAAATATTAATATTTATATGAACACAAAAAATGAAAAAAGTTTTCATCTACACTGGCATACCCCAGTGAGGCTGTAATTGACTAAATTGCGAGTCTCTTACACGTTGATATCAATCACGTGTAGTTTAAACATTTTCGATTAATATTTAAAAATATTGTGCACTTGGTGTGTTTCACAGCTGTAGATAGAAACGATATGACAAGCACCTCATACACATCCGACCTCGTTGCGGATTTTGATATTATCTAATTATTAATTTATCTTGGATGGATATAAATAAAACGATATTATAAATCTACTTGAGTTTATTAGCACTGCTCAAGTTTCGAGACATGTAAGTATTAAACTGATTCTATCAATTATTTAATTTATCTTGGTTTATCAATTTATTTATCTATTATCCAATAAACCCATCGTGAGACTTTTCTTAATTACTCGTAATAATTTCACATTACGCGCGAGGGTCGCGCAAATGGAGAGAGTAAAATGTATAAAACTAAATTTTAGCGCGCAACTCCCAGAGCGGGCGGGCTGAAGTGCGGATCCTTGTAGTTCATTTGTTTCGCATTGCGGCTTAATTTGTTTTATCTGAATTTGAATTTGGAACTGGAAAATTTTTGTTTCATTGTGCTATGTGACCGTTTCAGCTCATCCGACGATGGATGCTGCCGAATATTAAGTGACGTAGAATGGGGACAGAACGAATCGCGTAAGTTTAGCAGCACGGAAAACTTTAACAGTTTAATGTCTCAATCTTAATCACATATCTAATTACGATCCTTTAAAAATAATATTAAAATAATGCTACAAAAATAAAATGACGGTTGATTTATTTTTAATATTTACCTTAAAAACATTATGGTTAGGTATATATAAATATAATTAACTTTGTAATTAATAACGCGACTTTTATATCAAATCGGTGAGGGTTCTCGTCTCAGCTCCGTATTTAAGTAATGGGAGTACCCATTACTATTTACGAACTAAGCTTAATTCTTTTTTTTTTCTTGTTACTATCACTTTTTACTGCAGCCAAAATTTTTAACTGTTACCTTTTCTTTATTCACCCGAACCATAATATTGTCAACACATATTAAATTGATCAATTAAAGATATAATATAGAAAAAAATCTATTTAATACAAATTAAAAAAAAAAAATGGGTGTATATAAAATCAATTTATCGAAAAAATATTGTTGTTGCTACCGGGATTCGAACCTAGATCTCTTCTTATCCGGGTTCAATTTAACGACAGGTGGTCAATTTGAAAGTGCAACATATAAATTCGAAAATTTGTCATCGACTGTATTGGCGTAGCATAATCGGTTAATGCATTTCCCCGGATAGGAAGAGATCCAGATTCGAATCCACGTGGCAATAATAAAATTTTTTCAATAAATTTATTTTCTAATTAATACATTTCATTTGTATTAAAAATATCACAGATCTATATTCTGTAAAATTGCAACATTGCAATAAAAATGTATTCTTAAAAATCTATCCAATTGATTAATTTAATTTGTGTTAAAAATACGACAGTGAAATTTTTTCAGTAAGTGTTTACGCTTCCATAAAATAACACCGAGAACACATAGTTATTAAAATATCAAAATATGACTGACTCCCAACTTCTTAATCACTAGATGAATGCCATACTGCTAAATCAAGATTTTACCCAACCATATTCGTACAGTACATCGGACAGTTTCTTATAGATGTGTGTCATAAAATGACTAATTTATACGTTATTTTTCTCGATAGTATAATTTTAAATAAAATAAAAGGTGGGCCAACATGGCTGACTGTTTTTAAAAATTTATAACTTTGGTAGAGTTTATTTTTAATTTTTTTTTTGTAGATAATAAAGAATTTATAAAAGTTTATAATGGCTACATACATACCCAGTGCAAGAGCGCGTTAAAATTATTAAATATTATTATGTTTCGCGACGATCTATTTTCGGTGACCGGCTAATTTAAAAAAATGCAGAGTTTGTTTGGCCTCCCCGTTCCCCAGATTTGACGGCGCCTGATTTATTTTTGTGGGGCTACTTAAAAAGCCGAGTTTACATGAACAAACCAGCAACAATTCAGAAGCTTAAACAGAATATTCATGCAGAAATAACAAATTTGGAGGCAGAAACGTTGCGTAACCTAATGCAAAATACTTTAGAAAGAGCAATTATTTGTCAACAAGAAAATGGAGGTCATTTAAATGGTGTTATTTCCACAAATAGATTTGAAAAAAGTTATCAAAGTACACTTTCATAAAATAATTTATTTTTTTGATAAATATTAAAATTACAAAAGTTACATGCATTTTACAGCAGTCGGTCCAAGTTGGCCCACTCTGTAGTTGATACCGTGTTAATTCATGAGTGAATTTAATAAATACTTGAAATATTGAAGTATGTACCTCGTATTCTAAAATCATTGTCGTTATCAAATTTCATTACAGGTACTATTCGTAATTTTCACAATCATAATCACATCGAGCGTAATTTATTTACTTTAAATACTGAAAATTGTTAATAAATTCTTATGTCATGTAAGCTCCTTATGCGAAATAAATGTAACATATTTCTTAGTCAAATTGGGTAAAAGATTGTCAGTCATATTCTTCGAATGGACTTACAGGAATTGTATGAAAACGATCTATTTTGAAGAATTCAAATGTAATTTTTAAAAATGTGACTTGTGCTTTGTTAAATTTTTCCAAAATTTTGCGGAATATTTTTATAAGCATTTTTTTAAGTGACAAAGAAATTAAATATTTCAATGCCACCTGGCAGTTATGTCAGTTGTCACGAATGAAGTGACAGCTGACAGTCAGGCGGTGTTGCTTAACTGCATACCTACTGTAAAAGCGAGCCTAAATATATTATTTAAAGATGTAAATATAGCGGAAGAGTAATTAGGGAGAACGTCGAACAAATTACTAATGTATGTAACAAAGTAATTAAAAAATTATGGGTACGATTTAACAGGGAATAATTTATGAGATATGTGCATTAAAATAAATACCACAAAACGAATTGTGCATTACAATAATAAAAAATAAACTTTAAATTCTTTTTTAGCAATATTTTAATATGTCCAAGAATACACAATTACTGGAATTTCACATTGAAAGATATTTTTGTTTAATAAAAAATACGTAACATAACTTAACCTTACCAAATATTTTATTGCACAAATAATTCATTCTAAGGCACAAAGTACTTGTTTTAATGCATGTATGTATTAATATTTCCCAAAATTTGTTATGTTCAATAATACTATTTCACACGTATTTTCTTGTATTTTTTACCATGAAATAAAATTTATAGTTTCATTTGTCTGCTCTAAGAAGGGTAAAATCTAGTGCGTAGGCATCGAACATACCAAAATATCAGTTGAAATCTTACTGAGTATCTGCTGGTCTCGTACTGAGAAACCACCAAGTTAGTCATATTCTCAGTTTAGTTTAAAAAATAGTAAGATAATGTTCGTACTACAATATTTCATTAAAAACAATTAAAATAAAATGTAATATAGGTTTCTTCTTTATACTGCGATCAAAATAATATTATTTTATTTAAATACAACACGGTAACAACAAAATATTTTTTTCTGTATATCTTGTTAGTTGATTAGTTTAATATGTATTAAAATACCACAGAACTATGTTTTGAAAATGCAACTTCACAACAAAATTGTATTCTTCTTAATTTTACGTCTAAATATATTATAACACATTAATCAGATTATGTCAACACAATAGGTTATTAACTATCAAAAATCGATTTTATAGTATATTAATTACATTGGAAGTGGGTACCTAAGTATATATTAATGTTTTAAAATTATATAATTTATTATTAATACCTGCCTGGGTTGCCTGCAAAGTTTCTTACTTTAAGCGTATCTCTAGCTTTTTTAATTCGCTTAATAAAAATAAAACCTATTTTTGTGTGTAGTACAATAATAGTAGTGTGTTTAGTTTAGTATATTTAAAAATTAAAACTCTTGAAATATTGGTACTTTAATAAATTATTTAATTTTGAATAGATTAATTCGAGAAATGATTTTATTTTAACCTTGCCTCATTAAAAAATAAAAAATACCTCATCTTTTACAATATTTATGGTACACACGGCTCGTTACCTCACAATTATAGTACCTGCTTACGTAGGTAGGTACTATTCGTCTTCATATTTTATTTTTCCACCACCACGACTTTTGATTTGAAGATGGATTCGTGTTGAGATTCGATTTAGGTGTAAATGATACCAATACCGTAACACGATGTCTTCAAGCTTCGGAATGGGCTCCGCTAAGTTTTCAGTTGTCCAACTTGACGCTTGGCAAAGTGTATCGGGAGGGGAGGCTGTAATCGCCTCGTGTGACACAGAGGCGAAGAATAGAAGCCATTATTATTTCTGTAAACACTTTAAATACTTGCTATCATTTAAGATCTTTAAAAATATTCTTGTTTTGACGGCAACGCTGATATTTTACGAATTTTTAAAACTACTTTTTTCCACTGTTTATATTCAACGGCTTTTCTCAAAGAATAGAGTAAAAGCTATTTTTTTTGTGTAAACTAAACATAACATACTTTTTTATAATAATAGAAAGCCTAGGCTCGTAGATTATTTAAAAAAATGATTACTCCACGTTTCTTAGCCTTTGATTACATAACCATGAATCTAAATTGAATCCTTGAATTCCGTAATATTTATAAACTTCCTGTGATAATATTAATTTAATTATTTCTTCTAATATATATACTTCTTAGCATTTAACATATTTCAACATTTAAATTAAAAAATTGTGCTGTATAATTTGCTGTCCATATATACAATAAAAAGCTTAATTATATTACGCTAGAAACACTAGTGGTGTACACTCTGTCGGCTCACTCGGTACTTTCGGTAAACTCATTCGTTGCCCATTCGTTAGGTAATGTATCAAACGTGTGTCACATCATCGTCGGAACGATAAATTATGTATTAAATTACGTAAAAACATTTTTAGAAAATATCTAATTGGGTATATGTTTGTGTTTATTGGTTAAGTTTTGATGTATTGTATGTTATGTATTTTTTTGGTAATTAATTATATTTTTGATGTTATAAACTAAGTTTTAAGGACACCCTTGTACAAAGCGGCCACTACCTAGCAATAAGCAATAGAGACTGATTTTTTTCTAGTGCTGTAATATATATATATATATATATATTTTAATTTAAACATTTTCTTAGCATGGGCAAAACTAATCTATTCAAAATATAATATTTACTTTCCTATAATAATATAAAACATAATTATTTTGTTCGTATCAACTTCTTCGCATTACTGACTACTTTAAAAAAAAATTGTTTTTGCGGCTGACTTAGACGTACGTACGTAATTAACATGATACTTACGTACGTACGTAATTAACATGACACCAACATGATTAATAAATTTAAAAATACCATTCAAAATAACTGTAGCGACAATAATATCAGTAATTGAGTTAATGTAATTTTCCTGTAATATTTCACCAGTGCTAAAGTGAGATTATTAATGCTAAAGTGATCTTTTAACTATAGTAGAAGAAGGATCATCGCACTACACACAATAACAGATTATTCGTATTGTATAACATTAAATATAATAAGAGATAACAGATTATTCGTATTGTATAAACATTAAAGCAACGCAATATGTAATGGAGTTATTATAGTTTCAGTATAAGTAATATTTACATACATTACGTATTTAGTATCTACAATATGGGTTATATGTCCTGTATCTACAGCATTGGTTGCATATTCCGTATCTAGGGTATAGATATATTACAAAATAATTATAAAATATATTAAAAATCCAAGAAATGTGTTAACAATATAGATAGATAGACGCGCGAATGTCTCCATTCTGCAGGAACTGAATATCAAGGATAGACGCTTAAGATAATTTTTTGAGCATCTTGCAAAAAGGGAAGATAGCTTGGAGAAGCTTATTTTGGTGAGCCAGATCACCCGCCCGTTTGACCGACCGAGCGAAAAATGCACTTTTCCGGTGTCAGCCCTAAGATCTGCAGGATGACGCGAAAAATGGAGTAGCATCGTCAAGAGGGCGGGAGTTCATAGAAATCACGATACTCAGTCATGAGGGACCTACGTGACAATCATTTTAGTGTTGATTTAATTTTCAAATAAACTCATTATTAATATGATTATTTTAATTGAACACCATTATAAACATGGTGTTGACGTTATGTTTATAAAAAAAGGCAGAAATAATAAAATCAATATGTTTGTACGGTGTTCATATAATATACATTACTGTTAGTTTAAAACGAATAAAATAAAACGTTTTTATTTTTAAAGAGAACACATTCTTATTGTGAAGTTGCAATTGTACAGAACTTATGATATTTTCATTACATTTAATTTGTATTAAAAATAAAATCTAAATGTAAACGATTTTTTTTTCGTTATCATGAGTAATGTTCCCGAAATAAAAACAAAGCTTTAATAGTTTAGTAATTTGATCCCGAAAGTATCGAGATTAAGTGTGGGTACTAATCCTGAAATTCATAAATACTGTAAACTGGGCCAGGATCGGAGGATCGGATTCCCTAAATAGGATATAATGTATACATAATACGTCAGTATAGGCTAAACTATTAGTTAATAAGACTGACTTGATGATATTCAGACTCGGGAGTAAACTCGAATCGGCATGCGGTGCACCTCCATAGCGGTGCTCCCTCCCCGCGATCGGCTCCCCGGTTGGCAGGACCGCTCGCCGGTCGCGCTGTCTTGAGACTTTATTCCTTGGCGACGCGCCAGCGGTAATGTCACCGCTCGAAGCGGGCCGCTGTGTGATATAATAATATTCCGCGCGATAAGGGGTCACTGGAGCTACGGCGCGCTGAACCTACTTTTCGTCTGGCATTATAATAAACCGTTTTCCCATTCCGCATCTCGGCACATGGACCATCCCCCTCCGCTGCTTGCGCATATTATACAAATACATGTTTGACACGCGTAAAACCGATGTAATTGTGTGGAAACAAGATATATATTTTGTCTGGTTTGTGTAATGTGTCCGAAGAATGGACTATTTTTATACTTCGATAGCTTTAGACCATTGTCAGTTGGTGAATGTTCGATGAATCGGCAGAAATTGGTTGTGGACGCATAGTTGAATGTGCAGTCAGTCAGCGTCGGTTGTGGTTGAACGCATAGTGAGTCGGCGTTGGTAGTGATTGTTTGCCATCAGCTGTGAAGATTAAATGGATTCGTATCCCCAGTCATCATTAGTAGTCGTAGTCGTTTAACGTTCCGAACGTGTCGTACATCCCAAATTAAATAATATCCCAGCTTCGTGACTAATTTATTTGTATTCTTTTTGTAGAAAAATTTGAAAGGATGCTGATAAATTAGGTTGTAGTGAAGTACTCGTATCAATTTCCTTCGATATAAGAATTAGTTGAATACTAGTGATCATTTTGTTCTGAAAGTACATTTACATTAATGCAAATAGAAAAACGGATTATGTCGAATTTAATACAATGCAATATTTTTATTTCTTAGATTTAAAATTCTTTATGTATTAATTATTTTGAAAAAAAAACGGCTGCGCAGGGGACTATGTGATATTTTAAGAGTAGCTATGAAGGACAGAACAGAATCTTTGCTAAGAAATAAATTTTTTTTAAAGTAGAGATACGTACACGATATATATATATATATATATATATATATATATATATATATATATATATATATATATATATATATATATATATATATTCATATTTATAGTATTTTCAAATAAAGCTTAGCGTTTGTGCTATGAAAACAAGACTACCATTGTTGTCTCCTGGAACGAGGTTCGAACCCACTACCACTCGATCACCAGGCTTCACTACTAATACTTCGAGTTAAAAAAAAGCTTAATTTGTATTATTATTAAGTTTTCTCGTACACAATCAGTCATAGCTATTAATAGGTTGGCACTTACCTAGCTCCTACGGTGTAAATTGAAAAGTTTCGAAAGAGCATAGAAAGGTTGTAAAGAGTTAGTACGTATCAAACTGAAAGAGCACGCACAGTAGACATATATTGTGAACACTGTCACGAATATACCCGTTCACCTTATGGATTCACTGACAAATCTTCCCCTGCCACTGGTACCTCGTACTTTCATCCCCCCTCATTCTTAATTATTGACTTTAAGTACTTTTCCGTGTTTGATCGTTATTTTCTTTGTTTGCTGTTGGATCGTTTTTGGTTTTCGGCGTATTCTTGATTTCTTACAAATTATAAGTGTCCATTAATATTAGAGTTAATTTTCTTTTTGAAATACTTAAAACAAATAATCTATGAAATGTTTTTTTATCGTTGATATTATACGTTGACTAATTTAAATCATGTTTTTAATTCTGAGTACGTTAGCATGCCAGGTAAAAAATCATAAAAAGCGGTAAAAAAATTGATGGATTTTTATTAAATCGAATATGTTTTCTAGTAAAAGGTTATTAATAATTAAAATCAAAATATAATATTTAGTAGCTGGTACGTGACACATACACTACGAAAATGTTTAAAGCTTGCCATTGCATCATTTTGTGCTCGTAAATATATCTATGTATATTTAATTAATTAATTTAGTATATTTTGATATCCAAGAAGCAATTATGGCACGATAAATCACTTAAAACATATTAAAAATAATCTCATAGTAGAATAACATAATAAAACAAAACAAACACATGAGTTATATTTCGTTACAACGGTGATTACATATTTAATTTGGTTACTTTTTTAGAAACTGTGAGTCTCTAATATAATGAATGTGATTCAAAATGACTTGCATATTCAAACATTATAATACATCCCACTAAAGTAAAAAACTTCAGTACCTACACGGTGCCTACAAATTGGAATTAACAAATTATACACGTCGAGTATTTATTTTAAAATGCCAAAAATAAATGTAATAAAATTTCATTCCTTCCTTCCTTTTCAGTAAACACTCGCGATGTTTACTTTCAGCAATGAAAGTAGGTACTAATTGTATTAATTTTTTTTCGCGTATAATACATTTATAATTGTATTTAATTTAAAGTTTGCTTTAACACCTTACAAAAAGTTTTTATCACATATCTCAAATAAATTAGAAAATTTCAACAGTTTAAGTACAAATATGTGATACAAAAATAACAGTATCCATAATGATAAATATTTTTTTTCCTATGGGATAATAACCGATTTATTTATATATTTATACGGTACGATTTACCATTAATCAAAATGTTTCAAATTATACAGACAGATTATTGAACAAGAATCGTAAAGATTATTTATAGAAAATTATACAAAGATATTAAAAACAAAAACAAGTAAAAAACATAGTTTAAATAATCCATTACATTAACTACTTTTTTATATAAGAATCAAAGGAAAATAATATGATTACTTTTTATGAGTTGTAAATATATAATACATACTGGTTCTTTTCTTCTTCATCTATTTTAAGAGTGATTTGTGCCATTAATCAAGTTAAAACTTTATTTTAGAAAAAAGTACAATAATATTATAGAATATGAAATATTATATTACAAGTAAATACTATTGTTGTTTAAGAAATTTGCTATTATATAGATTAAATTGGCGAGTTAAGGGAAAGAAGATGACACAAGTTAACCGGGAGTTGAAAATTACCATTGACGAGATTACTGTGAAAAAAATCTGTCATCCGCAATGGACAGGCAAAAAAGATATGTTCAAGGGTTTCCTCCTCGGCACCACACTCACACATTGGGGAATCTAATACTGGTCTTTTTAATAAAAAAAAAATATAACAATGATGCTCTAAATAGGGTGGCTTCACATTGATATAATACAAAAGTTGTAGCTAATCTGAATTTAACAATTCCCAAAATCACCAAAAGTATGGATCGACGGCAATAAAACTTGTAATTCCTACAATAAAAAGAGTACGCTTTCTCCTAATTTGGAAGAAATGATAAAAAAATGGCTTATCGATAATAACCCGTCTTATCTATAAGAATGAAATGAATTGTTTAAAATATGACTGATTAGTTATGTTTTGATTATATTAATTGTATCGAAATGCATAAAAATGTACCTCCAGACAAACGTCTGGCAACACGTTTTGTGGGTCTAGTTTTAATTAAAAAATAAAAATAAAAACAATATAAAATATCCAAAAATAAAAATAAAAAATCAATAAAAATGAATAGTTAAGGCATAAAAATATGTAGAAATAGTAAAAGTATTTGAAAAAGTTTGGATTTTTTTTTTGTTATCACGCCTTAATGTACACTTTCCTTTATTAAAGCCTATGTAGGCCAAGGCGAAGCTCAATTTGAACAGCGAACCGTAAATTCTTCGTCAAAAACATTATAACAGGTGGTCGCCACCCATCCCATCCACCCCACCCACCCCATCTACCCCACCCAACCCATCCTAGACCACCCCCAGCCCCGGGCGAAGGAGGTGCATAATAAATTACAAGTATTGATTTTCAATCAACATTACCTCCAATCCTTTATTATTTGAGAAGGAGATAGTCGTGAAAAGGATAGTTACTTTTTATGCGGTACTCGTGTGAGTACTGGTGCACACACACACAAACACACACACACACATATAAATCGGATTAAGGCCTACAATCGTCGGAAGGGTTTGTATAATATACGTATTATCATGAAATTCTATGTGGAATAGGTCGCAAATTTGTAGGCACATTTTGTACTCTCGCGCTGCGTGCGGCATTTACTTTCCTACTAAAAATCTAGTATCTTAGATCTCATGGTTTTAAAATAATGAATAATTCACTTACTGTCGGGTTGTTTTTTTCCCCACAACCTCGTCCCCAATTTCCGTGTTGTCTCATCGACCACCTTAGGCACTCTTCCGGTTAAGCTATCGTTTATATTTTTATTACGCAACATTTTGATTATTGTTTGACAATGACAGGAAAAAATCATATTTTCAAAGTTAAATAGAATTATTGTTAGGTACATATTTCCTGAATCAAATTAGCATTCGACATGCGAGGTAGTAGGTACATACCCAAGTTGAATATTCAAAATTCACTTTAGGTATATTTGAGAAAATGAAACGTCCAAAGAGTAATATTTTTTCATTTCCTGTCATGTGACAAAGTCCTAGATGATTATACATTATTTTTTAATATATTAATATACCTGCACATGGCTTAAGGCATTAAAAGTGTGACCGACATACAGACGGCGTGAATTATTTTAATTATGATATTGTACTGAATATATATATATGATAGAGATTTTCTTCTAGGTTATTGTACTGTGCATTGATTTTTGTCTTGGTGATGTTTTAGTGTAATAATGGCTGATGCGGTCTTTATTATATGTCATGCCAGTGCCAAACTTTTTGCCGCCATAGGCAAGATTGTTTTTTTCCACCCTAGTAACATAAATGAAGATGACGTTTTTAATTTTTGTAAAACTTTCCCCATAAATTGGCCGCCCCCTAAATCGGCCGCCCGCGTGCCACACACGTTAGTGGCGGTATTTTGTTAGGCCGGCATTTTGGAACTTGCCCAAGGGCGACTTTTAACCAAAAGACGTCCTGGACACTAGTGTTGCCTACAAATTACCACTTTAATAGAAAATAACTATAATGTTATTTATTGGATTTGGTATCTTGGATTGTTTGTACCTGGTTTATTTTTATAATTTTTCAACTTGGTATTTTGTTTATCAATTTTTATATATTTTCGGCCTCCCCTTGATTTGGACACCACAGGCAGGCGTCAGCTCCGCCTGTGCGTAATGCCGGCACTGTCATATGTGTTCAATTCAATTTACAGTGAGAATAACGGAATACTACAACGGTTTGCGTGTAAATTATAAGTACTTACGTTTTGATCATAGATTTATTGGACAAAATATTACATATTTATATATATTCAATATTACGCATTTTAAATTACTCATGAGGCAATGTAATTGTGCTCTGCAAGAGATGCTGTTGTCCAGATGAAGTACGGTGGAGAAGTGAAGCACCGAACGGACATGCCCGAAGAAACGCCCTGCTGGTCCCTCGTGGCGCCACGAGTGCCCGGTAATGTCACCACCTCTTCAGCTCACTATAATTATTTAATTAATGTTTTACCAATTTATTTTGTTCGATCAGTTAGTGGTTTCAAGGATGTATTGCCATTTTGGACGGTAGAAGAAAAATACACCTGTATTAAAAATAATTGGTTTATAACACGTTTTGTAAATATGCTTTCCTGAAAGTGACGATCACGCTATTGGGATCGATTTTATACAGCTCGGATACCTTTTTAGGTAAAATATTGGAACCGGCCGGTAACTTACTCACGAACTGGGTGTTCGGGTTGACAAACTTACAGTGCTTAGATGACAGAAGGGCCCATAAAAAACATTCTTTAATTTATTGTGGAACAGAATTGTAATTGTAATCGGTGACTTGGAAAACTAGTGGGGAGAGTGAAAATATCACACAGAACAATAATTATATCATAAAAATGTAATATGTTCTCTATCACATGTTCGTAATTATGAGCTTGTAAGCAAATTAAGTATGAATTATAAATATATATTTGATTATTTATTAAAAAATAAAATAAATGTACATAGGTAATAAATAATATACATAAATATAATTCTTACCGTTTGTACTTGTAATTCTGTAATCGTCTGGTACTTTATCAGTTGACTGATCATTAATTATAAAAAAATTAGCTCTCTGGACGATTCATTTTATATAAAAAGAAAACGAATCTACTAAGCTTTGCGTAACCAATGGATAGTAGTCTACCGTCGTAAAGCGAATCGCACACTTTTTTCAGGTGCCAGGGTATATAAATCCAAGAAACATGTTTTACATATATTTAAAAAAAAACATAAACTTCGAATATACACAAGACACGCAAATTCTGTACATATATAAACAAACTGAGCGTGGGGTATCATAAAGATGTCATACAGTTGCGCAGGGCTGACACGCACATCTCGTGATTTGCGCCGCAGCGTTAACACTGCGCCGTAAGAACGATGCAACATTATACAACAATATAAAAATTGTAAATAAAATTTTTGAAAGCGCCGTAAGCCCACACACACACACACATATATATATATATATAATAATTTATTTCGATACATAACATGTATAATACATTTTGAAGCAGATATTGCCAAATATCTATAAAACGACGAGCTTGTGTAAAAACGCAAATTAATGTCATAAACATTTAAAAAAAACTTGAATTGTCAATTGTGTCTCCCATCCTTTATGTTCTCAAAGTTCACACAATCCCCTAATGCTATTGATTCTCTATTCAGATGCCAGTGATAAGGAAACGGCCTAATCAGTTTTATGTAAAAACATTAGCTATTCAATTCCATTTGTCTCGGTCTGCTTAGGGCGGTGAATTGTGTGCTTTTTCGGGCGAGGGTGTCTCCGGGCGGAGCCGGCGGGGAGGGCGCGGGCGGGCTGGGGCGGACCCACCCCGGCAGAGGGCGGGCGGGTCCATTGCACCCGGGGTGTACACGTCTGCCTCCGTTCCTTTGTTTTGGTCTAGCACATCTTGTGAATAATACACAGTGTGCTTTGTGAGCCAAATTTCACATTTTTATTCGTTGAAAAGGCTCTGGGTGGCCTGGAAAGGCTGATATTGAGATTTTGGTGGATGTTCGGTTCACTTTAGCCTGAAAAACAAGGTTACAGATTTTACCCTACTTCTTAAATTACTTCTCTAACGAATTTATTCCACAATTTTATTGCACGTTGAATATAAATTTCACTTCACAATTATTTAATACGGCTATTCAAAATATTTTTAAAATTTTGATTAATCGATTATACCTACTAAAGTTTCCCAATACCATTCCTTAGCAGTTTTATTATCCAAACTTTATTGTTTTTCAAATTGCGTCACACAAACAAATTTCTCAAAATAATCCGCTCGCTTCGTAATAATAATAATAATAATAGTAATAATAATAATGCATTTATTCCAGCGTGATCAGGTTTTTTTTAACCCGATTCGCCATAAAGATAATATATATTATATAATACATTAAAGTTACGAAATAAATATAATGTTATGAAAATATTAATAAATAAATAAAAAGTTCATACATATATATAAATTTAAACATAATATAAATACTACATATATAAATACTTACTATAAATACTTACTAATAAATACTATGTCAAGGCCATTATTGTATCTGTAGCTATTCTGTAGGCGTTGTCATTCTCTGGTCAGGGAACCAGCTTTCCATGAGAGCGTCGCTTGCACCAGAGAGTTGGTGCTGAGCTCCAACCACAGCTTTACGCCCGCAACTCGGTGTCTCAAAAGCGGAACGAATCCATGTATACGGTCTTCGTATAAACATTGAAGATGCGTTGAAATAACGCGCCAATCCGATCAGTATTCTATATACATATGATATTTTGTGCATTATACCCATAAACATTAAAGTCGTTTTTTCTACGTTGGATGCTGTTAACGAATGCGTATTCAGTATTCGAAGACCTTGACAGGCGGAACTGAATGTCGAATACTTTCAAACTTTGTGAATACGGAACAAATGATAGAATCCACTGCTGCTGGTATAATTACGTTGCTGGTGTATTTACGCGATTCATAGATATTCGAATGTTGAGAATGTATGTATATGTATTTCGACTTGCTTTCTCCATGCGCAGCGTCGTAGTGTGTGTTATGACTGGTCTCTGAAGGATGAATTTTTAACAGCAGTATTATTTTCGACTAGAAATAAAATGTCTAAAGATTTTTGACTCTAAAACACAAGAGATGCAAAGCATCTAGTATGAAACGACCTCGCCTGGCTTCATTTTTGAAGCCATAGGTTCAGACAGCTTATTTACATCATTTCCACGTCTCTAGAATACAATACGTCAAAGAAATACTTTAGAAAATACATTCAAGGTATGTATATTATGATGATACGTAATACAAGTAAATTTCAAATGTAATTTGCTCATATGATATAATTTGTTAGCATCGTTTAAGCGTTAACTGAATGATAAAAAAAGTTCAGCACAGTTGGGCAAAATTACTGACCAGTTGCCCACATTCAAATGGACCGATCCTTTGTCCCGAGTGGAAGATATTTTGTGTCGCCTTGGTGGAAGACCACCATTAATTATGGAAATGTTGCTCAGTGATGATTGCTGTGATTTGATCTGAATAACGAGGTTATATTTATTTTCACATCGCACTATTAGCACAGATGAAATACTCGTATATCGCTAAACTAATTAACTAACTGACCATCAAACCGTTTTCTCTCGGGAGTAGACAGAGAGGATAAAGAGCCACACTGTCCTGACACACAATTCTCGCTTCATTCACATTCATACATCTTCTCATATAAGCTCGCTGATTATTAAGGCTTATAATAGGATTATCCTCAAGTTATTATGCCAAATCTTCCGCGAACGTGTCATCAACACTTGCGTCATATATGTATCTTTAATACCATTCTTCCCTCATTCATCCGTTCCATATGACCAAACCACTTATGTGATACTTTCTTTATCTTACTTACTATACTAAGATCAGCTTTATATTATTTTCTTAATTCTTTATTTTTTACTCTATCGTAAATAGATAATACGCCTAAGTGATCTCGTTTCCACTGGATTCAGTCTACTTTCGTTCCTCTTCTGCCAGCTCCAAGCCTCACTTCCATACATCAGTGTCAGTACCAGGACTCTATTGATATCTAGAACTATTTCCAAAATACTTTTTTTTTTTGTAATAACTGATAATTGTATTTGATGTACTTTATTGAATAAAATCATGTTACTATTGACTAAGAAGTATATAAAAGATATATTAATATATTTTTTATATAAAGATATATAAAAAAAATAATTTCTCTTTTTACAGGCGTGACGTCACAGTTTGACGTTAAGATGTATTTTGTAGAGTTAATTATGTTAATTTTATAATCACTTGTCTTGCCTCGGTTGACAAGTTCCCGTTGGATATAATTCCATTTAAAGCGCCGTTCACTTTATTCCACCACCGAATAGATCGCTCCCTGAAATAATATAATACTACTATATTACAGCGTTAAAATAATAATAAAAATAACATTAAGATAAACTAAACTTCTTTGATTTTACATGAAGTAAGACATAAATCGATTTTGATACGAGAAAATTTCATTATCATTTTATTTGAATTTTCTTACATTAATTTCATTTTCGTATAATCCCTAAGGAATATGTACTAAAAAATTCACAAAGGTATATTATATCTACAGCACTTAAAATTTTATCGCAAAGTAAATGTCTGCTTACTATATTATTATAATCTGCCTTGGGCCCACGGCGGTTCCAACATTGTTGCAAAAGCCGTTCAGGCTTAGACTTCACGATATATGTTGACAATACATTACGATTTGAAAAGAGTTAATAAGGCTCCTTTTTTATGAATTAAAAAATATGTATAATGTTTATAATTTATAAATTATGTAATCTAATGCCTCTATTGTTTACATATACAATTTTAACGCCGTTTTCTTCATCAAGAGCGTGGCACGTCTCTGAAATATGATATAAAAATTCAGAAAAATTGTTATTGCTAAGGCATCTTGATCTAGCTGACTGAGACTTAAGATATTATGAAAATTACAACACACAACTGCTTCGCTTATTTATATATTTTGAAAATGGGTTTAATTAAAATACTAAAAAGCCATTAATAATCATCTAATACTCGCATATAATACAATATTATACCTGGTTGATACTCATTCAAACGTCAAATGCATGCCGATGGACGCTGAGGACTGTCGCACCTTAAGTGGTTAGACATCGTCGATCTTGGAACTCAAACTTACACGATAGTTTTCAATATTTTGTTTACCCTTTGAAATTGTCAATTAGTAACATAATTTTTATTTTTAGAGTTTTAAAATTAGTGTTTTAAGGATTATACAGTATTACAGCGCTATTCATCTATATGAACGGGAAAAATGGTTGGTGATCCTGTTGTTATAGATCTTGGAGAGTTGTAATATGAAACTTCTGGAACCATTAAATACGAGTTAAACTTCAATAAAGACCTGAAAGATTTGTCTGTTCAGATTACAGAAATTACATATTTATATGCACAGCAAATACCTATAAATGAAAGAAAGTGGATGATCTTCAAGACCTGAAATTAGTCATAACTAAAGACAGACACAATTTTTTTGATAAGTTACTTAAAACTAATTAATTATATAAATACTTACTTAATATATGAAGTAATAATTTTGTCATTAAAAATGTTTCTTAATTGCGATATAATGTATTTTCTTGAAAAACTAATAGTAGGTACGTATGACAGGTTTTTATGGTTGCCATATTACGTTTGTCATGTTACAAATTGGAATTAAATGATATAATGAAGGAGAACACATTCTTATTGTGATTATTCGGAACATAGGTCTGTGATATTTCTTTAATTACAAATTAAATGTATTAATTAGAAAGGTATAGGAAGAGATCCGGGTTCGAATCCCAGTAGCAAAAACAATATTTTTCGATAAAATTGATTTTATATGTATATTTTTCTAATTGATACATTTAATTTGTATTTAAATGATATGCACTGAAATGTTATTTTTAATTGTTGACACTAAAAAAGGGACAAATTGAACGTAGGTTCATAGTAGTAAATATTAAAGCAAATCAGTTTTTTCCTTTTCCTGGAAAATTGACAAATTTGACTTAGGTCCTATAAGAATTAAGATAACAATATATACGACTATTTCATTAGTACGACGTATGGGATGCCACTGAAAATCACGTAGAATTTAGGCGATAAAGACATTTTAAATAACGGTTAGGGAATATCGTATAAGCTCTGGGTGTTTTTTTAAAATACTTCGGCCACCAGAGACTCACTGTTAACGCTGAGTTAACTTACGTTAACTACTTAGCCCACTTACATACATAATAAGGGCTGCGTATCTTTGTTAATGCTTTGTTTTGTGTCGTAGATAATATTGTTGTTTTTACAAAACAAAATGTGAAATTAAACACACGTTACAGTTGGTGCTGTATTCTCTAATACCCTCATTATTAATAATTACACCCTACATCATAGAAAATTTCGCATGGCACCGGCCAGAAAATATCCGGTAGTAATTTTAAAATTAGTTTATGTAAATTTTCATACAAATTGATCGTAATGAATATTTTTACAAAAAGCCTGATAATATCTATATTTTTAAGAATAATTATTCTTAAAGTACTGTCCACGGATGGTAGGGAAAAAAATGAACCAAACAAAAAATCCGCAATCAAAAAAATTAAAACAAACTAAAAATGCCGTAAATAATTACATACCACTTGAATCAAAAGTAAACACTGAATCTAAGCGCACCCAAATAATCTATAATAATATTCCGGTTCCCTATCTATATCTATGACTTTCTGGATATGGCGGCTTCGGTAGTGTTATTTGTGGCTGTAAAGTATGCGAAATCGTATTGCGGCTGGTAAATATATTGAGCATCTGTCGTCCTGTCATAGATAAGAAAAGCACCCCATCATGTCATTTATGTCTCATGGTCATATCGCGTCGCACTCTATGGTTTCATGAATGTTTTGTTTGTATTTTTCAAGAATGTCTTTAAGTGGATGTATATATTTCCAAGTTAATTCGTAAGAATACTGTTTGTACAATTACAAATTATTTTTACATTTTAAGTAATATTTCAAATTATTATAAAAAAAAAATCGTAATTTTTTGCTGCGGATGATCGAGTCTGTTGTAACATTAATAGGATCGATAGAGTTCAAGCAGTTTTGCCATATCAGAAGATGGACCGATTGATTTAATAATTGATGAGTGCATGAGAATAGAAGAGTACAGATGGTTTAAAATGGTATGAAATCAAATTACAAAGTAATTAAATGCAAGTTTGGTGAACATCCCGCTGTTAATTGATGAATTACAGAAATCAAAAAATTTCGTCAATAATTATTGCATCACCATTCGTAACGGTTTTCCGACCAATTTTAACATTTTATTTAATACAACATATACATTTCTACGGTACTAAAATCGACAATCTTTTGATGTTTTTTATATTGCAATATATTAGCGCAATAATCATAAAAATAATATGTGTTTCTACAATATAAACACTATAATTTAAAGTGATTTGGTATGACGCAAATAATATTAAAGATGAAATGAAACGTCTCAGACGTCATATTTCGCGTTCATATTAATTCGCCGTATTAAAGTCACGAATACGCTATTAAAGTAATACATAAAAGTAATAAACAAAACTTTGATAGAGGATCAAATAAAACAATAATTATTTGTAAATAAGTAACTTATCATCACACTGTTTCTTGCGAGCGTAGGTAGAGAGGATAGAGCACCACTATTACTAGACTCTTGAAGACTAGTGAGAGACGGATTGAGATGTGCGCATGTTGCGTACCTATAATATCTCCATTTTGCAGAAGCTGAACATCAAGGACAGACTCTCAATCATCTACCTAAGACTATTCCTTAAATTTTTTGGAAATCTTGTGAAAAGGAAAGATAGCTTGGAGAAGCTTGTTGTGAGCCACGTCGAAGGACGGAGAGGAAGAGGAAGATCCGACGTGGATGATAATCTTCTCATGCACGCTCGTTGATTCTTCAGCCTTTTAACAGGACCATTTTCCAATATCTGCTCCTCTTTTGCCAGCTCCAGGATTTACTTTCGTACATCAGTGTTGATACCAGAACTCCATTGTGTACCACTAGTCTTGCTAATGTCTTATAATTATTTCTAACTTGTTTTAATTCTATGCGTTACCCGATCTAGAGAAATATCCGACTCAGAACGAAGTAGATATGTATATATAATACCAATAAAAGTAAAACATGTAGATAGGTACTTCTACATTTATTTCATTATTAATTTACTGGTTGCAAACTGGAAACATAAAATATTTTATTTTTGATCAAATAAATCTGTCACTAGTTTAATTACAAAGCGGTATATTACATTAGGACCTCATGTAACATACTACCTTTTAAAAATATATTTTATTGGATCAAAAATATACGTAAGACTAGAAATAATCAAATCTTTTTATTACTTCAATACAATAAAAAAATAATAAACTTTATTTGACGCTGTAGCTTGACTAACTATAAAAACTTATACACAAGTAACTTCTAATACACGTAGCGAGTTCGGAATGTAACCCAGGATAGTTAAAGCAGTTTAATAGTGAAGACTACATGCTTCAGTTTTCGACATGATTTTAATGAAGTATGCATATGGAAACGAGGCATCTACAACGTGTTTATGTACATTTTATAATTAAAATATGTATCTTTATTTTTTTATTATTATATATATTTTTGACAGATTTACTATAATAGTTGATGATAAGTTATTTCATTTTTTCGTAGAAAGCAATAGGAATAGGTTTGACCTCCGGTTGGACAATTTAGAGGTCCTTGAGATAAAAAAAGTAGTAAATTTGAATGAAGTAGTGCATTTTTTAATAATCAAATATATTTATCCATTAGCCCTATATTGGGTATGTTTCCATTTAAATCAATTAAATATCCATGAACATTGTACTTTTCCCTCCCTTGATGTTCTGTCTATTGTCTTAGTTTGTCTCTCTCCCTCTTTTCCATACATGTATATGTATTCTATCTTTATCTTTCACATGTAATTTTATATTCTGTCTCCCTCTTTATGTATATATATATGCACACTTTTTGTATTTATTGTTAGTTTTAAATTCACCCTGGCGAAGCTTGAGCTAAGCGAAACCGATTGGCGTTTAATGAAATTCGTGGTTATATGTTTAATTTAATCTGATAAGTTATTTATCTACTCGGGGTGGGGTTGGGATATGTAAGTACCGACACGAATCATGTTATACATTTATAACTCCAAAAGTAAAAATATTTTGATAAACGTTTTGGTTTACGTCATTACAGTATTTCTTGATTTTATTCTGTACATAGGCAGTACTTAACACATCATTTAGCCCCTTTACAGGTGTCTTTAACATTTTATTTACTTCCCATTATTCACACATACACCCGCAACCTATATATATATATATATTATAATGACTCAACAAACTATTATAGAAAGACAAAGCGAAGTATTTTGCAGGCGACTTGACGAGATTCTTCAAAGGTCGAGTCTGCCTCTCTGCATGTGTTTGTTTGCTTTATAATGATGTTTGCTGGGAAGAGTTTTTGTTGACCCGTGGGATAATGCGCCCCATGTTCTGGCATAAAATTACTGTCGTTATTTTAAGGTTTCGTGTGAGAAAAATTTGCATAAATTAAAATACAATTTAAAAATCACTGCTTATTAAGCATATTTTTGCCATGTTAATATGGCAACATTTTATCTCCCCCGGTATCTATACTTGTAATTTAGGACCTGTCTAAAACAATTACAATTTTGTGTGTTTTGTGCAGATTGAATTATTATATTAAAACGTCGAACATGTCACCCAATACTTTTAATTATATTATAGGGTACTTTGAACGAGTAGCCTACAATATAATATAGCAATAAATCAAACCAATACGTAAGCAGATCTATTCACATTTTTTGATTAGTATGATTAAAATTGATTTGTTATTTTGACGACACTGATCTACCGTTTGTACAGTGAATGTGTATACCATTAAATATATATTTACAATAGTAAAATTATAATTTCATAACAAATTATAATAACATTTTACAGTTAAAATGCACCAAATAATTGATTTATAATTTCACTGCTCAACATCAGTGAAACTGTGTTTATTCGTAACGGACGATCCGATATATGCCGGGCATGTGTTTGTGGTATTGGTGTCATCTGACGTCGGAACATTTTAACTTTAGCTGGTGATGTGTCGCCCTACAACTGTGTTTTGAAAATTATTTATGTTAGTTAGTTATGTTATTGTTTATGTTATGTAAGTGTTAGTTTTAGAACTTTAATTTAAAAGCATACGCGTAAAATTGTATTATTCGTGTATCGTCATAAACTAGATGACAAAATAACTCTGATTAAATACTTTATTTGTATTTTAATTGACAAAATACACAAATTGACATTTTACAACTATCAAACTGAAAGTTTAGAGCAGCGTATAATTTCACTAGCGTTTATCAGTTAAAGTATATTTTCGATAGTAGAAAAATGCATTTTCTGTTGAAAATGTATTCAAATATGACTTCACTAACACGCGAGTGAAAATATAAGTAACATATGTATATATATATATATATATATATATATATCATATTCTGTAGTGCACATATCAAATACACTAACTGACAAGTATAGCTACATCCCCGGTGTGCACCCTTCTTTACAGAACGGTGTACTGTCAAGAATTCACTGAAACAACCCCAATCCCGTTCCTCCTTACCTTGTTCTTACGTAATCTAAAACGAACTCTTATTCAAAGGATGAAGTGCTCTCTGCATTTACAGACCACAGTTGTTCGGATTTCTATCGCATTTCGGCCATCTTCAGCTTGTATGACACTTGATGTCCCCATCGGGATTTTCTTCTCGGGTTTTATCCCATTGTTTACTGAATAAAGGTTTTCCTGTCTCATTGTTCGAGAAGTATTATTTTTTATGATACCTTCGGTACGAGAATATTGTCAGTAACATAATAAAGTCGTAATATTTACGTATACTATCCCATCTGATTATTTCCAGAACCCTTTTTATCCTATTTATTATGCGGATCTTAGCGTTACCCTCTCCATAAGAACATCACTTTTAATTTATTTCACGATCATACTTATTGCTTATACATATGTTTGTTTTATTTAATTCTATGACTATTATATACTTACTTAAACAATACATATTTGTGCAAGGTATTCCTCTATCGTCTTAATGACTACTATTTAGTACTGAAGCGGTAATAAAATCTTTGTTATATAATATCTAGATAGCCAACTGACATCCTCTTTCTCCATAATTCTGTATACTTTCATCTCTTCTTTGTCTTTACATGACATCTTAACAAAAACTGATCGCATTTTGACATACAGTAAGTCTTCTTTGAGGGTTGATTCGTTTTTTTTAATGTTTTGTCTCATTTGTCATGGTCATGAAGTCTAATAATACATGAATATAAAGGTCGGTACTCAAAATTTTTAGTTTTGTATTTTGTTCTGCGTACAAAATACAATAGATACAATGACAACTTGCTCTACACAATACTTCCGTATTTAGAGGTTTCAATACAGATATTTTGTTTAATGCCGGAATTCCAGTGTTTCGGTATTAAGAGATTTAAAATATAAAACAATTCGTTTACTCTTTATTAGAAAATCACAATGATTTTCCACGTTTAGATTAAATTCGTACTCGCAAGTATAGGATAGTATATATAATATTATACATAAAAAAACTAACAAAGAATCATTCTGACCTTATTTCGTTATTTAAAAACTATTATAATATTAAAAATTCAAAAAAATAACATTCCATAACTAAATCCTGGCCCATCTTCCTCGTTGCGTGCGCGCGTAAGACGAAATAAAGCCGCAATTTGCGAGAAAAATCCGGTATTTGCGATACTTGAATTCCGGTAGAATAGAAAATTGACATTACAAATTCGTGGCATTACACGAGTGTCAATACAAATTTTGAGATAACTTTTATATGTGTACATCACCGTAAGGGTGCAAACATACGGATAAAACTTTTCTCTCGAATTTCGGAGATTTTGCGGTAAAGGAGGAATCCATTACATGGTAATTCTGTTCTGCGTTTAAAGATACAATTGATAACGAATACCTTAAAATGAAAATTTGCGAAATAATTATTTTGATAGAAGCTACACAGCACACTTAATAGATATTCCACTTTTTTCAAATAGGGGTTCTTTTATTTGGGGAAGAATCTTCCCTCTCGTCGCTAAGCGTACAAAAACATTTGCGCGCTTCCAGTCTTGTATAAATTGTGTAAACAAAAAAAGGCAATGCGCGAAAAACTCTCGAACGACTTTGCTTAGATTTATTGTGAAAATTCTGAGTATTTTTTGAGGAGGAATTCTTTATCAAAGACAATACAGGAAATTTCGACGTAGTAAAATGTACGAAAAATACACGAAACTTGGGAATGTCAAACGTACTAATAAACGTACATACTTAATATACAGTCACGGGGTCGTGCCGAAAAAGTCAGACGCCATAAATTTGAACATTTTTTATTGCCTACACTGTAAATGTTACAACTTTGATCTGTTTAAAATCTAAACCTTTTGAAAAATTAAGTCGCAATTGCTGCGTCCTACATACGCGATCGCTATCTGTTTATTATGTTAATGCTTTTTTATTATTTTTTTAAATATGTTAAAGCACACATATGTATGGCTTATAATGGTAATCATATTATTTTTTTAAAGTGATCATTATGAAGTTTAGTATTCAGGAACTAATTAGTCCATACTGAGTCAATGTGTATATCTTTTAGAATCTAATTGATTTAAAATTCTATTTTATATATACATATAATATAATATAGATGTTAGTTTGTCCTAGGATGTTGTGATAAGTGATCAGATAGATCGTGATTATGATTGGCGTTTAATTGTGACGTTGATTGTTAAGTGTAATATAACAATTGGAGGTTCAGATTGTAGTGTACCAGAATAATGAAAATTTACATTTGCCAATAATCGAATAATTATATTTAATAATCATCGAACACGATTTATTTCATCACTAGTGATTAAAAAATAAATATGAGAAGCTAAATGAATCAAATTATTACCTAACTGTCAACACCGGCTATCTCATTTTCATCACTTTTTAGGAGAGGAATGAAACTGTTTTTTGTATGACAAATTATTCTGATAGCCGCTGTTGACAACCACATTTAAATAAGCAGTGTTTTTACCAAATTGATTTATTTAAAGATTTTTTTTCTGTTTAGTACGCACAAGACTTTCCAAACATAAGCTCGCTCGATTTAAAAAAATAACAGTGAAGTCACCTCAATATCGCAATAAGTTGCATTAGCCGGTGTTGCCTCTTGAGTAACGAAATAAAAATAGTTTCAAATAACAGTAGTTTTATAACTTTGCTCTGATATCTCTTAAGTATTAAAGGAACATATTGTTATTGTTAAGTTGCAGTTTTTCAGGGCATAGTTCTGTGGTATTTAAATACAAATTGAATGTATCAATTAGAAAGAAATACAGGAAAAAATATTTTTGTTGCTATCGGGATTTAAAAGCTGATAGGTTTTAAATTTAGAATAAATACATGTATTAATTTGAAAGAACTACAGCATATAAGTTCGAAAATATTGTGGATTCTCTATTTTTCAAACTTTAATATAATTTGGATTTCTTGAGCGTATTACTTTAATGTAAACCGTAACGTAGTATTAATTTGACTTTACATATTTTGAATCTCCGCGATTGATTGCAGCGATGAAATATAGTGTCAAAATTAAACAATATTTTATTTTTTACGAAGAGTTAAAAAAAATATTCCTATTATAAGTTAAGATCTAAAAGGTTACATATAATTCGCATTTTAAAGGATATTTCACTTCGTATCAGTCATAATCATAATATATCAGTTTCCTTTCAAATTCGCCTGCAAAGAAAGCGATTAGAGTATAACTGGGTTTTCATTCAAATTCTATTCATTTGTAAAGTATTCTAAAAGATCAGAATGTTAAAAAATATGTATCGGTACTAAGTTAATTTGCATCGTTTCTTTTCATCGACTGTATAATAAAAGACTGTTGTATCTTTTATGTAAAAACGAATTGCAATGACAATTACAGTACCACTACATATTTTTTAAGAAATTAGTTAACGGTACAAACATAAACGAAATTGTGAAAATAAATAAAAATTCATGAATTGTAGGTCTTTATACTTTTACCTACTTTAGACTTACCCGATCTTTATTTTTTAAATTTATTGTTAAGGGATATTTTCCGTTAGGTTAGTAGATACGTTGTGTTTATGGATACACAATATACTCGTACATATGAGCACTTTGTCTAAATGTCTAATTAAATTTGGGAATATTTCTTATCTTGTTTGTTTTATATCTTTTATGGTCTGTGAAGTTTCTTTTAATATAATATTTCTCTTAGGTACATAAAAACATTTCTTGTGTAAAGTTTCTTATGTTATATAATAATATTAAATATGTAATGTACGTTGTGATATATTTCACGAGTATGTAGAGTTTTAATAAAGTGGAACGTATTTTGTAGACGAGAAATCAATAATTCTACGAGAATAAATTGAATTTGAATAAAAATTGTCAGAGAGTATACTACGATTTGCGTATAAATCTTCTATCTATGATCAGGAGCGAATAGGCCTGGAGGGCCGAAGAATAAAAAAAAACTCTCAACGAGTAGGTATTAACTATTATAAGAATATTGTACGTGTATAGAACTATGTGGGACTATATAACTATGTAAAAGATATTTAGAAGCTTTGCATTGACGCCATTGAGAGAGATCGTCATTATATGGCTATAGCCGATAATCAAAATGTGGTGATTATCAACCATTTATTTTCTCCAGAAATAATATGTCTGCTACGATATCGTCCTGCACGTCTCCTTCGTTCTTTTGGATTATTGGATAGCATCTTCGCTGAATTCTGGTTTCCTTTCGCTGTACAGGTCAGCGTAGTCTTCCGAATTTAATTGACTCTACTACACTACCATCTTTGTTTAGCGTGTAAAGTTTTGTGTAGTTTTTTTCAAGGAAGAATTTTTTATTTATAAATGTTCAAAGCCCTTTCATATCCGCATATAAAATCAATAAAGCAAGCAATTATTTATCTTTTCACTAACGAATGTTAAAATTTTTTTTAATATACCTTCACTAATCTATAATGGGCGTTATTGTACAGTTAAATTTGTGATATTTATTAACTATAAAATAATTTAATAACTTATAAACGTTTTTCACACATACATTATCTTTCAACGTTTGATAAACTGGGTGAGTCAAAAAATCTTAGGTTTTTTCTCAGTAAAATAGCACAAAGGATTTATTTGAAACTCGTAAATTTAATTCGGTCGGATCAGTCAGCCGGTGTCACAATAGATGTTGAATAAGACGAACGCTCTCCCAGATAACAGTTTGAATTATGGGTTTAAAAAAAAAGAAGGTAAATGGCCTCTATAGTTATCTAGTGTTAAGGGCAGTCAATACTAAACGTTTAAATGGCTTTCTCTGCATATTTTTGAAAAATTTATTTTTATTAAATTAAAATCTGGTTCCATGCTTGAGCTAAAGAATATATATATATATATATATATATATATATATATATATATATATATATATATATATAATTTTGAAGAGTTGACAAATTTCAAAAAGCCACTCTTTAGGTTGAAGTAATGTTACAATCATTTACGAAGGTACCTTTTTTAACAAGAAACAGAAACAAATTGTGTAATATAATTTATGTACAATGTTGTAAGGAATAGAATAACAAGCTATATAATAAAAAATTAATTGAATTTACCTAAGTTTTTCTTGATTCATCTATGTTTTACTATAATATTGAAATGCAATAGAATATAATTTAAATATTGATTAAATATCACAGACCGTCTGTTCTGAATAATTACAACTTCACAATAAGAATGTGTTCTCCTTAATAGAATATAATTTAGATTCTACGCCAGCAATATTAAAAAAATATGTCATTTAGCACTCATTACTTTTGTTTAAATATATAGATAAAATGTTGTATGAAATAGAATAATAAGTTATATAATAAAAAATAAATTGTACATAAAAATATGTAATATTTTGTACGAATTTATAAATATTATAAATCTATTATTATATTACTCTTAAAAAGTCGCGCACGAATATGATGTAATACATTTTATTGCTAATCAGATATACCTACCTATAGCATTGCCTATAGAAACCATCGGAATGGTAAATTACGTATTTAAATATCTAATAGGGTATTGGTTTACGTTATTTGGTTAAGTTAGACAGACTATTTCCTTTTTTTATTTTTATAAAATTATATTTTCATAATATTCTAGATAAGTAGGTTTTATGGCAACACCGGCCATGGTCGCGAAACGGTTGCATCCGATTGATTTCTGCTGGTCTGTCATATAACACTTTATAATTGGATGCGGATTGCAGCTTCGCAACTTCTGAATGTTAATGACACGTTCGAATTTTAAGTGTTGTCAGTTTGATGCATTGAATTATTCAATGGCCGTTTGGTGGGTGACCTGCATTCGATGATGCGCGGTAGTGATCTGATTTTCAATGTAAAATTATTGTGGATAAATAAATATGTTGAATAGCACAGTGTTCGTCGTTGTAGCTTGTCCCTTGCAATTGTTTCATGCAACCGGTTTCATGTACATGCGAGTATTGTCGAAACTGGAAACGGTTTTGTGTTCCCTTGAAACTGGCTGACGCTTGTAAGGCATTATCGCCGGGGACACTACCCTGTCGCGTGCGCAAGGGAGATAACAGCAGGTACCTACCTATATTCATGGGGAATTTATTGCAGAAATGTCATTCTTAAACTGTACGTGACTCAATGTATTTAATGATGATTTGTGGAAGTCAAAGTAGGAATGACAATATTAAGTATCGACCGTGAAATTTTTCAGAATTTAAAATATTTTTTTAATTGAATTATAAGGTATTTATTTGATTATTTTTCTTACTATAAAAGTGCTTAATATTTCTATATATAATTTTTGAAGGATTTTATTTAAAACAAATTAACCGAGTATATGAAATAAATATATAAAAGTAGAAAGTGTAGCGTAAAAAATCTGAATGAAGAGATAAGTATGTTGATAAAGATATGTTAATCACTGTCTTACACCAAATATGTTGTATACATTTATATATGTATATATATTGTTACGGTACCTTGGGCCCTAGAGAATAGGAAGCCGCAGGGGCTGCTACCGATCTAGCTCAGTCTGGATTCTCAAGTGTGTGTGTATGTGTATGCTCTGGTGTCGCCTGCTACCTCGGATGAGATGATAATTGATTCAAAGACAACTCTGCTTTTTCACATTACATATTTATTCACAAAACATAATTAATCTCAGGATGCACGGAAAATATTCTTTAGATTTTCTATCTTCAGGTCAACTTTCCTCTGAGTGAGGTCACTTTTATTTATTTTACCTACTAACGAAGTTTATCCATTTGCCAACACCAGCTAACGCAGCTGTAAGATGCCAATGTAGCTGAGAACCCGGGCTGCCACACGGCCAAGTCAAGATTCATCTCTTGCTCCAGGAGATAGCTCGGACACCATCCAATCTCTGCCTTGTCCATAGCGCCCGTTCATCGGCTATCGCTCGCATGCCACCTTCTTGCTCGTTGCTGCGGGGTCTCTCCTCAACCCGCGGGTGGACTAGGACCATGCATCTCTGGATCCATCGCGATGATCCCACTCTTAGTTTATGCGATATTCCTCCGGAGCACGGCTCCACCGATCCGCTCCCTCCTTTCGAGCATTTCCATTAAAAAAAGTGATGTCTCGCTCCAGAGTTGGATTTTCGTTTCTGATTCGTCCATTTAGAGAGCCAATCATTATGACCTCGGCACGCAAATTCAAACATCACAATATATAACGGATTATTTTATGGGGAAACCCGTCTCAAATAGTCCTGAAAAAGACTTTTAAACTCCCGACGTTTCGAGTAAATAACTCATTTTCGAGGGTTTTATTGTCTAAATTTTTGTCAAAATATGGGGAATTCTAATTTTCAATCAAATGTACTAGATGTAATGTGAACATGCTATAATATTTCAAAAACTAGAGCTGTTACAGGAAATCTGATACCATTTTTGAAATCAGCCATCCAAATTATTATTGGACAGTATAATAGGTCCCGTAGATATTATTCATAATATTTTTTGCGTTTTATAACAACACATTAAAATTTTTTTTTTGACATTTGACAACAATAAAATATGAAAAGTGATTAAAAACTTATTATATATTACAACATAAAAAGGGGTGGTTAACCAATAAGACCTATTTACTACATGAATTTAGGTATTTGGAACGCCCTACTTTATTCAGGTATTTTGGGTGTGGTTGCACGCTACATTTAATTCATAAGGGGTAGGACCAGATTAAGGAGTTTTCGACCCCTAATTTAAAATTAAATTTAATTCATTGTGCATATAAGAAAATACGATTCTGATATATTAACACCAGTTTGAAACTTACTTTGACTGGTTGGGAATCTATTATTTATTATATTTTATAATGTTTTTATTATTACAAGCAAGTTAGTACGTCAAAATTTGCACGTCATGCCAAACAACAATCGTGATTACATCAATTTTTAGACCTTGCAAAATGGTATTAAATCTACAAATGATTTTCGGTGTCGTATATTGTTTTGCCATTTGTAGACGACAGTTTCAAGTTTAATAGATATTTTAAGTCAACACTCTTAAATCGTTAAAAGTTTGAATTTAATTTTGATTACATTTTGCGTTTTACAATTTATTTACACAGACTTTACGGAAGCTACTCGTAGTGGATGATTTTATATGTAGAACCATGACTGATGTTCAAAGAAGACTAATAACAACCTCACCAATGATAATTCGCCTATTCGCTAGAACCATCTTTCGAGCTTGCTGAATCTTGTCGTCCCACTAGTCCGGCCATTTTTAAACTTCTCGAAATACAAAAAAAAACAGTATTACGTTATGAAACACTGTCCCCGTATTAAAATCTTCGATGAATTTCAGCCCCTTTCACACCCTTCGACCAGAGAAATCAAATCACAACTCGTTGTTCCTCCTTGGTGCAAACTACCAGCGGATCGGACATGTTTACACTGTAATAGCTAGAAGGCAGATGACGCGATCGGGAATAAATTTCACACATGTGACCGCGGTCGTACCAACTCTAAGTACGCATGCGCAGAAAGCAGCACGACAGTATGCAGTTAGTATTCTTCCTGAAGGTGATTCTATTGTAAGAGACTGGGTGATCCTTAATGCGTGTCTTGTATAGTTTAATTGAAATGTTTCTACAAAGACATAAAAAGGATTGCCAATAATATTCTTTATACCTACCTACCTGTCATTCAAAAATACTTTAATTTGCTAAGTCAAAAACAAATAAACATTTGTGAAAATGAATCGTTTTTACTGTAAAATCGTTATCCGCCATATTCCCCCCCCCCCCCTCCCACCCCGGAGAAACTCAACTATAAGTTCATTCAAATATCTATAAACACGAACTTTACATTGCTTTGTCTCTCAAAAGCCGACCCGCATAGAAAATTCCTTTTCTGTACAAGCCGAACGCGTCTGTGTCCATTTTTAATTAGTTATCAGAATTTATAATAGAGTCTGGAAAATTACAAATACGCGTTTGTTCATTTTGGGTAAATTATTTAAGATGCGTTATTTCAAACACGTCCTGGGCTTGGTTTTCAGTTAAATAAATTACATTATGTGAGATGCGGTACATAATATATGCGAAGAGAAAATGGTAAGAATATAATGATATATGACGCAAGTGTTGATGGCACCAGAAATAAAGGACATCCGATGAAGGCTTGGCATTACCAAGTAAAGCAGATACTGAAAGATGATCCTATTAAGAGCCACAATAATCGACGAGCTTGTATGATAAGATGTATGAATGTGGATGAGGCGAGAATTGTCAGGACAGAAGAGTGTGGTGCTTTATCCTTTCTGTCAACCCTGTCGGGGAAATGGCATGGTGGTAAGTAAGTTTTTAATATTATTAAAGAGAACACATTCTTATTGTGAAGTTGTAATTATTTAGAACATAGGTCTGTGATGTTTTAAATACTAATTGAATGTATTAATTATAAATACATACATATAAAATCAATTTTGTTGAAAAATATGGGATTCTTACCTAGATCTCTATTTCCGATCTGGGGAAGTACACCACCAATTGTGTTATAGATTGTTACGGATTGGAAATAGAGATCCAGGTTCGAATCCCGGTAGCGCAAAAACAATATTTTTCGACAAAATTGATTTTATATGAATATATTTATAATTAATACATTAAATTAGTATTTAAGTCTATAATATATTCTCAACTATGTAACAGCTGAAAATATTATTAATATTTTTTTCACTATTCAAGAATTTATTTATTGTCGTACGCAGATCGACATTTCAAATGCTTTAAGTCGTTTTAATATTTTTTAATTGAGTGTCCAGAATACGTTTATGTTATAGATTTTTTAAGAAAGGAACACGGTATGCACGTCATATTAATATTATTTTAAAATTGAGTTAAACGCTTGTGCTATGAAAACAGAATTAACTCGGTGGGCTCCCGGGACGAGTCTTGAACATCCGATCACTTGATCACTAGGCGAGCGTCTTATCGGTAGACTAAACAAACGTGAGATAAATAACTACGTTATATATGTATGCGGTATTTATTTTATATTACTACAGACTTAAACAATCGAAGTTTATAAATAAAATGAAAACACAGGAATAAATTTCATTTTATGAAATATTATTTCAATTGTTATATTTGTACAAACAATCGGACAACCCATCACTCTGCGACTAATTGTAAAGATTTGAAAGAATTCCAGTGAACATATTCGCTAATGTCTCAGATTTCGTGAATATTCTTGAGACCGTGCACATTATTCACTTCCTATCTTTTATGCAACTATTAATTAATATACGTGATGTACCTACAAATAGATTTTCAGTTTTTCGAATATACTAGAGTATTAGTTGGGTTTTAAAGATTTCTATAAACTTTTTTAAAATAATGTTTCTACGATAAGTTCGTTTTATTTTTAATAATGACAGCTATATCTTTTGCTACTGTTTTATAGATATTAAACTGGTGCATTTAAATTTCGATGAATTTTCGCTTATTCTACTACATGTAACTCAAAACTGAATCCATAAGACATTATTATTTTAGTTCACTTATTGTAGTATTAAAGTATTTTAAATAATACAAGTTAGTTAATATTTATTGTTTAAAAATATCAGCATTTTAGACTTACATTCGAGTATATACGGTAATTTATGAGAAATAATGTTGCATTATAGTTTCACGATTTAATAATGCGTTTGCCTGATTCCGGCCCTGTCCATTAAAAGCACCATGGTTTATATACGTGGTGCCGCTCTGTGAAGCCAATCACCTATTGATTAGTTTAATGTGTGTCGTTCACGCTAGGGTCGCGTCTACTAGGGGCGCGAGCGACCTTGCCTCAAGGCTAACCCTCTGCTGATACAAAGAGTTTTACTTGATTTTTTGGAGTAGTAAAGAGAAAAATACATCTCGCTTAACTGATACGTTTAGAAATAGTTTTTATTGAACGGCACATGTGTTAATGGTTTTTTATTTTACTTTCATGCTTCGATGTGATGTGTATTATGCAGAATCAAAGAATTGTCTCCAATGAAAAGCACGTACCTAATGAAGGTAGTTTTAATTTAAATTTGATTAAAGAATAGTATTTTGCAATGGGGGTTTTATTGTACAAAATATTTTCAATTACTAAAATAATGCTTGTTACAATTAAGTCATTGTCCATTACTCAGTTAAAAAGAGTTTAATTCCAATTATTTATTCACAACGTGTGGCAAAGGTTGCAAAGTCCAGGGTATAACCTAAGCAAACATGGAATTATCCAATATTGTTTAAATAATATAAAACGCGGTACAGGTCTCAGACGCGCACTAACCCTGTAAATAATATTTTTTTACTAAATATTTCTTCTCATTGTTGTTTTTAAATACACTTAATAAGGTTCTTATTTATTACACCCGCGAACCTCTTATAAAATTTTCTAACGCTCTATTTCAAAAGTTTACACGGGGAGCCTCTGATGAAACATATTCTACTTAATATATGTGTAGCACATTACATAATGTAAAATTACATATTTACATTTGAATCGCAGTCTACCTGAGCGAAAAATAATTTCACCGAACAGCCTAAAAGTGATCGCGTGAAAAAGCGCGCTGTCGACTGTTTTGCTAGATCGTTAAAACAAGCACGTTAAAATTTCAGAAGGTTCGCGGGTAGACTGTAATATATAAGAACGTTGTTACAGGAATTAAGTATCTTTATAGACTCCAACGAGAAATAAATATTTATATGTAGGGGTAGTTTGATACGTGCAACGCGTTTTATCAAATGTTTAAAATTAAGTGCTTTTATCTCCCCTTTCCTTTGACATTTTTTTTTCTTTTCATTACATTCTGAACAAAAAATAATTTAGATACGACAACTTTTTATAGCGAAATGTTTCGGTGATGTTTAGTGCTTTGTCTATGTGCCAAAATAATAATATATTTGTTTTAGAATTTTAATACGCCGTAAATTATTATTTATTATTCACGTAAATCTAAACTTTTTTTACTTACAATAAATAAATTACCAATCTGGCTAGAGACAACAATTGCTAATACGTAGTTGCAATTTAAAATCGTAAATAGACATATGATGGAACAATACTCTTATATTTTTAAACTAATCCAGGTTGGTCCTTGTGATACAAATATGCTGATCGACCACTGGGTCACTAGATCAAGATTTTTGAATTTTACTCATACAAAAGTCACATTTATTTTTTACAGTTTAATATAAGATTTATTAACTTTTATTTAATAGACAACGTTTAGTAGGAACGTTAGCTGGTGTATCAAAAGCAATGAGCTGAATAAATAACGGAATAATTTCGAGAAGAAATACTGTTCCCGTTTAAAATCCTTGAAATAAATGATAATAAAACACTTGAAATACATTTTTTTTATTCCTTCCTGTCTTTGATAAGAGATATTGAAATTAATAAGAAGCTTATAACAGCTAGGCTAATAAATCTAAGCACTAAGAACTATTATATAACTAAATATAACTAAATATTATTCACGATAGCACGACACTTTTAAAATAAAATGTGTGTGTGTGTGTGTATATTTATATTGTAATAAACAGTCGGAGAACATTATTAGAATGACGAAATTAGAAAATATATTTTTATTTATTAAAACTAAATTAATTACTCATTCTCATTTATCTTTATATATTATACATGAGACGATATAATAATTACTATTCTTTTATGTTTTAAGAAATAAAAGTACACAAAGTCTGCCCTGAGAAAGGTGTGATTTATAAATAATTATAATAATAATAAATATTTTTTATTGTAATTTATTGTGTATTTAATTATGTATGAACATATTCGTACAAGTACTTGTAAAAGAAATGTATAAGTAAAATTATACAGAAACATTCACATTTAGCAAACGAAACTGTTTCTTTTGTTTCTACCGCTGTCAAGAAGGTCGAATTGAACGAACACGCTAAGAAATCAATGTCTTACTAATATGTACATTCAGTATTGATTAAATAATTAACTTTTTATAGAGCACTAGTAGGTAGAGGATAGAGTGTATAAGTGATTCAGAAAATTGTGTCTAAAAGTAACCGTTATTTTCAATTATGCAATAAGGTGTGCTCTTGTTAATGAAGGCTAACATGGTCGGCCACGTCTCGGGGGAACGGCCTGCGCGTCCCACCCTTGAGCGTGCCAGTTACACGGGCCTCGAGCCTTTTAATATTAAAAAAATAAATAGCAATGAATTTTCACCCCTAGGAAATATAACGCGCGTCGTGTGACCGTGAAATTAATAAAAAAATAATTGTCAACGAACGGAATAATGTTTTGGTGACATGTACACACGCAATAGACAATATTTTTATTCGGCAAAACTTAAGGGTTATTTGATTTTGTTTTTTCCTCGAATATACATGCATATGTAGTGTTAAATTTTTTATGATGCTATAGAAGAGACTAGTCAAAGCTTTAATATTCTCTGCAGTTCTGTATGTGGTTGAAATATGAACCTTGAGAAGAAAAGAAACAAAAGTGCTGGACCCCTTCAAGATGTGATTTCTTCTTCTTCTTAAATGGCCTTACTGCCATCTGAGCCATGATTTCCTGAATCTTTCGCCAGCATCGCAAAGATGAGCAATTCATTCTATAGAAGTTTACTAAAGGATCACGATTACCAGACATGAGTATGTCGACTGAGAGAGAAAGAAGAGCTAATTTAGAAAAAAAGATTGGACAATGACTACAGATCCAATCACTTGATACTTCTATATTATTGTAAAGTAACTATTGATCTTATTCTGAATAGAGCGTGTCTTTAATTACAATTCTGATTATTATAGAGAATAAGATGTTACTTTAATATTTCAGCACAATACTTATAAATACGCAATATAAATTCGTTCGTTAGATCTCTAAATACAATGTCATTCTTTCTAACTTTACTTTATTTCAATTATCTTGATTATTTTCAGGTATCTTATAAACCGTGAGCATCTTTTTATTCTTGTTTATTCACGAGAATAACAACAGATATTAATTTACCTTTTCATCCCTTATACTCTTATTTTATTATATTTTTCATTATTAATTTTTCTACACAAATCATATTTCCACGTTATTGAAATAAACGATAAAATAAATAATATAAATTTTACTATTAAAACAATTAAAAGCACAAGCCAAAAAAAAACATATAAATCTATTTGGTACTTCGAATGTACTTACAAAGTTTAATATCTCTACCGGACCGATATAATTTGCAAACTTAGAAAGAATCCTATGAATAGTAGTATTAGTGATATGAAATATGTTATATGTACAATCTAGCGGCCTGCGTAACATATTTGGCCCTGAAATATATAATATTTTGTCTGCGAGTTCAATCCTTTTTATATCGATGTAATTTTCTTTCATGTATGACATTGCGAAAGGAAGAAAACAAACAAAGTTGATCTTACTGTCTGTGTTTGTTATTTTGATTCGCTTGCTTTTTGTTTTAACGGAAAAAACCATTTCTCTTTATTTGGGCTACCGGTGTGTACTTGGCCGGAAAGTGGATCACCGACTGAACGGTTGAGCATTGCTGATTTAATGGACGCGTCTTATATTACAGAGCGTCAAACGTTAAAGTTCAATACTCGATAAAATGTGGTTCATACTAAAATGATGAACCAATTTTACCTGATATGAAGAGCAATTGGTTTTTTAACGAAAATATTTTTATTGTGAAGTTGCTGTTTTAGAACATAGATCCATGATTACAAAAAATATACAGAAAACGTATTTAGTTAACTTCAGAGTACGAATCCGAAACTTTTTCTCGCAGGGGAATTGCGTTTCCAATTTCGTTTCCAATTTCGTTATGTTAATAATTAAAGATTACGAAAATCTTGAAATTTATTATATATATACGCATTCTTCTACATCTATTCTTCTGTTTTTAAAAAGCTATCGACTTATTTTTTTATTATTTTGTGATGTATCTCAATATATATACGAGTATAATAGTTGAGATGAAACTATGGAATGAGGCAATAACTTGACAATAGCGTGTCTTACCATACCGAAACATCGGCCTAGTCGTCACTTACAAAATACGCGTTTTAAACTAGAATAATTGAATCCCATCACCTCTATTATTACATTAATATACCGAATGAAATTAATCAAAACTCTTAAATGTTTAATTCCTTAAACGTTTGAGATTTTATACAAACAACGTGAACATTTTTGGAGCAAACATTAAAAACATTAATATTGAAAAGAATAATTTATTGTGAACTATATCTGTTAAAACCTGTGTATAACAATAAGTCTAATTCCTTTATAAAATGGTAGGTAATGTTAAAAAAATATTTGTCTCTCTTGAATGAACATTCTTTGAACATAGCGTATTATTTAATTATACTAATTCACTTAAGTGGGATTAAAACCATCGTCAAAAAAATTCTTAAAGTATAATACTAAATAATCTTAGTAATACAATAATCATGACGATGTAACAAAGAATACTTAAGGCTCTACTTTCAATGATAATTAAAATTTTCGCGTTTTTTTACGAAAATGTGGGTTTTTATTATTAATTTATATCTAAAGTTATACACTAGATATGTCATTTTTTAAAACTAATAAATTAAATGTTATTTCACATAATTATGACAATACAAGCGTTATAAAAAAGACAGCGACCGTTTGATGCATTTTCCGTGTGCCACAACATGCTCTTAATATGAAAAATTCTTTCATAAATGAGATATATTTTATTATAATCTTGAAATCAAGATTACGGAGATAAATTTGAATTGAACCAAATTAGCAAAATGTTAAAAATGAATAGAGTTCCATTCAATTTGCAGGACATATTACAAATTTTTAACGTTTTAAAAATATTTTGTTTTAGTGAAAACGTACGTTTTTTAATAATATATTATATTTACACAAAAGTTTTGAGGCTTCAACTACTATTTAAAAATACGCTTAATATCAAAAATAGTATATTTTTAGTCTTATAAAAGACAATAATTTTAATTGTCCATCGAACTTCAATATGCTGGTCTATCCGGTCATGAATATTTTATCCACAATATGAATTAATATTGAACTTATTCACAACGTTAGTAGAAAATTTGAACAATGTTTTATTGAACAAAGTAACATTTTATATGCGTTATTTTTATTGTAAGTCGCAATTAAATATTTAGTTTATATGTAACACTGTTGTATTTTAAATACTAGGTATCTATTTCATAAATAGTATGTAATTATGAGACATACATATCACCAAAATAGCACCATAGCATTTAAAATCGATAATAAATATTAAACTGAATAATAAATTGAAGCTGTCATAATTAAAAAAAAATTAGAATATTGATTTAAGCGATCATCTAAACATATATAGGTACTTTGTTTGATTTCAAAACATATTCATGTATATGAATTAGGTAGTTCGATAAAATATTTAATTTTCGATAGATTAATTCAAATGACAACACTCATTTCATAATATTAATATGAAAAAACATCATATACCAGTTATTTTAGATACTTGTATCGAATGCGAGAAAATCAACAATTTCATTGTCTCTTTCTTTTCAAACCTTCCTCTCTCGCATGATCCACGTAACTAATAACGTCATTAATTATTTATCTTATACTTATAATATTTTAAATAGTAGCATTATTTTGAAAGCATATCTAATTCGTGTATAATTTTTCGAATTTCAAACTTGGATAAATGAAAGCACGCCCTTAAGTCTGCTTAAAATCGTGAACTTTGAAAAGTGGTTCAAAATGAATGTTATCTTCATCTGTAAAAGGCACAAATTTTGGAGACGAAGTGCTGCTTAGCTTGAAGATTATAATTAATCCCCGCCCTGGAGCGAGAGCACAATATTTAATTGATAGGCTCCGTATGACGGATCCACGCGCGTCCCTGACGGCGCCCGCGCGAACTACACCCGACGCCAGCGTCGCTCCGGTAACGGTCACAATACACTGCTAAGCGAGCGGTGCCTTTGTGTATTTATTGTTGCCAAGCTGTATATAGCTCGGAGATACAACCCCATGTAAATTTTATTGTAAAACTTTTATGGTATTTTTTTGGATTACGTTTAATACACATTTTTCGATACATGATTTACGAACATAGACGATTTGCAAAGATTGTCCGCAACTCGTATCACACATTATTCAATTTGTTTGAATACATAATACATATTCTTATTTCCAATGATATTTCATTTTAGGTGTTTGGTTTTTATTACACTACATTACACTAGATTAAAAAAAACGAAAATATTGCAATATATATAAAGATAGAAAATTTGTAATTAAATTGTTTGTTTTAAAAAGAAATTTAATATCGAACATTTTCATCGAAAATTAAATATCTAATTTAAAAAGATTTTTTAAGTTATATTACATTTTAATTTTAAATCTAATATATTCAATTATTTATTTATATGTGTATTTACCATTTTTATTGAATTGAATAATTTTTTCGAATTCGGATTAATATAAATAATTTAATCTAATATATTATGTGACTTAATTGAATAAAATTGAGTTTTTAAATTAAGAGACTTAATTAACTTATCGCCCGCACGTCATCGGTCACATTTTGCCTTCTGGTCCGAGATCTCGACTTTTTCACTTTATTAGTCTATCTATTGTCCTCTCGTCATTAGGTTCCCTGCCCACTGCCATTTCAGCACTACCATTCGGTCTTCTACGTATTTGATACCCATTTGTCGTTCATTCATGCAGCGAAATTTTGAAGATGTTTTTCTCAGAGGCTTTTTGGACTATGTTAAATTTTCTCATCATGGCGTCCGCGAGTGTCCATTATTCACACCAATGCGATCTCTTCTTAAAATGACATGGCTTATTATTATTAATATTATAGTTAGCTCTAAGGGCATTTTCGGTCCATGGCCGATCGCACACAGTCCTCCAGAGCTCTCTATATTGGGCTGTGACTTCGGATATATATGTACAATATTTTAATCACTAGATGATTACATATATATGAATCAACTGACATCTAAGCGCGTCATCTCACCTGACGTCCTATCAGTTTTCACCGGTATTTACTCATATGAATTCCGGATATCAAATTAATTCAATAGTTCATCCAACTTAGACAAAGCAAGAATCTAACAGCACAGGGCTCGCTGCTTAATATTTATTGACCCGCGCATATGGGTGAGACTTGTCTCAGAAACTCGTCGAAAAAGCGCATAAAGTATAATACAAAGTTAAGCGCGAAACGAGCTGTTTTTTATTGCAGCAAGTATTTTATTCGTACTGTAGGCGCATCGATACATACCGTTCTGCACTGACAAATCTCTGATATGAAAAATCAAAGTCTCATACAATTATACGCGCCATATACGTATGTGACACGTTATTATACGAGGCGCGTTTTTTAAAGTAAGTAACGTTGTCGGATATTCTCGGTGTAGCGCTGCGGTTGCGATGTTACGCGTGTGTAATGGTTTCCTTTATCTGTTCACTTACCATATACAACGTTAGAGAGATTCACAAAGTGCGGTCGTCATCTTGTAATGAGTGGTTGAAATGTTCAAAACAATAGATCAGTCCGCCAACTGTGAGATGTGGTCTGTGATTCGTTTCTGGAATTCACGAAACACGAAATCAGCTGAAATTCATAGCCGAGTGTGTTCTGGTTTGTTTTGACATGGCGCCAAGTGATTTCCATATTTTCATTCATCTGGAGCAGTTTCTTGGTGGCAAGCGTTTTGATGACGATTCTGAACTCAAAGAAAGAGTACATACATGCTTTTCATCCCAGGCGACATCGTTCTATGACGAAGGTATACAAAAATTGATGGCGACTATGTTGAGAAGTAGTTTAAGGTGTGTAGCGTCCGAAGAAAGTAAAATTTTGTAAAAATTATGTTGTATTTCTTAAAAAAATACCGTAGTTACTTTAAAAAACGCGCCTCGTATTATATAAATATATTATAGTATGTTTATAATAATATACATAAAAATCTTGCACCAGAGAGTTGGTGCTGAGCTCCAACCGCAGCTTTACGCCCGCAACTTGATGTCTCAGAAGCGGGACGAATCCATGTATACGGCCTTCGGTAAACATTGTAGATGCGCTGCAATAACGCGCCAATCAGAGAAGTATTCTGTATGAATTGTTGAACTGAATTCGGTATAAGGTTATACGTCACTTGTTTCTTTTAAACTTTTCTGTTCGCTCTCCATACAAATTGAAAAAGCAACCGTGTCCGCAAGTTTCGTGAGCAAAATCTAACCGATGTACATTTCTAAGAGAATTACAGTGAGTCGTGGTAAAAGTGCAGTAAAAATCTTAATTAACTTGCGACACTACCGGCCGCGTGATCTCCGCACACTATATTCCTCAGCCTGTCTGTCGGGGTCATCTTATGTGAGTTTCTACTAATAATGCCTCTCTGATTCTACCCCGTAGCTAGACAATAAAGTCAGGCAGATTGCATAATATGTTACAGTCTAATCATTGTATTATTCCTTTGTCTGGGCATTCATAATGAATTTGGGTTATACAAACATTCTACCGCCCGACCAACAAAGCCTTTAAAAAATTACCCGAAATAGCTAATCTAATTGAGGTATTGAGTTAGCCTCGGCATCCTTTGATTAGTCTATGAAAGTTGTGCTAACTAACCAACTCTTGTTTTCACTACAAAATATAAATAAAATGTTCCAGTGGCGCAACTTGAGTTAGTTTTTTTGGATATTGATGTTCGTATTATATTATACAACAGAATATAACATAATTATATATTAATGTTGGCTTCTAAATCACAATATCAATATTGTCACTAAAGGCGCCGATCGCTTGGAATTATAGAAAATACGAGTGTACTCTGCTTGGTAGTTGTATTGTTAGAAATGAACAATGTTTCATCTAATTTTTCTATCATATGCGAAATAAAATATTTGTGTGTGGAAATTTTTATATATATATATATATATATATATATATATATATATATATATATATATATATATATATATATATATATATATATATATATATATATATTTAAGTGGCGGTTTTCAGCTTACCAATAAAATAAACAATGGGCCTTATTAGATACTGAACCCCTGAACTATTTGGATGGAAACAATGTTCCAAACACGTAGATGCCATATGGTGATGAAATACTAATTATTGTGATGTCATAAGATGTATATGTATTGATTTTGATAGAATGATGCGTGGAGAAATCTGTATTGTGTGCGGAAACATTTTATGTGCTGTGCGACTCTGTAGCTGCCAGTTTAGAGAAAATATTAGATTATAATGTACGATGTCTCTACAACATTATCGAAAATCATAAATGACTTTCGACATTTTGTAGTCAAGTTTAAATTGCGGGAAAATTAGGTATCTGTCCGAGAAGGGTAACAAAATTAATTAAATATATATTAAAGTCTGTTAAAAAAATTTAATACTTTTCAGTTAGGTAATACAAAATATTTAATACAAATTAAATGCATCAATTCGAAAGATATACCATACATACTCAATTTACGGAAAAAAAAATGTCTCATGGAGATAATGTTAGATAGAGAATGAGAAAAAAGTTAAAAATAAATTATAGTGTACCAAACAGAATATACTATTCATAAATAATGAGATCAGTGAAATTGGAATTAATAATTTAGTGACATTTACAATGTTCTAATATTTATAAAATATTTAATAGAATGCTAAAAACTTAAATCAATTGAATTGTCCCAAAAACATGAAACTATATATTAAAACTTGGATTCGTAATATGGGTAGAGCCACTATTGGTGCACTCACCCAAACATGTTGACTCATACCTATATTAATTATTGCTACAAAGTGATCCAAAAATTAAGTCCATTTTAAAATTGTTCTTCATATACAACTTTTATATAGTAATAAATGTAATTCTATCTACTTGTAATTCTAATTAATTGAACAATTGCTTGTAAACTATGCCCGCCTCGACACAGAATTTCTCTAGTGAGACGGGCACAGTCCAAACAGATTTTTACATAGTATTATATGGTTACTAATAAAATAATAAATAATTATTACAGTTTATTTACAAATAAATGGTCGTCAAATTATGATAAAATAATGAATAGAATAGGTTCTAATAAAATTAATTAATATTTCCGTAAACTGTGACTGTCTTTCTTACCAACACCAACTTAAAAGACAAATCTTTAAAGAATGAAGGACATATTATATATAACGACTTTAGACACATAATTAGTAGACGGTCTAAACGTTTTACAAATCAGTAAACCAAGGTCTTTCACCATTAAAAATAAAGTTGCCTTTGTTTAAGACAATCCTTGGTTTACTGCTCCCCGTTAGAATGGTTACAAACAAAGAATCACATTGTTTTCATAATAGCATTGTTATTTTAAAATATAATATATTTTATAAATTATACCGACGAAATTTTTAGTAAATTATAATTATTTCAAATACTAAATTAATGTATTAATTATAAATATATACATATAAAATCAATTTTGTCGAAAAATATTGTTTTTGCGTCACCGGAATACGAACCTGGGTCTCTATTTCCAATCGCGTGATGCAAAAACAATATTTTTCGACAAAATTGATTTTATATGTATATATTTGTAATTGATACATTAATTTAGTATTTAAAATATCACAGACCTATGTTCTGAATAATTACAACTTCACAATAAGAATGTGTTTTCCTTAATAATATAATTATTTCAATAAGATTTTTTTTTTAATTATCATACCACGTACATTATATATTTATGTCATATATATTGGAGTGGGTTAACGCGTTATTGGATGTCTGAAATTCCAGAAAAATAAAACTTTATGCCATTAAGATCAAAGATTTCCCGTTTTTTCATAATTTATATTTATGTTATACAAATATACACGAATCCACAAAAAATGTTTGATAACATCATAGCCACATTTAAAAAAAATGTATTTAATATTGGAGGACAGCGAATAATATTCAGCATAGCGCCCTCGAACAGTAAGGTATCATCTGACATTTTGATCAAAATTGACTTTTTTGAATTAATATTTTGACAATAATTTTCTTTTAAAAACTGTGTTACGAACATATCAAATTTACCAGTAGTTAAAGAAATAATAAAAAAACAAAGTTTAACGTTAGTTACATTTCAATATTTTTAAAAAACGACTGTAGACATAAATGCAATTAAAATGTATGAGTTATATTATATTATATAACGTGCCCGAATTTATTGTAGTTTACTTTAATACGTACTCTAAATTATATAACAACATTTTTATAAAAAATTCACTTCAGGGGCAATCTAAACTAACCGAACTAAAGAACTAACAAAACTAAGCCGAAGTAATCGAAAAATAAATGTTCAAAATATTGAAGTTAAATATCTCAATTTAATGTGAATGTAAGAGTTGTCGTACTCTTGTTGTTTCAAAGGTACGATAAGAGAGGCGATTGAAAAAAAAACTGTCATACATCTTACTTGTTTAACACATCTTCTTCAGCTCTCAACCATTCAGTGTTGGATAGAGACCATTCTTCTCTATTCCTGTCGTTCTCATTGAGTTGCTTCTTGCGATCATGCCATTGGCTCATATGAAAATATATTCATATTATCATATATTGGAAAATATGACCGTAAGAAGAAACGAATTTTTTATGTCATATCTTGGAATCATAACATATTGAATACATTTACGAAAGGGCTACTTGGTTATGTAGAAAGAATGAAAGAGAAGAATATGATAAGATAGACATATGATATTAGTGTAATAGCACCAGAAATAGAGGACGTCTACGAAAGACCTGGCATCACCATATAAATCAGATACTTGATCGTTTTGTTAGAATCCTCAATAATAGACGTAGTCTCCAGGGATGAGCTTTAGATATCCGATCTTTTGATCATTATGGTATCTCTTCAGAGATGAAAATCGATACAAATTACACCAAATACCTATTTACGTAATATTTAAAAATATATTTTTCCAACATACTTTTAAGTAGCTATATAAAATATGTAGATACATAATAATTCAACATCTACAGACACTTGAATTCAAATTACTGGCAGACAAAGAAAAAAGAAAGTGGATTTTTTTTAACAGGAAAGCTGGTAAAAAGTATTCATTTGCTCACCCACGTATTAGGGATGAGGTTTTTAAGGAGGAAAATATTGGTACGACCTTTAAGACAATAGTATTATTAAGTTAGTCATATTATGCTTAATATTTTTTTAAAAAGAATATGTTTCCGAGAAAAAAAACAGAATCTTTCCAACCTCATTTAGCTCTAAGGAGCTTAATAATATTCGCTAACTTTCATATTTAAAGCTTAAAGCTTCGGTAGAACTGGAGCATCTCCTGTCGTTAAGCGGAACCTGTCGCGATACATCAAAGTGATTTTGTTCTTCAACCGAAGAAAGTAAAAATTCAATTTTATGTTCTTGTGAAAAATACGGCTGTCGATAAAATTAATATTTTAAAATAAATTCCGGGTAAAATTTCAGTTTGTTTTAAAAATGTAATATTATATTATTAAAGCGTACACTTTATATTTCAGTCACGCGTCAAATTAATTTCGCGTGAATTTTCAGCAACAAGACGTTAAGAATGAAGATAATAAATATAATAATGTCAAATTGGTAATCATCATGTACAACAGTGATAACAAACATTGTTACACAAATTCAAAAGTGTATACCAAATTCTAAAAAAAAATCTTGATGTCAGATAAATGAAATTAAAATTAAAATAACGCATTGTATAAGTATCTGATAAATGTATCATACCACCCCTGCATAAAACATGTTTTTCTGGTTCGAAACAGTTCGATAATATCAGTTAGATAAATATTATAAAATTTTCCATAAATTCAGTTAAATAAATAAAATAAAAAGCACTCCGGTGTCTTGCCTGATAGGCGGGGATACTAATCACTGCTCTATCGAAGGATATGAATGAGACGTAAAATATACATTTACAAATATTTTAAGCTTTTACATTGAGCCACTTTCTGACATTACGCAGTCAATTTTACCCATTGCTCTGCTATCTTCTATCTTCTCCTGCATAATAAATTACAAGATATCATATTTTCCACTGCCGAAGTATGCAGCTTTCTTTCGTTTGATAGGTGTAATTAGTTCTCTTGATTTATTCGTCTTTTTTGTTAATGTAGTCAACCCAGAAGATCTTTAATATACGTCGATACAGCCACATATCTAATGTCTCCAGGATCTTAATGATGGCTTCTTTCAAAGTCCAGATCTCGGCTATGTTTACTTTTGCTATTGTATATTTTATATTGCTACGCGACACGATCTGACGGGTGGAAGAATGGACGGACGTAAGATAATTATATAAGTGACGAAACTTTCAATGTTATTTAATAGCAATCGAAATGTAGTTTAACAATATTAGAATTTGTCCGAGAACACACAATTACTGGATTTTCACCTACAAAGGCTATGTTATTAAACAAATAATAGATATTTCATAGAAACGAAGCTGTTTTTTATTATATTTAATGGAAAGATATGGGTAATTACAGGGCTTACGACCTGTCTTCGGCTGGCTTAAGTGATCAATTTATACAAATATAACAAAAAATATAAAAGGCAGGTCGTAAGCTCTGTAATTGCCCATATTTTTACATTAAATATATAAAAAATAGCTTCGTCTCTATGAGATATTTACTATTTGTTTAAAATGTAATTTTGCGCTTGGCGGTAGGTAGATTTTGCGAGAATAAGCATAAAATGAGACATTCCTTATCAGTCATTTATTGTCAGATTCAAAGGAAAGTTTCCGCACGAATATACTTTCATTTCACTCACATACAATTATTTCAGAAAAATTATCCTGTCTCTGAAATGGAGCGATGATAAATTATTTAGGTAGCATTACCGAGGCACATTATCGGGCCATATTCCATTCCATATAGTTGGGTATTATAATAAATTTAAGAAGAGTTGTATGTATTAGTAATTTTACATCACACAAGAGACTCGTTAAGCCAGGCTTTCTTCCAAATTTCAGAAACGTCCGGGTTTTTTGTACCTTCTGTATATTTTTATATAGCTTCTAGCCTATAGGGCTGTAGAATAAGGGGAGTCGAATAAGCTACGAAGAAATAAATGTAAGATCTCTGTAATGAAAAGATCTCTGTAAATGTAATTTTGTAACAATTTTAAGCTCATTTTTTTACCGTTTGATTTATTTACACCTTTATTTCAAAACGATTTTAAAGACACCAAATATCGATCTAGTTACCTATAACATACTATTATTAAACACTTTATCATTTTAGGTACCCACGTTAGCTGTCGTACCAAATTATCGTATAAGAATATAATATTGATTTCTTAAGAATATTATGCAGATAATATAATAATACGTATGAATTATTAAATGAACTAATTTTTAATACATAAATAAACAAAATAATTACAATTAGTTTCTCTCTGATTCGATTGTTAAAGGGGGGAGAAATAAGGGCTGAGCCCTCTTGGCTTCGACATATGAGGTAACAATAATGGCGTAAGATTTTTTTTGGGGGCCCTATGCGGGGAACATGGTGAAATTGTTTTTTTTTTAATTTCAGGTAATTTTAACTTTACATAATTGTAAAAAGTAGTACGAAAAATGGGTAAAATTTTTTACATACTTCATTTTTTATTATTTTATAATTTTTTAATTCTTTTTTGTTTGATTTTATTGAATTTTTTTTAAATGTAAAATTTTTATTGTAAGTTTTTATGGAATCTTTTTATAAATTTTGTTCAATAGGGTCAAGAACAGGGTAAAGAAGTGAAATGGGACTAAGATGATGGGGATCGGATGAGGGATTATATAGGCTGAGGGAGTTCATGGAAGGGTTTAAAATGGAAATTAATTTAGAAGATAAATCGTATATGTTTTTCTTTCAACATAGAATATGTTTTATAGAAGGCTTCTCTGCGTTTGAACACTTTATTATATGAATGGACTGTAATATATCAGAAATTTGTTACTGGTATACAGTATCTTCAATTAGGAAGAAGTTTGCAGAATAAAAACCAACGTATTATTTTAATGAAAATCAGCATGATGAAAAAAAAAATCGAATTAGAGCATCGATGATGATACATTTTGGAATTAATTATTTTTATTTTTTGTTCATAATTTGTATTTTCATATTTGAATCGCTGAGATAATCCCGCTCTCAAATAAATATTTTTTAAATTAAATTATGGATATTTAATTATTTATAATTTTATTGTTAAATTAAATTAAATTTCTTCTTCTATTAATGCTTATTTCCGATCATTATTTTATCTGTAGTATCTTGAAGTAGTTGAACTGTGGATAAACTTGGAATATTAATTTGTACTTATGAATTATACCCCGTAAGAGTAGACGGATAGGGTGGATCGCCACACTCTTCCGTCCTGATATACTACTCTCTTCGCTCAGTTATCGTGCACGCTCATCGATGCTTAAAGCTTGTAACAGAGTTGTCCTTCAATATATGGTTTATTTGATAATGCTAGATCTTTCGTGAATGTTCTCAGATATTAAGTAAATAAAACTAATGTATGATTGTATTTTAATCCATAAATACAAAAAAAGGTATGAGAAATGTTCGTGTACTGTAAAATATGGCTAATAAAGAAAATTAAATATATCATCTCTCAAATTTAGTATCTCTTGGAGCGTGATCTCCATTTAGTATTAAAACGTTACTTGATAATATTATTTTTAATTATAAAAATAATATTTAGTTTTATATATTATTTTATATATATATATACACCAAGTACTGCCAGGGACCCAAAAACCCTTATTAGGTATGTTATTTTAAAAAAAATATTTAAATAATACTCTTCTAGCGTTTTTGTTCTCAAAATCAATTATTTTAAACTCTATTAACAGTAATGAATTTAATAGATTTTGGCCAATATTAAATTCGTGACAATGTGGAAAATGCCTTGATAATTCGATGCAGATATGTTTAGAATTTTTCCTACATACTATCGATTTATTTTCGGGCCCGGGGTCCCTATTAATTTGGCCGCCCTATACCATAGCCCCTTTATTCTTGCGGTAAATCCAGCTCTGCCACCATTGCTGCGTGTCTTTATCAAATAAATTCTTATATACTGTTAAATCGAGCTCATCTAAACTTGACGTTGACTCAATTAAATAACACCTCTCCAATAATTATTATCTTTCATAATTCAAGCAAGGTCTACCCTGCATTTATTTTACATAATGAGAAAGCGGAATGTCTCTACCGCTTCACGATACACTCGCATTTTAAAATAGAAAGGTCGTAGGTAAATATCAACCGCGGACGCGGCGGTGAGGCCGGCGGGGAAGAAGCTGGGAGGGGGATCTGATCTATTTCGATGCTGCGTGCATCGCGCTAACCAGAAACACTCTCGGATCGAACCGAACCATTCGCCATACGATCCGCTGGCGCCGACACCGGGGGAATCGGCAGTATCGCCATTGCTTCGTCGAACGCTAAACATTACATTATATAAACGTAACACAGAGCAATCCTAGTGTCTGCATTTGCAAACTTGTTGCAAAATCTAAAGCTCAGTAATCTCTTGTACCGCTTATTAAAGTACCTATTTGAACTGGACGCATATTAAACTAAGAAACTTGAGGAAACATATATAATTAATTTAGAGGAATTTAGTATATCTTACAAATCATAAATATTATACATTGAATGTTATCAATTTTCATTTTTATTATTATTAAACGAAACGCAGCTTAAACACGTCGATAATTATATTTACCTAGGACAACAAATTGTATTAAAAGATTTTAAATTAGGAGATAATGTAAAGCTCATCTTACATCTGTTCCATATGAATGAAGGGAGAATAGTAAGAAAGATATATGACGCAAGTATTGATGGCATCAGAAATAACAAAACTTGGCACGACCTGGTAAACCAGATACTAGAAGATGGTCCTGTCAGAAGCCTCATTAACTGACAAGCTCGCGATATATGAATGTGAACGATGAAAAGATGTATGAATGTGTGTAAGGCGATAATTGTGCGTATCAGTGTATATGTAATCAGTACTGAAGAGTGTGGCATCCTATCGGAGAAAGAACTTAATGGTAAGTTAGTTAGTTACCAAGTTTTATATCCGGATGTACTTATAGCCGACTAAGTTGTTCGCCGAAAAAGGTGGGCTGCCTGAACATGATTTTTAAAAATGATCTAACACTGTTTTTAAAACAGAAAGTGCCAACCGATGCTTCTAGTTCTAAGGTACTGTAGTAACTCTCAATAAAAGAGACATACGAAAACTTAGTTAACGCAAAGATACCGCGAAGATATCGCAAACATAACGCAAAGATAAACATAGGTAACTTAGATGACGCATGATAAAATATACGTTAGGAATTACTCAAAAGACAGGAAAAGGAACGTGTAGACAGAAATAGTTGATACGATAAAATCCTACGCTAAGAAAATGAAATGACAATTGTTAGACCACATCACTTGAAGGATCGATAATCGTTGGACAAACACAGACAGCCCGTACACAGTGCTACGCGAGAGGAGGCAAGATGCCACCCGGTCGCCCTAAAATCAAACTCTGCGGAAATACATAAGAGCGATAAGTGGGAGACAATTGAGGAGGCTTTTATCCAGTAGTGGACAGAAAACGGTTGATGATTATTATTATTATAAATTGATTATTATTATTATTACAGTATATCCCAAAAGTCTTTTTCATCTTGGTTCATTCGCTGCACCGACGCAATGAGCAGGAGAGGGGCGGGGAGTATGCCGACCGCTAGCCGCGTCCTTGGGAATCCAGTTGCTATAGAGCGAGTCCTTATCAGTCGTTCATGAAATTTTTCATGGAAAATTGATATCCCGACGAGGTGACATAAATTGGCCTCCACGTAGCCCCGACTTAACACCAATTAACTTTTTCCTATAGAAGAAATGACAGCGATTACGAAGAATACGTGCCGAGCAGTGCTCAGAAATTTTACCTCTCGTTTAGAAGAGCACCAACGAAATAACGGATCACATTTAGCAAACTTAATTTTTAAGAAATAAATTTCCAGGTAAAAATGCAAAATATTTTAATTTTATTAAACCCATCCGTAATTTTATTACAGAATTTTTATTATGAAAAAAACTTTGACGCACAATATTGATATGTCTCAGTATATTACATGTAAATTGAAAGTGATAAAATAATCTGAATTGTGTTTGATACGCTTCTATTATAGAATTCTGAACACGTTTTCTCCAAGGATTTTGTTTCCAATCCTCAAAGGCAAAACTTTCATCTCTGTATCATCTATTTATAAAACACATATGAACACTGATTACATAACCTTTGATCTAACTGTATTACTTGTATCAATCAAGCGGTCATTAATTGCCTTTCATTTTAATTGAATATCTTTAATTTTCTATCAATTTATTCCCAATAGCCTAAGATTTACTGCTAGCAAATCTAAATTAGAAAACTAATTTCTTCTTTGCAGCCTCACTGCTAATAAATCTGATTTCGCAAACAAATGTCTTCTCAGTAGCCTAAGCTTTACTGCTAGCAAATCTAAATTAGCAAATTAATTTCTCCTTTGTAGCCTCACCGCTAACAATTCTTATTTCGCAAACAAATTTCTTCTCAGTAGCCTAAGCTTTACTGCTAGCAAATCTAAATTAGCAAACTAATTTCTTCTTTGTAGCCTCACTGCTAACAAATCTGATTTCGCAAACAAATTTCTTCTCAGTAGCCTCACTGCTAGCAAATCTAAACGAGTGTTAACATCTTCTTCGTAATTAATTACCAGTAGCGTACATATATTGATCGACGTACTTTATTTAGATACGTGGGTACGTCTAGTAATTAAAATTCGTGGAAAATTCCACACCCTATTGTGAAACCATAATATATTCACTAAAGTTATTTTTCGTCACTTGCTAAAATGCTAATTATTTAGTTATTTTAAAGGGCAGACAAATTTTACACATTTAAAATTTATAAAAACATATTATGTTCCCTGTACGTTAGAAATATGTTTCATTTTATGTGAAAACAAAGTAAAATAGGACGTTAAGAGTTTTAGAAATGAAAATAATCCCTAGATGTTTAACATTTCAAACAATTTCGCCAATTGTGGTTACAATATATTTTATCTTGGAAGTACTCTTGTATTTAAAAAAAAAAAATTAAAATCTGACTATTGTTTTAATAATTCATGAATATATAGCGAAACGAAATCAGATTGTTATTTTTAAAAGTTTTTAGTGTACAATGGAATAATAAAATGATACCAAAATCTAAAAAAAAGAAATAGAAGAGCTGGTACCGATGTGATGAGCAATACAATGTTTTACGATCATGCTCACTACTCACTCTACCGAGTCACCGTAAATGATTGAGGTAGGCAGAGGCGACGCGGAGTGGTTGCAGGTAAGCCAGTTCAAGAGATTATATGATACTTTCGTTGACAACCGTTACTTCTGTACGAAAATTATTGTATATGCCGTCAAAAATGATTTCACACTTAAAATTGTATTCGCCTTATTATGAACACAAGTGTGCGTAAGAATACAGTAAACATATACATAACAATTTATTTCATACAATTTTCGGGCGGATCCACATTTTTACATCCATAATTCAAATAAAATTACAGAAAATAATATTTTTTTTATAAAAAAAATCAAAATATATGAAATAACATAATAATATGTATTTACAATATAAATAATAATGTCATACAAACAAGAAGTAATTAGATAACAAATGTTATGTGGAAGAAGTAGTAAGATAACAAATGTTATGTGTCATACAAAAGAGAATTATCTGAAATTTTCACGGTCTATTCCAAATTCCTAATATATTATGTCGTAGAAGAGACAAGAATGAATGAGAAAATATTCTTCTTCTAAAAGGTTTCTAAGAACCTCCAAAGAATTTTCTAAAAACATTTCTGTCTCACAATACTCGGTAATCGGATAGGAGGTAAACGTTTTCGAATCTAGGAATTTTGTACGCCAACATTTTTACTGCAGAATTTATACGACAATACATTTATAGAGGAATAAATTTATACGCCTAGCATTGTTGTACCGTACATACCGGCGTAAAAGTCTACTGTCACAACTACTGTGTAAATTGCTTTGCGTATAAAGTGCTGGGTGTATACATTTTCACTCACATAAATGTTTTATCATACAAACGTATTTGAAATTTTCTCACACGTACATTGTTTTACTTCTATAGTTTTTTTCATTGACTGGCGTTTAGTGGATTCGCAGTTCGTTGGTATTGTGTACGTTTAATAATACAAAAAATTCGGCATATTATGTTAAAGTATATTTATATTTTAGAGAACACAACCATCATAAAAGGTGCAATGCATCTGGCTAGATGATAATTTTGTCAGTAACCACAACAGCAACAGCTTCTTCGGTGCGCACTGAACGACGTCTCTATGGATGCGTATTATCAATTAGAGTATGCGTATCCATGGTTATTCGAATTACTTGCTCGGATGGACGATTATGTCGACCGTAAAATAGAAGTAGCGCATGATATGATATGAACTGACCCATGATTTTCGAAATAAATTTGCATAATTTACAAGTGTTGTTCTGGCGTAAGTCTATTCATGGTGAAATGGCAAACGAAACTGAACTAAAATCAGCTGTCAGCTGTCAAATTGGCTGTCGCTGGAAAATGTGTTGCCAATTCGAAAAACATACCCCTAAAAAGCATTCTTTATAATATAAATCAATTAACAATTTAAAAAGTTTTGGTTTTATGCTTGTTGAAGCTATTTCAAAATGGATGATCTAATCATTAATAATAATAACTGCTTCGCCGGTTGTTACTTGTTAGAGTGTAACAATAATAAAGTGGATCTTATAAAATGCAGAGACTACCAGCAATAATTTTTTTCAACAATGAACTAGAGAGAAAAACTACTTTGTCTGATTGTGCGACGTTTATCGACTTAAGCAATACTTAAGGGCGACAAAAAGGGCGTAAATTCAAATTGTCGTTTTATTATCTATGTGATTAATGTTCTATATATAAACCAGTTAATTTAATGTTTATGACGTTATCGCAATGCCTGCGATATAAATGATTAAATTAAAATAAAAAAAATTACTATTTGGAAAGAAAAGTGATACTGCAGTTGATCGATAATTCTAATTCATCGCTCTCGAATTTATAATGTTTTGGGTTCTTTTTCATTATAAAATATATAATTTAATATTATACATGAAATAAATAGAAACAATTTTAGATAACCTCTACGTATATATTTTCAGATTTCAGATCTTCAGGATATTTTTAGCGAATTTTGAACAACAAACACGCATTCTATCATGCACGTTAATTTAACACTTCAGAGGGCTATTTTTAACACATTAATTTGAGTCAACTAAATAAACACATTTAAATAAAAACGAAAATAATTCACTGTTTTTTAATAAAAGTTTTTCATTTTGTTGTCTAATATAGTATTTAAAAAAATTACACCTAATTAAATTTTAAAACATAATTAATATTGTTTTTTTAAACATAGATTTTTTGTACTATACTCATAACTGCGCGAATGATACTTACTATTTTAAATAAAATAAAATATTTTTAAAAATCAAATTAAAATAGTGTGTATTGCCGTTATATTATATACCGTCAATATTCGATTTAAGAATCTTGTATAAAAAAATATTTAAATCCGGTTTCGTCCGTCTCTATAAATATATTTTTCACCTCACGTCCTTCTACCGCCCGATGTTATTTTTATTCTTATTTATTTTACTTCATCCGTGAATCATATACATATAATCATGAGGGGTTGGGTTGGACCAACGTAGATCTGGACAGCCATCTTTCTTTTGTCCAGGAGTAATCCATGTCTCCGCCCATCACATCTTAGGGCGGCCTAGTGGTCCAGGTCCAGCCGGGGTTCCCTCAAAAACCTTTTGAAGAGTATTGAAGGAGACTGAAGTGGACAGCCCATCTCAATCTTCTCAATTAAAAAATATATATATTTATTTAAATATATATATATATAAATAAAATTGAAATACCTAATTCCATCTCTCGATTAACTGTTTATACATATATATTTTTTTGTACATTGATAAATGCACTTTGCTTACTGTTATACCGGAGGAACACCGTGTGCTATAATACAGTAAATTACTAGTGTACCAGGCAGGGTGCTCAAACATGTCATACTTTCTTACTAATATGTTGTATTTACTTTGCCAAATTTTATATGCATACCATCGATGCATTTGTCCGATATTTGAAATATTACGCAACACTCATAGTAATTATCTAGGTGAAAATGTAATATTAATGAATATTAATTTGGAAGAGTAATACGTCAGACCCTAGACATTATTTATCAATGTAAGTACATAAAACATGTAAAAAAAGTGAACCTAATAAATGTATATTATTATTATTATTATATATTCTTAATTATTTTTGGGAATTTATACCTGGGCGGACTATAGGTTGCCTAGTATTTCGGCCATGTTCAATACATAAAGTAAACCTGCGTATTGTTAAAATTTTATATACAAAATAATATAGTTTAAACATATGCATGTTGGATGCTTTCGAGATAAGGTACTGGAGGCGGATGCTACATATTCCGTGGACCGCGAGGAGCACAAATGATTATAACCTCCAGAAGTTAAGGATTACCGAAAGACTTTCGACGTCACTCAGGATAAGGATTTGAAAGACTTGTTTACTTCTGATATGTTATTAGAAGAAACGATGAAAATTTAGAGACCAGGATTAGAGGGAAAACGAGCAAGATGATGATCTTCTGTAAGCTGGGTAAACCAAATAAGCAGTTAACAAGGCCCTCTTTAAACGCTGCGATCAACACGGCTCAAGACTGGTAGGAATGGAGACGTATTGTGAGGGATTACCAAGTTCCACCTTACCAGGAAATACCAGGAAACCACTATGACCACTACAGCATCACACAATGAAGAAGAAGAATATGCGCATGAAAATCACTTATTGACTCTGAATAGAAAAATAATATTTAAAAACAAAACAATGTTAAATAATAATTAATAAGTAATAATAAAACAACAAAGAATACGATTTAAATATATTAGGATACATATAACTAATAATAATATTAAATAAAAAAATTGAAGAAAAATACGCAAACTCGCACATGTTTATAACTTTATTCACACGATAATCAAAAGAAATAGTATACCCGAGTAGACACCCGCAACATTTTATTCAATACGAAAAATGTGAAGAATTTCTTTGTAGCAAATCAGTAAAGTTTTTCCCATTTCGAATGCTGTGCAAATAAAATTGGATACACAAAAAACAGCCCTCAATAATTCGGGATAAGTCCTTCTCACACGACGGGCGATTGAATTTTAAGTTGTCGATAACTTTCTTCTAGAGACTTGCTGTCCTCGCGACGAATTTGAATAAGCTTTTGTCGTCTTTCGAAGAGAAGGTTCGCTGATTTATATTGTCGAAAAAAGATGATGAGGCAAAAATTCTCCAGCACAAGACCATTATTCCTACAAAAAGGAATATGTGGTGTACACGTTGAACATATATTATATTATTATTATTTCTCGTTGTCAGGGAGGATATCGGATTATTTTATTTTTCTGTACGATACAATGGAGTTGATGGGGTGAGTTGGTTCTTTAATGGTAATACATTATATTAAAGTTTCTGTTTACTTGTTTTAAGGAACGATTGTTTGTATGAAATTTCAGTGGATTGCCAATATTATTTTAATATAAAAAAATAAATTATGAGAAGATATTTTAATTATAATATTTAATGCAAATACATTGCGATTATTCATTTTAATAAAAAATAGTTTTTTAATATGTTTTTAACCACAATAAGTTATAGTTATATTCACCAACAAGTTTTGAAAAATACATTTTCTATCATCAGGATGATAAAATAATTTAAACATTTTATTTATCTATATATAATATCTATTTTAACATTTTCATTATCATAAAAATAATTTTAAGCAGGTACTAGATTTATATATATTTTCAAATTAATTTCTTCATATTTTTAAAAATTGAATTTTAAAACATAAGAACATTTTGACATATCGACCCCTCAGAATAACAAGGTTCCATGTGACACCGACACTATTCTGAGATAATGAGCTCAAAAGTGTTGATTGAATTTTAACATAAATTCATGTATATTTTGTTTTGAGTATTGAGTAACTTATTTTCAATATTATCAATGACCACTGTGTGATGAGGGAAATTAAAAATAAAATAAAACATTGTAAATTAATAATAATGATCCATAAATTGACATAAATATCTGATGTGGTTGGAACTGCAGCTCTTGCTATTCCCTTTAATATCCGTTAAATAGAGTTGGTGTGTATGGAAGAAATAAATGAAATAATGAATTTGGAACCCATTTCACACAATATATCAAATTAGCCCAAAATGTTAGTTTAAACCTTGTTATTCTAAGGAGTCGATATGGTTTTAGTTAATATTTTATGACCCTGATCAAGGAAAATGTATTTTTTGAAACCGGTTGGTGTATATAATAACTCATAGTGGTTAAAAACAAAGTTAATTAATTATTTATTATTTAAATAGCATAACTTTAGACATACATTAATTAATAATACCATTAAATTATAAATACATGGTAAAATTAATTACTAATACAGATTTATGTAAATATAGAAGAAACTTTGTTAATAATAATATTAATGTTTTTTTAGTTTCATGGTGTGTTATTATTACATTATTATAAAAATAAGGAGCAACGAAGCTGAAATTTTTGGTAGCAATGTAAAAATAATTAATTCAGTGCCCTACCTGCTACATTAGTATTTCACTGTATTATAGCAAACAGTGTTTTTCTAGTATATTAGTTGGCACAATGAAAGTATTGTAAAAATATCAGTGCAAAAATAAAATTAGTAAAACAAGATTCAGTTAAATAACACAAATACAAAGAAAAAGTAAAAGTTAAAATGTAATGTTCAGTGTATTGTAGGAATTTTAATCTTATGTTTAGTCTTTTAAAATGTTTTGGGCTTGATTTTTCTCCTTTTCGTGGAGCAAGAACTTCAATTTTATTGCAAAATATGCAAGGCATGTACTTTAAAAAACTGTTTTTACTGTTAGCAAATATTTAAAAAATGCATATTAAAATGTTATCAAAAATGAAAACTACCCACTAGTCTCATGATGACAGCTCACTAGATAACAGATAAATATGCATTACAAGGTATAAATAGTCTACTATTAAGTAGAGGTTTCTCAGGTTCGTGGTTCATATCCGGGTCAATCCACCCGGCGGCGTGGGGTTGCTTTACATCCTCAGGGTCATTCATGGGTCATTCCTTCATAAACCACCCTCGAAATCTCATCTTATTTGGGATGGTCCTTTAGGATTTTTAAATATTTTTTTCTGATGTCTAAAGAACTACTACGCTAACAGGCAGGATAAATTTTTTGTAAGAACAATTAATACTATACACGGACGAAGTGTGTTTTAAATTATGTGGAATGCATATTTGGCATGAAAATAATACTTTAAAACATTTTTCTCAAATCTGTAAATTAAATTTTACGAACAAACGACGCATATTAGAAATATTTTGAGTATGTTCAAATCTTTGTAGGAACCAATTACTAGAATTTATCCCCTGAGGGATTGTCATCAAATATGGATGTGGTAGCATGGGTAAATAGGTGAACGTTACATCGTATAAGGTGATCACTTAAGCCAGTCGATGACAGGTCGTGATCACTTTACACAATGTAACGTTCATCTATTTACCCATACTACCACATCCATAAAATTTTTTAGAAGTTGTACATATGTTATCATGCTGAAACATTTCAATTATTTATTACCAACTATATGATTATAATTGAAATAATTACATACTTATATACAGTTTTCCAGTTCTGAATTTTCTGACAGTAGAAATGTATAAAGTATCAGTTTCTTTCAAATTATCCTCATGTGTGACTCACGGAAGAATATTGGGTTAATATATATATAAGATTGCAGATAACGAAAAAAATTAAAAGCATTAATATTTTTTAATAAATTGACCAGAAGTGAGAGTTTTGAGTGTTTTATGCTCATGCCTCATTTTAGTTTACTCTACCGGGTAAACCGGGTAGTGAAAAGGTGTAAAAAATGTAATATGAAAATATTTATTGTCATATTAACATATTAACAAATATAAAACGATTAGAATCAACAAGTTTATCGCAGTTTATTCAAAACCCATAAATGTGATAATTTCTCGGATTTCATATGAATTTTCACAAAGCAATAAACAAAGGTGGCAGTTATTATAAATTATTTTCAAAAAAGACTATGAAAGTTAAGCCCACACAATAATTTGTGATTAAATGGTAATGGAGAAATCGATATCGAATGACATATCATTGACTAACGACAGGCTGCACGGAAGTGCCATATTATTACTTCCCAGACAGGAAATTACTGGTATAAAATTACCTATTATTACTATTATAATAGAATGATCTAAAACGTCCATTTGTTAAGTAAATTTTCTGCAAATATTATTGTACGGGCTGCGCACATTCGATGTTTTATAAATTTTTGAACAGTCACCATATTGATACTAGATGGCGAATCAGATTGGCTAATGAACTTAGCTATTCACGAAATTAATTTTTCAGAAATTTGATCGAAAAATTACGGAATTGTCTATTATATCCCATTACATATACATTATCAACCCAATGTGGATCCTGGCTTCTTCATTAATATACTTCCACCACTCTCTGCACTGGGCTGCTTTCCGCTAATTGCTGGCGCCTAGAAGAGATAGTTTTTTATTTAAATTGTTTTGCCACCCCATTTTGCGTCTTCGTCTTCTTTCAGGTATATTATTGAGTTGTCATTCGAGGGTTGTGCATTATGCTCTGCATGCTCTATTACAAGAAGCCTTTTAGAATTTTATATTATTATGGCTCGTCATACAAATAGTGTAGTTCCTATTTTTAATGTCTACTTTTCTTTGACAGCTCCGAAAATTCTTTTGCGGATCCTTCTTTCAAATACATTTAACGTTGCTTCGTCTTTCCAGGTTTCTAACCAAGGCTAACGTAAACACTAGTCTAATAAAATTTTATACAGCGTATAACTTAGTTTTTCTGGACACCATATTTTACTTCAGTTGTTTTTGTCGGATGAAACAGTATATATATATAAAATAGTATTTATAAATCTACCCAAAAATGATTGCTTTTTACTGAAAAAAAAATATATACTCAATATCATTGAAGTAACAAATATGACGAGATTAAGAAGGTTGGTGTAGCTCAGTCCGGTAGCGGTTATACTTTATTCAAAATGAAGATTTTTCCTTTGAAGTTATTCAATTATGTATTTTGTTTAATTGAACTATCAAGGAACGATACATGTACACGTTATAAATAATACATTTTAATTTAGTTCAGTGCCGATGAATCGGCGTTTATCAATATTTTTTTACATAAATAATACATCAGAAAATGCATTAAAAATAAATATTTAAATGATAATAAATATTATTTGTATGCAAGCCTATTTAGTCGCTACCTATCTTGTTAAGTGCATATAGTATGCACCTGTTCTGAGATAGGAATTCATTTATGGATTCTATCAGCTATTTATTATTGTTTTAAATGTTCCTGTATACTGATATGCGTATAAGCAAGAAAGTAAAAAGAGAGAACCAATTAAAGCGAGGTAAATAGTAAAAACAGAAAAAAAAAGACAAGTAGTGGATAGGTAAAAGGAACAAAATAAATAATTAAGTACAGACTGAAGACATGCAAGATGTAAGAAACAGTACAGTAAGAGCATATCAAAGAAATGCAGTAAAAATAATAACAGAATAAAAGCTGGTTAAAATAAATAGATATGAGAAACAAGTAACGTAAAAGCATAATGAAAACAATAAAGATATGGTAAAACGAAAAGAACAGACTAAACATCGACACCAATAAAAATTGCGTTTTTGATCAATTATTGAGGCAGATTGTAATTTCCATGATGTCAAGACGTGGTAATTTATTTAATGACGGAATCGTGGTATTAATACTAATATAATTTAATTATCTTTCCTCAGCGGAAGCTCGTTCGAGGGGCAGTGGCAGAATGGCAAGCGCCACGGCCTGGGGGTGGAGGCTCGGGGGCGCTGGCTGTACCGGGGCGAGTGGACCCAGGGCTTTAAAGGGCGCTACGGAGTGCGCCAGAGTGCCACCAGCAACGCCAAATACGAGGGGACGTGGGCCAACGGCCTGCAAGATGGATACGGCTCCGAGACCTACGCGGATGGCGGTGAGTGTTGCCATTTTAATTTATCACGGTTTATTAGGTCTGGTTAAGTATTTGTATTGTTGTTGTGTGACAAGGGCCAGATTACGAAAATTATGGTTCTAGACATGATTTCTAATTTGAATCCTTAAGCTGAAATAAATCTATTTTCTATAAACATGTGATTGATCGTTTAGTATGCGATTTATAATGTCTGTGTAAGTTTTTATGTTTGTTTGAGTACTTATGAGTAATAATCGTATATGTGAGTGAGTGAAATAACAATATGAATGATAATGTGTTTAGTTTTTTTTTAAACTGTATACTACATTAATATTTTAATCATTAAACATAATTTATGAAATGTTTAAATTAAAACGGGGTCACCAAACTACTTAAAAATGCTTACCACATTCGTGAATTATAATTTGACAAGCCACTAATGCTCCTATAGCAGGTATAAATTAGACATTCGTATTAAGGGCGTGCTTTCATTTTTCCAGTTTGAAATTCGAGAAGTTCTAAGCGAATTACATGTGCTTTCAAGATGAGGCTAATAGTTAAATTCTCGAAAAAACTCGTATCTGGAGTGATTTCCGCGATTTTTCATATTAATATATCGAATGAAATAAAAATTTGTGTCATTTGAAATAATCCATTGAAAATAAAATAATTTATCGAAGTACCTAATTCATATATATATATATATATATATGTTTTGAAATCAGACAAAGTACTTACATACTTGTATATTTAGATAGTCGTTTAAATCAATGTTCTATATTTAAAATTATTATCTCACGTGTATTTAAGGTTTTTGTTTATTCATATCTATTTAACCACCGCGTTGTCATTTTGGTGATATGCTTGTTTCATAATTACGTATGATTTATAAAATAAACAAGTGTTTAAAAGACAAAAGTGTTATATATAAATGAAATATTTAATTGCGGCTTACATAAAAATAACGGTCGTAAAATGTTTACTTTGTTCAATAAAACGGTGTTCAGTAAAAAAAACATCTAATTCTATGAAATTTGCTATTAATGTTGTGAATAAGTTCAATATTAATTCATATTCTAGATAAAATATGCGTGAAAACATATATTATCGGCATTTTTAACGAAAATAACAACAGCGCGGGTTCGACGTTCATCATAGCTGGATAAAGCGGCGTATTGAACTTCAGTGGATTATTCAAATTGTCGTCTTTTATAAGACTGAAAATATATTATTTTAAAACTAATTATTGTATTTTTGATAAAAAACTTTATTTTAAATAGTAGCTGAAACTCAAAGCATGTGAACAAATATAATATATTATTTTAAAACGTATGTTTTCACTAAAATAAAGTATTTTAAAAACGTCTAAAATTGATAATATGTCCTGCAAACTGAATGGTATTAATTTTTAACATTTTTTAAATTTATCTCAATCAAGATTTGTCTCTATAATCTTAGTTTCAAGATTATAAGAAAATATATTTCGTTTATGCAAGAATTTTCCATATTAAGACAAAGCAAATGGCACTCAGTTCATTAATTTAAAATTAGTGTAGAGATCCTATCTAAGTAATAGTTTAAAAAAAAGTCTAATTTAGTGTATAACTTTTAATATAAATGAATAATAAAAACCCACATTTTGTAAAAAACGCGAAAATTTGAATTATTATTGAAAGTTGCGCCTTAATAGCAATTAAAAATAAAATGTTGCACTGAAGGAATGAATGAATTTAAATATAAAATTATATAATCTTTAAAAACACGCATAATACTAAGAAAACATGGATTTCATTATATTGAATCAGTAATAAGAACACCCCTGCAAAAATACAATACGCGTGTACATCAATATTAATTCATCCTTAAATAAATTGATGAGGTATATTTATATTATATAACGCAAGTCAAATAAAGTAATATCAATGTAAAAAAAATCAATTGTAAAGAGCTTTAAGGTCTGTAATTTTAAGTTTAGGATAAAATAGTATTTTATTTCTAGTTGCCTTGAACTTAATTCAAAATTATCATGAAATAAAAAATATATTTTTACTTTTAAAATTAGCAATATTAATTTTGTGGTTAAAATTTATATTTTTTATTTATTATCTTAGTTTTATTAACCACTAATTGAGTTTAAAAAACATCTACCGGTTTCGGAAAATACCTTTTCCTTCTTTAGGATGTCATAACTAACTAAAAATATAGCATTGTTTCTTCACCAGAATCTATTTTTAAATTTAAAAAAAAAAACAACAATTATTTGAAAAAATAAATTTAGTACCTAACTCAAATTGCTGCTCAATACTAACCTAACCTAACTAACCTAACCTAACCTAACCTAACCTAACCTAACCTAACCTAACCTAACTCAAATTGCTGCTCAATACTAAATTTATTTTTTCAAATAATTGTTTTTTTTTTTTTAAATTTAAAAATAGATTCTGGTGAAGAAACAATGCTTTATTTTTAGTTAGTTATGACATCCTGAAGAAGGAAAAAGTATTTTCCGAAACCGGTAGATGTTTTTTAAACTCAATTAGTGGTTAATAAAACTAAGGTAATAAATAAAAAATATATTTTTGATCACTTTTTGAGTAAAATATAGTGTGTTTATAGAAAAAAAAATGTTTTAATATAACAAACAAGATTTTCTCGAAAATAGTACTCTAGTAGTTGGTAGATAAATATTCAAAACAAGTTAATTATCAATATTATTGGCAATCATCCCGTATTCACTCTACTTAAGTAAGTAAGATCAAAATTCGGAATCGCACCGCTTCTTTATAGCACGCAACCGGTAGAAATGTGTAATGTTGATTATGAAATAATTGAAGTTGGCATCTTGTTCTACGTCATGGCTTTGGTGTTAGTGATTATTTGATGCCGTCTCAAGTGACAGTGCGATGTGTGATCTGCGAGTCGTGAGTTGACAGTGACGAGTGTTTGATGTGATGCTGACTTGGATTGGAACGAGTTTGACTAATTCTAAGGAATTACACTAAAACAAAACTAAATTAAAATATAGAAATGTCAGAACACGTGTACTTATATGTCTGCAAATTATATATTTATACATTTGAAAACAATCCCAAATGATTAGTCAGGGTCGTTCCTAACCGATAGGTAAGTAAGGCAAGTCTTAGAGTGCCACTTTCAGCAGCGGAAAATTTAACATAAACATATATGTAATTAGAGATGGTTAAATCGTTATTGTGACTATGATTGTGTACGATTGTAACTATAATTGCTAATTGATTATTCGTAATTCTTCAAGGTACAGACTGGTACATTAGAAAGTACACCTCCAACAGTTAAATCTTTATTTCCAATCATCGGTAAATCTCACTCAAAATTCTGGGAAACAAATATAGATTAAATAATTGGATTAACATAAACGGAAACATTATTTTACAATTAGCGCCATCTGTGTACCAGTTGAGACTTTAATGGCTTAGTTCTAAAAACAACCACGACAATTTACCGCTGTACCCATGGCGCTCTTATGCATTCGCCGCCTTGACCTATTCGTATTACTCTATTCCATCTTTAAGTTAGTGAATTACTCGAGTCATATAATTGGCTATTTACTGAATTAAAAAATTATTTCCGTTGATCCGTTTTGTATGAAGTTGTTATTATGTTAAAAAATACCTATGCTGTTTTTTAACATAATAACTGTGCACGCCACTGATCATCACTATCTGTAATATTTTTTTATTATATTTTATAGATTGAGAATTCCTGACTGACTTAGCAGTGTGAATACAAAGTAAAAATTAATTAATGTTTGACGAAGACAAAAGACGACAAAAAAATGAGCTAATTAGTATAGAGAATTATTTCGTTGTCGTCGAGAGTTTTTTTTAAATTTATAGTGATATTTTAGTAATTTATTTCGATTGAAGAAATATAGAGGCGTCATAATATCTAGAATATCCCTGACTGCGGTAGCAGTATCTCCGGCGATCATTTTCTGTTAAGAAGCTAAGTTTAAATATGAATCAGTTAAAATTCTATAGGGAAGTTATTTTTTCTATTAACTTATTTGTTCGTAGTATTTTCATTTTGTATAATAATATAAATAAACAGAATAATAATAATATATTAACTAATATATATGTATACAAACTTTATTTTAATTAAATTCAATTAGCATAATCTTAAAATATTTTTAGTCTATTTTGAGAAAGATTAAAAAATTTTTTTTTTTAATAATTCAAATCTTGGCACTTAGCTCACTAGAATATTTCAACTTTTACCAGTAAACATTCCGTGAAATTAAACGAATTGTATTGTAATATTAGTCGAGCCAATTTGTCGACAAGTTTATCAAAAGAAATCATTTGAAACGTCATTTTCGATAAACTAATAAAATACTTAAACAATTTTGATTATTTTAGTTATTAATTTAGGTTGTCATCGATGGTTTACGGTCAGACGTATTCTTATTTGTTTAATAAACTTCTTAATATTTTATTGCATTTATGTACGAGGCGATGCCATATTGCGAGAAGATGGTACGTCCCGTTTTGTATCGATCGCAGCATCCGTGTAGGCCACGGCCGTCTTCACGGGATCACCTGCAGCTGCAAACGGATTACCACTCAGTAAAAAAGTATTTTACATATCGTATGAAACATGTTAAAATGTGTATGAGAACATTTTGCATCTTTTACTTTAGCACTGGTTTAACTTGCCGTATGCATTTTGTCTTATCGCGGTGTAGTTATAGACTTTATGCGGTCTCTTTTGCACCCGTTACAGGTGCACGGTGTCGTCTCTGTCTCCCTGTGGACCACTGAACACCAGATGGATTGGTCCGTTCTTTTTTCGGTTTTCTTCGCGCCCTTTTCTATTGCGTCAAAAAGTTTTTCCGGTGCAGTGGGCGACTGTCTTCTCTGCTCCCACCCGCGGTTGCAACATCGTCACCTTTCACTCTTTGCTATCCTTTGATCTGCGTTTCTAATCTAGTCTTGATGGGAAGAAATATGTGGGAGAATTTTAAAATATTTTAGTTAGCTGAATTCTGGGACTCCTGAAGTATAAATAGTACAAGATCAGGAGCATCATAATAATGTGTTATAATAAAATCACATAATATAATGGTTCGCTCACGTCACTCCGGCCATAATTTAAGAGAATAATTTTCGCTCAAAATCCTGAACAAAAATGTAAAAGTTTTTCCCCTTTCGTACACATGATGCTTCAACATAATCAGTTTCCATATAATTAATATATAGATTTTATATGTAATATGCTATTAAAAAGACATAATATGTTTTAGAATCCAGATCATCTCATAAATAATGCGGTTTTTTCAATTACATGAACTAAAAGTCAGAGGGGGGCGGGATAAACTACCTGAATCAGATTTTATTACTACCTGCCATAAAAGTAGGTAGTGACCTTTCATTAGTGTAAGTTTTGAAGAGTGCAGTTCGATTTTAATAGTTATTTTTTCAAAACTATAATGGAAGTGGCAAAGAAGCACGTGACCCACGTAAATCAAAAAAAGTGGTAGTGGATGAAATCGGATGGATGGGTTGAGTAGGAAGTTGGGAATCAGATGAGGGAGGGGATGATGGGAGGGGATGATGGGAGGGGATGATGGGAGGTGGGGTACTTTCGATAGCGGACTAGGATGGACTCACAAAACCAAAGGACACCTCGTTGGTGACGCCGTCACGTAGCACTTCTGGAAGTTAACCTAATGTAATAACTTTACACTTCACAAAACACTCTGATGAGTGTCACGTTCACAATAGCAAAATTCACAGCGGTTTGTGCGAGTAGTGATTCAACACGAATAATCACGCAATACAATTCCTCTCCTCGACCTCCAGAAAGACAACCAGTCGAGCCAAAGGAACAATATGTACTAGGGAGAATAGGCTATGGGGGTATAAATAAACTAAAATTGGTGACAATATACTACAAGTAACAATATTATGACTGAATGAATAGGTATGAGACCTACAAAATAATAATTAATTTAATTCATTACGAATACGGAACAGAACATATTCGGTATATTGGTTTATCAGTTCAATAAAGGCAACAATGCAAAGAAAAGTGCGAGGAATGTTAGTGTAGTATATGAGCATCGGACAATAAGCGTAAGCTAGTATCAACCGTGGTTCCAGAAATTCAGAACCGGAAACTACAGCCTAGAAGACGAACCTCGTCGTAGAGTTCGACGAGGACGTTATACGAACCCTGGTCGAACAAAATTCCATCGTAACTGTTGAGGAATTAGCAGAGATGTTTAGATTTGGTCATTCAACCATTCATCGACACCTGCGTGCAATTGGGAAAGTCAGAAAATTGGGTCAATGGGTTCCTCACAGACTTTCAGAGTCTAATCATGTACAGAGAGTGAATGTGTGCTCTTCTTTGCTGTCACTTTTCAGGAATGAACCTTTTTTGGAAACGATGCCCCACCCACCATATTTGCCGGACATTGCTCCATCTGATTATTATTTATTCCACAGTCTTGGAAGAGGGGTCTTACAAGCCTACCAGAAAGATAGAAGAGCATTGTAAAAAATGAGGGAAAATATATTTTTGATTAAAAAGAACTTTATAACTACCGTATTATTTATAGGATGACCCAATATTAAAGCATCAAGTATACTAATCTGTAAAGTTTTTATTCTTTTAGATAAATTTAGCCCAGAAAATTGTAGACAGAAGATTTTTCTAGATATATATATATATATATATATATATATATATATATATACATATAACTCGTGTTGCGTGGTCGAATATTATTATTTTTACACATTTTTATCGTGAAGTTGCAATTTCAGAACATAGTTCTATGGTATTTTTAACACAAATTAAATTAATTAATATTTAATGGATAGGTAGATTTTTTCTGTATATCCTTCTAATTTATTAATTTAAATTGTATTAATTGGTTGTTACGTTACCATATTTAAAAGTAAAATTTTTGATGTGTAAACATTTTAACAAGTGTCCTTCTCTAAAAAAAATCGTTCTAGAGTTATTTCAGAAATATACGCGATGAAAAAGTTAAACAAATACGTTATACTCGTTATTTAGTTCTCATAAATGTAATATTTTTTGGAAATTCTCATGCTCGATAATTAAAATACCTTCACGTCCCGTTAGGAAGATAAATTACCTATTTATAAATTTAGTATCTACTCTAAGTACTGTACCCACGTATGTAAAAAATAAGGCATTCCAAAAACCTATTTTCACAAAGTGCAACGCAATTGCAACCGCAACCGTGCAAGTGCAAGTGAAACCGTTTTCTAACTAATGGAATTGTAAAATGCTATTGATAAATGTAATAAAATTTTAATCCTTAACCGTGAGAACACCAATTGTATTCGATTTGTTAGATTCTTGGTTGCTTAGCATTGTACTTTGTGTTGATTGATACTAGATGTGAATTATCTTTAATTAAAAAAAATTAGGTAGGTACCTACCTTGTAGGCACAGTAAGATCCCGCTTAACGCTGTTTCAGTATAACGCGGTAAAATTGAGATTTGTCTACTTCAACAATACGCACAACCCCAAAAATAAAGACAAAATCGTATCATCAACAACGACTTCTGCAACAAAAATTACCCGTTCCAGAAGCAATGTGATTGAGAAAATAGAAAAATGACTTTTCATCTAGACCGACTAGAAAGTTGAACGTAAATATGTTATTAAGTCAAGCAATTATAATGGACAAAACGAATAATTCAATTCCCATTTTCAGAATGAAAATTTCGTAGCTAGTCAAGAATCGTTCCTTCGATTTAAAAATAGAAACTATCTTCATAACATAACAATTTACAAAAGCAGATGCTGCATTTTCAGCGACATTAAGAGGAAGAACCTTCCTCATTCCAAACATAACTTCTTTATTCGAACTTTTGATTTTTATGAATTAAAATCGGTACTATAATTAATGTAATAAAAAAGGATTTAACAATAAATAACGATTTAGTCGGAGATTTAAAATTTAAAAAAAAACAATAAAAAACACACATTAATAGGATCGACATAAATACTACATTATTTAGTAAGAAATTTTTATGTTTTTGATATAAAACTTTATTTTAAATAGTAGCTTAAGCCTCAAAAGGCTACATGCTTTGTGTAATTAAATATAATATATTATTTAAAAAAAATTGTTTTCACTAACACAAAGTGTTTTAAAAACGTTGAAAATTGATCATATGTACTGTATATTTTGCTAATTTGGTTCAATGCAGATGTGTCTCCGTAATCTAGGATTCAAGACTATAAAAAAATATATTTCGTATATGCGAGAAATTTATATATTAATGCAATTTTGTGGCATGCGGAAAATAAATTGAATGGTCGCGGTCTTTCTTACATAGTTTTTAAAAAAAGTTAAATCTAGTGTACATCTGATATAAATGAATAATAAAAACTCACGTTTTCATAAAAAACGCGAAAATATAAATTGTTTTTGAAAGCGCACTCTTAAGTGAGGTTTTACTGTACCGTATTCACAAATAATATCGGTCTACCGGGGCGTGAAAATATTTACTTTAATTTTCAAACTAGTGAATAAGTTTGACGATTATGGGTGTAATATAAAATACATAATCATCAGTTTGACAAATTGCCCGATCACTTTTTCGTCACATATTTTTCTAAGATAGAGAGGAGGCGCGAGCTAAAATATGTTTTTAGAATAAAAATAGTTCGCGACTTCCTCTTCGAATTATATCGACGTTTCGGTACGGTATTACGTTTCATAGTACGAGGCACGCTCATCCGCAAAATTATTGCCAACCATTGTATTTCAGATTTCGCGATCTGCGGAATGCGTGAGGTGACATGCACGCGACAATGGCCTTTGTCTATATAACACGTAGAGCAGATATGCTGCCAAATGTGCTCTGCGAGTTGTATAAAACACTTTGGCCCCGTTTCAAAGTATTTCATCTACAGAATTTTCTTGACGCAATCGTAGAAAACACGGATTTTATTTTTGGAATGTAAAAAAATGCTAATATATAGGTTATTAATTGGTCTATGTGAATTGTATTTATATAAATAATTAGAAAAAACAGCGTAAGTAACTCGCGTGTCATTGATTTTTTCACGACTGGCGGACATTACAAAAAATAGATGTGTTGTAGATACACCCGCAAGTTTACGTGATTCACGGGAGCTATTGAGTACACCAGAACAGAGCTTTGAGTAATTAGCTATTTTTGGCTGTTTATTGGTTAGCTAATGTATACTTATTTTAAGACCATGATAGTCAGATGTTATTTCACATTCCTAATTTTCACACAATTTTTTTAACCGAGGTGTATATTATATTATTATTTATTTAAAAAAAAAAAATCAGTTTTGTCATCCGATTCGCTTATTCTTTGCGTTCTCATTTTGATACATTTTTTATTATTTTATTAATTGTTTACGATTTTTATAAAATTTAAGTCGAATATCAACTGTAAATGAAAGTGATGTACTATATTCGTCTTGAAAGTTTTATCTTGCTAAAGTGATAAGTGCTTTTATAATATTTTATCACTATAGCTATTAACTAGTGCTGTGAATTCCAACCAAGGCGATGCGGGTTAGTTTTCAATTAACTTATTTGAAAATACGATTAATATTTAATTGGAGAAAACCTGTAGCCACGGATATGAAACAATGGTGTATAGTAGCTGAGATTCCTAAATAGCAACAACTATTCAGAATTTTCCAATCACCTTTTGGAAACAAACCATTATTTTTATATCAACAAGGGATTAGAAATTATAAATACAAATACAAGGCGTTTACAGTTAGATAAATTAAAAATTTTAGGAATAAGAAAAAGTGTTAATATTTAGCTAAACATTATAATAACCAAATTCTCTCACCTTTTAAATTTGTTTTCACGTTAGTTCTTAATTATTCACCACTTTACAGTTTTGTTTTGTTTTTATCTACGCTTGTATTTTTAATTTCAGTATACATCGTTTCCTGAAGAAGATACCATAGGTATCGAAACATGTTGAATAATCAATAAATAGTGATTTAAACAAAGTATTTTATCTAATAATTTATATAAAATGAGGCCACAAAGTATTTTATCTAATAATTTATATAAAATGAGGCCACAAAGTATTTTATCTAATAATTTATATAAAATGAGGCCACAAAGTATTTTATCTAATAATTTATATAAAATGAGGCCACATAGTATTTTATTTAATAATTTATATAAAATGAGGTCACAAAGTAATTTTGCTAATATTGAAGAAGTGATGAAATTATCATTCGCTGTGCCCTTGTTTCATGCAATTCTGTCACACTTCAGCGAATGACTGGTGTATTTTTCAACGATGTGCTATTTTGATCTAGCAATAATACTTTCGTTAAGATAGTTTATTTTCATAGCACATTTACGTCAAAAGAAATCTATACTTGTCGAGTGCGTCTCCCTTTTTCTTGTCCTGCCCCGTAAGACGACATACATATCTTTGGCAATTAGACATATAAGCGTTCTCCATCTTTAAGAAATTCAAATTCACCTTACAGACAAACGGAACATCATCGTTCAATGGACTGACATTTGATGTATAACAAGCATGATGTCGGTTTTTTGAAATCGAAAAAAGTATATGTATCATGAAGCATTTTGGTCCCGGTGGTCGTGAACTTATCGATATTCATCGTTTGTGTAATTCTTAACTCACGGTCCATATTTTGAAGACATCTAAGATTTTTTGATATTCAATTTTCAAATTTTTGTTTTTATTAGAAAAATACATAAAAAGGCTACACGTTTAATTCGTGTATTGTGTAGAGGGGTATAACATTAGACATTTTTAAATTAATTTTAAAACTAATAAAAACACATCCTGTGATCAATGTTCCCTTTAAGGTGTGCATCATAGTGCACACAAAAAAATATAGCGCGCACACAATTGATTTATTACAAGACTTCTTCATATGCCGCCTTCGATCGAAGGTTGGCGACCATGTTGCAGTATATAGATTTATCTTGTATACGATCACCTACTTTTTGAATATTGAGCCACTTTCTATGGTTACACAGCCAAGAAAATCTCTTTCTACCTACACCTCTACTGCATTCTATCTTCCCGCGCATAATGAATTGTAAAACATCTAATTTTAAATTGCAGAAAATGTGTCTGAAGTAGGCGGTTTTTCTTGATAGTTCTCTCGACTTATTTATGCATCTTAATATATTTTCATTAGTAATGTGATCAACTCAGACCCTACCAGTAGCCTTATGCGGATACGCTAATGTTTTTATTATTTTCTCTCCTAGCGAACAAATAATACCATTGGTCCTTAAAATAACACAAAATATTTTTTATCTGCACACCGAGATCCAAATTTAAAGGCAACATTCCCTGTGATACCTTTGTTGTCATCCGGAACTGCTCAACGATTGTTCCAACGAGACGTATATTGATTTTGGCACCCGGGGGGTTAAAATACAGACCGATACCTAATAAAATGTATTTTAATGGCTCGCGGGCTAAACCCAATTTTTATGCCGCTCCCAAAATACCTCTTCCGACCCACATCGTACCGGCGGGCCGGACATCGCAGGGATCTGCCGGGTGGATCTGACCGCAGAATGCACGGTAATTGAAGCGACCGAGGAGAAATCGTAAAGCTTTTAATTTGACTCATTTGCACGCCGGTATAAATAATAATTCTTTATTCCTTTGTGCCGAGTGCCGAACGAGTAACCTAATTTATATTATAAAATATTATATTGTTTTCCTTAGGTCGTCATATTAGCGGTCACATTAGTATTACCTTAATCTTTATATATAATCTCACCTCGTCTGGCTTGCGCGGGCGGGTGGTTGGGAGGTCCATCTTATATGAAAAAAATCGGGACTTAAATTTTATTTGTTTCCATTCAATTTCGATAAATTTTGAAAGGATAAACTATTGTATTAGTTTTATAATTATAAAAAAATTGATCTGATATCGTTCGCTTGTTTATTTAACGAACATATATTAATTAGGTCCAAATTGAAGTAGGTAGGTACTCGTAATAAAAAATTTAAAAATTAGTGAGTAATTCGTCAACATATTTGAAAAACTAAATTTTGGGAATAAATGGGATTTTTGTAAAAGAAATAAATTGGAATTGGTTATTAATATTCCCAATTTACCACGAATTAAACTCATTCATGTTTATATTTTCAGAATTCTTCATTTCATTCGATTTGTATTTGAATAAATAATCAGGGGCGGACTTTGGCCTAGGGAAACTAGACAATTGCCCAGGGCCCGTGATACAGTTTTATTATACATATATTTCATGATTAATTAAAACTCATCTCGATATGGACTCTGATTTAGTGAGGTGGGCAGGGAATACATGAAATATCGAATGTATTAAAGTTTTAAATAAATAAACTCAACGAAACGTTTTTTATTTATTTATCGGGAGGCGTTTACCGTTTTAAATATAAAATCAATATACAACATAACGAATGATTAATTAACAAAAATTCAATAGAAAAATAATTGTCTTTGCTTAACGTGATAACCGCACACTTTTACGTCAAATTGACAGCAGATTAATTTTGTTTTATGTTGTCATGCGACATGGATAGTCGTCAATATAATGCTTGTTTTATGTTGCTGTGCGAGTCATACTAATTGACAAACGAATTATGTTATTAAGCCTTTTATTTAATTTATTAGTAATCGTATGCAAGTGTGGAGTAGTAATTATAATTTAATTAATATTATTTCTACAGGTGAATATTATATTCCAGGCCGATATTGTATTTGAATAACTATAAAATAAAATATATGTTTTTAATTTGGTTTTAATTTATCAATTACTTGGTTTATGACAATTATATATAAATTATGATATTGGGCAAATGGCCGTCTCTGATAGCGGAACAAATGCGTGTTCTTTAAACTATATTTTTGATAATATTCTCGCACACTACGCGTGTTATTTCACCAATTTCATTTAGAATATTGTCCTGTGGCATCGGAATTTCTGTTGGCTTATTAGAGAAAGCCGTCAAATCGGATGATCGAGGAGGTCACCCGATATCATAACTTTTTAACATTATAAATTATATATCATTATAAATTTCTCGCAAAATTTCAAACGCAGCTCAGGCTGTACATGAGGTGGACCCAATTCAGCAACTCAGAAATTTTATAACATGTGATCACCATTAATAGTTACAACATTGCCATTAATATTTAGATAAAATATTTAAATAATTTTAACACATTGTTGAAGCGCTAAATGCTTTACAATAAATTGTAATCAACTACTCTCTATGAATACTAAATGGGAACTGACAAATATCTGCCAAACCAAAATTGCTGCCAAACAAAATAGGCCTGGAACATAATATTCACATTTTAATATGAATGCAACATTTGATCTCGTTAGCTTTACGTTGTTACATTAACATATTATTCTCGACTATAATTCCGGCACCATTACACGGCTTTCTGAAGAATCTACTTTTTGTTTCTTTTCATCTTGTTTTGTTTTGCCTCCTCGACTTCGGTATAGTTCACGTGACGTGTAAATTTAAGAATCGAACCTGCGTCAGAAACCGGCGAAGGTCTTTCTGTTTACGTATTCGAACACATCCTCTGTTATTTATACTCTTAAGGGTAAATTACTCCATAAATGTTTTGACCTTTGCAAAAATCGATACAATACCAATCAGGCATTCGTCATTACTTCACAGAACTGTAGTAGTACTGCTGCAGAAGGCAACCACCGTGTACTGTGTATGATGTCATGTAAAAAAACACGCATAATTTTACTTAAATTTCAACACAAAATGTTATAAAAAAATTCGGCAGACTGACGCAGTGTTAGGGGGTAAAATAGTATAGGTAATACATTGAATTTTTTACTGTTTCCGAGGTAAGATTTTAGAATTCCATAATCACACATGTGAAAATGAAACACTTGTTTTTTGATTCTACTCGATTAATTCACTTGAATCGCGTTTCGCTTTGCAAGGGCATTTATAGTTATAATGGCGGACAACTATACATTATATTTATAAACACAAGTTGTTGAGTTAAATTGTTAGATTGATAATGCCCTTGCAAGGAGAAACGCGTCTCAAGTAAATTAAACGATTTAAATTAAAAAAACAAATGTTTTATTTTCACATATGTAATACATTTAATGTTATTCTGTGGTGCACTGGTTTTCGCCTATACCTGCCAATTGTTGGTGGTCATTGTTTGGTCGAAACTACAGTTTCAACAAAAACTATTGAACCACCAAAACCAAGAAGATATATTTATTATCTGATAGCCATGAAATCCTTCGTACGAAAGCTACACCCAAAATTTGAATATTTAGAATCCTTGAGAACCTCCTGAACTCCCTCCCTCCCTGCTTTGTTTATTATTTTTAACTGTACTGTTCTTTTTGTGCAATTTTATTCATTAAACATGGATATTTTATTTGGGGTTTTTCGGACAATGAGAGATGTTTTATTATTGGCGACCGTGCTTTGTGGCTTTGTTGCTTTTGCGCTATCCTGAGTTGCACAGTTGCCTGTTTTACATAAAAAAATGCCAACCTACCGGTGAATGAGTAGGACCGATATAGGAGCTATTGCTTATATAACGGTCCTGGGTAAGTGGTGGGTTCCCTTCCCATAGTTACTATACCCATAGAACTTTTCATCTTACCATTTATATATATATATATACATATACGGACATTTTAAAATATAGGAAATGATTTAAGTAATAAAAAATGTAGTCAATAAGACGTGCAAAAATAATATTGCTGTGAGTCTTAGCGTTATATTAGGAATAAAAATTATAATTTTTATAGAAATAAAATGATCGAAACTATGACTTAGACTAAGTAAATGAGCACTATATAAATGCATACCATGCCTGGTGAGATGAAAGGTTCTAAGGGTATAGTAAAACGCTCACAAGAGGTATCTTTCATTAGTGCTCGTTAACTAAACCTGAGCCAATCACAGTTCTGACCAATTTAATCCTATACGGTAATGGTAAGACGCCCATAAATATTATTTTTAGGCATCTTTCCATTATGTTAGTAGGTAATGCACTCTCAAGTACTTAGGTGTCATCAAAATTTTTTTTAAAGAAAATCGTCGATAAATGCATAAAATTTAATATTAAAATGTAATACATCAGAAAAAAAGTTTAGACACCTTTAAATGGCTTACCCAGTGCCTTACATTACTTCCTTGGGAATATCATGCTTTTTTTATTATTCAACCCTAAGTTCGACTAAGGGATGTTAGATAAACACTTGATTTCAACATTGTTTTATCATCATTTCTAGGGGTACGCTATACTGGCATAAGTTTGGTGTTGGTTCACATGCTAATGCTAAGATGCTCCATTTTACGTGTACGGCAAACATTTGCTCGGGCATTGTGTTCATAGAAATCTTTGTAGGCTTAGTTAACAATAGTAAGTCCGATTCACAACAGCAAACAACGAAACTTGATTCTGGCCAACTTAAACTTGAATTTCAGGCAAAATTGGAGCCACAAATAAAATACATAAAAAATGTAAGAATTGACATGAACAAGATACCGATTTATAATTGGGATATGTTTGATTTAAGATTTCCGTGAGCACTAATGTATGGAACTCTCTTCTAGGCTAGACGTTTCGGCACGGTAATACATGTCATTGTCAAGGACTTGTCTGAAAAAATTACAGTACAACCGCACTTTTTCGTAGGAGATATAAATCTACCGTAGTCGAGATAATTTTAGTTCAAAGTTAACCCATTACTAACCAGTTCAGTGCCTTCCTTCATATGTTAGTTGCGAGAGACTTTACCGCCATCTGATTTATTAAGCTCATTATTATTTTCTCTTTTAATTTCAATTAAACCATCTATAAAAATCTAACCTAGAAGAGACGCCAGTTCCATACTAAATTAAACCTAACAAATATATAAAAATAAAATTCAATATATGTCTTATTCATATATAATCTTTGTCTGATTTATACCAAAGTATTCATAATTACTTTTTAAAACCTTGCTCAAAATATAGGAACGATTCCTTCTTCCTCTGTATTCCCATACCTTTCGATATTAATGTGTGTCACATTGAAAGCCATTCATTTCCAGATTTGCTCAGTTGCAATCTAAGACCCTGAAGAAATTATAGTCCCTGAAAATATACCACTTCTTCCTACGGACATCTCACCATCTCTCTTTTTCAACCTTTAGGGCCTTCGCAAAATAATAACTAAATCCGAATCCCGAATAACATCGGACGTGGACCACTAGTTCGATAAACTCTAGTCGTAGCAAATTTTAGTTAAAAAATTATCCGTCTGAGATTAAGAAATTCTTCTGGTTCTGAGATCCTAACAGAAGCAACTTTTGCAACTAAAGCAAATCGTAACATAAAAATTATACTATGTAAAAATCAACGTATGTACCCATGAAAAAAGATTTTATTTTATGAAAAATCTTGCATGGCCTGGAAGAGATTAAAGAGTTTTAGAATTCAAAAAAATTTTCAAAATTCATTTTGAGGTTAGCGTTAGAGATGAGGTTCCGTTTCACATTTTTGTTATCGATCAGTTTCACTTCTCAACGAAAATCATTGCGTTAGCTGCTGCGTAGAATGCTTTCACATTAAAAAGATTTTTTAATTTTAAAAAAATCCAATAATATTTGTGATTAATGCGTAAGAAAGTCTGTATATAATCATTGACACGGCAATTATTTTATGGTGCAACATGATTTTTATTATTTAAACAAAATAAACTTTGTACATCACACACAACTTAGTTTTATTTTTGAAACGTTTTATGCAGTTCCACTCATTGACCGGTTTGAGTCTAATGATTCAAAGATTCAAATGGCAAGGGTGATGTTCTTATTAATTATATTAATAAAATGACATCTGAATTCTTTCCTACTTATAAATACCCATTATTAATCATTTCCAATTCATTACAAAATTAAAAAAAACTTTTACACGACACTTTTTCTTAAAACCATGTATGGTGCTAAATATTTAATTTATGTTCCTATATGTAATTATGTTCTTATGTATTATTTAAAGCTTTCATGTATTTTGTTGTAATATGTAAAGGTATTGTATATAATTGTTAATGCACGGTTCCTACCAATCGTAGTATCTGCAGGCTGCAGTTATAACATTTACCGTTATTTTTATGTGTTATGTCATCGGACTGTCAATGTTGTATATTATATTTTAAAAAAAGGTTGCTTGAATTGCTTACAAAATAATCCTAAAATTTACAGAAATTTTTTAAGCTTATTTCTCAAAAATCGTCAGTCTTTGTGTAGTCTTGTGTTTCACGTTCTCCCTATTGTACGCGCAAACATATTGTTGACATGTTTCTGATTTATCACAGATTATCACCAGATTTCGATTTCGTTCCCGGAGACAATATTTACACGCCTGTGGGATATGTGACAAAAAGTGTATTTTCTTGTTTTCTGCGTTTTAGCACTTAAGTATCGACGGATGTGAAATAGATGATACGCATTTATGACGTATATTCGTACTTCGAACCATGATACTCTTTTTGTGATACGATTTTGCGAATTTAGAATACCGTACATTTCTGTCATATTATATAACTCCTTTTTTAGTTAATAGTGTAGTTAAGAATTTAATTTGTTTTATATAGCCACCATTTTTAAACCAGATGGAATATCTGGCTGCCTATACATCTATAACTATTTTTTTTTTTTTTGAAAAGTTGATCGAAATCATCAGAAGATATTGTGTCCATAGAATATGTAATATACTATACTATATACAATATAATTCAACCCTGAGAGATTTAGATCTCTTGCGAATAAATACGATTGTATCTATCTTTTTGAGGAGAAAACTTGACAATGGCACGTGTTATTGCACCAAAACGTCGGCCTAGAGATAACTATCTACAAAAAATGCGATCTAATTTAGAAGAGACATCAGTTCAAGAGTATCGGTAATATAAGGTTCTGGGTTTGAGTTATTTTTGCGAAAGATAGATTTGTTCATCGTTTTATTATTAATTATAATTTCAACCATTTAATCATTTATAATCATAACTCCCAGATCGAAAAACAAAGTATTATATTCATCAGGATAAATGGTCGCGATTACAATGCTAATATTTCGCCTTTAGGCTGTTATTGTAGGAATTTAATTATTCTCTTTAGGTTGTTTTCATAATCATAAGAATGGAATATGAAAAGACTCTGCTGAATAGCCTACCTTCGAGCATATACAAGAGAAATCCACATCATCTCAAGACAAGTCACCCTTTGTGCCAGGATAGCAAATGTTTTCTTACTAATAATAATGGCGTGAACAATGAAGGCAGAAATTCTGTATAACGGCCATCTAAGGATATCAATCAGGTTGCTAACTGCCGTGAAAGATCTGGTTTACTTATCAGAGTGCGATGTGAGTATAGATACTGTGCACATGGAATAAAATCTAAATCATATACTGCATAAGTTTACCCTAGTTTACCCCAGTTACCGCAAATTTTTTTATTTATTTGACATTTTTACTTTTTTTTTATAACATGAATGAAATATTTTATATTATTTTAATAATGTAATTTTAATTACATGTTGTTTTTTCGTTTTTACCTCTCCAAAAAAGAGACTAGCTCATGTGCTTGGAGAGGGAGTTACACTATAATAATTTTATATATTTTATTTATTGTCTATTTGTGTGCTTCTGAAGTGTTCTGTAATATTGTTTATTTTATAATTACGTGTTTCTGAAGTGTTCATTTAATTTCTTTCTAAACACTTTTATATATTTTATTTCTTTAATTTGTGTAGGGAGGCCTTTGAAATTTTTTATCCCTAAGTATATAAAATTTTGCTGTATATAGTATTTGGTGTTACACTTAGGGATTTTAAAGTTATTTTGAAACCTTAATGGTATGCTTGTTTCAAATTTGACAGTGTTATTTTCTTTAATTAATTAATTAAGTAAGATTTTTTTGTAAATGTTTTCTATTTTGGGAACTGGAAATTTTGCAAAAAGTGTTGAAAAAGTTGAGTTTTTTAAATATTACTTTGATGATAGTTCTCTGTATTATTTTTACCGAGTTATATTATATTATTGTATGTTCCTCCCCACACAATAATAGGTGTGGGGAAGGTTATTAAAAGATTAACAAACATAGTAGTACCGATACTGGCATGCATGATCGCTAATTAAGTTTATTTTATAAATCTTTACACTTAGAAATATAATAAATATTCTTCAACTTCTATTTTATTAGGTCTCGTTATAGATCGTCAACTTTGTATAACTTTAGACTTTCTAATCCATCAATGGTAATAACCATTCTTCTGATGTCATCGCTATATTGAGCATTATTACGAAAATGTGGGTTTTTATTACTTATTTATATCAGAAGTTATACACTATATTTTACTTTTTTTAAAAAGTATTACTTAGATAGAATCATTACACTAATGTAAAACTAATAAACTGAATATTATTTGTCATAATTAAGAAAATACAAGCATTGTAAGAAAAACCCGACCATTCAATTTATTTTCTGCGTGTCACAAAATTGCCTTAATATAGAATATTCTCACATGTATGAAATATATTGCCTTGAAGCCAAAATTGCGGAAACAAATTTACACTCAACCAAATTAGCAAAATGTTAAAAATTAATAGAGTTATAAATCATTCAATTTGCACTACATATGATCAATTTTCAACGTTTTCAAAATACTTTGTGTTAGTGAATATAAATTATTTTAAATAATATACCATATTTATTAACATGCTTTGAGGCTTCACCTACTATTTAAAATCAAAATTTATATCAAAAACACAATAATTTCTTACCAAATATTATTTATGCCGATCTTATTAATGTATGTTTTTTTATTAGGCTTTTTTATTTCAAATCGCTGATTAACTACACATATTAATATAATTTAGTATGAAATTATTACGTTTTCGGTATAAAATTGAAATATGAAATATTTTTGAAAGGAAAGCTTTAACACTTTTTTACCAGTGCGAGTCCTCCATTTCAGAACCTTCTTTTCCCACCATATACACGTCCAGCTCTTTGGCACTTGAGCATCTACATTTTTTGGGCATTATCTGGTACCTTGATAACATTTGGTTACTACTCTAAAAATAATGCAAGCATAGACATTTATATGGATCTTTGGACAACTTTTAATTTCTGCATACGATATTAACAGAAAAATTCACACTTTGTACGTAAGTATTGGGAGCAGTGATGGTTAAATCGTTATTTCTTTGTTGGGACGATAATTCGACCTGTTATGTTCAAGTGTAATTTCACACAATCGTAAAATACGTTATTTGGGGAAAGTTATCAATATTTTCACATATATTACATAAACTTTTCTACGGCGATGACATCTGTTTTGTGTTAAATATGTTGTTTTTTAATCACAGTAATATTATATTTAATATATTTTAATGTTTATTTTTTATCTATTTTATCTATTTATTTTTTAAAACTTTATTGGAGACGTATCGGCGGAATTTAGTAGAAAAATTGATGCAAATCAACATGAGCACGAGCATGATATAAAAGAAAGGATATAATAAGACAGCCATTCAGGAAGAAGGCCAAATCTCAAAAATATATGATGTATACTCAAAAACATATCTCAACTTCAGCCACAGGAAGGGTTGTAGGACCGACCAACCTTTGTCAGAAGTCTAAATTTAATGAACCTGCATTTGCGGTGGCAGGCCCAAAAGTGTGGAACTCTTTACCCTCCGTCATAAAAAACAGTACATGACAGACTTTAGTTAAGAAGAGACTAAAAACGCACCTTTGCAAAAAACCATTTCCATAAGTTCAAATAACAATTTTTAATTTTAAAAACAAAGTTAATGTAGGATTACAAATAGTTTATGTGTAAAGCACCCTTGAGGTGAATTTTTTTTACGAAAATGGCGGTAAAAAATTATCCAACATTATTATTATTATTATTATTATAATTGTATTGCTGATTGCTAACTGATTATTTATAATACTTCGAGCAATAACTGGTACACTAGGAAGTTAATCTCCAACAGTTGAATCTTAGTTAACAATCTTTGTTAAATCTCGCGTCACGTCACGCAGTGGTTTACTTTAGTATTTAGAGATTGTGATTTTTAAGGATATAATACTCTTTATTCCACCCCCTTAATTCGGTGTCCCTAGTTGTATTGTTAAACATAAATTTCTGTTCAACCTTAACATTGTTGCCTGACGTTATTATTAAGATAAATTATTTAACCAAATTACATTAAAATATACAACAAAATTCATTAAATATTATATTATATAACCCGAAAAGTACTACTATTCGATATAAAAAAACGATATTTAAAAAAAGGTATTTTCATCATAGATTATTTGCGAAGGCATTTTTCATGGTTTCAGTATTCCCCGCGGTAAATGTGTCGAAACACGCTAAAGTATTATTTTCTCGAGTTAACCTTGTTAAAAAAATATCCACTCAAATAATATTTCTCAAGATATCCCGCTTATATCATAAGACGTTTATTGAACATGTGTTGCTTAAGTTCATTGGATTTACAAAAAATGAAGATATATGTCCTGTCAAATAAAAAACGAAAATGTATAATATTATATATCACGAAATAACTTATTACAGGTACAGTGTACCAGCAGTGTAAAAGTTTTTCGGCATATAAAATAATTGATTTTAATCCAAAACATATGTATCCAGCGAATCTCCTAGTAAAATTTGTATGAAAACTAAATAAAAAATAGTGCGTTAGAAAATTTTGTGACATTTTTACTCTCAAATTTTATTTTAACCTTTAACGATACCGGGATCAACACCAGGCGCCTCTAATACTTTTTGAAATCAAAAAGATTTTATAGACAGTGCTCTGCCGTCTTACCTACTTCCCTAATAGTCTGCGGTAAGATTTAGTATTTTTTTTATTAAATAGAAATGCGTACACGGAATACGTATCACATCAATATTGTTACTATTTTCAAAATAAGCTAAACGCTTGTGCTATGAAAATTTGACTAATTTGTTGGTGTTCTAAAATGAGGCTCGAACCCTCTACCGCTAGATCGCAGGAGTGATTAGCATCACAAGGGTTCGGATTTCTGCCAAAGAGAATTAACTGAATTTACGAATATTATTTCGAACCAGAAAAAAAGTTCTATGCTGGAATGATATATGTGTCTAATACCTATACGTTTAAATAAAGTCTAATATCGTTGTATGATTTAACTTTGGGTTCTTTTGAAGTTTTGTTCTCTTGGGGCTAACGATACAGCATAATTCTTGTTTTAACAAATAAAATTGTAATATTTCAGAGCATTGTTTCAAGGTATCGAGATAGCTGATGGTAACCCGACTCGCTAGCAATATTTCTGTGGTCAGCTGAGCCTATTTATAAACATTTTTAAATTACACACGTATCGAACCACATTTGCATAGAATATTTTTTTCCTACACATTTGTTCCTTATTGTTATTTACAAACATATCTACTAACTACTCTTGACAATATTCTAATATATTACCAAAGTTATCCTATAACAATTATAAAAAAATTCTAATACTTTTTCAAACCTTCTGGAGGTTCTTCCTAATATTATATTCTATGTTAAAGTAATTACTTTGAATGATGGAAGAAAATAGGTTAAAAATAAAAAGATATATATATGCAACTGGTGTCTCTTCTGGATTAGATCGCGTTCTTTGTATATGGTTTCCGTGTGGAAACCTAAGCCGACGTTTCGGCACGGTAACACGTGTCATTGTCACGACGATGTCTAAAAAAATTACGGTACAATCGTACTTTTTCGCAAGAGATATAAATCTCCCACACTCTGTGTACCTAATATTCCTTCATATGTTAGTTGCGAATAGCTTTACCGTCATCTACAAATTGATTTAATTTAATAAACTTTGGGAAACCATACACATAGGATCCTGCAAAATGCAGATAAGTCCCTTTCCTCTTCACTTAGCCACCTCACTCATCCCTTTGATATAAATATGTATTGCATTAAATAACATCCGTTATAAATTTTCTTAGTTGCACTCTAGGACCTTTAGGATATTAGTAATCGACCATACCCCCCCCCCCCTCTCCCCCCGGATATCTCACCATCCCCTTGCCTGGATCAAAATTTGTAAAAATCGTTATTCTTAAGTATCTGTGTAAAACTAATACACCTCCTAACCCCTATTTTAAATCATAATTAAATCTGAATCCCGAGCAACGTCGGCCACGAGCCGCTGGTGTTAAATACAAACTGATAAATATCAAGGCTATATGAGTATAATTTATAGCGACAGATACATCCTTTGTTAGCAATTAAAATATCTTCTTACTTAATAATTTTGTTCTTTATCTATTACTTTGAGAGTTACAAAATAAAGATTGTAGTAAACTGTTTTTATGAGTATTGCCAAGAATATATTATAACGTCTTATCCCAAACAGAACGACATTTATTCTCTTTTATAGTACCTACCTAATTTTTGATCCCATCAAATATTCATCCACCATAATAGTCCTTAAGAATGGTGTACTTATCTTGATTTATTCTACAAGATGAACATGTTAATATCAGTACTGGAGTAAAAATTAATGGATTAAAATGATAAATTTATTATGCAAAGAATATAATAAAAAAAACTTCGCAGTGAAGTAGGTAACTACTCTTGATTTTTTAGTATGCTTTTATAAATGTGATAAAAAATTGAAAGAAACAATCTTTTATTCCAAATATGTATTACGTTTCGTTACTCATAGTTAAACCACTGTATTACATACTATATATAAAATAATTGTACTTAAATTTTTTTAAATATTTTTTTTTTAACGTCTTTCTCTGCGTATTCCTTAATAAAAATAAATAATATAGTAAATATATTCACCGCAAGATATCTGGATTAGATTAGTCATTGCGAAAGGAGTCGAAGGTCACTAAATTAAAACTTTGAAAACAGTAAGGTAGTATAATGAAAGTTTTAGTTTTTTTATTATTATTATTTATATTGATAATATCATCTCACTAGGATAATCTTGTTAGAGGTGGGATATTGTTTAACAGTTTTTTACAAATTTGTAGTTAAATGTTATTTGTGTTCAAAATATATTGTCGTATAAAACATACCATACTATTATACAATGCTTGGCGTATAAATTTCCATTTGTATAAATCTTTTATTGCACAATTGCTGGCATATAAGTTTCCGTCCTATAAATGTAGTAAAACCGCACACGGGGAAATATATTACAGATAAATTAAACTCTCGAGTTTTAAAGTATTTCTAATATTTTACCTATTGGTTATAACTAATACATTACGATATATGATATAACTGATATATTGTGAGAGTGTAAAATGGCGTTCTTCCCTCTCACCGACTAGTTAGTGCCGGTGAACATAAGAGCCGCGGGTTCTCCACCTCGGAAACGCACCTTGGTTAGTCACATTCTGCTTTCATCCTAAACTGGGAAAATTTATAAATAATACACGGGGAAGATAAATAAAAATGTGTTATTCGTTTTATAATGGAATCTAATCATAAAATAGAACACAAATACTGTTAGAATCTGAATACAATTCACTTTAACAAATCCTAATTACGTCGGATTGGACGCGAGTTTGATGTTTTTCATGCAGGCTGGTGACAATAAGATGTTACAACAGATGGCATTACTTCAGTTCATGCACATTCCATCGTAGTATCTCATCTCCATGATTCATCATCGTAGTTGGTTCTCAGCATTCAGGCCGACGCAATAGGATTCGTATGCAGAATTGTAGAAAATAGGATGTAATGTAGCCCGTGGTAATAATGACACCGAAACCGAAGTAGTGAATGTAACTAAAGGGAAATATCTCGGTTCCCTTTGATTATACTGGATGCTCACGGTTACATCTTAGATCCACTGGCCCCAGCAGTGAATCGCGTAACTTTGACAGCTCTGAGCGATGAATTGAAAAAAGAACCATAGACGGCGACCGTTTTTATAACCTTCAAAACAGATCGCGATACTAACGTGAGACCATTATTCGTGATTATGAGGAACTTGGTATTAAAAAAAGTGACGAGGCAATTTCGAACTTGACATCAGTTTGTAATGTCACAATATTTATATGCAATTTTTATAGTGGAAATCAGTTCTAATTTTTGATTAAAAACCAATGCCACACATATCATTGATCGCAGATAAAATTCTTCTTTTGTTACAGTTATTCTAAGTAAATTTATTATTTTCATGAAATCAATGAAAAAATATTACGAGTTGCGAGTTCATAAAGAAAACAGGTCAATTCATGATCGGGTAAACCGGTTAACCCTCTTTTTGCGGGGTAAAATGCATCCCTTTGTTCAACAGTGGTTGCTGTCCGGCTCGGGTTACACAATAAATGGCTAATGTTTTATTGTTTTAACCATTAATTAACTTGATATTTTAATAATTAACTGGGTAATTCGACCGATTAGAATAATAAGGTTCCAACTAACTTTTGGGCTAATTTGAGTTATTGCGTGAAAAGGGTTCCAAATTCATTACTCTTTATTTATTTCACACACATCGATTCTATTTAACGGATAGAAAAAGGCTAATTTAATGTATTAATTATAAATATATACGTTAAATTAGTATTTAAAATATCACAGACCGTCTGTTCTGAATAATTACAACTTCACAATAAGAATGTGTTCTCCTTAATAAGGATATTAAAGAAAATAGCAAAAGATGAACGTCACAACTGCATCAGTTATTTATTTAAATTTATGGATCATTATTGCTAATTTACAATTTTTTATTTATTTTTAATTTACCTCATTTCACAATACCTTAAAATTGATCATATTTGCATACTCAAAACAAAATATACGTGTATATATGTTAAAATTTAATCAACACTTTTGAGTTCATTATCTCAAAACTGTCAATGTTAGACGGAACCTCGTTATTCTGAGGGGTCAAATTATTACTAAAATAGTGAGTCATAAGATTTCTATTTAGTCGAACCATTATTTAATTAAATTATTATTAGAGTTGATTTTAATGGTTGATAATGATAACGTAATATATTTCACAATTTTTTATATTCTATAGTAAATATATGTACCTGTACACTTTCTCCCTCCCTGTCCCCAGTCTCAAAAATATTACGACATATTCAGTAGCGTAATTAAAAAAATTGGGCCCCAATGCAAAATGGAAAATTAAATGTTACGAACAAAATTTGTCTTTGTGATATTCATGAATAAATAAAAGTGTATTTTAAATACTCGCAAAAGAAAAAAGTACTTTTCATTCATTTTACAGCGATGGTCTGATTCCTAACCCAACAAGCTAATGTTTTCACGTGTACGTTTTTAAATTTAATTTAATTTTCGTAGGTAATACATTTTTAAATTTTATAACTTCATTTTGATTTATAAATATTTAGTCTATTTTAGTGTTAGGAATAGTATCAATACCAAAAGTACTACAGGACTCGGAATTTTTGGGTCCTTGTCTAACGTGGGCCCCATTGCACTGCATTGGCTTAGTTAGGCTACTGGATACTTGGATTGTTGTGGACTACACCACTTTCTATGTCAGTAAGCTCATGTTAGAGCAAAGTGGTCCGTTGGTCAGCTTCCATAACGCGAACTGTTAAAATATATAGCACATGTAGCGAAACTCCGGTCATTTGAACATTCCACTAACATGTATATCACATATGTAAGGAATTGGTTTTCTCTAACTCCACGTATAAGCAATATCAAATAAAGACGGGCCATGTTGAAAAGGGTGAACAGACATTTCATTTAGTACCTATTTATTCAGGAGCTAGATACAGTGTGTCCCAAAAGCCTTTTTCATTTTGATTCATTCGCTGCACCGACGCAACGAGCGGGAGAGAGGCGAGGGGTATACTGATCGCTATCCGCGTCCTTGAGACATTATATCTATGGGGCTATGGGGCGTGTCCATACCACTCGTTCGTGAAATTTTCCCTGAAAAATTGATATCCCGATGTTGCCCCAACTTGATACTAATTGACTTTTTTCTATGGGACTACCTTAAATCAACTGTACCAACTGAAATAAAATATCCGAGAATAAATATCAGCGATCATGGAAAATACGTACCGAGCAGTTCTCAGAAATGTTGCCTCTTGTTTAGAAGAGTGCCACCGAAATAACAGATCACATTTAGAAAAAATAATTTATTTTAAAAATTCAGGGACTGTACTTAAAACATTTTTTTATTAAACCCATCCATTATTTTATTACAACATATTTATTATAAAAAAAAATTTTGGGTCACCTTATTTCTTCTCCAGTTGGTTCCCTTATTACTGAGGATATTAAGAAGAGTCATCGCCAGTAGTCAGTGATCTATTAGGAACTAAAGATTCACTGTAAACTATGTTTTGGGCTGAGAATATAATATTACACCATGTAGTGTAATGTAATAATGTGTATTTTTAATTATTTATCTGTCATAAGATCAACTCTTCGAAATAGATACAATATAGATTGGGCAAGGATTGCACTTCGTGTTAAATTGCACCTAATTAGCATATTAAACGTTAAATATGTTAACTAAATCAAAGTTGAAAACACGAAAGGGGTAAATTAGTATATAAAATACCATTATAAAAACGTCACATCTCGGTACGATAAGGGTTCGCGAAATGTTCGCATATTTTAAAAGTAGTGCAGCATTGCAATAATTAACATTTCTTTGTACCCCGCCCCTTAAAAAACAGACTGTTTCAGAAACAATTCACACTTTTGCTAAATTATTTAAAAGCATGGATCACTAGTCAATATTACATTGTATTTCTGAATCCTCAATATCACTAAAATATACTATTTCATTTTTTTAAATTATGTCCCAAAAATTGTTGTTTGTGTATATTTTAAGAATTATATTATTGATGATGGGATCCTACCAAGGCAAAATAGCTCAAAAAACTACATGGAAGTACTACTACTGAACGGCCACAAAAATGTACAAGATTTTTGGTAATTTACAGAAAGAAATTAGTCGAATAATTACAATTTTAATGTTTTATTAAAAATATTATAGAATGCCAGGAATTTCATACATTTCCCAGTCTGCGGTTTGCCGGCAACACAGAATAATTTACAGAAATAAAAAAATGCGCGGCGGTTTGTGTTGTAGTTTATTTTTAATTATGACGTAGGCATTCGGAAACTTCATTAATATTATTTTTTATTTAAAAGTTATTTGGACAAAAGAAAAATACTTCTCACGCGATTATATTGGTTTACAATTAGCTATAAACAACCAATCAAATTGTACCTGGTAATATAGTATTAATAATTTCAAAGCTAAGAATATTTAATCATACCAATATTTTAAAAATAAATGTCGAGAATGACTTTCGGAAACCAATTAATATTAATTGAAAATGACTGAAAATAGAATGGTTAAAAGATTATTAGTTACTAGCTGATACGCCCGGCGATGCGCGGGTATTATATTATATTATATTATTATATTACATTATGTTAATATAAAAAATATACTGTTCACTTTTAATCAAAATTTATTTTCTTCACCTACTTATTTCAGCTGATGAAGATTAATATTATTTCATCCATAAAATTTTTTAACATTAAACAAATCTTTATTTAATTATATTGTAATAATAAAATAAAAAATACTAGCAACAGGTTCGTCAGTGGCAGACTGTACAGTGCCATGAGTAAAAAATCGAACTGTATCCAACTACTCCTCCCCTCACCATCCTGATCCGCTCCAATGAGGACTATATTATCCGCTATTAGAATATATCTTTAATAATCCTTTTACTGTGCCCTTAGAATTTTCCACCTCACAAGGCAACACGTGCACATGTATACGTATAGACAGACACGCGGCTATACTAAAATAAACATAAGTTAAAGGTCTTGGTACAATTAAATTTGGTCTATTTTCGGAATTTTTTTATTATTATATATTTGTATTTCAAAGGATTGATTAAAGTAATGATTTTGCGGTAATCCTGTTGCTACCTAGTATCCAAGTGCCGACGAAGAAAATTATACCGACAGCTTGGTGGCTTACGTGGCTTTATAATGAATAAAACATAACAATATTTGTATTACTTTTGCTTTATGATTCCAAATTCATCACCGAAGGGAAATCCCAATTAGTATACATTTATACAGTTAGATACAGGTACTTATTACGGGATATCTTTTTAATCAATATATTTTCCGCATGGTATAAAATATTATATAGTTGTTTACGTCATATCTGTATTCGATTCAGAAAAATACCACAGCTATAACCTTTGTCTGTGTTTTAATTTAAAATATACGCTGACTGATGACTGGTTCTACCTTTAAGACGTCATATTTTGAAAACACAAAAAATATATTACCATAGTATCATTTTTCAGTGTTTTTAATTTTTTAACTATAAAAAAAATCAATTGAAAGTGCAACATATGAGTTCGAAAATTTGTCGTTAACTTACAATGATGACATGCTATAATAGGTCAGCGCACTTCCCCGGATAGGAAAGGTTCCTAATTCGGTTCCGGGCGGTAAGAAAAATATTTTTTCGATAAATTAATTTTATCTGTATATTTTTCGAATTGATACATTTAGTTTTTGTATTAAAATATCATTGAACTGTGATCTGAAAAACTGCAACTTCACAATAATAATGTGTTCTTCTTAATAATAAAAAGTGTATTATGTAATGAAACATTTTGGTTTTTGCTTTGGACGATCAAGTTTACTCTTCAGTTTAAGGCAGTTTTCACGATAAGAGATATATACTTACTCGAAACATGAGTATAAAAGTTATTTTCAGGACTCTTAATACACATAATTTTTTCACAATAATAATATTATTATGGAAATTTTTCCACATACCTACATATTTATATAAGCCCTTATGAGTTTTTACATCATAAATATCTACATACGAAGCATGTAGAGAAGCGAGGGGTAATGGGAGCCACTACAAAAAAGAAACTTACTAACGATCAAATCATTCGGAAACAACCCGAACGTCTTCGTCAATGTTCGACGAAGTCAGTCGATTGCGCGTAACTAGTGGAAGTGTATTTTGCGCTCGGCACTTACAAAATTTTACGATTTTTGACTTCACGATAAGTAGTTAAATTTGACTTATTTTATTGTGTTACCTATCCACTCCATGGCTAGATGTATGCATTTTTGGGTACAAGTTTAAAAATCGAAGTATAAAATAGTCTGTTTACTTTATTTTTAGGACCTTCAAAGTGGTGGACTTTATGGTAATTGGAGCCTAGGTGGCTCTTCACTCTCTCACTCTATATTTGCTCTTTGAACCAATCGAGACATTATAATAAAAAATAAATAAACTAAAGTATCATTGCAGAGGCTTTGCTAACTGGGCTCATCTTGAATATTTGGGTTGTGACGACCAGAAAGATTATATTTGTGTTTTTCAATATTTTAGTGATAGAACATTATTTTTGTAATTTAAATATTCGTTTCTTTACTATTTTATTGTAATAATTAAACCAAAGTACTTATAAGACGTTTCAAATAAGAGAGATAGCTTTTATTACACATGGCTCTTATCACCCGACACATGGGGTAATCGTAGCCAAATGTGTTTTTTCAGAAAACTTCTTCTGTAACTTACATTTAAATTTTTAAGTTGAAATTAGAATAATACTATAGTTATATAATCAAATAACTCATTTAAAGTCATAATAATACATTATTCAAATAATTTGTTTTTTTTTTCAATATACTACTTGGTAGGCTCCAATTCCTTCACGCTTCCATACACAGAAATAAATTGTAAATACAACACAGTATAAGTGTATAAAATTTTGTCATTGAGAAATGAAACATAGAAAAGATTTAAAAATTGACGATGAAATTAGGCAAAAATAAAAATTTAAGGTTAAACACAAAAAGGTTTGAATACCTTTTATTATATTTAAGCATTGAACATTGGAATATATGGACAATACTAAAATCGTTCCGGAGCCTGTGTGCGTTACACTAATTAACATCAATAAAATAGTTTTCTGTGGTATTTGAATACTTCCAAATCGGAATACTTCTGGTTCATTAAGTATATCCCAGGAATCACAAAATAATAGGTGCCGCGAGGCCTAAAAAATAAATTGAAATTATTCACGAAAAACTTTTAGTACACCCGTAACCAATTGCCGAGGTGACAGGTCATTTTCCATATTGTCACGAATTAATACTTATTTAGGTATTTACATAATCTAATATTAATAATTGCGGAGATTCAAACACCGCTACTTCTCTCGCACCGCAGGCATCAAATGTCAGATGTCCCTGCATTGCGGGTTGGGCAATAATTTAATACCTTCTATCTTATATAACTTTCAGAATAAACAGTTGTAGGTGTCTATGGTCTAGATCGCATTTGTTTGCATTTGTCGCTGTCAAATCAATCGCGGTCGGTCCTACCAATCTCCAGCTGTGATCTCTAAATCTCTCAACATTTACCCGAACTAAATGTCTAAGATTTATCTTATCGTATCTCATTGTGTGGTCACGGGTCGCTATAGGGAGAATATTCACCTACGCGATAAATGAATAATTGTACCGATAGATGGCAGCTGTAAGCCGTACTAAGGCACGTCATGAATTCTTTAAATGCGTTTTTTAGATTGTTGCCTGGGATCTGTCATGAAATAACCTTCAAGGTTGAGCTACAGAGGGAGCCTCCAGGCAAAATATTCCCCGGTGTATCAGTAGTGTACCATATAGTGCTAATTTTCGATTGATGAGGCATACATCTTATTCACCTGACATGTCAGACCGTTAGACAGTACACTCAGCGGGAAAAAATGGACTTGAACGACGTTGTGAAGAGTTGATTTTGGAGAAAATTATTTAAAAAAAACTAGAAATAGTGCATTCAGTTTCTAGATTATATTTTTACATATAATATTTATTTATTTATTAGTAACTATATAATACTATGTAAAAATCTGTTTGGACTGTGCCCGTCTCACTAGAGAAATTCTGTGTCGAAACGGGCATAGTTTACGAGCAATTGTTTAATTAATTAGAATTACAAGTAGATAGAATTACATTTATTATAAAAAGTGTATATGAAGAACAATTTTAAAATGGACTTAATTTTTGGATGACTTTGTAGCAATAATTAATATAGGTATGTGTCAATGTGTTTGGGTGAGTGCACCAATACTGGCTCTACCCATATTACGAATCCAAGTTTTAATATATAGTTTCATGTTCTTGAAACAATTCAATTGATTTAAGTCTTTTAGCATTCTATTAAACAGTTTAGGTTCAAAATATTTGTATTTCCTTTGACCAAATGTAGTATGTGCTCTTGGGGTTTGTAGGTTATTTGTATTTGTCCGTGTGGAAATTATGTTTTGAGTTGTTTTAAAATGTGTCTGTTTGTATTTATATATGTATTTGAGAGTAGTATTAGCGTATATTTGTCTAATGTCAAAGACATCGAATATAATGTCCGAATGTCTTACTTTGTGTTATGCATAGGGAAATATGTATTTTTTTTAAATACACAAATTAGGTAGTTAAACAAAAATATTCATTCACACTTTATTTTTTTTCAAACTGGATCAATAACATTTCTGATAAGAGTATTGTGTAGGTAGGTACTTATTATTCATTTAATACCTACATTGTTTTAAGGTTCTTTTTTCAGAAAAGTTAAATCGTCAAAAATTTTTTTCCTAACATTACAAGTCGTCGATTATTGAATGGCGTTTGTAATATTTATTTAATTAACGTGGATGGAGATCCAGTTCTGATACAGCTTAAACGACTTAAAATGTTTCAAATCATGTTATAGCGCGTATTTTTTTGTTGTTTTAGGCTGTGGAGTTTTCAGTCTGTCCTCGTATCTCTCATTAAATTATATTACAAGTTAAACATTGGTATGTCTGGATACGCGATCTTAGTCGGCGTACAAACCAGTCCGTTGTCTCGTCGCCCTGATGCAGTACCATCACTTCTAGCTTGGTAATAATAGCTCCGCTATTTTTAAACCAGATCTAAATAGCCAGTTATTTTACCCTCTTCTACATTGCCAGATGTCAATGTATGTTCTAAACTACGTTGGAATGAAAAACTCGGCACGGTTTTTGCAACGCCACACTTACACTCATACAACGTATTGTAAGTGCAAGTTATTAAGAAATATTTACTGTCCTTCACACTCTATGATAATGTTGTCCCTTTTTATCTCATGTAAATAAAATTGTATAGCTGTCCCTCACTTAATATAAATATAAGTTGTTGAGTTAAATTTTTAGATTGACAATGCCTTTACAAGGCGAAACGCGTCTAAAATAAATTAAACGAGTAGAATAAAAAAAACAAGGGTTTAATTCTCACATATGTTATTAAGAAATATTTTCTATATGTACAAGATGTGGGTAAAAAAAAGAAACATATTGTACTCATAGTGAACACAGGTAGAAGAGCCAATCTTAGAAATCGGCGATTAATAATGCGATGAAGATGTTCAATGAAATGCCAGAGGACGTATGAAAGAAGGAAACAATGTAGAAGTTTAAAATTAAACTTAGTAAATAATATGTACAGTGTAAGTTATGGACAGGTTTTAAAAATGGAAACATTATATAGTTTATATAGGCTGTAACAAATATTTTATGGGTGGTCACCTGATAAAATTACGAATCGAAAATGTTCAAATTCTGCACATATTCCTCGAAAATTTTACGGTCCATTTTATGTACCGTTACGAAAAATAGTAATGTTTGAATTTTTTATAAAATCATGCTAAGTTTTAAGTCTACGTACTTCGAAATAAATATATGCGAAATAATTAAATGTTATTAATGTAAGTAGGCACCTATGCGATTATTTGAGATCTTAAAATATCTAACAAAAAAAGTTTGGCTGCTCGAAATTTAATAAACTTTAATTTTTTGTATTCAATATATAATTTGGAATCAATAAAATATTTCAATTAATTGAAATAATCGCAATTTTTTTAATACTAATTTCTCTGACATGGTTAATATTAGGCACGTATTACTTGAAAATTTTACTCATAATTTAGTCCCATAAAATATTGTAGACAAGGTTTGTTACACCCTAATATACACAGGGTGAATAGTATGTTCCAGGCCGATGTTGTTTTTGAATAACTATAAAATAAATAACATTTTTATGTTCTTTTTATTTATCAATTGGTTTATTACAATTATGTATGAAATATGATATCGATCAAGTTCCTGCTCTTTTAACCATATTTTTCATAATATACTCGAAAACCTTGCGCATTATTTCAGAAATTTAAATATTGTCTTGTAACATCGGGATTGTTGTTAGTACCTCCACAGAAAATAGTCGGGAAATGTCGAATCATGTGATCGAGGAGGCCAGTCGATATCACAATTTTTTGACATCATAATGTCAAAAAATTGTGATATCGACTGGCCGCATACGACCGGGAAAAATTTCTCACAAAATTTCAAGCGTCGCTCGAGCTGTGTGTGAGGTGGTACCATCCTGTTGAAACCACACGTGTTGCAGGCCCAATAGATTCATTTCGGCCACCAAGAAGTTTTATAACATGTGACGATAGCGATCACCATTAATGGTTACAGTATTACCATTATTATTTTGATAAAATGTTTTAATGACTTCAACCCGTTATTGAGGCGTTAGATGCTAACCCTGTACTTATTTATGCACTAGTTTATTAATAAAAAAATAAGTAGAAATTAACTATTAATTAACTATTATTTTAATGAAAACACATTTTTTGTTTTTAAGTTGCAATTTCATAACATAGTTCTGTGGTATTTTTAACAAAAATTAAATGAATCAATTAGAAAGATTTACAAAAAAAATATATATTGAGAAATATTTGGTTGCTACCGGGATACGAAACCGAACTTTTTCCTATCGGAGGAAACGTTACCGTTTTTGCTATATTGATCGAACAGACTTTCAACAAATTTAAACTTATATGCTGTAGTCTAGTCAATTAATACATTAAATTTTTAAAATTTAAAATATTTTGAGTAATTAAAAAATCTTTCAGGTCTTAGTATCATATTTTTCATCTTTTGGCACTCTATGACACAGAGCGTTATTTGTCCTTGACCTCACCGCTTTTCAAGTCTACCGGGCACTCGCCTATCTCTTCCAGGTCTGTCTTGACATTATCCGCCTATCTACGCCTCGGTCTCCCCGTCGGTTTTGATCCTTATGATCTGACTACATGTCCCACCCACTTCAATTTCCACTGGGGTGTCACACCATTACAGAACATCGTACTAATAGTCTTATTTACTAATGGATGTGAAAGTCTATAAATTTATTACGTTTAACAGCTAGAGAGATAAAATAAAAGCTGTTAATGTAGTGGGCCATGGATTGAATCGATCATCGCTGGTAAAGGGTAATTCACGCAGTTCAGCATCATAATTTTATCGGTACATTTAGTGACTATTAGTAGCACACAGAGCCCGCTCGGTTATGACGAAGTGCGATACAGTTCTCTGACTTGCCGACCACCTGCGCGCGCATGTCGGTGCGTCGCTTCTTGGCAGGGTTCCCGCGCTTTCCCGGAGCGGCGGCAGTGACGTCACCGGACACACTCACGCGGCGGGTCACAGCTCTGTCAGAGGTGACACGGCTATACACAGTGCACGGCTCTAAATAGACGCTAATGCATAACGCTGGATCTCATCATTCCACCGTCACGATGAAACGAAGAAAATGAAGTCATTCAAAGGTTTATATTTACCCAAATAGCATCAGTTATTTAGGTGTTCTTGTCTTATGTGATCTATAGTTATCTATTTGTCATTTTTTAACTGAAGCTATTCACTATTTCAGTCTCTCTATCTATAAAAATGTGGAAATTTTTTGTCATTAGTTAAATATAGAACAGCGTAAGTTTTTTTTATTTTATTTTAAATAGAGATGCGTACACGGAATACGTGTCATATCAATATTTTCAATTTAAGCTAAACGTTTGTGCTATGAAAATAGGACTAACTTGCTGGTCTCCAGGAGTGAGGCCCGAACCCCCGACCACTAGATCACTAGACGAGTGGTATAACCACGAGACCAACAAGTATTATATTTCAAAAATAAAGTTAAAGTTATTCTCAATGAAAATCATTTTATTGTGAAGGTGCAATTCAATTTAGATTTTTTCTATGTATGTATTTTTGTAATTGTCTATTTGTTTTTTAAAATCACAAAACTATGTTCTGAAATAGGAACTTCACAATAAAATGTGTTTTCATTAAAAATATAGAAGTTATATCAAAGTTTATCCAAATTTAATCAAATGTATTGATTTAATTCTATCATCTTTTAGTGTGTATGACTCAAAGGTTTTTGCGATTTATTGTTATATAAAGTTGATTGCTTTCAAAAATGGAATAACAGACGTACCATAAAATATTAGCTTCAAATTTGTTGAAAACTGATCTGGCGAAATGGTAGCGCATTTCCCCGAAAAGGAAAAGTTCCTTTACTGTTCATTCGTTATTTGTGAAATTAACTTTTTATTTAAATGTAAATAATATATTCGCCATCTCCAATAGGTTCTCTCATTACTGAAGCTCGTGCATCCTAGTTTGTGATCATATTGATAACCTTAACGATTATTTGCCACATTTTATTGTAGTCCATAGTTCAGATAGCAGTTGCAATAGGATATGTTTTGTATTTTCTTTTTCATTTGGGTGTTAAGGCGTCAGGGATGAAATTTACCTGATTCTTGCGGTCGGTGCCGAAAGAACACAATAAGTAATAATGAAAATAATATTTTGATAAGTTTATCTAATTTTATCAGCGTATTGTGCGTGACGAAGTATAATATACTCACTGAAATAAAAATCAATAGTGATTTAATTGATAAAATTATGGTATTTCTACTTCATCATATAAAAATAATACGCTGTACCAATTCACCAATTATATTTATGATTTACGATATTATTCCAAGGTTTCTAGCATAGTAAAAGAATTTAATCATGTTTTTTTACGTCGGTTGAATTTTAATTCATATTGAAACGACACCATTAATATTTCTCAATTACATTTTTATTTTAATTTTAATGATTTGAAAAATAAAATATAGAATTTTCTGTGTTATTCTGCCGTTGCTTGAATTTTGTCGTAGCCGATGTTTTGGGCCAAACTTCAAAGGTCCAGAACGTTGCATTGGGGGAGTCGCAATTCAGTCTGAACAAAATTATGTAACAACTCCCTCTCATTAAAATATAAAGCACTTGAACATTGACAGATTTATAAAAGGAGAGAAAAACACGCAATGTATTGTAAATGTTAAGTTTTATAATACATTTTGTGATAAATTAAAAATAATTTTGTATGATTTTGTATTTTTTATTGACGTAGGTATATGTCATAATATAAATTTCAAATACGGATTTAAATAATTTTCCAAAAATCTCAATTGTTAAAAACTGTCAATTTCCTCAAAATGTATGAAAATATTGTTTCATCGAACATTTTATTCAAAATTAAAATAAATTTGATGAATCGTTTAAAAGAATGAACAGAAAAAAAAAATCTTTGATTACCACCGGGACTCGAACCCGGGACTGTCTCTTGTCAAAAAAATGCGTTACATTACGATAACAAAGTACTTTAACGTCGAATTTAAAACCTTATATGTTATTCCTTCTATTATTATTATTATAATTATTACGGGAAAGTTCATAGTTAACATAGTATAATTGGTAACGCATTCTTCCGACAAGATAAAAATACGCGTTTTCGGTAGTAACTACATATATTTGACAATCTGTTTATCCTTCTATTTTATTTGTCTTTGTTTTCAGTATCAAATGTGTTTTTTCATTAGAATGTATATTTTTTGAAAATTTAAGGCTGAGAAGAGAATGATTTGTGGATAATTAAAGAGTACGGCATTAACAAATGTACAGTTTTGAGTCACGAAAACAACAGTATTATTATTAACAAAATAAACAAACGAAAAAAGTTCTATATTAAAAATATTTTTTCAGAAAAAGTTTTTTTCATTAAAATAATCACCTTCAAAATCTAATTCGAGGTACAAGATTAAAAATTTCATTTCAAAAACCGACCAGCTTCTGCTTCAATCTTATCTTTATTGTGAAATTGTCTATTTTGTGTATGATTATCTAACGTCAAAAAAATGTGATAAGCTGTTGGAGAAATATCGTGAGAATATGGGGGGTAAGGTAGAATTTTCCATCCATTTTTCCCGGGTAGGTCTTATGATATTTTGCAGTTTTCTGCAAGAATAACATATTCTTCCGATTAACTCTACTTGATCAGCTTCTGTTACAATTGATGTAAACGAATTATTTCGTTATTTACTATAAAAATTCTTGACACGTCACTTTTTTTTTCAAGTTCAGGAGGTTTATCTTGAACATGGTGCATCTTTAAGGCATCCATCACTAAAGGAAAAACTGCACTAATATGCAGTTCGTTCTCTAACTACTATGCATATCTTACAATACGCTTCTGCAGACATTAATTTAAATTCGTTAAGCCAACCGAGCCACTGCCACTGCCACGAAAAAGTGCTCCATTTAACTGTCACATATCTGTGCTATATGATACATATATACGTATGGATCCGACAAGTAATGATAGTTTGTGATTGCAACTATTTTAGGTAACTGATCATTAATAATTATTCGAGCACTGACTGATGTACTAGAAAGTGAACTTCCAACAGTTAAATCCGAGTACCAATCAATCACAGTCACATTACGGTTTACCATCTGTGACCGACGCAAATGGCCGATTACAGTGGTGGGCGATGAAATCGGAAGGGATGGGGTGGATGGGAAATCGGGAATCAAAAATGAGGGAATGGAAATAGGGAAAAGGAAGCCATCGATAGCGGAACAGGATGGACTCACGGATCCACAAGGACAGCTCGACTCACCTGTTTTATGATGCCGTCTCTATGATCTTTCGAAACATCAACCAATGTACAAAACTGCCACGCCACAAAAAACTCGGATGAGTTTCAACGTTCGCAACACACCAAAACCACAGCGGTATATGAACTAGTGATCCAATACGAATATTCACATGAGAACACTTCCCCACCTCGAATTCAAAAATAACCGGTCAAGCTAAAGGAACAATGTGCACTGATTGGGAATGGGCAGTAGGAACAAAAGTAAAACTGGTAACCATAACACTATTTATTTCATGTTATGGAAGTATATGTATTCACCTATTAAAAAAAAAATACAAATACAGATCACCATCACTTTCGACAAGTGTCAACAAGTCCATGCATCGAGGACTTGTCAATAATTGCACGAACTTTCTAGTCATCTGATTATACATACAAATAGCAAAATTTTACATTTTTAAATGAAGTCATGATTTTTTCATGAAAATGTATATTTTGTCGACAAAATACCTATATTATATTATTATCGTTGATTTTTATGACTTTATAAAAAAATATTTCCATCCGAGGCGTCATCTATTTAAGGAATTATCAGCGTTTATAAAGTGGAAAATAATTGGCGAGTCAAAAGTATGTAGCGATATTTTGCATTAGTTTATAAACATATATTATGGCGTGGTATAATTGAAATATCATATTTTCTTTGGCTCGTGCCACAGTAACGAGAGAATTTTTCATTCTTGATATGAAATCGATACGTCGAGGAAGTTCAAATGTCGAGACATATCAAAGGAGTTCGTTGAATTTTATTAAAAACGTAATATACTCGTAAAACTCGTTACACGATACATGTGTCAAACGCGTGTATCATATCACCCCTGCACATAATATTTTATCTCGTTCGAAGAAAAAAAAACATAATTTCAGTTTTATAAGTAAAATAAAATAGAATAATGCGGGTGCACTAACCGACACGCACAACTGAGATGAGAAGTGAAAATAGACGTTTACAATTATCTTAAGATATTTATTTATAATTAAGATTGTCACAAAGTTCGCAAGTTGTATATATGTTTCAAATATATTTCCAAATTACTATTAAAAGTTGATGTTTACAAGGTATAAATTAAAAACGCTTTACTTGTAAATAGGTTTTGTGTTGGTATAAGTAAATAAAAATATAAATCAATGTATTAAATTCCAACTAATTCTATTTAATTAAATTCTTAGATACATAATTATATTCTTACATGACAAATTGACACTAGAGTCTAAAGGGGAATAACAAGATAGTAGAGTTCTCACTTTGTTAACTTTCAAAAAAGGTTTAGATACTCCTGGTGTAGATTCCGGTACAGGCAAAGATGAAAATAAAACAAAGTTAAACTAAGTATATTAAAATATTACAATTATCGTCTATTGCTATTTTACTGGGATATCCACTGAAAAACATGAGTTTTAAGTTTCACATAATTAGCTTCAATATCTGAGAAAATATTGTTTAAATATTTACAGAGATGCGTTCATAGAATACGTGTCATATCAATATTCTTACTATTTTATAACTAAGCTAAACGCTTGTGTTATGAAAATAGTAATAACTTGCTGGTCTCCTGGACTGCGGCTTGATTTACTTGATTTATTAAAAATATTGAAAAATGAACCAACGCTTCGTGTAAAAGTAACGCTTGAAATAAGTCAAAGTTTTGAAAAGGTTTTAAATATTCATCTGGGCGATTCACTCTCGATATTATTTAAGCCGCAAGGGATGGTAGCAATTTGAACAGATGATTTTTTTAAATCAAATTTGCCTAAAAAATATTTTAAAAATCAATTTTAAATTAAAAATATGTCATATTTTATTAATTGCTACGAAATAATCTTCTGTAACGGAAATTAAAAATTTCCACTCCAAAAGTCGGGTTAAAATATTTTACAAGTCATTAATATAATACGCTGATGGAAATTGAATTTTTAACGAACATAAGCTGCTTCACTCCATTTAATAATATTTAAGAAATTTTTATGTTTGTTCTTAACTCTTAATATGTTTTATACATACGTTAGTATAGTGCAGAGATTTAAAAACAATTCTATACTTAGATACCTATTTAAATAATATTAAAATATTGAATCCTTTATACGAGTATACACGGTCTCAAAGGTAGATGGAGAAAGATGGTCCATATAATTTTTGCAGGGATGGCAGTCCACCGTGAAACGTGGTGGATATGTGTCGTGTGACCGCCGGATCGGTATATGAGGTATGTAAATAATTTAAGATTTTTATTCAATTTTAAGTATTCGTTTGCGTTAACTGATTAAATTAGATTGCTCTAGAACGCTTCTATTTTTTGAGAATAAATTTTTCAACATTAAAGATAAGCTATACGGAAACGTTAGCCGTGGGCGCACAGCGGCTACTACTAGCTGCGTGGACAGTGGTAGCCGTATAATATAGTAAAATCGAAATACATTGATTGCTTCTATGCTATAGTACAATTAAGGTAGAGAGCTATAATTAAAAATGTATTGATATTAATTATAATCAATTTCGACAATCACGACTATCACCGGTGATTGGTCCGGCAGACTGTACGGGTTAAGGGGGTAGTTGATTCTATTTTTACATTTGGAGAATTGACAAAAGATAGGCTGTTTAAATAAAGTTAGTATTATTATTTTTATATTTATTATAGTATTATTAATTAATTTTCATTTGTGTCGTGTTCTCGAATGCGAGTTTTTAGTACATACGTATATGTAACGTGATTGTATTGAAGTACCATAATTTTATAATTTTTGTCAAAACTCTTAAATTTTTTTGACCCAATTTTCCTGGATTGAAATTCGTGTAAAGCCCTTATTTAATAGAATCCGAAAGTTCATCTCAATTTTTTTAGAATGAGTACAAAATTTATTATCGTTTTCAGATCTTTTTGAAGGATACAAAAATTTATTAACATATTTTATATTAAATATATTTCGACCTTGACCCTCTGTTCTCAGCCAGTGACCGATGTGAGGCATGTTTCGTTTTTCTTAAATGACCAGTAGATAACATGTAGCATTACGGGTATAAAATGTAATTTTATACAAAAAATCTAAAAATATAGGATACACGAAAAAATATGATTTGATTTTAAGTTAAAAATGATTGAACATTGATTGATCGCCGGAGGACTGCGGCGAGAGTTCGGGACTCTGTTGGATCAAGTGATATTATTTCTCACGATCTTTACACATAAAACACGAAAAAAAAATCGATCAGAGTTGATCGATCGATGGATGTATATTTTAGGTATAGTAAATGATTTTTTTTGACGATCATCGAATACTACTATTACCGATTTTACTTATACCGATGCTTATGGATTTTTAAAAAAATATTTCACAATTGTGACATAACCAGCATGGAACATACAACGTTAAATTATTTTTCAGAAACTTTAGCACGAAACTATTTTCTCTACCGTCGTCTTTAGTTTGATCTATAAATAGAATTACATCGATGTATATAATGAAAATAATTGAGCAGATTACGAGGTTCGGCTATTATTGAACTCTAAAAAAAGATATTAGTCTCAGAACTTACTTCAAACTAGTCAGGTCTCTCCTCTCATGTCCTTTCTTAAGCCCAAGAGACTCTGGCACACTCGCAAAACTATGTACAAGACTATGACAATCACAGCGATATTTAAAAACGGTGTCAGTGCCTTTCATGAAGCTTGAATTTTATTTAATTTAGCTATAATTGATATTATATAATTTAGATACAGCGTATTGACATGAGAAACTTGGATTTTGTAATACAACACTGTTTTGTCGAGCAAAAATGATGTATTAAGAATAATCAAAAGAAGCAAAAATATAGGAATCGATAATGAAAATAATAGTGTATGATAAGATCAAACCACTGTAAAATTGAATAGCCTGTTTATTCTGGCAATAATGATTCATCCGAAATATGTTTTACTTGCAAGACAAAATTGTATACGAAACATGCGAGAATATATATAAATGTCGAGCCTTATCGGGTGGTTTAATATTCTCTCCATATAAAGTACATTTACAACGTTTAATCTTATACTTTATCACTACTGTACTATAACGGCATGATAAGAACCTCGGGATTTTCAGTGTTTATCAGGGAGCGGGTAATTTCATTTAATTAAAGAAATAAAAGATTTAAAAGAGCCCTGAAAGAAATTAAATGAACACTTCAGAAGTACATAATTAGAAAATAAATAATATTATAGAACACTTCAGAAGCACACAAATAGACAATAAATAATTGTAGACTACAAATGTATAACTCTCTGTATAAAATTATTAGAGTGTAACTCCCTCTCCAAGCACAAGAGAAGTCTCTTTTTTGGAGAGGTAAGCGAATAAAAAACATGTAATTTTAATAATGTACAATACTTAATTAATAATTCGTATAATAAAAAAAATGAAAATAAATAATTTTAAAAAAACATTTTCAGTGCCGATAAATCGGTGTTATTTTTTAAAAACAACATTCCTTTAAAGCTTGCATCAATATAAAAATTCTTAAAGTAACCAATACATCATAAAGTACAAGTATTAATACTACATTCCATTTACATGCAAGCCTGTTGGCTGTTTCTCCCCTCGCTGCCTAGCGATATAAAGTACTTGTTCTGAGGTATAAGGTTCTATTCGCTAGATTATAAGAGATCCTGCCAGGGAGACCTGACCGAGAAACCAATCGGCTCTTCCTGTGGAGTTTCGCACTTGGCCAGTTTGGGCCATCACCATTCTTGCTTGTTTTGTCCCTTCCCATTAAGGGAGTGTGGCATGCTCGCCACACTGTTCTTATCCTCCGTCGTTTATATATCACTTCGTTGTATTGTTATACGAACTGTACTGTAATGTATTAATAATGGTCGAACCCACCTTAAAACAGGAACCGCGAACGACAAACAAATATCGCCTGGTAATTATAATCGGGATTTTCTGAGATAAACTGATATGAGTCGTTCATTATTCACTGCAGCTGTCACCCTTCGTAAATATGTCTCGAGACTGCCGAATCAATTTATATATGTAAACATATATGTATTGTACCCCTAAAACTTTAATACCTGCTATTTTTCAGTCATAAAGCAGACTTAAAGAGCACCGAAGAATCCCGCGAACGCTGTTCTGCGCTAACGGCTTGAAATATAAACAGCGAGCAGCCAGTGGATTTATCGTGTCACAATACGGCTATAATGTTTCTCTTTGCATTAACAGATCGTTTTCATATCTTCGTGATTTATTTTATTTGATGTCACTGTTTCGAGACAGTTTTCATCGTAAAGCTGGAATTATTGCGCGTTGTATTTTCTTTTTGGTTGCGGTTAGTGCAAAGGTACACAGTGAGTATAATTTCACAGTGATGTGTTTATGTAGCCTGAGTACTATTAGAGTTGACTGTAATCGATTTCTGAGTATTGTTGCCGCGCCGTAAGTCTTATTTTATTTTAATGTGATGGCTGGAAATTGAAAAATTACCCAGTTTTATGAAGGCCGGTAGACTGTTTTATTAATATACTTGGTTTACTGAACTGAGTTTGACGTATGTGAAGCAATTGTGCTTGTGATAATTTATAAAGAGTTTCATTTCAATGAAGATTTATTAAATTATATATAACGTGATATAGTAGAACTTCATATTTTTCTTCATCGAAGGCATTTTGATCTGCGTAATTGGTACTGCTACAAAAAGCACGATCGTTAAAGTTTACGAGTTTCTGTGCGCCATTAAAGGTACAGATGACGATACATTTATAATATTTTCAACAACTTAAAGCGCTTGTTCTATTAGACGCTACTAGTCTAGTTACCGATTAATCGCGGGTATAATGATACCCAACCCGATCATCAAGTTAGTCGTATTTTACATAGCATAAGTAGCAAAAAAATTATATGGCATTGATTTCCGTAAACTCCACAAAATTATTTATTTTAGTATTTTAAACTTACTAGCCAAAAGCAATCGACTACGCTGCCAATAGTGGTCGCTAGGTGGTCTCGGCCAGTGTTCCCGTAAAACCTATTTTTCATTGTTGAAATTGTAATATATATGGTATCAAAGAATGGGGCAACAGCGCGGTATAAGTGCACACAACTGACTCGCTAAATAAATATACAGAATTCGAATAAAATTAGCCCGTAAGATCCGAACCTGCGTTATAAGTCTTGGCCTTAGCGCGCTCTGCAATAATCTATTCTGGGAGATGTGTCGATATTATCGTAATATATATGTACAAATGTACACTACTACCATATAATGAAAATTGTTGGTGAAGGTTTCTTGCGTTTTTGGCACAATACAGTATATGTTACACCCTATATAATAGAAAATTACGATGCCCGAACTGGATGAAACCATTTTTCGCATGGAAAAAATCATTTGATTTGTACCCAACGGAAACCGACACTGTAACCCTAGATCAGTTAGATAACGCTTTACCACTAGACTATAAAACCTACCCTTAATTGTTATGACTTGATACACTATTATTATGATCTCGTACCATAATCCCAAATTGCAATATTTACATAGAGATGAGCACTGAGATAATACGTCATGTACAATATATATGTAATTTATTAGATATTTCTCATTTATTTTAGATTTGGTTCTCCGCTTTCAAAATCTAATATCTCGATTTCTTATACACTCATCTCCTTTACATATTTGATAGTCTATTCCTCATTTTATTTATTACATCACATTGATCTTTACCTTTTTCATACATGGTATCCTTATCGTACCAAATCTTTATTAGCTATATATTTTTACAAGCTGTTTTACCGTCTAAATTTTCCTGATTAAGTTAGGATCAAATTTAAAAATGGAACGCATTAAAATAATTAAATAATATTTATATTTGGGTTAAATTTTTGAGTGTATGAAGAATTTTCTTGAACTATGAAAATAAAAGTTCACTGTAACTAGTTCATGTTATATATATACAGAAGTTTAATTATGAACATTTTGTATTAAGCACTTACGGATGTACCATCTGAACGGGGGATGTATGTACTCGTATATATGTAGGATCTGTATCTAAAATGATGACAGCGAGCAAATTGGCAGCACGATGTAGAGGTCCGTGGGGATTGATCTGGAACCCAGTAATTACTTAGAGAATATATATACGTGTTTCCAAATAAATACATATATGTTACTAATTACATAACATATATTTATATATAAATATTATGTCTTAGTAATGTTGATATGAAGTTATGTAAACTATTGTTTTACATTACAATATTTTAAACATAGATCAAGAAATATTTCATTTACACGGGGGACTCTTATCAAAGATCCTTTTATATGATTGCGCTATTAGATCTGGATCTGTATATAATATGTATTTGGATATGTAAGTGTCATTGCCAGTAAGAAAAAATCTACATATTCGCCAAAGTAGCGAATATGTCAAACGTGTTTTTATTATCTCTAGTTTAAGATTACTTAAATGTTTTCTCTTTTATGTATTTAATAACAGTACGTAAATATATAATTAATTCGAAATTAAGTTGTTTATTTCTTTTATTAAGAGTAAGAAAAAACATACATTAGCGAAATCGTACGAATTTTTACGACTGGCAAGTATATTGACTATTTGTAATCTCGCGTAAGCAATCAAATATATATTCATAATGTTTACGTTTTTTCAGTACCTAATTATTTTTTGCAAACATTATCTCAGTTTTTTCAAGAATGTATTTAAGTGGAATAACGATGAATAATCAATTAGATATTGATACGTAAGAACCCCGTTTGTACAACTCCAGAGAGGGCAATACAGAATACACTAGCAGAAAAGCAATCGGATGTCGGTTCGCTGTTGCCGTTATGGCCTCTCCGTGCCAGTGGTGACCACTGCGTGGCCAAGACTTCCATAGAATCTATATGTCATCTAATAAGGGATTTCCGCATTGAAGTATAAATTCTATGGAAACCCTGGCTGCGCCGTTTTAGATTCTCGATTATTTATATAATTTTTATACCAAAAAAATATCATTAAAAACATTACATATTTTTAGTATAATATCATAAATCAGCATTTATACATATACGCTTTAGAAGATATTCATTATACAAGTACAACCACTCCATTATGAAGTCATAAATTAGTCCATTTCGGTAGCTATTTGGAGTGACGTGTCATTTGTCGACCAATCGCAGAGGGACAAGATACTCCCAGAACCGTTTATTGAGCAACATTCAATAACTGTCACCTGTCACTACATTCAAGTATGTCCAGAATTGCCACAAACATAAATCATGTCAGTACATGGCCTAAGTTTCCATGGCTGTAATTCCAAATTCAAAATTTGCAATATATAATAATGTCATTATTACATATTATAAAATAGAGGCATTTAATTTTTAAATACTTATTTTTTTACAATTCATAGATTGAGTGAAATAAATGTATTAATTTAGCGTTATTTGATTCGTTTCAAAATACGTTTACATTACATTAAATTATATTAATAAACTAGTTTTGTGTAAGGTAGGTAGCTCTACACGCGTAATAACAAATTAGTTATGCAATAAATTTTTTTAAGCGGATCTGTTTCAATATTAATTAAACACCACAAATACTTATTTGTAACCAACATTTATTTATATTTAATATTTTTTATTTTTTGAAATATTTTATATTTTCTAACTTTAAGAAACGAGCGTTATAAAAGAGACATTTCTAAGAAAAGAAGCCTTAATTCATGTAGGTATTAAGTAATAATTACCTACCGGCAGAATATTCGTATCAAAAGTATTACTGGTTTTAAAATCTTATTTTTAAATTTCCGACAGTACAAATGGACTACATTGAAGATTACATTTTGTGGCATAAATTTTTCAGAATCTATTAAAAATTAAGTAACATTTATTGTAACTCTACTCAAGTCAAGTTTTGCTATCTTTTATCTTTTATTATACTGAATGTAACACACATAACGTGCGATATTTTAGGGGTTGGTACATATTAAAAATATTAATCAAAAATGTTCAAGCTGTGTGTGCCTAATCTCAACCATGTCAGAGATATGAGCATTTAAGAAAAGTGTTAGTGATGCGATTATTTCGATTAATCGAACATTTTCGATTTATACGATAGTTTAGTTAGATATCTACCCACAAGATATTGTGGACTAGGTCTGTTATACTTTGAATATTTTACCTTAATTATATTTTTAAATATTTAAAAAAAATCTGCATTAGTTATTAAATTTAATATTTATACAAAATAGCATATTTAAATATTATAATCCATAATGTGTAGAGAATTAAACGCGCGCTATACAGGTTTGAATAATATATTATAATAGTTGTAGACATCTATACTCTAGCACAGGATAATTAGTGTAGACATGTCCATTCATCTCAGTAGCTTAAATATATATAATATGTCCATGCTAGCAACCGCACTGATCAATCACAGATCAGAGGAGTGTGAAACTGTATCACGTAGGTAGGTAAGTATTGATAGCATGTTTAATTTGTATTGATGGCTTAGTGGCTGAGTAGGGGTGAAGAGTGCTTCGATCCAGAAAGCGAGAGTTCGATAATCGTAATGTTTTTGGTATCTTTTATTTAATTTAATTTTAATAGTGATGAAAAGCATTTTTTTATAAAAACACTTTAAATTCATTTTTATTGTTATTATTTTACCTGCTTAACTATTGCTATGGTATGACTATGCTTAATTATTGCTATGGTGTGATCATGCTTAACTATTGCTGTGGTGGTATGATATAAGATGCTTCCTGTTCAGAATTAATTTAGTAATTAACCTACAAATGAGATATTTAATACTTAGTTATGTAATATATGAGGTCATTTTCGATCTTCTCCGTTTTATTAGTTTTATTGTTTCTGGGAATCTTAACCCCCATGAAGCCTCCTGATCCTCGCGTTCTTAACAATATTCTTTCATTTGTCTCCATCTGCATTGTGCAGTCCAGGGAGTCGATGTAAAGGAGAAGTTCGTGCCTTCCTTAAGCAAATCACTCTAGCGAATAAGAGATCTCTGTCTTCAGATTGTCGTCATCTATGCGTGGAATGAATTGATGGATGCTCTTTAGAGATGATGTGGAGAATCTGTGGCGCTTCCAGGGTTCACGGGATCTTCATTATTTGAATGATCTTGTGGTCGCGGATTCAAAACCTGTTCCAGGAGTTCAGAAAGTTAGTCCTATTTTCATAGCACGAGCGTTTAGCTTAGTTTTAAAAAAGTAAGAATATTTATTTGACATGTATTCCGTGTGCTTAAATTACATTAAAATTATAAATATCAAGTATCAATCTTTTGTCCCTGGTTCGTCCTTAAGATCCAAGTTTCCAAGGCACAGAGTTACTCGTGTATTGAAAAGACGAGAGTTTTGACCAACATAATCTTTGATATCTTTGTGATTAAGCTATTTCTCAAAATTTTGTCTTGCTTTGATATTGCATTTTTTACCATTTCAGTACATTTTATTTTCTTACATTTAATTTATTTTTTGTCTTACATTCTTTGTTGTTAGGCCCTGAGACACGTCAAAGAACAGGCCTGATAACTCAATACAGTGGTTACTAAAGTTTTTATTTTTTTTATTGACATATTGCATTACTAAATATTGCATTTATATATCTCTGACGATTTTTGCTTTATATTTATGTTCATTACATTTATTCTTATTAAATGACCGTTTTTTTAAAGAAATCTAGTCCCGCTTCTATAAAATACTTTACAAGGATAATGCTTTTAATATAGAATTTTGTTACACGTTCTTCATGTATTCTTAGAAAAATATGTGACGAAAAGGTGTCCAAATAAATACATTAGATTCATATACCAGTAAATGAATAGGCAAGAAATAAAGTGTACTCATAGGAGAAGGTTTTGGAACATTAGTAGCGGGTTGAGGGGCATTCTACATACATTCTTGGTAGAAACATAAATCCGATGGATTACGACACATTTGTGTAACAGTAAAAGTATTTACTCTTCTTATTAAATATGATGTATTTTTTACATTAATGCATATTATATTTTCAGCGTTTAAATTTTCGTTCTAATCTAGTCGCAGAGCTATTTCGGATGGGCTCACGTGGGTCACACCAAAATCAAAATATTGGGACAAGAAATTTGCGTTTGTTCATATCTATATATTTGGTATTCCGTGATTAGACAACATATTTAATTAAGTGAGATCTATAGTTTTTTGGAAACTTTAAAGGGTTGCATGTTCAAAAATCCACAATACTACGAAAATTGAAATATATCTTTTCACGCCCGGTTGGGAGGAACATAATTTAATATATAATATGAACAAAATCTAATATATAAACAGCTAAGCAATCGTATTCTAATAAGTGAAATTATAAAATAATGTAATAAATTTCTTTCCTTCCTTCCTAGAAAGCCATACACATAATACCCACGTAATGTTGACGCATAACCTAATGTCAAGCACAATATTATTCTCTGCAGCAGTGTTCTAAAATAATGGATGAAATCTGGTATTGTCAAATTGTGATTCTTGTTGTGCGCATGACTGAATTTTCATTATATTTAATCTCATCAAAATGTTAATGCTCAGAACAATTGACGAATAAATAATAAATACATAAAAGCAAACAGATCTTCAGTCCCGCAATAATGACGCGCATTAAGGAGCAGAATGGTCCTTAGCAAAGCCACGACGATGTTATAATAACCCTTATAATATAATGACATAATTTAAATTTCCCTACGATGATTTGTATTTCCCCAGTGCGTAATATCTCTGGCTGCGTACATTTAAACAGAGGCTGGAACTCCTCCGGCCTTGTCCCAGATACACCCTCAACCCCCGGCTCTCTTCTGCGACCTCCTACCCCCGTCCCGCCTCGAACCACCCTCAGGCATAAGCAATGAAGGCTGAGAGTAATCCCCGAATATCGAATATTTAAAAACCCCTCCGCTCTTCGATTCCAAATATCAATAATATCATAAAATTAATTGGTTTTAAAAAATTGGATTACAGAATAAATATACTACGTAGATTGGTACCTATTACGTATTTAGGCATTTTCTTATTCGCTGTTTTTACCCATGTATTTATTAAAATATTATATAAGAACCTCGGACTAAGAAGGCAGCTCACCGGTTTAATAAATTTCTTTTAAAAGCTACATTAACTATTTTAGGAGACAAAGAAAGCATTAAGTAAAATTTACATTGCAGATTACTGTTGAACATTCCAATTAATTAATTATTCAATTCTGGAATCTTTATAGTTAAAAATGTTGATTAGAGAAATAAAAGATGAAAATGAATACTAATATGTACTTAGATATAAATCACACATTTTTATTTTATTATTAGTTTATATTTAATGAGTTTATATTTAATGAGTTTATGGGAACATTTTTATACCACAATGCACAGATTTAAGATTGAGTTTTGATTTACTGCTAATAAACAAACCATTGAGTGGATTGTAGTCCAGCAAATCGCTGGTACAAGACCACCAGTCAATAATAAAATATTATTAAGGAGAACAAAGTATCATTATGAAGTTGGCAGTTTTTCAGAAAATAGTTCTGTGATATTTTAATACAAATTAAATGTATCAATAAGAAAGGTAAACAAATAAAATCAATTTATCAAAAAAATATTTAATAATAATATTCCGGCTAGGAAGGATTCTTGGTTCGAGTCCGGGTTTCAGCAAAAATATATACATATTTCATAAAGGTACATTTAATTTGTATTTATAATAAAATAGATGCCTTCAAAATGCATTGCTGGAGATGGATATTACGCATCCCATTAGACACCACGATGCACAATTGCCTGCAACAAATCCAACCACAGAATGCTTTATCTACAACAGTTAACAAAAGATTCTTCCAATTCTTTGGATACACTATGCGTCAAAGCAACGTCGGCGTTACGCACAGGCGAAGCAAGCGACCGACCGTGGCAGCCAAATCAAGGGGGCGGCAGAAAAATACATAAAAATTGAAAAACAAAACCTCATGCTGCAAAACGATGATAGTGTGTAATAAAAATAATCCAGGTATAAATCTTAGAAAGCAAATCCAATAAATAACATTATAGTATTTTTTTAATAAAGCAGTAATTTGTAGGCAACACTAGTGTCCAGAACGTCTTTTGGTAGAAAGCCGCCTTTGGGCAAGTTTCAAAATGCCGGCCTAACAAAATACGGCTCCTAATGTGTATGGTTTTACAAAAATTGTAAACATCATCTTCACTTAAGTTACTAGGATGAAAAAAAACAATCTTTCCTATGGCGGCAAAAAGTCTAGTGCCGACGCTGCATCAAAGTGAAAGCCTAGAAATGACACTATCTTGGGCCGAAGAAGACCTGGAAGAGTGCTCCAACTTGTGGAGGTGTAATACGAGCCGAATATCATCTGATTGAGGTCACTATATGTCGATAATGACATGAAGGAGGAAAGAAGAAAGACAATAATTTAATAATCAATTGGAATATTTATATTTTGATAAGTGGTGGAAATATGATGAAGAAAGGAAATCATTTACTTTTCGTCTGCCGAATGCTGGTTCATTTGTTGATTCCTCTCTATCACAAATATAAGCGTCACGGGGTATATATTAATACTCACGAAAAGGATTATTTTGTATTAGCGGAATTAACGTAAGATTAATTAATTAGCGGAGTAAAGCGACGGTAGTTGTCCATACAATAATTCCAAGCTCACTGAACTTGCTACAGTTGGAAGACTTTAATCACTGTGACATCTTCTTTCTTCATTGTGCTTAAGGATAGGTGAGGAAAAAAAAGGAAGAATATACGCAGGTTAGATTTTGATAAACCGCAAATTGAATGTATGCATGCGGCAATAAACCAAACGCCAAAAAACTTAATAAAATTTAATTCATTTTAAACGGCGCAGAATATACATATTTTGTAATAAATTATAAAAATAATAGTGCAGTCATACCAACCACGTGCTAAGTAATAATTAAACAAAAATACATAGGTTGTCTAAACTACCAATACACTGTTACAATGGATATAAATCATATTGACTTAATTGAAAACCATACTGCGAAATCAGATTACACTACTTATATCAGGGACTCCCACAGGTCTTGTGAGTCAGTTCCATTGGCTAGGTTTCAATACTCCAGTTCCTATACAGAGTTAAAATCACGGCGAGTAAAGCAAAATACATATGGTACTCACAATAAACTTGTGGTTTATTACACTGAAATTTCAATATAAAATATACAAGATAATAATATTTTAATACAAATTAATTATATCAATTAGAAAGATACAGATAAAATCAATTTATCAAAAAAATATATTTGTTATTAAGGAGAATACATTCTTATTGTGAAGTTGTAACTACTCAGAACATATATGATGGTATAATACACCTTCCCCGACTGAAAAGAGATCCCGATTAGAATCCCGGTAGCAATAACTATATTTTTCGATAAAATTGATTTTATATGTATATCTTTCTAATTAATACATTTAATTAGTATTTAAGATATATTTGTTGTCACCCGTTATATGCATATTTCAGTCACCCCTCGATACATCGATTTCTTGAAAGCTCTTTCTTCAAAAAATCATTTTTCGACTGGATCTTTTGTCGGTCAGACATTTTGTCGTGGACGTTTTGTCATTGGGCCAAAAATCCGCGGACCTTTTGTAGTGCAACCGCCCGGCCGGTACGTACCTCGGTGAGCACGCCGCCAGATGGTAAACTGTGACCATGGTTAGTACGTGGCTCCCCCTTCATTATTTGCAACGATGTGGAAGATTAGTGGTAGATAAAGCGTGTTATAGGGGGTCAGTTAGATATCGGAGGACTAGTTGTGAAGGAGATGTTCGTTCTGGTGTAGGGGTTTATAATATTAGGGGTGCGGGTATGTGAAGCACCTCTTTGTACCTCTGGATGCTATTTACTTCGTCCAATATATTATAATACTAAAATGTGTTGGAGTTAAGTCTGAATTGGAAAATATATAAGCATATATTAGGTGTTTTGGAAAGTTTTCTCGTACTTAAAGTAAAACATATTTTTATTTATATTTTTTATTTATTATCTTTGTTTTATTAACCACTGAATTGAGATTAAATACCTCTACCGGTTTCGAAAAATACTATTTTCTTCTTCAGGATGTCATAACTAACTAAAAACATATATCATTCTTCTATTCTTCACCAGAATCTATTTTTAAAAAATATTTAAAAAAAATAACAATTATTTAAAAAATAAATTCAGTACCTAACTCAAATTGTTGCTTAATACAAATTTAGTCAAATAATTTTTAGGAAAAAATTTTGGTTATGACATCCTGAAGAAGAAAATGGTATTTTTCGAAACCGATAGACGTATTTAAACTCAATTCAGTGGTTAATAAAACAAAGATAATAAATAAAAAATATGAATTTTAACCACAAGGTTAATATTGCTAATTTTAAAAGTAAATATATTTTTATTCAACACAATATATTTATTTACATAAAAGACTTAAATATGAACCCTCTCTAATCTTTCTGATGCCCTGAAAATATAGAACTTGTCATCTTCTGATTGAAGAAATTCGTCACCTGCTTTAATAACACCATCATTGTTGATCTGAAGTGGTTGAAACAAATAATGTTCCGAAGAAGCAAAGTACAGAGGGTGACTTAAAACTTTCCAGCTAAGCTCCCTTAATTTTTGTCTTGTCATCATTTCTGTATGAGGTCTCACATTTTCATTGTTAAAGGCAAAATCGTCCCTATTGACCATGGTAGGATGCTTAGCTTTGATTGCTGTTTAAATTTTCATTGTTAACTATAGAAGGTATTCCAGAGGGACACGTCTTTGAGATCCCAGTCACCGGCTCTAAATTTAACAAATCATCTTTTGCATATGCAAATATGCCAGTCGGGCCGAAAACTGCGTGCAAATACTTATACAAAGCACTCGCGTTACTCTTTTTATACGCATAAAGTATACAATTTCGTAAATGCACTTTATCAAGTGACATCTTTTCAGCACGGTTAATAATAGTGCTGCCAAATATGCAACAACACTCTACAAACTTAATGGATGTGGTATTTGGACCAAGTTAATAAATATACTGTATTTATAATATTGTTCTTCTTGGAAGAAAAATACGACAGAACTTAATATGTACTTTTTTTCTAGTAGTCTCTTAGCAATCACACAAATAAATATATTTTTGTCATGATTATATTGAAATATTTGCTTGCCCTTACATTGGAAGGGTGTTCAGCGGAAAAATTTCAAGATTAAATTGTAATTACTCGTAAACCATCAGGGTGAGATAAGTAGGAGGGGTATTGTTCGATGCGTGATTTACGGGATTGCCACTCGCAATGAGTCACTGGTCGGTAGCAAACCGCGCATTCGCGGTTGAGCAATATTTAAAGCGCGGTGATTCATTGGTTTGTGCGCGTCGCGCTTTTTGTACTAACTTTAATATTCGAGTGATGGGCCGAGCACGCAAGTTATCTGGTGTTGGGTTTAAAAGTTCAGGCAAGAAGGAATAATGGTTAACCAAACTCCTCCGGGACCATCGACATCAGCAGTGGCTCAAGTTAGACGTGAAATTATGCGCAATCCGTGTAAATCGATAAGGAAGATTACAGTCTGTACTGGAATAAAAAAATTAACAGTACACGTTATTTTGAAAAAAAAACTACATTTTCACTCATACAAACTGCAAATCGTGCAGTTTCTCAACGAAAATGACTATTCTTTACGTGAAACCTTACCGAGAACGAAGCTAGAACGTTTTGGAACAGCACAAACGCTTGGAAACCTATTGTTTACTGATGAAGCACATTTTCATATCGATGGCTATGTTAATAAACAGAACATGAGGTACTGGTGCCTCGACAATCCAAGGGAACGTCATCAAAAACGTTTACATTGTCCAAAAACGACAGTATGGTCTCCAATTTCTGCCTGAGAGATAATTGGCCACTATTTTTTAACCAGCGAGAGACAGTCACTGCTGACGTGAATTGTCGAACGATCGACGAGTTTTTGGTACCGCAACTGCAGCTGTTTCCCGGGTTCAGCAATATAATACAATTTCAGCAAGGCGGGGCCACTCCACACATAGCTAGAGTTTCAATGGAGAAGCTGAGGGGAATTTTTCCCAATAAATTAATCAGCAAGTATGGAGACAAACTCTGGGCACCTCGATCACTGGATCTTACACCGTGCGACTTTTTTTTGTGGGGATATCTAATATCAAGAGTTTACAGTAACAATCTTTGAACAGTTTAGCCCCTACAAGAAAATATCCACCGTGAAGTTGCTGCCATTGAACCAACGCTTTGCTCTCGCGTGTTCGCAAATTTAAGAGTCCGATAGCAAGTGTCTTGAGGGAAATGGACGGCATATTACTTATAACGGATATTATTTATAAAACGTTAAATTAGCATCATTAAACTCCATTTTGTATAAATAAAATATAAGAATAACATTGTAGTTTTTTTATTTTATTTAATATTAAACTTGAAAATTTTCCGCTGGACGCCCTTTATCTCCTCTTTAGATCATTTTCATAACTCTTCATTTTTTCCAATCGCACTAAGACTTACCACTTAATCTTGTTAATAATATTATTTTAAGATTCGCTATCACTAGCCTTCCCAACACCTCCGAAATATACAAATCCACCTCCGAAGTATACAAATTCCTACCTCCGAAATATACAAATTCAATCACTCGCTATACAGTGACATCTTAATGGAGCTTTTAAAACACGCGATAATTTATTAACTTTTTAAAAGCCTACTATCTCTATAAATTAATGATGATTAAGAATTTTAGTTACTTAGTATTTTAACACCTTAAAATGTGATCGATAGTAAAAGAAAGCGGCGTAGAAAGTATAGAGTTAATGATGAAAAACTTGGGCAATTTGTGGGCTATGGTGGTAACCAAATTCTAGGGTAATATTTCAGTTTAAGGGCTGGCTTGTGTCAAAAGCACTCCCACGTGGACTCGTTAATATCATTTGAAGAACGTGTAAACACCGCAGAACTTTAATGATCAATTTATTACACAGTTCGTACCCTCTGGTGGACCCTGTAGTGGCTGTTGTTCAAATTACGTTAAAACCTACTTATTTCATAAAAATATAAACATAAAATTATTATAAAGAATATTTTGGCTAAAAACATTTATAACACATTTATTTTGGACGTCGCCTTAATAACACACTTATTTAATGTTAGTTATTTTAAATCTTTAAAACATTAAATATTTATAAAAATGGCTACACATACTCGTATATAATACTTAAATTAAAGTGCTTCAGACGTACGTGCGATACTTTATAGATACCTACATTAATTTTAAAGAGTGAAAAAAAACCTAATGATTTAAGTGGTTCTGAAATAAATTAAAAATATTTAGAAACAATTTACTGTATCCAAAAAAACCTGTTTTATTTATTTATCCACCGAAAACCTCTTATTATTAATTGCCGTACCCATGGGATAAGGTATTCATACGATAGCTTTAACCAGCGGCCGTGAAACGCGTTATATTATCGGTTCAGTAACGCTAACAGTTTTAATATTGTTCTTTACATTTTATGTTTCGCGCGGACCTCTATCTGCAGTAAAATAAATTTACATGTAAAAATAAATTAGAATGTAAATTTTAGCAAGAAGGAATATTTTTTTACTTGTTGGTGTAATTAATATTATTAGATTACTTTCTTCCATATTAAATAAACACCACAGACATTTTTTAATATCAACGTCTTTTTTTAGAAAAATAGTTTGATGTTTTAACTTTGAAAACAGAACTTTTAGAACTTCAGGATATTTTTAAAAAAAGAAGATTAAAATCATGCAGGTATTAAATTATAATTACATACTTATACAGTATCCTGCCTATATACCTATGTACCTTCAGAACAAAATGATCACACATCCGTATTTCAAATCAAATTAAACTTCACTTTATAAGTTAAATAAATTAAATTTAATATTACACATTATAAAATGAGAATTAGCGCGCAGTGAAGATTAGATAAAAAAAAAATTGTTAATTTCCCTCATCAACGTCACCTACGACTATTAAATATGCACTAATATTATTTTCTGCATTGAATATCTCTGAGGATTTTCTCAGTATCTAATCCCAAAAGGAGTGTCTAGTAGTATAACTGAGGAAAACAGATGGATAAACTGTGTGAAGAGGTTTGGCCGACAATGGGTTGCAGTCATCAAAACAGAAGGGAACAAAGGCACCTTGAAGTGCCTTATTGAGACTCTTAACTTTACCAGGACAAGGAATAGGAAACTAAAAAGAAGCTTTGAACATCCGATCACGTTATTTTCCGCACCAATCATCAAAAATATTTTTATCTATCTCCCGCGGGTATGAGATCACACGCTGTATGGAAAAGGAAATGGCAATCATATTTCCCCCGAAAATATCGCTTCATCACCTCGGTCAACCCCTCAGCAACCCCACGACATTTAGAGCTATTTCCGATCTATGTATGTACGTATGTTTCTTAAGGTACGTTTTATTTTATTTTCAAAAGGTATCGTTGTCATAACGGATAAATGTTGTAGGATAAAACTGATTTACGCTTTTCGTATCGAAGGCTTTTTATGTTTACTTTCTTACAAACATTAAATATGTACTTATATTCATTGTGTATGAAGGCGCACCTTTACAAAGCTTTGTGAAGATTAAACGACCGCACTATGTGTTGTAATAAAATTGTCCTTATTTTTGATACGCTTTTTTTCCATTATTTCCTTTTGAAAGAAAGTCCATTTCACAACACTTTTCTTTTCTCTCACATACTTATAGGGTCAAAATAGTTGCGATTTTCTAAAAACATTAAACACTGCCTTCGTTTTGCTTGTCCATAGCACGTGCTTACCGAATACTTCTCTTCAAACTACTGCATGGCCATGTTGACTGCCCCAGCCAATTAGAATTAATATCTCTCCACATACCATCTAGATCAACTCGGCAGTCCGCACTCTTCCACATTCCTAGAAGTAGAACATCTTACATACAAAATTCATTAATTCATCGGTCATGCAAATACCATAATGAGAAATTTACAGAAATTGACTTTTTCAACATCAGTCTTACCACGCTTAAAGGGTTCTTTTTATGAACCACCACAATCTTAATTTTGGCCAATCGTTCTACCTATAAACACATCTTGATCTTCCTTTACCGCAACAATAGTCGCGACCTCCCCACCTCTCCCTCTCTCGCCCTACCCACCTCTCCATCTCGTTTTATTTTTATTTATCTTCTGCACCTAAACATACTTATGTACCTAAATATTTCTGTGGATTTTAATAAATAGTATCACATGTTAAATATTATTATATTAGTTATAATATTATATAATAAGTTTACACTGTCAGAATCCCTCAATAAAATAAAAATATAGCCTTTCTGCTAACGAGTTCGGCGATTTATGAAATTAAATGTATCAAATATAGATATATCCCGGTAGTAACCAAAATATTTAATTAATAACGTATACAACTATAATACTCAAAAGATGACGCACCAGGATAGGAATATATTACAATATATCATATTTTCCTACCCTGGAAATACGGTGTGATGGTAGTTCGTACGTATGTATGTATATTAAATTTATTTTTCATGTATGGAAGTACACAATATATCAAATGATATAATTCATTACTTTTATGGTGGTCGGAGAGTTTAGAAATACCAATTTCTCTCAGCATCTATAAAGTTGAATCCACCATAAAAAGAATCCGTCGTATGTAAAAAAAAGTTTTGTTTAGTTTGGCCGCAAAATTCTGTTAGATAAGCTAAATATCGTATAGCAACGTATACAGAATTCGGTAACATCCTCGAAAAGACGATGTATATACTGTACATAAGCATGTACTGTGTATACATAAATTTATTACATTTTCTACAGCTGCTACCACACATTATTCACGTTATTTTCTAATAACGCCATTAAAAAACTAATATATAATGCAAAAATATATAATAATGTCATTTTTAAGGAGAACAAATTTCTGTAGTAACATTATAGTTTTTCAGAACATAGTTCAGTAGTATTTTTATAACAAATTAAATTAATCAACTATAAAGTAGGCCACGCGTCACCGTTTTAAACCGATTTACTGGTAAATATGGCTAAATTTCATTACTGAATTACCGGTAAATAAATTTCTAAGTACCGGTAATTTCGGTAAATTATTTTTCACTTTTTAATGTATTCTGTTTCCGTGAATGCCTTCGAAAGCCGTGGTTCCCGGGTCTTCTATTGATAAGATGATCAGATATGAAATATGAACACTACCCCTAACCTTTGATTGAGCGCGATGATGCTATGGCGTTGTTGCTGGTCCGATGTTGTTGTTCTTCTTCTAGGTAGATTTCAGACCGACCGAAATGTGCACTGATTATTGAGATCTCTTTACCGTACGGTGTACTGGATGCAATTGGATCTTGTCGTTTTATGCGCTCTTTAATCTCCAAAAAGGGTGGCAATATTCACACACAACAAGAAATCCCAGGTGTGCCAATCGAAGGCACAAAGGCGCATAAACATATTCTATAATAATATTTTTCAATTACGATATTATGTGACGGTATTTGCAGAAAGCAGGATCGTTGAGTGTTTTGTTGTATGGAATTTCGTGAAATTTTTTATTGCATAATACAGTGGGCATACGTGCATTGGGGATCCGAGACTAACCATCGCAAAAATCACCAGTCACGCTTGCGGTACTACATTGATTATTATTCATCTCTTGAAGGCTATGCTGTCTTCCGACAAATACTTTTTAGTTTTAATGTCCTCTAAAGTTTCGTGAAGTCCAGTCGTACGATACATTGTCTCTTTCAATATTTCGTCAATGCAATTTCATCAATTAATAATATATATTTTATATAACCATATGTATACTAGATAACGTTGCCTAAAATATAATATATAATCTTTATAAATTACATAGACATTTATAAATTGTATATCTGGCCGTGCATTTGTTAAACTTTTAATTAATTAATTTCATTTATTTGTTATCAGTATCTGTTGCCATTTGAATCTTCTTACAACGTCTTCTTAATATTTACACAAATATATTACTAAATTTCATTTGAACTTCTTTATAAATCTCTTTTTTCGCCTTTATTCTTAGGAAAATGAATATTAAATTCTTGTTTTGCAGAAATATCTGTTATATTTTCACTCGAATAAAGAATTATCACAGAACAGTGGGCTCTAGAAGGCTTAATATAAAGATGTCTTTGAATATCAATATTAAATGACAACACCCTTTAGTGAAATGTAACCTTCACTTGACAGGAAAATAATCGCCCTTTAAAATTGTATGCGAATTCCGGGAATCAGATTCCACGAATCAATAATTTAACAACTTTCCAAGTTATGGTACTGCTCCCTAAAAAAAATTTAAAAAAAATACTTAATATAAAAGTAATTATTTTTCGTTTGAAGATTTAATTAGTGAATGGTTCAAATTACCTTATTTTAATTATTGTATACGATGGAATTTGCCGATTCATACTGATTTTGTTTTTCCGCAGTTTGCAATGTTATTAGAGTTCGGCGAAACTTTGAAATTCGAATATTGAATCATCCCCGGTTGACTTCGAATTGTAATTTGAAAAAATATCGAATTTCGGAGAATTAAAATAATAATAATAATAACGGTTAATTATCAAAACAAACAAACTTTACATAGTAAAATTAAGCGTAAAATTAGCGTTACAAACGTTAAAATACTTTTATATATTTACTTATTCATTGTTACATATATTTTATTTAAATTCTTCATATTGTTAAAAGTTATATTATATAAAGTATATAAAGTTATACAAGTTATGTTGAGTTATATTTTGTATTTTACTTTTATTATGGCATTCAATTGAAATCTAATTAAAATAAATTAAGTATTATTAAGGAAAACACATTCTTATTGTGAAGTTGTAATTATTCAGAACATAGGTCTGTGATATTTTAAATACTAAATTAATGTATTAATTATAAATATATACATATAAAATCAATTTTGTCGAAAAATATTGTTTTAGCGTTACCGGGATCCCGGTAACGCTAAAACAATATTTTTCGACAAAATTGTTTTTCTATGTATATATTTATAATTAATACATTAATTTAGTATTTATAAATTAAGTATATTTTTTTTTGTACGTTTCAAACATGTCATATATATCAAAATTTAGATATAAATAAAATTAATTAATTAGATATGAAAGTATATCAATTCTTTATTCAAAATTTGTTAGTTTTAAAAATTAATATAAAAGATTAGTAAATATATTTCAATTACATATATGTCGAGGTAGCGTGCAAATTCTTTAACGTTGTTTGCTTTTTTAAGAAGTTTATTAATATATATATAACTATAATTAAAAACGTAAATTATTAGAACATATTCTAATTAATTATTCAGAACATGGTCTGTCATATTTCAAATATTAATTAAATGTATTAATTAGAATGATATACTTATGAAATCAATTTTATCGAAAAATATTATTGTTGCGCCTTCGGGATTTGAACCTGGATCTCTTTCCTCCAATCTGGCGAAGGTGCATTATCCAACTATGCTACAGCGACATTATTTTTGACGACAAATTTTTGAACCTGTATGTTAGTTACCTTTTTTAAATTAATATATTTATCGTTCTATTATAAAAAAAAAATTAATAATGTCGCTGTAGCATAGTTGAAAAATACACCTTCCCCGGTTTGGAAAGAGATTCTGGTTCGAATCTTGGTACCGCAACAATATTTTTCGATAAAATTGATTTTATATGTATATCTTTCTAATTAATACATTTAATTAATATTTAAAAACAAATTGATATCCAAAGTAATAACAGGTGTATTAGTGAAGATATACCAGTCAGATTTTTTTGGTAGCCCTAGTTTTTGATTTGCTCTTATTATTCCTATTATTATTATTAATAAATTAGTTATTATTTAACAAACGCAGTATTATAAATATTATCCTATATGAATTATATTAGGTTTTCATCATACCAAATTGGACGAATAAATATTTACCATGTTAGGACGTGATATAAGGGATATATTATATCACAAATCCTAATCTCGGTATCTCCAACTGGAATGCGCGTTTGATTTGCTGTATATACCTTAAGTTGATTAAATGATAGATGATAACCTCACCCATCATTCGGCGAATGTGACAAATCAATATTTGGCGATAACCCAACACGGTAATCATTTTCGCAAAGTTTGGAAGGGTATTTGAATAATGATCGATCATTCATTACAAATATTATCTGCATTAATGAAATTTATGTAGACGTCGTGTTCGCCCACCCTATAGAAAATGGTAGTCATGAAGAGACTGATATGAGTCGATTCGTGTTGATTCATATGTGATTGAAAACTATGACTAACATAAATATATAAATAAAAATTCGCCTTAAGTACCAAAAAATGTAATTATTCTTTAATAAAACAAATAATAGATGTTCTGAATTCGTAAACACACTTTTGGCGCGTTGTTTCAAATCAGTCGCGATCAATGTTATTGACACATTCCGCCTCCAAATTTCCATACTCCATACATTTTCTCATGCTCGTCTTTTAGTGTGAAATGTGACCTTGACGCCAGCAGACGTCAACTTGACCGATATTGTGTTCGATCTTGACATCGAGATAGCATTCGCGGTGTGGACTCTTTTAGCTCCAGTGCGCTAGCACTGTATTGTTTGCAATCCTGTGATTTGTGTGCACAGTGATATTGTTTGTTTGTGCCGTGGATGAACTTGTGACATCGCTGTCTTCACTTAGAGCGGAGATCAGCTCATTCGTGTGCAATTTAATGCGTGATCTCGGCGGCGACTGCCGGAATTACGGAGGCGTCATATACAAGGTAAGGCGAGCAGTCCTTCCGAATCCCGGTAGAGCCCCTATCCTCTCACCCCACTTTATCCTGTACCGCGTTTCCCTACTTCCCTCTCCTTCCTTGCGGTGATTTAGATTTATAACCAGAATAGTCATATTCGTGTATCTACATTTATTACTTATACAACACCATCAAAATGATTCAACGTAATTTTTCAAGTATAGCACTTTTTTGCTCCTTGAACTTAGTAATAACATTGTACAAATTGATTTAAAATTAAAACAGCTATAATTCATTTCGACAATTAATATATCTGACACCTATATTGTGACTCTTATTTGAAAATTTTTAATACAATCATTTATTATGAGTACGGAAATATCATGTGGCAGAAAAAATTATTGCATCAAGTCGTTTTGTTGCCTTTGTTTTTGTAGCAGCTAAGCCCTGCGGGTGACATCGCCTCATGTTTTTATGACGTCACTTCAGTTTCAGTTTCCTTATTTTGTGTATATCGATTGATAATACTGATAATACTTATAATCATTCCACTAAACCAAATCTCATCAAATTAAAAAATTACACCGAAACGGTCTCCAGAACCAGATTTTTGATATGAATGTAATCATAATATTTGTATGTCTTTATATGAAATTTATACTTTTATGTATTATATTTCTACGGATATATATACAATTTGTAAAGATTATGTTGTAATCGAGCGGACAATTTGAAAATTTTGAATGAGAAAATATTTTTAATATACGTAGAATGAGAAATATTCTCTTGAAATATGGCTATTCAGATGCGGTTACTAACCTTTAAAATATATTTATTAAATACCTTTAAAATGAAATGTACAACGTTATTGATATTCAATATTCAATTTATCTTAAGAAAATACTCTATTGTTTGGTTTATTTAAAAGATGGTTACGTTTATTGCCACAAATTAAATATACCAAACGAAAGACAATATTTACCTACGCCACTGTTGCTTCTACCTTTGTTTAGTCTGTTTTGTTATATTACAATATTTTTACTGTGGATAAAAAATATGTCTGAATAAAAGAGGGTGCTCTGAAAAAATTGTACGCATCCTTTTCAAGTCATTGTCTCTTTGATAAAAAAGAATTTGTCCATCCTATTTAAAAATAAAATACACCCATGGATTCATTAATTAGGTTTTCATTCTCCAATTTAAAAAATCTTGATTTAATTCTACATGTTGTGTAAAGATTCTGGTTTTCTGTATATAAACTTGAATCTGACTGCGTATATTTTAGGCGTTTGATGAAAATTTTAATGAAATTCACATGTTCGCGAAACAACTTTGAATCGAATCTAATGTGCAACACGTGATCGCAGAAATAGAATAAGAATATTTTCCATTCATTAATGATATCTATATATTGATCTATATACCAGGCATCCTGTTTTTATCTGTTCAAGATAACTGTAATTAAATATATGCCAATCAATGATCAATATCGGTTGATAATATGGGGTTAGTATCGCCAGCTTTTGCGATAATTAAATTAATATAATATTATTACGTGTAGTCTTGTGGCGTGTACAGTTAAATTTAAAATAGTGTAAAATATATTTTTAAGCAATATATAAAAAAATTATTTATAATTTTAAATAGTAGTACAAATCATTTTAGCATTAGGGGTGACTTACTTCATTAATTTTATTTACATGCAAAAAAGGAGAATCACTCCGATTTCTGTTACGCAAAAACTATTATATTATTTATAAATAATAAAATAATTATTTAGATAAAAATGTATGGATAATAATGCAATAACTTTCCCGACTCTTTTAGCAATATTATGTTAATAAAATTGACCTACATAGCATCTATCCGGTTCAAAGTCAATTGTCAACTGACAGACCATTGAAGTATCGTAGTAAAAATTGAAGTATTTCTAAACAATCTGATATTGCTTTAAAAATCAGGTAGATATTCTCTATCTAAGAAAGAATTTTTCTTTTTTGAGTCCAGTATCATCGAAGTGAACAGTCGCAATTTTGATAGCGAATTGGGCTGGCTAACGAACTTAGTCGAGATTTCAAACAAGGTTTTTTTTTAAAGTAAACTATGCTACGCGTGATAATACCGACTTACAAATATATCAAACTCTTTATTAAATAAAATTAAATATTAGTTTTGAAATTCGATTGTTAAGAATATGTTAATAATAAAGTACATGTTTCAAAAATACATTAAATTCCAACACAAAAAAGCAAAAAGACAAGTAAAAATGTATATCCCATTTGTCATGAGAACGTGTTCCTATATATATAAAGTATAATTGACGATCATTGTAACTGGTAAGGTGACGTATTCAGTAGAAGAGGAAGTCTGGGTGGTAGAAAATATTTTTTTCAAACGAAATTTTGTAACGCGCTTTTTCTAGTCCAGTTTTCGTGAATTTTATTAGATGAAACGTATTCTATAGTAAATATTTACTTTTAAAGATATTAAGTATCATCATGCTATAATATTCAAAGAGTTAATATATATTGTAAATCTAAATACTGATCCTCAACATAGCTATTCAACCAGATCGTCGGGTCGAACCGTGAGAGTACCGATCGCGAACAATGTGTACGGTGAGAGAACGAGAGAATATGTTGTGCCACGAATAATTAACAAAATCAATAACAACTTATTAAAAATTTTAAAAAAATGATAAAACCCAGTGACCACCTTAAAATACAAAGTAAAAGAACATATTGGTTTATGCACAGGTAATAAATGTTATTTCGGTTTACAATTTGTTATACTAATTTATTTGTACAATTTCTTGTAAACTATGCCCGTCTCAACACAGAATTTCTCCAGTGAGACGGACACAATACAAACACATTTTTACATTTGTATTACATAGTTACCAATAAATAAATGCAGATATTATATGTAGTTAAATAATGAATATTAGAATTAGAAACGGATTAAAATCATTAAATTACTCCACATTTAGGACATTTAAAGAATCCAGCATCGCGCTCGGAATACTTGTCCGTGAGGGGAAGCATCAGGCCAAGGGCGGGCAGGAGCTTAATAAGTGGGCGGATATATAATACTATCTCCAAGTCACCTCAAAGGAAGAAGAGCTTGTTGAATCTGTCACTGACAATCGCTCGGAGATGGAGGTTGTCAGTCAAAATAAGGGTTAAGATGAACGTAAGCGAATACCGTTATCAAATAATTGAATTATGTGGAATTATCTTAATCACGAGAAGAGACTTGTAAGAATTTGGAAACTGCATGAAATAAACGTTTATATGCTAGCTAGGTATACAGAGTATCCAAGAAACAGTAGTCTAAACGAAGTTAGGTGATATCACTAAACTAGCAAACCAGTGAGCGTGAAATAGGGTTATCCAAAATTCATCGGTTTAGAAGTTATTAGAAATAGAAAATATGGAAGAAATGCAAAAAAATAAAACATATTATTTAATAACAAATAATATAAAACATAGCAATTATCAATAATGAATAATAATTATATCTACAAAATCTGATTTTAAACAATGTTAAACAATTATAGAATTCATGTAAATTCATTGTAAATTTGAGTACGTAAAAATGGTAATGATTAATATAATAAACAATAGTTTAATAATAATAACATTGTATTACTTATGTTGCACCATTTTAGTAACATTTTCACCTCAAGAGATACACTACTATTTAAAATTAAAAGTTGTTACGCGAACATGTGCATACGATTTTGTGAAATGGTGCCCTCATTTCAGTATTATTTAAATTAATTTATCTGGCTTATTACTAATGATATAATTTATATTATTATTATTATTATTATTTGTGATGTTATTTAATGATCATCCCATGGATACTTTATAAGGAAGATGAAAATTGGAATAACGACGCATTTACAAACAAGTCTCGTACATCCAGTCATGTTCTGCATCCCTTATTTTGGAAGATAGTTTAAGAAAGCAGGTTCCGTTCCGCAGTTTGTTAGTTCAGTATCTATATCAAATTCGGCATGCGGCAACTGAGACATTTCTTTATTTATAATATATTGAACTGACAGAAAATATTACAAAACGAAGATTATGATATTACAATGTACGAACACACAGACATGTAAAAAACCAGGAAAAAATTTGAACCGAATTAAATTTCGTCATATCTTTTTCGTTTAATACATTTATTTTTCGATCAAGTCTATATAATATTCACAATAATTTATTTCGAGGCGAGAGTACTGTACTAGTACAGAATAGCGTAGTGTTTTATCCCTACCCCTATAGAGAAACGGTTTGATATTAATTTAATTAGTTATTTTATTATTATAATATGAATGAACACATCAATATAAACTGTCTTACGTCGAAATTGGTATGTACACAGAGATCAGATATGTATATACATCATCGGAAAAAAGTATATTATATCAGCGAAAATATTTATGTATGAAGTTAAATTAATTTATATTAAATATATTGCTTTCTTGATAGTCAAATCATATTAAATATATTTTTAAATATGATAATAAAACACTTGTTTTTTATTCTACTTGTTTAATTTGCTTGAGACGCGTTTTGCTTTGCGTCATCATTTATTATCAATAATACATTTTTTACATTATGTGATTATGGAGTTCTACAAACGGAAACTGTATACATTTAAACACCATAGTCAACATTAAAAATTATTGAAAAATGCCATGTATCTATTTTATGTGTGTATTCATGTAGATAGAATAATATAGGGGCAGTACAACGATCCCGGTTAGAATTTCGTTTAGTTAAATTTCTGTAAAAAAATCCAAATAATTAGAATTTGAAATATTTAATGATGATACGGATGAACAATCTAGTTCTGAACATAAATATGTGGAATTTATTGGAGTTTTATAATGTAGTTCATGTGAGTATTTGTGTATTACTTTTTATTGCATTACATCTTATATACCTAAGGGTCGTAATACCAAAAATATTTTCAAGAGCGAATGTTTTTCAATATCGTTTCTTAAATACCGGAATAGTACTTACTTACTTACTTACCATCACGTCGTTTCTCCGCGGGAGCAGGCAGAGAGGATAGAGCGCCACACTCCTCTGTCATGACACACAATTCTCGCCTCATCCACATTCATACATCTTCTCATACAAGCTCGCCGATTGTTGAGGCTTTTAACAGAACCATTCTCCATTATCTGGTTTACCTGATCGTGCCAAGTCTTCAGCGGACGTCCTCTATTTCTGGTGTCATCAACACTTGCGTCATATATCTTTCTTATCCTTCTCTCCTCATTCATCTATTCCATATTACCAAAGCACTTAAGTGATCCTTTCTTAGTCTTACTCACTATACTAAGATCAGTTTTACTTTCTTATCAGCTTAAGATTCTTTCCTTATTTCTTCATTCTTTAATCTGTCATAAATGAATCTGCCACATATACGCCTAAGTGATTTCATTTCCACTGCATTCAGTCTACTTTCGTTCCTCTTCTGCCAGCTCCAGGCCTCACTTCCATACATCAGTGTCGGTACCAGGACTCCATTGTGCACTGCTAGTCTTGCCTCGGTTGACAAATTCCCATTAGATATAATTCCATTCAAAGCGCCGTTCACTTTATTCTCTGCAGTCACCCTCCTTTCGATATCATTCTCAGCCTTTCCGTTTCTATCAAACATACTTCCCAAATGCACAAACTCATCTACTAGTTCCAAACATTCATTACCTACAAGTATTTAGCACGGTGTCTTGCTTTCCTCCTTCTCGAATACCATCACTTTCGACTTGTTAACATTCATCATAAGGTCGCTTTCCTTGCACACATCGTACATTCTACTCACTAGACTCTGTAGTTCTTGTTCATTGTAGACAGTAATTATAGATAAGCTTATTTTAAAACAAAGAAAACTAATAAATAATCATATTATTTATTGCGTGTTTCACCTTATTAAAAACATATATAATAATAACAATTACAAGTCGTGCCATTTATTTACAACTAATAAGAAATCTGAACCCTCGCTCGTAATGTTCACAATACGAAAAAAAAGACAATTTATAAAATTTTACTTAAATGCTGTTAATGTTTTAAGTTGGAATAATAATTTAATCTGCAGTAGTAAATGCAAAATATAATATATTACATTTTTTTATCAGAATTTTTTAAAATTATTTATCTTGGTAATATTTAATACTTGAACTTTTCATTGACACGACGTGAGAAAAAGAATCGCGACAGTTTGTCACATCGTCCTAGTCCACAGTAATTTATTTCAGTTTGAAAGAAAGACGGCCAGCTGAACCGTGCGGATCGAACTACAGGACGGTTCCATTCCCCTCGAGTCTGAGCACTACGCAGCGTCCCGTCTACATGGACCAGTCCGCGCTCGTGGAGAGCTGCCAGGGCTTCCACCGTTTCCATATAATAATAAAATAATACGTTCGTCTGTATTTGCACATATGTGATGATGCAAACAGCCGCCATGTGCATAATAAATCGAGACGTGTCTCGATGGGACGTACACATCTCACACTTTCTATTTTTGATTTATTGACTATAGTGAAATTTATTAATTATTGTGTTTCAGAAATATATATTTACATTTTTGCTGTACTCCTGTATGTGAATTAATTGAGAACAATATTTCGCACAGTTTGATTTAAATTAACTACAGTGGAATCGTCCAACATAAAACTGTGGGGACCGAAATATTTTTGCATATTAAAACGCCTAGTCAATAGAAAGTCACAAATAGTATGCAATCCGGCGATTAATGCCGGTAATATTTGAGGTATTAAAGATAGTGTGCGGCAAGCGGCATCCTTGTCAGTCAAGTCAGAAAGTTGACTCTTTAAGCCATAAACAGTAAACAATTTGGTGACATGTGGAGGATGGTATATTATTTTGTTTTTCTAAGATCTCTTTAAGAGTGAAATCTTTTCATGTTAAGCGTATTTTGTTTCATGTTAAAAGAAAAAAATGTATAAACTAACATATCATATTGTAGGGACTAGGCTATTTTTTTATGTTAAACTTGTTCTACTGTACTTGTAGTGAACTCTTTAGGCGAATATCCAAACTGCTCGTAATATTAGCGTTCGTACGTTATATCAAGAAATTTTTATTTATAATATATTGAATACGCGCGTGCGTCCCACTTTGGTATATCATCACTGCACCAAATACCGTTCTTTAATATATTCTCCGGAGTTATTCTATTTTATAAAAAGTGATATCAACTGTTTTTATCAAACAGTGTACAACCCTAAACGGTATTACGTTCGTACTTCGGTCAAGGGGACTGGAAAACTCATTACCAACGGCGGCGCGTGGAGAAATCCTTTGATATTTTATAAAATATTACGCAAAAACATTATTGGGGAAAAGATAAAGGCTTTTTACGGTCCGCATTTTGCTGAGAAATCATGCATTAACTGAGGATAAAAAAAACCATTAATTTATATTACATATACCTATTTTTGTTAGTCGTTTGTACATCCAGATGCCGCGTTTTCGGGATGGATCCAGCTAAGCCATTAGATGCCGATTCAGGCATAGCACCTACCAAGGATTTTAAAAAATTTTCCTTTGATGTGCGTCGAATACATTTTTATAGAATTAATTATCTGTAAATGTATCTAGTTATCTAAGAATAATTAAATGTTTTGTTGATATGTTTCATTGAAACAATATAACTATTTATTATTACAAATTATAATCATTTTTCCAATAAACTATACGAAGGTTAAAGTCAAAAGTGATGGTATTCAAGAAGGAAGAAAACAAAACAATGTGTAAAATACTTATAGGTAATGAATGTTTAGAATAAGTAGAAGAGTTTATGTATTTGGGATGAATGTTTGATAGAAACGGAAAGGCTGAGAAAGTATCGAAAAGAGGGTGATTGTAGGAAACAAAGTGAACGGCGCTTTGAATGGAATTATAGCTAATGGGAACCGAGGCAAAACTAGCGGTACATAATGGAGTCCTGGTACCGACATTGATGTTTGGAAGTGAGACCTAGAACTAGCAGACGAGGAATGAAAGTAGACTGAATGCAGTGGAAACGAGATCTATGTGGGAGATTCATTAATGACAGAGTAAAGAATGAAGAAATAAGGAAGGAATGTAAATCTAATCTTAGTATAGTGAGTAAGATTAAGAAAGGATCTCTAAGGTGATTTGGTCATATGGAACGAATGAATGAGGAGAGAATTGTAAAGAAAATGTATGACGCAAGTGTTGATGGCACCAGAAATAGAAAACGTCCGCTGAAGACTTGGCACGACCAGGTAAACTAGATACTGGAAGATGGCTCTGTTAGAAGCCTTAATAATCGGCGAGTTTGTATGAGAAGATGTATGAATGTAGATGAGGCGAGAACTGTGTGTCCGAACAGAAGAGTACGGTGCTCTATCCTCTTTGCCCACCCCGCGGGGAAACGGCGTGATGGTAAGTTAGTTAGGTTAAATAGTTATTTTAGCATCTATAAATGGATTAATCTTAAATAAATTAGTATTCGTATGAATGAACCACAATGGCACTCAAGGCAACAATCATGATAGAGTTTGTTTCAAGGAAACTGGCAGACCTCGAATGGTGTAGTGAATGGTTGCAGCAAGAAATGTACAGAAATAACAACACCAATAGTTTGCCACACTAAAAAGTATTTATTTATGAACGGTTCTTACTTTTATACATATTATATTTAAGACAAATAAATCAAATTGATTTTTGACAAATATAATATTTTTGGACGTGCGATGATAACAACTAATTTTTCATCAGAAGTGATAACTTGTCTATAAATATAGCTACTAACAATACATTTTAATATTATGTTCGTAAAATATTATCGTTGTCAAAAATAAAATCTTAAAAATATAGTACTTTATTAGATAAGTATGTAAAGGTTTTTATTATTTTCAATAGAGATTAATGTATAAGTTTTCGTCAATATTTTTTTGTTACAAATGCTATAATTTGTATTCGCCAGCCACCACTGCACTCATTTTAAAGGTATACCCAATTATATGCATGGATGTTATTAATTAAAAATCATTTTAGTAACACTAAATTATTTACGAAATTTTGGTTTATTATGGAATTACATATTTTTGAGACACCTATTTTAATAAAGTTCCATGTCCGAATTTAAACATCCTAAGCTATTAAATTGGGTAGAAAAACAACATTTTGAAAATGTCATCCGATTCGAGATTTTGGTCACGAAAACACAATTCAATCCCTAATTTATTATCAAAGACAACCCAATCACGTGTCGCATCACTGAACTTAACTCTTCGAGCTGTAAATCAGAAACCGTCCCCTCCCCTATGTTAGCCAAGGGTGTGTAAGGTTCTATAAAACAAGACGCAATTGGCTGAATGATAATAGTCTCAGGTTGTAGATTATTCATATTATACAAATTTTAAGAAATGTGTTTTTGATATTATTCAACTACTTAATTCAAAAATATTTTTTTAATTTCTTAAATAATGTATTATTTAGTATTTGAAGAAATAAGGAAATAATGTAAATCTGATCTTAATATAGTAAGATTAAAAAAGAATAACATAGGTGGCTTGGTCATATGGAACGGATGCATGTGGAGAGAATGGTAAGAAAGATATATGAGACAAGTGTTGATGGCACCAGAAATAGAGGACTTTGGCACGACCAGGTAAACCAGATACTGGAAGATGGTTCTGTTAGAAGCCACAATAACTGGCGAGATTGCATGAAAAGATGTATCAGTGTGAATGAGGTGAGAATTGTGTCACGACAGAAGAGTATGGCGCTATACGCGAGGAAATGACGTGATAGTAAGTAGAATTTATCCAAATGCCACTGTAGTATTTGTAGGCTATGGTAGATATTAGAAATGTAACAAAAACATGTAATGATTATTTAAAACAGGTTTAATGACCACTTTTGTATTTTAAGAATTGACTTATTTTGTATGCTCTATCATCAAAATGTTAATGGTCTGTACGATAAAAAATATTAAGACACTTTAAATATATTGTTGGTAGGTAGATCTTAAAATAAATGCATTTTTTAATCTCAGAAAATACTCACTGAACGAGGTCGAGGCCGTGTTATTTAATATCCATGTACTCGAATTCTTAATTCAGTAATATTAATTAATATTAATATTTTCTAAAATTAAATAATTCACTCATAGAGATTGAGAATCAGAATTAAAAATCCTTCGTAATATGCTTAAATACTTGGTAGATTTTGCATTAATTTGAGAAACTCTGATTGCTAACTTTTTTCTCAGTCATCATTAGTGATATGAGGCGCGTGAATTCTATACATGGAAAAATTGTGTGCATAACTAGAGTTTAAATTTAGAGTGAAATATTTACCTAATAATATTTTTGGCGAAAATTATAATTAACGTTCAAACAATCGTTGGTTAATTTCTCATAAATGCACATTTTTTGTTATTTTAAATTTATGTTATGCACATTTTTTGAACATTTATGGATTATTGTTATGAATTACGAGTACGATTATCACTATCGTTAACCTTCTCTGGGCTAGAATATATACTTCCTTCTAAGTTTCTTATGGTGACAATTCCTTGTAGATTAAAATAGTTTTCAACCTCAGATCAAGTAATGAAGATGAGGTATTACCTATGCAGCGGAATGTTGCAGCTGCCATTCAACGCACGAGAAAAGTTTCCCTGAATCATTTTATATTTCATGGATATCGTGTTTTCTTCACCTTCCATCTTAAATTAGGTACGATAAACAGATGTCTTCAACTTTGTTTTTTTTAACCACTTAATGAACTAAATACATCTACCGATTTCGAAAAACATAATTTTTTTCTTCAGGATGTCATCAACTAATCAAAAACATGGGTTATATTGTTTCTTTAACAGAATCAATTTAAAAAAAATAATATTTTTTAAAAGTCTTTAAATCAATAATTATTTAAAAATAATTGTTACTTGATGATAAAAATATATAAAAAAATTTATTAACAATCTTAAAAATGGATTTTAACCACAAAGTTGATTTTGCAAATCTTAAAAATACTCGTATTTATTTACACACAAAAAAGGTATCTTGAATGTAGGCTTTTACGCAAATGATTATACGCGAAAAACATTGTAGTCTAAAATAACATTAATATAAGTATTTATATATAACCTTATAACTGCAACATATAAGATCGAAAATTTGTCGAGTATTTAGAAACTGACGTAGTGTAATTAGATAATACATTTCCCCAGATAGGAAGAGATTCTAGTTCAAATCCCGGTGGCAGTTAAAAATTTTTTTTGGTAAATTGAGTTCATTTATATGTATATCTTTCTAATTTAAGAAAATTACAACATCACAAAAAAAATGTATTCTCTTTAAAATATTTTATACATTTGTTGAATTTCAATAGCTACCGATAGTTTTCTCAAATATTTGATAATTTCATGAATTATTTAGTTTCATGGTAACATGATTAAAAACAAGCTATTTTATTTTATTTAAAAAAAAAATCAGTTCTCGATAATAGAATAATTTTAAATTCAGATTATTGAAAACAAGTGAAATTGTAATTTTAATTTACCAATACATTTATGTAAATTTATATAAACATATGCTAAGAAGTGAAACAATAAAATATTATAAAAAGTCATAAGAGGAGCAGCCACTTAACAAATAGATGCTTATCTTGTGTTTTGGAGATTTGCCAAACGATTTCTACTGATAGGCAAACTCTTCAAAAGCTTGAAGTTCAATATATTTTATTAGAATATTATACAGTCCAAGGCCAGACAATTAGGTACATAGCAATTTTATGATTTGGTTTGGTGCGCTGGGCTTTATTTTCATATGTTTGGAAAGAAAATACGTCTGAGTACAGATGTAATTCGTGGTATAGTGAAGTATACATGTAATGCGTAGTATAGTGTCAAGTAATACGTGGTATAGTGAAGAACTGGTCTATCAGTAATACATTCGCCAGAAAATTTCAGTATAACCGCTGAGTCCACGAATGAGATTTTTAACTCGAAACAAATCTTTGAAATACGTTCATCGTTCACGTACATCATTCTTTGGAAACAACATTCAACTTTCCTAATCCCCGTTTAAATACCACGTCACGTTCATCAAACGTCAAATCAATGTCATCGTTGTTCATCAGTTGAGACATTTTGAATCTCGCCTTATATTAACGTTGATGTTTAATGACTTGTGCGGATCTATGGAGGTGTTTGTATATGCGTATCAAATCTCGCTGACGTGTACACTGGTTTGAGATTTTGTCTCACAAACAATAATTTGATTCTTTACAAAAATATTTACCTGCTGATATACCATATTTCCTCGATTATAAGACGTACCCTTATTTTTATATACCGATAATAAAAAATAAAAATATTATAAAATATAATAAACTATTATAACTTTATTATAAGTCATATAGTCACAGTAAAATGGATTTAAAAATAAGCATACTATTTATGTACTATCACCATCAGAGTCTGAATTTTTTTCAGATTCAGTGTCCGATTTATCTGAATCACTTTTCGACTCAGTTCTACTAGTAATCAGTGATGATTTATCACGAATGCGGAATTTTACAGCAAGATACATCGATTATAAGACGCGCCCTGAATTCAGAGACACCAAAATAGGAAAAAACATACGTTTTATAATCGAGGAAATATGGTAATATATTGTATATTGTTTCAACAAAATGAAATTTAAAGCAAACCCTCAGTAGTTTAGAAATATTTTCAATTGTGCTCTTAATTTAAATATTTTTCTCTCTTGAAAGAATTTGAATTATTAATGTAGACTTCGTGTTTCAAGTATTTCAATAATAAATATTAAATCATATTCAAATCCGTAGACTATGTACAAATCAATTCGCCTATCGTAAATATCCATAAATCCCCTCCGGTGAATGTGTATTTTGAAGGGTAAACTAAACGTAAATTGTTTGAGTTTAGAATATTGTTGTCACAGAGCAGTGTTCTGATTATTATCATTGTGTGTGTCGAAGTAATAAAGAGTGAGTAAAATACTCTCACAGTTATATGTAAACATTGAATGTGTATATAATATATTATGTATACAGTTCACTAGGAAAAAATGGAAGAATGAAATTTTCTCGTATTTATTTTAACATTTTAAAATTACAGTTGTTAGAAAACGGTTGCTTAGAATTGAATTTTGTACTCGTTCAAAGTCCAAACATACTATAAATATTTGTTGTAATACTACACGTTGACTATTAATTTTTCTTTACTTTTAGTTAGAGTTATTTAACTGAATCTTGGCTAATTCTTTTTATTATATATTTTTACATTTTATACAATCATTTCGTATGCTTTAATGATAATATTTATCAGTAGCGTGCAGTAGGTATAGATTTTTGTTATGATGTACAATCAATCATATGTAATATATGTACTACAATATATTTTGTCCATAGGATTATGAACTTTCATTTAACCAACGTCTTTAGACAAAATAAATCTGTCGTTTATATGACACTATCATTTATTTGAATTAATTTTTTTTTGTACTATTCATAGTTTTTTTTAAGTTTAAGTTTTAACGTAAAATAATACCTTCTTACTCATATAAAAATAAATATAAAAAATGTATTAACATTTTTATGACTAAACATGATTATTTTATTGTTTGAAAACCCTTAGAGGAAATAATTATTAAAGGTAAACGAACAAGTTTAAGATTTTTGTTTTTATCAAATTAAAAACAAACCCATGCACCTCAAACCTAAAGAATGATTATTAAAACAGCACGTTAAAAACAGTAAGATATTGAAATTCGCAAATTAGTAAAAGAGGAAGTAGACACTTCAATGATTGTCACGCAGTTGTATACATAATACAATTTTATACATACAAAGACGGCTATACAATTTTATTCACATGAGGTGAAAAGGGACATTATTCATTGGAATTTTGAGGATTTCTCGTGTAAATAAATTGTATAGCGGCCCCTTCATTATAGTTATAAGTACAAGTTGTTGAGTTAAATTGTTAGATTGATAACGCCCTCGCAAGGCGAAACGCGTCTCAAGTAAATCAAACGAGTAGAATAAAAAAACGAGTGCTTTATTTCATATGTGTGTTTAATTAATTAGTTATATTTTAATTAATCTCGACAAAACAATAACACCATAGAATTAAAATACATCTTCCTGTCATTTTGCAGGGTGAATGTTTTTTGCTTAGCTACGTCCATGACAAATTATTGTATTAATATTTAAATATGCACCACTTATTTTAACTTTCATTAAAAATGCTAAAACGTACATCAATAGATATTCTGGAATAATTTAAAAATTAATATAATAATCTGATGGAACATAATATTTTAACAACTTCAAGGCCTCTATGATACAGAACACAAATCTCCGTCGTAAACCTGCCTTTAAACTACCCTTGTTTTAAGGGTGATCAATTATTAAAACAAGTCATCCGTGTTCTCCACTGTTCACACAGCGGGTTTCAGTTGTACGGGCGGTGGACGGGTGGGGGGCGGGCTGGGGGTTTTGGGGACCACCGAGTACGGGGTGGACGGAAATGAACTACAGTCTACAAATCCTAGGGGTGAATGAAACTTGATGGCGGAACAAACCGTCAATTCAACAACAATGGTTCTGTATAGAGGATATTTTAGTAATTTACTGTTACAAATTTTCAAACCGCACTTATAAAATGTATCATAATACAGCAAAATATTAATATTTTCACGTATAGTTATTATAGTGACTTTCCAATTTACCTGCACCAGTATGGTGTCCTTGGAAATACTATCACAGATTCCCTTTGGTGTTCTTCTCTGATTGTACTTCTTGAGTTGCTCGGTTGAGTCCTTGTAAGTGAAACTCAATAGATATATGTGACAATTATCGTTTATTACAACAACTTATTTACAAAAGGTATAATTAAAGAACTCATATATTTAATACTAAGGATGTGGTAAGAGTGACGTTCCTCAGTGATGGCCTCTTATATCCCGTAACTCCCACCACTCATCTCTCACACACATACACACATATAAAATTGACAGTTCTCGCAGTTATCCTTTTATTTTAAGCATGACTTGAGATTAAATATTGGATGCGTTAAAGATGTGATACTGGAGGCGGACGCTGCGGACCGCGAGGTGCACAAACGTTTCTATCCTCTAGGAGTTAAGGATTACCTATACACTGTCGATAACATGCAGGAGAAGGATTCTTGCATACTTTGGACAAGTTGTCAAAAGAAAAAAGATGAGTCTATAGAAACTCGTGATATAGAGTTGAGGGAAAGCGCGCAAGAGAACGGTCTTCTGGAAGACCAAATAAAGAAGTTAACTAGGTCCTTATTAAACGCTGCAATCAAAAGACGGAGAGAAATAGAGACGTATTGTATACCAAGTTTCACACAGATAAGGCGACTATGACTCTCAACATTGAGAACACGAAGAAGAAGATAAAGTTTATTTGAATATGTTTCTAATAACATTGAATAAGTATAACGGATTTTGTAGACAAGATATCTACCGTAGTTCTTATCAGATACCGATCAAACACTTTTTTAAATTAACATTGTATATATCTCGGCTGTGTTCGATGGCCAGATCCTAAATCAGTGTTTTAAAATGGCGGCTTTTCAATATTTAAAAAATTTGTAACTGTTATTTTTTGGTAATAAGATATTTTTGTTAAATTAAAAAAATATACAAGATTTTAGGAAATTTTCATGACTATTTAGAAGATTGAAATAAAAAATTGGTCTAAGAGAACATCGAAAAATGGTGCAATAAAACGAGAAATACTCTTTTCTATCATACAGTCATTATGTAATCATTAAAATTTTTCTAAATATTTTTCGTATTTTAAGCGATTGCGATTGTTGATTGCACAGGAAAAAAGCCAAACTTATTGTTTCAGAAAATTAACTTGAGAACTACCAGAGCGGTAATCAGAATAACCGATACTGCCCTCTATGAATCGTCAATTTAACTTGTACCGAGCTATGACAATATGACATGTACCGAAAGCTATAATTATTTCAACTCATTTTTGTAGGAAATTGTTAGTAAGATGCCGCAAAATTTCCAAAATGTTGTATTGTCACTTTATTGCTAACTATTTACTAACAAGGCTTTGCGATTTTTAGAATATTGCTATTGTTCCTTTATAATATCAAATAATAAAGTTATACAAATGGAATTAAATAAATATTTAAACAAAAATTAACTAATCTATGATTGAACGTTAATTTTGAATATCATTTTCTGCAAATGTTTGAAATAGTTGGGTTGAAATTTTGAATGGAGCAAAAGAGTGTTATCTCGGTGAAAAATGTTTATCAAGAAAAATGGGTTAATATGCTATGTGATTTCATACATTTATTTTCTTTTAACAGTCGACCAAAAACGCTTAACATGAAATGATTTCGCATCCTCAGAAGAACAAAATAAATGTATCGTCTGGCGCGTCTTCATCAAATCGTCTGCTGTTTATAACGTTCTGACTACATTATATTGATTAAGCCAGAATCTATCAATAAACAATAAAATGCAAAAATAACACGGTTCAAAAAAGATTTCAGATTTTTTACAAAATTTTTTTAATAATATTTTTTAATTTAATTTTGAATTTTTGCCTTTCGCACATATTCTTATATCTTTTGTAACTAACTAATTTATCATCACGCCGTTTACCCGCGGGGGTAGGCAGAGAGGATGGAGCGGAATACTCTTCTGTTCTGATTTACAGTTCTCGCCTCATCCACATTTATTCATTTTCTCATACAAGCTCGCCGATTACTGAGGCTTCTAACAGGACTATCTTCCGCGTCTAAGTCTAAGTCTTCCGCGGACATTCTATATTTCTGGTGCTATCAACACATGCATCATATATCTTCCTAACCATTCTCTCTTCATTCATCCGATCTCATTTCCACTGCATTCAGTCTCTTTTCGTTACCAGTTCCACGGCTCACTTCCATACATAAGTGTCAGTGGCGGGACTCGATTGTATATTATTAGTTTTGCCTCGGTTGACTAGTTCCCATTAGCTTTAATTCCATTCAAAGCGCCGTTTACTTTGTTTCCTGCAGTCACCCTCCTTTCGATATCTTTTTCAGCCTTTCCTTTCTTTCAAACATGCTTCCCAAATACACAAACTCATCTACTTGTAGTTATAGTGCGCGTATTAATTTTTTTTATTAATTATGTTTGCAGCGTTATATTGTTTAAAAAAATGTTAACTAATTTGGTTTTTGGCGGGTTTTTCCTAAATTTCTTTTAACATGAAATTCATTTGATATATAAATAATATTTGGGTTCTCATGGTTTCGTGTTATCCATTTTCCACTGTATATTATATACTCCTTTGGTTTAATTCTATGATTGCAGTAATTACGTGGATTTATTTATGAACAAATATTATTGAATATGGATTTATAAAAGTAAACTAATAGTGATTGAATCATGGAAATCTTCTTCGGCAGTTCCTCGTTACGAGAATGATGCTTGCCTTGGTTTATGGGTTGAGTCCTCATATGTCGTAATGTGGATACGGGATCTTCAGTCACATGAGGACTTAAAATCGTCAAGGACTGTTTTTCTCAGATACGAAAGACATCCGATGATGATGATAATACAAATTGGCAGAGTGTTACAACACATGCTGAAATTGAAAAGCGTTATTGTTGAAGATTTTGGCAGCAAAGTATCGGTACCCTGCCTACTACACTAGTATATTACTGTGTCATAACAAACTGTTAAAATTCGCTTAAATAATATTAAGTAAAAGTAAAGGTGGAAACAAAATAAGTGAATGAAAAAATTAAAGCAAAGAATGTAGTGTTTAATGTGTAATAATGCAGCCATTTTTATATTATGTCTGGACTTTTAAAGGTTTTGGTTTTTCGTGAAGTTAAAACTGTACTTATTTTGAAAACATGCAAGATTGTGTACAATTTGGTGATCCTACTCGCGCCCCACAGACATGGCCGCGTAACAAATCACCCAACAGCCATATAGTGCCGAAACTCACCGACCAATAGCAGATTTCAATACATCGTGACGGGTGAGTCCTAGGAGTTAGCCAACCACTTCTTCGCAGACCGTTCTTTAGTCAACACCTCAAGCGAGCACTTCACTCCAGTCTTCAACATTAAAGGCGTAATTAACTTTAGACTCGTAGTACCCACCATTGTAAATCGTCCCGTAATAAACGCCAACTTTCGTAAGTTCTATTTTATTTAATTACTTTGCTCTAGACACAGCATAAATACTCACACGCATATTCATATACACTGCGACATGCACACATATGAGACATTAAAAAGAATTAGGGCCTTCAGTCTCACCATGCAAAAAATCTTCTGATACAAATTACATAACCTACAAATGTCGGTCATTCAATTTGAGTGACCTGACAACTCAGACCACACATATCGATCGCAATTCATTACACAAAATTATTCGCCAAAATTCCTAAAACAACTTTTCAGATTATATATTTTTGGTACTCAGAAACAAATGAAATCAAAAGTTTTGTTTGTGAAGATATAAAACTAAACATATATTAAGGCGACTGAGATAAACTAGTTAAGGGACGGTCTATCTACTCGTAAGTCCAACAGGAATGTCAGAGAATCTTACAACAGGGTTCATCTCAATCTACTAATACTAACTATTTGATCACGAGATGTTTGCCTAAGAAGATTAGCTAAGTAAAGACATCGATCGTAGGGTTGGCAACCCAGGCACGCCTCTTTGCTCTAAGGGGTATTTCTAAGTTATTAAATACATATTACGTAACTTGGAAACTATGTGACATATCTCGATTCCCAACGAGGGTAATATTGACGTCATCTCGACTATCATCTTACAAAGTAAGTTTTAAGAACTGTTGGACCTTTGTTTCAATATTATGTGTACTTTGGAAAAAAGTTAATACGATACGAAAAATTTTGCAACGTATTTTTTTAAAATATTGCTCGGCTAGACAACGCGGCTACGATCATTGTTTCCGTAAAACATATTTTTCAAATTTATCATAAAAAAGGGAAGTGATCTACCACATTACCTATAGTTAACAACTACCTAAATAAATGTGTTATTAAAATTAGTAATTTTCTGTTCCGGCGATACGCCGCCACACATAACTATGACGCCACCTGAAAACAGATTCGGGGTATCATTAAATGAAGTGGTTTGTGTCTTGGCTAAATAAATTATGAAAAACTGGTGATCCGAGGATTTGAATCTGCACTGAGCCATGACCGGTTATGCGAAACATGTCGATTTTACCGTATTTCTGTCTCGGTTAAAGTGTAGGTATGCTTAAAGTCATCAAAAAATATTGTACCACGATAGAGAATAGTTTTCTAAATCTAAACATCATTTAGAAAGAAACTAAGATTATGGAGTTCAAAGAGAAATTTTGAAAATGCTTATCCAACATATGTAGGCTATTTGAAATACACTTATTTACTTGATTAGTAAAACTACATAGGTACTTATAATTGAAATAAATATCATAATTAATTTTCCATCCCATACTTAATGATATCGTTCTGTATTGTTAATATAATAAATACTCAGATCTATCCGGAACGTTCTCAACTTCGTCCAACTTGTATAAACATATATGTAGGTATTGTAAATCTCGAAAATTTAAAAACTTTAATTGCCACAATAGCGCATTATTGACGATAAAAATAACTTAAGTAATTCGATTGATGATTTACACAACTGAAAGTAAAATGAGGCGCGCACTGTATTTATTTAATTATAAAATTGAAATTATTTATTTTGTTCTACCTACGTTCTGACGTAGTATTGGATAAACAATAATCACGAGTGAAGATTTTAAAATACATACAAATATTATTTGTTCGTCTTTTTATTTTTCTTGTGCCTTGTCCATTCAACGGACGTTGGCTATCATCATCGGAAAAGCTCTACAGTATACTGGCCAAACCAATGCCTTAGATTCTTCAACCATAATATTATCCTTCTTTTAGAGCTTCGACTTCCAGCAATCTTTCCCTGCTTGATGAGGTGTAAGATTTGGAAAAATTAAATAGAAAACCAAAAAATCGTGTTTGATTTATTGTGTTGATTAACACTGGAGTTCTATAAAACGCACACGGAATACATGTCACATCAATATTCTTACTATTGTCAAACTGAGCTAAACGCTTGTGCTATGAAAATAGTACTAACATGCTAGAGTCCTGAAACGAGGCGCAAACCATCGACCACTAGATCGCTAGACCAGCGTCTTAACTACTACACCGACAAGCTAATATTTTAATATTTAATTTTACCTTAGTGTCTAAGTTTTCATAGATAATTAGGCAGTCTGAGTTCATAAGTCATAAAAGCATTAGCAGAAAAATTAAATTCGCCGAGAATTCATAATGAGTAGAATATAATATTTTATTATAATAATGTTAAAATATAACGATCTTTGTCCTTCAAATGTTCCCTTTGTTCTTCGCGGTTTCTAAATTGGTCGGATTAAATTATAAATCCACACCAGACATCCGACTCTTCATCTGCCAGACAGTTCTGGTATATGAAAGAGAAGCCGAGGTTTAGCCAACACACCCCCACCTGAGAGGGAAGTTACTGAAGCTCGCCTTACAGCGACCTACTTCTGGAAAGTTACAGCTTTCTTATCTCCCCACCTTATTTTCTTTGCTTAACTTTTATCGCGGGAAATGCAGGAGATGAAAAAAGAAATAATCGAGAAAAAGGACGCAAACTGTAGTAGCAACAAACAAGATGAACAAAGGTGAAGTTGTTACGATACAAAAAACACTAACTGCCGGAAGTAACGTTATCCAAGTCACGTAATAAATCGCTTATGAAAAATGTATTATTTTTTCTTATTGCAATAATAGTTTAGTTTACTTACTGTAATAATAAGATAACTAAATGATAAACAGTTATTAAACAAATAATACATATCTCATAGAGATGAAGCTATTTTTTATTATATTTAATGTAATATACTAGATTTTCACCTACAATGATTAAAAAAATAATAGATATCTCATATAGACGAAGCTTTTTTTAATTATATTTAATGGAAATATGTGGAAGTTTGGGTAATTACAGGGCTTATGACCTGTCTTCGGCTGGCTTAAGTGACCACTTTACACAATGTAACGTTCACCATTCTCATCCATTAATTAACCTCCACGTCTATAAAATTCTTGAAAGTTGTATATTGTGGACACTTCGAGTGCGACTATATTATCGACATCTATGGACTAAATTTGATATTCATTTCCCTGAAACAGCATAGATGTCATAATGAGAATCTAATAGTTTTTTTGAAATTATTTAAAGCAATATTTTTTACCTGTAAAATGTTTTTATATACCACCACATTATACCAGAGTATACGTCTGGAAAATCAATTTTTATATATTTTCTTATCTTGACCAGTATATTATTAGCAATATTTGAATATGTTCCAAGAAGACACAATTACTGGATTTTCACCAACAAAAGCACTGTTATAAACAAGTAATAGATATATCTCATAGAGACGAAGTTATTTCTTATTATATTTAACGGAAATACATGGAAGTATGGGTAATTACAGAGCTTGCGACCTGTCTTCGGCTGGCTTAAGTGATCACTTTACACAATTTAACGTTCACCATTCTCACCCATTAATCAATCTCCATATCTATCAAATTTTTGGAAGTAGTATATATGTTAATACATGGAAACACTTTGAGTACAACTACACTATCGCCATCTATGGACGTTACACTGTGTAAAGTGATCACATAAGCCAGCTTTGACAGGTCGTAAACCCTGTAATTACCCAAACTTCCATATATTTTCATTAAATCTTCGTCTCTATGAGATATCTATTATTTGTTTAATAACAGTGCCTTTGTAGGTGAAAATCTAGTAAAATTTAATAAAACATAATAAATCAATAAGGTTTGAATTATGTATTTGGGGTCGAAATCTCATTTTTAGTTTTTACTATTTCCGAGGTAAGTTTTTAGAACTCTATTAAAACATTTATATTTTTATTCTACTCGTTTAATTTATTGAGCATTATCAGTCTAATGATCTAACTCGACAACTTGTATTTATAAATATAATAGGAGGCAATTTTATTTACATATACACAGGTCCAGATTCGAATCCCGGTAGCAATTAAAATATTTTTTCGATAGATAATTTTTTTGTGTCATAATTCTCCGATCGTTCAATAGTTTAGGCTGAAATCAACTTTATTAAAGTGATTAAACCATTTCTGATCTGCTCTTTCTACAACAAAGCCATGTCCATAAATTGCATTAATACCACGAGCAGTTTGTATAAATTCGTAACACAATTAAATTCGTAAATATGTCGGAGATGAACTTTTTTATCAACTTGTACTTCCATTGGTTTTAGGGTAACGCTTATTCAATTATAAATAACAATGAAAAAATAAAAAGCCTATGTTGAAATATAAAGCAAGATCTACAAAATAGTATATGATACTAGTGACAGATAATAAGGTAGCTCCTTAGGTAGGTAGTTAGGCCGGCTTGAGTGGGTGGGTATCTCCACCTACGCGTCTTCCTCTCACTCTGCATACCTCGTGTTTTGCAACTCTGTTAGACTGTTCGTGTAAGTGTGACTCAATCATTTTGTGTCTCGTCCACTGTCTCTCTTTTGGAAATGTTTTTGATGACTGGATCCCTGAGTCTGCTTTAAACTACTGCACCTTAATTTTCCATCAATTTTTCATCTATATGTAAAAGTATGTATTTCATGAATTTATGTTATGTATATTTTTTTATGAATTAAGACAGCACTTAAGGGACGCTGGAGGGTCTAAATTTAAAATTTTGTGAAAATTGGTAATAACTATATTGAATTTCATTTTTTATTTTATTTTATATACTACATAATCTTGAATATGTTATTGAATTAAAGTCGCGTATTTTTATTAGCTTTGATGAGTGGGACCGACAAGGAAGCCCTAGCTTCAAAACCGGTCCCGGTTAAAAAAAAAGTGACAGATAATAAATAATGTGACAAATGAAGCATAGACAAAAAACCACACGAATTTAGAGGACAACCTATAACATATATTAGACATCAGACTACTTCTGATAGTTTTACAGTATTTCTAAATTTTTTCAAATAAATATCCTCTGCTCATAGAATCATATAACAGCAATGTTTTCACAAACTTTTTTAAATGTATGTTTTGTTTGGAAAAAAAATATACAATAGACTTATTAGACTTCCGAACTAAAATTCCAAACTCCTTGTCACTAGGCAAGCGAGCCACTTGTTTCTGATACTTTTCCTGTAAAGTTTTGTCATATTCATCTCTGTGAAAAGTTCTGTCTCGTAATATGACAGCAGAACTTCGGATCTGCCACCTGTTGTCGAGGCACTGTACTATTCATGACAATAGATGTGGAAGCACAACACATTATTAAATATTCTTGCGTAATTTCGCTTTGTTTAAAGAATCTCTTTATCAAAAAAATGTTAATTAAAAATTGAAACAAGATAATTATATTACATCTTCAAAAACAAATCAAAGAAGTCACGTTTTTGTTACACAAAGGTTATATCATTTATTCCTCAAATATTGAGAAGCTCAGTCGTTTCAAGAGTGCGATAAAAGACTTGGATATAAAAGGTAATTGAGCACGTGTCCAAAATTACATTTAATTTAAAAAACTGACTGAGCACGTCTTCGAAATTACATTTAATTTTAAGAGTTGGTTTAGAAACGTGTCCAAAATTACATTTAATTTAAAAAGCTGATTGAGCACGTGTCCAAAATTATATTTAATTTTTAAAAACATATTCTAGTGACCCAATAATATCATGTGTCTTTTTGTTCTGTACGTACAATTATATTTAGAATCACATTTTCAAATAATATTATTATGTACCTTGTTATAAAATCTCGCCGCCAGGCTGTTAATGGCAGCACTTGACGGATATTTGGAAAAATAAATAAAGCGGTTCGTTTCTTGGATAATTTTATAGACATCAGCATTACTGGGGTGCAGCGCAATAATATATAATTACGCTAATTAATTTTAAGAATGAATGAACACCAAAGTTTAATAAATGTTCGTGAGCTCTGCCCCGGTAGGAGGTGGATATTGCTGTGTTTATCAGAAAGCGTTAAAAGTATTCATATGCATAAATTTTATAAAATAGATATTTCTGAATTTATACAAACTTTGCAACATGCACACTCTATTTTGTGATAACTTAATGTCTTTAAATTAATTGAAACACATAATAGAGATTGCTTAAGTTCTCAAATGAACACCAGAGATTTCAACCGAACTTGTTTGTGAGTTGGTTTAGAATATAGAGACTAGGATAACTTCTTAATTTGATTTTCGTAAAACTTTGATAATTGGGTTCTAGTACCTACTAATATGTAAATACGCAGAATATGGAATTAGGGACTTCAATCTTTGAAATTTATAATGAAGGTTATACATGTAGGTAGGTATATTAGATTTAAAGTAATTCGTGATAAAACTCTTAGCCAGTCTTAAAACTTTGTAGCTATCATTTAATTTGAATCTAATTAATTTGTAATTTTATTATAAACATGAGTAAGATATGTGAAAATATATGAACCAAATAAATCATAATTCATACCTGTTTTCATGTGGTTTCACTTTGTCTTAATAATTGTTCATTGATTTAGGTATATCTACATTTCACTGAACACCACACTCCGTGAAAATTGACATACGTCTCCCAGAAACCCAGAAACTATCCATTTTGCAGGTTCTGTATTGTCAGAATTACCTGGTTTCGATCGTATCGATAGGATAATGTCGTACGAGCTTAATTTTACATATTTAGAACCTTCGCGATTGACGATAGAGACATAATATAATCTTACATTTTTGAAATGTCAAAATTAAGCAATATTATGGTAAAAAAATATTCCTTAAGTTCAGAACTAAAAGGTTAGCAGTATAATTCTTATTTCAAAATAAATTGATAAAATACTCCGTTACTTAGTTAAATTGTAATTAATTATTTAAAAAATGTATAATTCTACATTTTTTGTGCGATTATTGCATTTTAGTTAATTCGTAAATTCAGACGAGTTATTATTTTATAATTCTAGTTTCAATCTCTTTAAACGTCACATTTATATAACAATAATTCAATTTATATTATTTTTAATATCACGAAAATCTGCATATGTATGTCATTATTAGTATTAAAGGCAGGTATTTAAAAAAAAAAAAAATATATATATATATATATATATATATATATATATATATTATTATTATTATTAACGACCAATTGGATTTGTTACATTTTATTGTCTTATTTTATTTTGATCCTTTTTCAACATCTACCTTTTCTTGAAATCAAACAACCTAGTATAGGGATGGGGAGACTTTCTAGTAAAAAGACTCAAATATTAAGTAAAGAGTCTCAATATTTTCATAGAGTCACAAGTTTTAATGTCGAAAAAAACGAGATAAAATCTAGATTTTTATTTAAAACTCAAATTCATGATTCAGCCATAGGCTAATTAGAAGAATCTAATATATGAAAGTCATAAGATTCAGTATCTCAGTGCTTTACTTATAAAATAAGAAAACCTAAATAATAAAAAAACTTTTTATACTTTGTAAAGTTTATTAGTTAGAACGGTGACCTTGCATCGCTTCAGAATGCTTTACTACGTCTGTCAAGTAACTACTTGTTCAATTAAATACATGATTGTAAATTATCGTTAGTCAATTAGCTTTTTAACTTATTTTAATTTGATTCATGGATGAGAATCTTTGTTCGCATAAATAGATAGAGCCAAATATTGTGACAACGGCAAATGCCAGTTCTTTTATTGTGTCATATGTTTCAGGCAATCTATTCCACTTATCAAATATGATTGTAGATGAAAATATAAGTAGGAGTTGAAAAGCCGCGGTCTGCCGACCCCTGACCGGGAAGTATAACACATTTAAATATATAAATGTGTTTTCACGTGTACTTAAGTACTATTTGACAAAAAATTATTAATTATATGTATTAATTAAAAATATATACGTATAAAATCAATTTATCGAAGAAATATAGTTGCTACCGGGATTCGAAACTGGATCTCTTCCTATCCGGGGAAATGCATTAACCGATTATGCTACACCAACACAGTAAGTCGACCACAAATTTTTGAACTTATATGTTACGCTTTAAAATTGATTTTATATGTATATCTTTCTAATTAATACAGTTAATTTTCATTAAAAAATATCACAAACAAACCATGTTTTGTATGATTGCAACTTCACAGCAATAATGTGTTGTCCGTAAAAATATATAAGTTTTATTAATGTTTCCGAAATTAAATAAAAATGAATTATCAATTAATTCCGGCGTCTCCTATCAGATTACTCAAAGGTGTTTGAGATTCTGTAAATATAAAAAGATGGATTTCAAATAATGGAACGACAGATGTATCAATTTGAAAATATAATATAAGTTCGAAAATTTGTCATCAACTTACTGTGTTGGTATAGCATAATCGGTTAATACATTTCCCCGGATAGGAAGAGATCCAGGTTCGAATCCCGGTAGCAACAAAAATATTTTTTCGATTAATTGATTGTATATGTATAGCTTTCTAATTAAAACATTTAATTTGTATTAAAAATATAACAGACCTATGTTCTGTAAAATTGCAACTCCACAATAAGAATATGTTCTCTTTAAAAATTAAAAAAAAAAATATATATTAATTAAGTTATTTTATACGGAATGATGACTCTAAAAATGTTCTTAACCTTACAAAATTTCGCTACCTTTGTTATTTAGCATCGTAATATTACACTCTAAGGGGTACAGTGGTTAAACAATTGTGTAGAGTGTACGGGTTATTAACTTACTACAATTTGTTAAATTTGTCCCGACATCTTTCTTCGCAAGATTTCATCAAAATAATATTTGGATGCCGGAGCCCGAGCACAGGAATGCTGAAATTTAAACTTCCCGGAGTTACGCCGAGAAAATTCCTTAATATCAGAATGTTGTGTCTACCTGTTCTATAAAATTAAATTAATTTTTGAACGTTCAGACCTCAGAATTTTGTAGTCTAACACAAACATGCCGTCACATCGTCCTTCCACAGGGGTATGTCATTATAGAATATTCACGACTTCATTCATGAATTTTGCTTCTTTAAAGTTTGGTTATATTATCGGTGTACATCATCAAGCCTCAGTTTACGCGAGTGACTAATTTCCCTTTGACGACACGAAAGACTGGGGTGCAATCCGGTGGCTATCCGAGCAGATTATAGTATACCATGGGGATCACATAGAATAGGGGTGTTGATTTAAAATATAAGTTAATACGGTTCATAAATGCGGTGACGGCCCTAGGTAAAGTGCCGCCTATAAGCAAATTTTAGAATGCCGCCACTACTAAAATATTTTTACTAACGAAACCTATCTCTATAAATGTGTAGAAATTGTTTAAATTATTGTTGTCTTTTAAAATTGTATTGTTTTATGACCGGGTGCATTACCTTCTTTCGTCAAATTTTTTCAGCATAGTTTTATGAGTATTCTTGCCCTTTGATATTTTTCTATATTTTTTGTATGAATGTTTTCGCACAATTCTGAAAAATAGACCCTTAAAGTGCGCATTAATATTTATTTTTTGCATTTTTACATACGGGACGATCATTCTAATATTTTTATTATATCTATCTATTGTAATACTTGTAGTATGCCGCCTTTTAGAGTTTGCCGCCCCTAGGCATCAATCTTACTTGCCTACCTACGCCTATGGGACGTCTCTGCATAAATGACGGAATGATTTCTAATATATGAAATTAAAAATCTAGTATTATTCCATCTTTGCATAGTCGAAAAGCGTGTACAAACACGCTTATGTCAGGCAAAGTTTGGCATGTTAACTCGCTCATAGTATTTGTAAGATTTTTGCTGTCATTATTTTCTAAATATTACGATTCAAATGGTATGATGTAAAGAGTACTCTCTTTGTTACTTACATTCAGGTTACTGGTTACAGGTTCGAATCCCGGTAGCGCAAAAACAATATTTTTCGACAAAATTGATTTTATATGTATATATTTATAATTAATACATTAAATTAGTATTTACTGACTTTTAATAAATATTTTGTAATAAATTGCGAGTTAATAAATAAATAATTTTCAAACATTTAGCCGCGATGTCGCGGCTGAATTCCGTGACACTTTAATAAAAGCCGGTTTTAAATATTTTAAGCGATTCTCACCGAAGCAGTGGGGAATATTTGAGCATGTCGCTAAAGTTATTTTCATATTTTCTTTTATAGCGTAATATCCGCCGGCTATCTCCATTTATAAGTTTTTTAATATAATACTTTTATTCATCGACGTACATTATCTAAACACTATCAAGTAGTTATGAAATGTTGGCTCGGTAAAAGCTTTCACGTCCGGGTACGACAGGGTTGTCCAAATGGTCCACTATCGTGTCACGTTCTAAAATAAACTTTTTACTTCTGCACAATGTACATAATGCGCGTTCTGATATTTTCATTTTTTTTTAAACGCATTATGTATCTCAAATACATGTATCATACCACCTCTGCATATAATATATTTATTTCAACATATTTCTTCCTCGTTGTCTACAAATATACTAAACAAACATTTTATAGAACACCCACGAACCTGCGATAAACCTTTATATCGGATATATAAAATTAATATTTGTCTCTACTCACTATATGATACGTAGGGTCTTCTGTTCATTATTACAAGCTCAACTCGATCTGACAAGAGAACGCACAAATCACTCAATTATATCCCAAAAGTCACAAGACTATCTATGCTTATTGCAGTCCTCCGGATCAACAATGTAAGCAAGAGCTTTGGCTCTAGTAAACTGTGTGAGGATAGGGTAGAGTACCGGGAGGTAATACTCGTCGACCGCTGCGCGCTGGTTGGTGCCTGTGGTCCCCCACCCTAAGAGGCAGTCCGCGTAAACGTCGTACACACAACACACATGTAAAGAGGTTATCTTTTTCGAAAAGATATCTGAGGACAGAACATTTGAATGGTGCTGCACTAGAAAAAGATAAAACTGGATCTTAAATACAAATTAAATAATTATTATTATTTTAAAATAAGCGTTCAGTTATTTGGCGATTCTAGTACAATAATAATCAAGACAGATCAAGTATAGGGTAGCCTGGATAGTATGATCATGGATATGATGATATTCATGAGATATAATCATGGATGTTCCAGAAATATCACGACTTGAATCCAATCTTGAAGTGCATGACAGAGAGAGAAAAGAGGCATAGTATTATTTCCATTAAATAATTTCTAAATGAGTTATGCTCGAACAAACTCATTGATACTAAATATTTCTTCTTCAAAGGCTCTACGGCCCAAATTGATCCGTGGCTTTTTAAATTTTGTGTGATAACTGAGTCTTTTGCTACCTATTTACAATAATTCGCCAGCAGTAAATGTCCTGACTATTAATTAGATTTAATGTGTATTAAGAGTCTGGGTTTTTTATACAGACTGTAAACTTCACCAGTGAATCGGATTCTCCACACTTCACCACCATTCACTGGTCCATAGATACACCGCAAAATTTTATTTTCGATATTCGGTATAGATACCATAGATTTCACTACCATAAGACACACTTGACCAAAATCTCATGCGCACATATACAGTGGCTGTATTCTACAGAGTTATATTGGTTTTTCAGTGTACATTTCTGAACCTTAGAATCGGTAGAAGTATGTTTCATTAATAGATACTAATCCATTCTTAAATACTAACTAAATGTATTAATTAAAAAGATATACATATAAAATCAATTTTATCGGAAAATATTGTTGTTGCTGTCGGGATTCAAACCTGGATCTATTTAAAATATCACAGACCTATGTTCTGAATAATTACAACTTCACAATAAGAATGTGTTCTCATTAATAATCTATTATTTTTTAAAAAAATGTTTAAATGTATCCAAATAAGTTATTCGAACGATTCGAATAACTCGATTGAGCTGAGCGCGTTGGGCAACCCTGTATCGAATAAAACTGAATCAATGAATTTTAACGATCCTCTGGGATATCTCCCGTCCAGCACACGTGGTCCAGGATAGATGCTGGAATTTTACGGCATTTCTCGTTTACGTTCCAGGAATTTACTCGGCGGAATCATAACGTCTTTGTGCCTGATTTATCGGCCAAATTATATAGAGAGTGTTCGCGCTCAAGAGGCGTCTGTTGTTTGTGTTGCCTGCCTCGTGCAGGAAACCAATTAAGAATTTCGTTATTATTTTTTCACTGCTACAATTTATTACATAATCAATTTGCCTCGATTGAATAAGATCAGCTATGGAAATTAACACTATTATAAATCAAGCTTTGTGGCCATTTCGTAGATCAGATTTTCATTAACAAAGAACATTTGATGGTTATGTATTAAAAAAAAAAACAGAAATGATTGAGATACGAGTGAGTCTGAAAACTTATGTTAGGTTTATGACTCAAATTCAATTTTTTATAATCTTTTCCGATAAATAGGAAACTACGTACGTTATTAAATTACTGCATTAAATTTGTTATATAAAAGACAGAGACGATATCATTTTGGATGGTGAATGATTGTCAGAAATGATCGAAATGGGAAACTACGTACGTTATTAAATTACTACATTAAATTTGTTATATAAAAGACAGAGACGATATCATTTTGGATGGTGAATGATTGTCAGAAATGATCGAAATGGGAAACTACGTACGTTATTAAATTATTACATTAAATTTGTTATATAAAAGACAGAGACGATATCATTTTGGATGGTGAATGATTGTCAGAAATGATCGAAATGGGAAACTACGTACGTTATTAAATTACTGCATTAAATCTGTTATATAAAAGACAGAGACGATATCAATTCGGATGGTGAATGATTGTCAGAAATGATCGATTCTGGACCAAAACATAACCTATGTAAGATCTCACAATATTAAAATATGTAGTCTTCACTATATTTAATTATCTAAACAATGTGACACAAAAAAGTTTCCAATAAAAACAAATATTATTTTAATTATAATTAAATACTAAATTAATGTATTAATTATAAATGTGTACATATAAAATCAATTTTGTCGAAAATATTTTTATGTGATTTTATATGTATATATTTATAATTAATACATTAATTTAGTATTTAAAATATCATAGACCTTTGTTCTGAATAATAAAACCTTCACAATAAGAATGTGTTCCCCTTAATAATTATAATTATTTAAAATATACTGTCAATATGAATGCACTAATTATTTAACGTCACGTAGATGTTCCAGTTGCTATCAATGGGAAAAATATATGTTTCACTAAAAAGTCTAATCAATATCGAACGACAATCACTTCTTCTTCTTCCACGGAATTTCATTCCAGGATGGGATTTGGCCTCCTCCACAAGTGCTCTACACCGACTTTTATCCCTTATTATTCTTCTCCAGTTCCTGGACTATCTCATCCTGCTCCACATAGTAGGCCCACCTCTTCGTTGGTATGTCTCTAGGTTACTTACACTGGAATAACCACTTGTTCATGATCTTTAGTATCTTATCATTTGACATTCTTTTAACATGAATAATAATCTCTAGGATTATTATAGTAATTTTATTGAAAACAATTTCAAACTATCTGTTTTGTTGTTGCAGGAACCTACCAGGGTCAATGGCTGCGCGGTATGCGCCATGGCTACGGAGTCAGAGCCTCCGCACCGTTCGGTCTGGCCTCCCACTACAGACCAAACGGCAAGAACGTCAGGGCCTCTCTCACGTCCCTGCGGTCCGCCGGAGAGACCGGTGGCGGGGGCGGCAGGGAGGCGCCCACGCCGGACCCGGCTGAGAGGCGAAACCATCGGATGGACGACGCCAGAGGAGGCTTCGTGCTGAAGGCCAGGTCTGATGAGCCACCAGCCAGGAGGAACAGCTTGGTTGAGAAGACGAAAAAGGGGCTTCTCTCTGTAAGTAGCCTTGTTAAATTTACTGAATAGTTTGGTGTCGGAATGTCCACTAATTTTTCCATTTTTCTTTTGATGTGATTGTAATATTATTTTTTTATTACATATGCGGGGGAAGTTTATAATGGTGAAAATGAAACTCGTGGTTATTGTACAATCATTTATTTGGTCAAAGACAGAGGAGGAAAAATACACGAGATAGAGGAGCGTTAAATATGTAGAGTAGAGGAGCGAGCCGGTGGCGTTTGGTCTCGGATCCGTCGTGGCGGAGCGGCAAAACGGAAGATATGTCATCGGTGAGTAATTGGGTCAGACTGGCGCGGGTGCTCTTTACTGCAGCCTGTGTTCTCAATCCATGTGTCCCTCGCGTCGTTCGTTGTGAAACTGTGACATTTATTTACTATTGTTGTATTTAAATATTTTAGTGAATTTTTATGATTTGTTCGATTTGATATAACATTATAAAACTGTACCCTCTCTCAATAAAAAATCTATGTATAGAAAAATAATAGCAATCAGATATTTTATTAAATCTAACTTGAAAACTGATACTTGAAAAGAATGTAAAGGAAGAGATGGAAAAAGGATGGAATTATTATTTTGATTGACATCGGAGCTGAATACAAAAAAGGCTCATCATTTAACAATCGAACTGGAAAATTTCCTCTTAAGAATTCACCCATGCGATGTGAAATAAATCTTATATTTTCAGAAGGAACGTAAGTTCACTTTTCCATCATTTAAATCATTTTTATTTGATAGTGAAAATGGGTAAATTTTATTATTTTTTACTTTACTAGCTCTCTTATCTTTCTGTAAAAAAATGGAAATAAATATGACTTGAATTCATTATGATACTATTTGTGGCGTAACCATGCCAGTGCGCCCAACGCGGTGCATTGGGGCCCACATTAGATAAGGGGAGGAAAGGTGCGTGTCCTTCGATACATTTAGAATAATTTTCCAAGTATTATAATTTTTACTTTTTTTTTATAGATTATTTCACTTTGAGTAATTTGAAACTTTAACCGGTTTCGGAAAACATAATTTTTTTCTTCAGATTAAATCAGATAATTAAAATTACACATTTACCATTAATTACCACTAATGGTTATTATAAACAAAGTTAAATAATCTATTCAAATGAACCACAATTTAATTTAATAAGTACAATTTTCAAATATTAATAATATAATTTTTACTAATTATTTTTAAATTCCACCGCATCAATAAATGGGATTATATATATAAAAAAAAATTACGTACATATTATGAATATACAACTAAAACGTGTCAGGTTAGGGTCCATCACATAGCAAGTAAGAATTTTAAAAAACACTTTTGTTTTTTTTCCAGTTAATATTATAGAAGACAAGTGATCAATTTTGTTCTTACTATTTAAAAGACAAACTGCGTAGTAAAATATTTTTCATATACAATATCTACATAATCAGAGGGCCTTTTCATTCTACATTTGTCCCTATTTGTTTAGTTGCGCCACTGGACCTTAATGGACTTGATATATTGACTAAACAATTAATTAATTAATTAATTTAAAATAAAGGTTGAGTGTTTTTTTAAGCGTGTAAATTGATGATTTAAGGGAATTAATTAACTTTTCAGGGTCTGAAGATGAGGAAACAGCGCAGTACCGGGGACTTGGAGAAGCGTGGTACCGGCTCCATCCGTTCCACTGGCTCGTCAGCCTCCTGGGTATCCACGGAATCCTCCCGATCTGGTGTTACAAATGCATCCCTTCACACTGATTCTAACGCCAGCTTCGTTGTTGAAGTAAGTCAATACATCGTGATTTTCTCAAGCTTGTGGTATTTTTTTGAATTGGGGTCAGTTGATAATGATTGCTGGACAACGTTATCGAAACATTCTAAATCGTTATGTTTTGAGGAACGTAATTCAGTTAGTTCTCGGTGTGCTTGAATGAGACCCCATTAATTTTTATCTGCGGATGCTTGCGGAAAGCCTAGACCGCCTTTCAACTCGTCGTCCCGCAACAACTGTACACGGGTTGTACTCGGGTGAACATAGGATTGACATGGAACTTGTCCTGAACATGGAACTTGACTGCGGTCTGCCACTTGGCAGACCGCAGTCAATTAAAGAATTTATGTCGATCATGTGCTTGAGCTAGAGAGCGAAACTGGCAGAAAAATAAATGCTTTTTGAAAAGACATTGAAATTTTAAATGTATTTTTATATTTGTGTAAAAAATAAGTACACGTCATGTGCCGTATATAAAAAAATATTTCTCGATTCAACGAACAATTAAAATATTCCCACTCCTCTACCTCCAAGTAAAGCATTTAATCAAAAGTTTAGAATAGATATTTTTTTATTCAATTAGAAAGGCTCTCGGGCATAATCAACGAATACGGTGTTTTCTCAGATTTTTACAAAAAATATATTTTCCAGTAGAATTAAGTGCCTTGATTTAAAAAAAAAATGATTCGGTTGCCAAACGTATTGATGTTATCACACTTTAAAGTTTCAAATTTTAACAATGCATTTTGTAAATATCTCAACTTATCATTCCTGCGAGATAAGAACATTTGGTAAAAATAGTTGTTCTCAGTTATACGTCTCCATATTTTAAAACAATCATAATATGAATATGTTATAAATATAAGTATGTAATAAAGATGTTCTCTTTCAAATAGATAAATTACCTACAATAAAATAAAACTATGTGATATTTAGTTTTGTGGTGTTGGTTAGGGGATATTTTGTGGTGTAGCATGATTTTTTTTTAAAGTAAACCTTTCTTGGTACTACACACAACTGAATTTTATTTATATCATGCCTATAATTTTGAGACGTACAAACGCGTGCAAAAAAACAAGTTGTAACGAAACAAATATTCATAATATTCAATCTTTATATAAATAATATTCAATCGTGTGTGAAGTACAAAATTTATTATTTTAAAATTTTGCTCAAGGAATACAGTATGGAATGTAACCTTTTTATATTTTATCATTTTTTACGATAACTGGCTGTGGCTGCCCAGCGGCCTTTATACATGTAACTTAATATTAACATTTAGTTATTGAGTGAGTCCCCAATATACGAATACTTGTCAAATGCAAAGTGAAATGTATTCGTAAAGTTCTGGTGGCCAATTTAAGCCAGATTTAGACGATGTCCTAAGGTAGCTGGTAGCTGGTCAATAAAATAATTATTTTATTTTATTGATGAATTTTGACAGTGTAAATATATTATAACAAACATAATAACTACATGTGATACTGATAATGCAAATCCACAAAAATATTTAGATACATAAGCATGTTTAGATGCAAAAAATTGATGAAAAGAGGGAGAAGGGTGGGGAGGTTGCAACTATTGTTGCGGTAAAGGAAGATCAAGATGTGTTTTTATAGGTAGAATTAATGGCCAAAATTAAGATTTTGGTGGTTCATAAGAAGAACCCTTTGAGCGTAGTAAGGCTAATGTTGATCAAGTCAATTTCTGTAAATTTCTCATTATGGTATTTGCATGACCGGTGAATGAATGAATTTTGCATGTAAGTTGTTCTACTTCTGGGAATATGGAAGAATATGGATTGCCGGGTCGATCTAGATGGTACATGGAGAGATATTAATTCTAATTTGCTGGGACAATCAATATGGCCTTGCAGTAGTTTGAAGAGAAGTATTTGGTCAGCACGCGTTTTTCGATGTTCTAGGGTTTTCATGGTTATTATAGTCGCATTAAATATATTTATTTATTTCAGGATGAGCATCTAGACAGCGGTGTGACGGAGACCTACATGGGCGAGTGGAAGAACGACAAAAGAACCGGCTTTGGCATCAGCGAGAGGAGTGACGGATTGAGGTACGAAGGAGAGTGGTTCGCCAACAAGAAGTACGGCTACGGCGTCACCACCTTCAGAGACGGCACCAAGGAGGAGGGAAAGTACAAGAACAACGTCCTCATCACCAGCCAGAAGAAGAGGCATCTCTTCCTCATCCGAAGCGCAAAGTTCAGAGAGAGGATTGATGCGGCAGTCAACGCGGCGCAGCGCGCATCTAAAATTGCCTTGCAGAAGGCAGATATTGCGATTTCAAGGTAATTACAGATGTTTTAGTATCATAAATGTAACTGAAGGTTAGATGTAAGGTCAGCAATCTCCTTATATATATATTATTCTAATTTTTAATCCACTTTTCTTCTCAGATGGCTTTTACACATTGTGTTAATTTGTTGACAATTAAACATAATTCTTTTTGATGTTCTATGATCAATAAAAATTGGTTGGAGGTTGTTGAGATTGTACCTCAATTAACGTATTGTTAAATAAATTATTATATTTTCACATCATGACTTACATACTATCACATGACGTACCTAATTAAATATGATGTACGCTTCTAGAACCGCAACAGCCCGAGGAAAGGCGGAGCAAGCAGACTTAGCTGCTGACCACGCTAAGGAAGATTCGGACGTGGCGCAAGTAACTGCCAAACAGTTTGCACCAGACTTCAAGCAACCGGGAATGGACAGGTTACGAATCAGAGAAAAATTCAAACCTCCACCCGAAGATGCAGTTCCGGCAAAATCTATTTTGCACCCACCGACTAAAAGCTTCGATCAGCCCACTGTATCAAATCCAAATGTACTAACTCCACCCCCGATTCCACCAAAAACGACATTCGCTTCAATACGACGGCCTTCAGAACAGTACCCTAAAGCCGTGCAACCTAATGATTCCAGTTACCCCACACCGGCTTCTGCGTACGCGACGCAGAACCTGCCGCAAACGCAGACACCCAATCAAGCTTCTAATAGCTTGGCACAAACGCAGATGAATAATGTACAACAACCGAGTTACCTTAAACAACAACAGGGTTACCAACAGACGCAGCCCGGCTACCAGCAAACGCAACAAAATTATCAGCAAGGGGCTACCAATTATCAGCAGACTTCGATGCAGCAAAATACGCAGCAATCGCAAAATATGTATCAACAACTACCTAATCCATCTCAAACTAATTACCCACAAAATTCCTACTCGCAACAATCCACATATTCTCAATTTAATAACACACCCCAGCAGAACAATTTCAATCAAGTTCCACAAACTCAAAACTACAATCAGCAACACAATTCATTCAGCCAGCAGCAGCAGCAGCAGCAGCAACAACCTCCCTTCCAGAATATGTCTAATGCCAATCAGTATAATAATTTTAGTCAATCACAGATGTCCCAGAATATGGATCCATACATGAACACGATGGAGCAAAACAGAGTGCCCGACTTACCGAATTCCATTCCCCCTGGCGCGTCGCCCATGATGAACGACATTTCCATGCAGCAGTCGCAGACGATGATGAACAATTTATCGTACGGGCAGTCCATAAGACGAAACTCTCGGCAAGTTGGCGGTGAGAGACCGCCGCTAGGGAACCAGTCGTCGATAGATCATTTTGACCATTACAAACGACCGCCCAGTAGAGACTCGAGCGTGGATAGGTACGCGAGGGCGACCGGCCGCATGAGCCTCACAGGAAATTCCAGGCAGCCGTCGGTGGACAAGACGGGGATGGAGCCGATGGACAGAATGGCGCGAGGATCCTCGCAGATGAGGTCTGCCACTCCCGTCTCCGTGACAGGGAACGGAGCGGTCCTCACCGGACAGGGATCGAGGGCGGCGACGCCCGTGTACACGGTGATGAACCAGTCGTCGATAGGGCAAAATCCCCCGTTCGAGGACGTCCTTCTGAGGAAGAGGAACCTCGGGCAGGACATAATTCCATCTCTGGCGCAGCCCAAGCGGACAGAGAGCTTGTACATAGGAGCGAAAGCTGCACCCCCTCCATCGAGCGGCGGGGGTGGCGGGGGCGGCGGGGGAGGCGGTGGCGGAGGACCCAAAAGGGTGAGTTGAGCTATTTAAAAATATTACATCTTCAATAATTGAAAAATTACTTTGTGGCAACATATTATGTTGATAATAAAATAACGCTTTATATATACCACTGTTTATTAATAAATCAACATGTTTCAAGACCAATGGTCCCTTCTTCAGGATACAATGTATGCTAAAATTAAAAATGCAAGCACAGACAAAAACAAAACTATAAATATAAGTGGTGGGTAACTAATTAGGAACTAGTGTGAAATCAAATTTAAAAGGTGACTATTTGGAAAAAGAATTTAGTTATTTATTCTGTTTATTTTGCTATTACTACTTTTTCTTATTTCTAAAATTTATAATATATCTAACTGTAAACCCCTGATATTTGTATGTAAAATTGCCAAACCCTTATTAATGTCAAAAGAATGGTTTATTTTCAAATTTAGAATAGTTGTTGTTATTTAAACATCTTAAGTGCTCCTTAATTCTGATATCAAAATTTCTGCAAGTTTTACCTATATAAAAATAATTGTAATCATTACAAATTAATTTGAAGATACCCGATTTTTTTTAAATATCATCCTTATCCTTATTATTGGGAGTATGCATTAATTCATGCGGTTTTCTAAGAGAGGGCGTTACTAGTATTATTTCGCGCCGTGTTCATCCGTGACTATATTCATTTGAAAGCTACTGTCATTGCGCGTCTTTTTCAGTATATGTCATTTGATTGAAGTGTAAACAACATTTTTTTCTATTCATTTGAACATGTCGAACTTTGTGCCAGAAAAAGTGTTTTTGCGAGGAGTTCTTCTTCATTACTTTAACATGAAGAAAAGTGCTACCGAAAGTCATCGTATTTTAGTAGAGGTTTATGGTAACCATGCTCTAGCTGAAAGAACGTGCCAGAAGTGGTTTGCACGGTTTAGAAGTGGCGATTTCAACTTAGAAGACATGCTCTGTGTTTGGTGGGATCAGAAGGATGTGTTGTATTATGAGCTGTTGAAATCGGGTCAGACGATCAAAAGGGACCTTTACCGAACACAATTAATTCGTTTGAAGAGAGCGATTGCGGAAAAACGACCAGAATATGCAACCAGACACGAATCCATAATTTTCCATCATGACAACGCTCGGCCACATGTTTCAAGACCGGTTCAAAACTATTTGGAGAACAGTGGGTGGGAAGTTCTACCTCACCCGCCTTATAGCCCAGACATAGCCCCTTCTGATTACTACTTGTTCAGATCAATGCAGAATGCCCTCACCGGAATACGCTTCACTTCAGAACAGGGTATCAAAAATTGGCTTGATTCGTTCTTCACCACCAAGCCGGAGAAGTTCTTTTGGGATGGAATCCACAAACTGCCAGAAAGATGGGCAAATGTTGTAGATTCCGATGGACAATACTTTGATCATTGAGTGTATAACCATTTTTTCACAATAAAGCCTTAATTTTCGAAAAAAAAACGCATAAATTAATGCATACGCCTATTATAATTTTTATCCTTATTATTGAATACATAATTCTTATCCATATTATTTAATATATAATTAATTAATTTGTTATTGGTGTTGAAAGCTGGTTGTATAGAATTTGAGATATTTTTTTATTATTGAATTTGAAGTATAATTATTTAAAAACACGATTTTTCTCCACTGCTTACCATTATAAATTATTGGTGGTTAAACATATGTATCGTCTAATTTTAAAACCCTCTGAAACAGATTTGGGATAATTAGAGTTGAATACGCAGTTTTGTAGTTTTTTTTTCGTCAGCTACATGCAGAACACACTGTTTTTCGCAAAAACCACTTAAATCCATTGGTATTACATGTTTAAAATCAGGGTTAGTTTCAAAATACCCTAAAGCAGACAGAGTTGCTATTCCCTCTAAAATTAAATCAGCCAATCACAACGCTTGTTGATGATCACGTGATCTAAATCTAGTTTGACTGCCAGAAATATATATAGAGAACAAATAATTTTACATTACAGAAATGTCTCTTTAAAAAATGCCGATGTAAAAACAAATATTTTGTATATTTGTTTTTAAAATATGCGTTTTCATTCATAACTCAAAAACACATTAAATCATTTCAGGGGGTTTTGAAATTAGGTACTTCATATGATCTAATAAACTTTAATTTAATTTTAATTTCACAATTTTGGAGGTTAGGACGGTGGTTAAATGAAATAGATGTTTGTTTGCGCGTTTTGAGGTTTATTACATTGTGATGAAAACAAGAAAGACACAGAATGAAATGAATGAATGTGAAATGAAGTGAAGCGGGTTGGCGGTCTCGCTCGGCTCTCGCGAGCCGGCGAGACCGCCACAACCGCCGTTGTGAAACGCTGAAACTGGAGAGACTCCTTAGCGGTGAATTTCGAGCCAGGTTTGTAGCAGCAGCCGGCAGCGCTGTCGCTACCGTCGATGCCGACCGAGATAGCGGTGGATTTGAATTCCGGTCGCTACACTTTAGTTCCTAATTAGTTACCTACCGCTTATATTAATAGTTTTGTTTTTATCTATGCTTGCATTTTTAATTTTAGTATATACATTAAAATATGTTGATTTATCAATAAACAGTGGTATGAACAAAATGTTTATAGTATTATTAAAAATATTACACACTAATATCTAATTATTTATTTTTAAATAGTTATTCTATCTGTCGAATTTTCAGAATAAATAGTTGTAGATATATATGATTGTAAGTACTTGTCGACAGTCGCTGTCAAATCAAACGTAGTGTACGCGGGATTGAGTTTTTGTAGCTTTTTACCAATCTCAAGCTGATCTCTTAGTTTATCTCCAGATCAAAATCTCAAGACCCACGGTGCTGAGATGTATCTCAACTAAATCTTTGAGATATATCTCATTGTGTCTCAATCCGTAAACACGAAACATTAAACAAAAAATCGGCAGCCAAGTACAGTTCAAATGATCTTTGTAACTATGCTAAATTTACATTTCGATTTTTTACCTAATTTAAAGTGTGACGAGCTATTACAATTAGTGTTCTCGTAGTTATGTATAAAAATCGCGCGTATATATATTTTAAGTTCATTATCATTTTGTATTTTGTGTTATTTTTTAATTCAAATTTCTAGATACCGTGTATTCAAAAACAGGTTTATTTCGTATTATTATGTATATTATTGGATATATCTCTCTGATTACTCCAGTGCGACATTTTTATGGGTAAGATGTTTGTGTTTAAAAAAGTAGCGTTAAATACTTCAAACATATATACCATACCATTCTTGCAATCTGGTTCAAAAAAATATTAAAAAAATATATTGGGTAAATAAATAAAATCAATGAAAATAGACATTTCCATATATTTTAAGCTCTTTAAAAATAAAACTTTTTACAAAGTTCACCAGGTGTAACTATATTTCAAATTCAATATTGGTATTGATATTTTATGTTAGGAATTTTTTTTTAATAATTAATAATAAGTAGTATCGATGCTCAGCGCTTCCAAAATATTTTTGATTTCAAAAAGGTAATGCGAGAGTTTATAAAAATGTTAAGCAATTTTTAATGCACTATTTCTAAAACAGTTTTCGTGGCGCATTTTACCGGGGTAACCGCTGAATTAAAATATTATATATGTGTATATTAAAAAATTGCGTTAAAAGATTAGATTTTGCCTCGTACAGCAGAAAGTTAGGCCGATTGACCGATATGAATAATGTTTTGATATTCGGCTGTCTCGCGCGCTCGAACAGTTGGTTAGATTATGACGATACGCTGATCGAAGAAAAACAGCAGCCGATGTTAAAAATAGACAAATTTACGATGATATTAAATCATTCCCCGGTTGAACGAGGTGCTGCGTGAAATTAGCTCGGTGCTAGAGATATGTAAACAAATACCGATGATTGGAAATTTGTTCTCACACTCCATCAGCATATTTTCTCCGTAGTTATGAAACTAAACGAATTGTTTTAAAAACAATGTTTCGCGTAACTATCATAACAAAAATAAATATAGGTACTCGGCGGAGAAACCGGGGGCGGGCGAGAGAAGCGGCGACTCCCGGCGCTGGCTAGATTAGGCTACAGAACAGGAGCAAAATTTAATGTAAAATCAAATACATTTTACAGAAGTATGTAGTAACCAAATGTGAACACATTTTTTATTTACTACGAATGTGTCAAAAAAATGAGTTGAATCCATTAGGTCATAAAAATAAATAAATAATTTGTCTGTATTTTTTCTTATAACTATAGTATCTCGAAAAGGGTTTATTTTTGTCTAATTACTGAAAATGCATCGCGAGCATCACAATTCAATGAAAACTGTAAACTCAACACTAGAGACGATGTTTTAGGTTAAACTATCAATAATAACAGACTTGGATCGCAGAGATTTCGAGCAGACCCGACAGAGAACGAGCATCATAAATACCCAAGACAGCTGAACACAATTAGATCTTCTATTATTATTATTGCAGTTGAAACAGTGTTCCTAGATAATTTATTTTTTATTTTTTCCATTTTTCTTTTCGCTTTCTCAATTGCTACTGGTTTTTCTTCCCTTTTTTTTAAGTGATTGCACACCACTGCCTCTACGAGGTATCTACCGTGTTGGGATTGTATTATTTTCGAATTTAAAATCTTTTTCCACTAGTATTTTATCAGTTACGTTCGCTTGTTATGATCAAAGCGTCGGATATTATTGTTTAAAACATTTATACATAGAGGTGCCTTTTTTAAATCCGAGACAATCTTATTACTTTCATCTCAGTCAGATGAATCTTGGTGAGCCCGCTATTAGAATAGCTAGCTACCGGATATCATCTAATTTATTTTTAATATAAATCAAATGAATCAACTAGAAATATATACCTAAAAAATCTATGTATCGAAAAAATATTTATTTTAAATATAACCCTAAATATTTTTTCAAGAAATAGATTTTTTAGGTATATCTTTCAAGTTGATTCATTTATTATAATTTGTATTACAAATATATTATTATTTAATACAAATTAAATGAATCGATTAGAAAGATATACATACAGATAAACCCAATTTATCAAAAAAAAAAAATTTTTTTTTAACCGCCACGGGTATTTTTATTTATTTCCATATTCATAAATTTCACAATGTAATCACAATTTTCCTTTTTTTATTCTTATTTGATGTAAAATTTAATAATCTATCCCCAACATTACATATAAATATATACATTAATATTAGCTGTCACAAAAGAAAATAAATTGAGCTGGAATTAGTCAAATACATAAAGTAAATATTACTAAGCAGTAATACATAATTTGCTTTTTAAATATATCTACCCATTCTTAATCAAATATATAAATAATAGTTTTAAATTGCATAGAAACAAAATTGTACAACAACAATATTTAATAAATATTTTTTAACAAAAGCAGACTTCCAATCAATCACAATCATTTCGAATGTGAAACGTCGTTAATCGATCAATAAATAAAATAGGAATTTGCTTTGTTTTAAATTACCTATTAAAATTTATAAACGAAAGAACAATGTGAAATTTACATAAATTTAAATATTTAAACAGGTATTTTGCTATTGCATTTTCGTTGATTTTTTTTTAATAGACTTAATGAATGTTAGCTGTCATAAATGCAATAGTAATATATTTAAAAAAAAATGAAATAAAGATTTGTAAATTTGGCCAGCTTACCTAAGAGTTTTACATAATATTATAAAACAAATCAGAAAAATTCACAGTAGCTAGCATTGTTTTGAAAGATCTCAATTTCACAAATAAAATGTGGTTTAATTTAAAACTAAAATTAATATTTTTGTAGCTGAGTCGGATTACGCATTGCGTGCGATATTTCATCCATTACTTTGGGATCAAAGTGATTATCTTAATTAATGCGGTAGAGATAACATATAAATTAGATAATTATATGTAAACGGTAATTACATGTCGTGTGGATATCCATAAAGCAGTTCAAGAGTGTCTGTGATGCGTGTGCTAATTATCATTATCGCAGAGGAAATGAGATGATATGATGGCGTCGTACGTACGATGAATCTTAGAATATAGAATATATAATGAATCTTAAAATATAGGTACATATAGGTATCTTTCATTTACGAATCTTGATCAACTTTGGACTGGTAGTGGACTGTAAAAAAAAATTTTAATGTTATTACAAAATCATGAGATTTATTGCAAATGAAAAGTAGATACTTCTTCAATATTTGCAAAATTACCTTGTGGTCGCATTTTATATTAATATTTATATTAAATGTCTAAATAACAATAACTATTCAGATTTTTCCAATGACCTTTTGGAAATAAACCATTCCTTTGATATTAATAAGAGTTTAGAAATTTTTGTTTCAAATACTAGGGGGTTTACAGTTAGATAAATTTGAAATTTAAGAAAAAGTGTTGATAGCAAGCTTAATATTATAAATAACTATATCTTTTTTGCAAATAGTCACATTTTTAATTTGTTTTCATATTAGTTTTTACTTATTCTCCATTTTATAGTTTTGTTTTTATCTATGCTTGTATTTTTAATTTCAGTGTTCATTGTTTCCTGAAGAAGATACCATAGGTATCGAAACGTGTAGAATAATGAGTAAATAGTGGTTTAAACAAAGTATTTTGTATAATTATTAATAAAAAGTAGACAGCTTGTTATTGTAAATAAATATGTTACACTTAAAAATAATTACGCATAAGTTTAAATTCGTAACAAAATAAAAATTGTTAACATGTTGTAATGTTGCATTCTTCCGCAAAGAATTTTTTTTCTATATATCTTTCTAATTGATTCATATAATATATAATGAATATTTTATTGTTTTAACTAAATAAACTTACTGCACATGTTTCGGTGTGGATATTTGTCCGAATTGAACATGTCGCTGTACATGAATATTGTCCGTCGGATAATCGTCAACATTAGAATAATTCTCACAGTTTGTACGTCAGTCACGCTTTTAATAACGTAAGGCGTGTACAAACATACGTTTTGAATACAATATTTTTATTATTCTCCGTCTCTTTATCACTTATCGGACGTTCTATTTTTTTTTAAGAATCAAATGAGTAATTGCTAATAAAATTCAATACCAGTAGGTACATAGCTAGATACTTATCAATTATTCTGTATAAATTTGAAAATATGTTTTTTTTTCCTGAAATTACCGATGGGCTTTCACTTAGTTTGTAAGTGAATTAATTCCTTGAGTGACAAAAAAATCATGAAAATATTACAAATATTTATAAATCTCGATTTCATATGGTAATTAAATCAATTATTCTATGTATACAAAATTATAGTAATATGCATAATTTAGTTGATCTATTAGCTTCAATGTGCTACAGATATAACCCGATAAAAATTATTAGAACTAAGAAAATGATTTTTAAATCCTAATTTAATTAAAAAATAAACGAAAATATAACTAAATAAATAAGTTAAGTCTGTTTTTGTTTAAAATTATTTATTTAAATATTGTTGTATAATTTCGTTGTTATGCCACACGCGTAGAGGCGGGTAAGCGAAATCGCGGAGGGACAGAAAATTCACATCGAAAAATATATTGAAATAACATGTTTTTGATAAATATGACTAAAAATGTTTCGTGTACATATTTTTCCCATTATTTTTTATGATGATTAGGTTATATGATGTTAGTCAGTGAGAAATAAAGCATAATATGGATAATGTGGTGGGGGATTAGTGTAAATTCTGTAATAGTTATTAGTGGAAAATACAGCCGACTTTGTTAGAAACAAATGAATCGTGTGAAAATCCATGGAAACTGGGGTCAATCGTCTGTATACACCCGCTTAACTCCAAGGCAGCGATGGTGAACCTTTTTCCACAAATTGGTCAAAGCGTAATAAATATATGACATATAAGTATAAAAAAATCTTAACGTGTCTAATAAATAAAATTTAAAAATCTAAATATATTTATTATTTATTATTTATAAATAACGTCTTACAAAATTATTCTTCCTGATACAATCTTCCAATTCCTTTCGATTCAATACTCATTTTTAAAAAGATTTTGATAAGGATATATGAATAATAATTATTCAAATTATATGGTGTAAAAAAATACTATTCGGACGTCGACAATGCAAGATTCCATAATACACTATCACAATAAAATACCTCACCACTAGACAACATTTAGTGCACCGTACTTAAAAATTCAGTGCACCAGTGGCGTGCAGTAGGTATAAACGTAGGTTATGATAGTACCGACGATGCTAACTAGAATTAGAAATAAAATATAAAAAATTGTATTAAAAGTAGCACCCTGGCAACTTCTATTCAAGCTGCAGTGTCGCCCTCCAACGTTCGCCAGTGAACTTATTCGTATTTAATTTGTATTTAAAAAAATTTTTACTCAATTTAATTACGTTTTGCAAACAAAATTCAAACTTTGCCAGCGTGTCACCAAAAATGGTCTGCTTTCATAGGTTCGCAATCTTCGCTTTAGAGAGTACCTACTCCTTACTCTAGATGAACCAAACAGTTAATATTAATTAATCAGACAGATCTGATATGCGATAGTACATCAATTAAGATAATTCTGAAATCTCCCCCAGGGTTTGAAATGAAAAAAAATTGCGGAAACTCGATGAAGTCTTCTTGATAAATTTCTTGGCAGGGAGCTGTTGGCCACCGACATTGTGGTGTGACTCATTGGAGACTATTTTACAGTTTAAATTTTACAAGGTGACAAATAGGGTGTGAGCCCACATAGTTTATATACTGATATAACATATGTATAACATAACAACACACTAAATCGTTTTGGTGAGGCTATAATTGTCATATTTGAATCCACCTCGCAAAAAATGACAGATAGCTTCACAGCTGTTATTCAAAACCCGGAACGTCTAAATAATGGACATATTTTACAATGACATAACATTAATGAATAATTTCTAAAAAGTAATCAAGGTACACTTGATGTATTAAAACTAAAAACTGTACTAAAATACTTTACAAAATAATTTATTTCTTCGATTTCGGATATCTGTAAATTATCTTTGTATATTTAAAAAAATATAATAAATTAATATTTCAGCACAAGTCCACAAATTAATTACGTAATCATAAAAATGTAAGATAAATTCGGTACAAATAACCTTTATGATAATTCGGTGTCGGTCGCATACAAATAAAATGCTATTTACTAGAGTTAATTTATTTTATTTTACCCACCTATCTGGATATACTATTCGAGAATTCCAGGGAAGGAATGCTCCTAACCTGACATGCGCGCGAAATAAAAATCTCAGCTGTTTGTGAAATGGCATCGTTCTATTTCTAAATTAACACAGCGTCGACAGCGCCGGGTGGTCAGCGCGGGAAATCGGGAAACTGAAAAGGTCATGTCAATTCTACAACATCCAACTGCCAAGATGGCTGAGCAGTTAACTATCAATCAGTTCGTTTTTAGCAATTAGTGGTCAGTAATCATGACCAGGTATTAAATTTGTATACATTTATAATTATTATAAATGGTTAATTCTGTTACCACCATGTGCAATGAGAAAATAAACGTTGTCCCGAAATTGCTCCCCTCCAAAAAGCTCTCTTATATATCCCCCTCTCTATCGCTCTTTCGTCTTGCAGCTATATTCATCGCACCTCGTCAGTCCGCCAATGGCCGCTCGCGTAAAGGCAATTTTTCGAGTGATTTTGAATTTTGTTTTAATTACGTGCATTTAAGCGCGCTTCGGTAGGCGGGAAGTTTCCTGCATGACCGACAAAAGATAATGGGATAATTTGCCGCGGTAAATTACAAAAGTGCAATCGGTATTATCGCTAAAAGAAAAATACGTTTATCTGGTGCTTTATAAATAACACCGGCCGGCCTTTAGGACGCCTGGGATCTCGGATATATCTGTGTTTGGCCGGTGACTGCTCATGACCAGCTCACACGCATACTGTCACAAATTTGAATTCGCTAGATGGAGGTGTAATTCTCGGATGCATAATTGGTATCATGTTGGCTAATTCTATATAGACATTCAAATAAACAAGTGAAAACGATTCTTATATAATTCTATAATTTTCATTTTCTTTCGTTATGTTCAATAGGTTGAATGTCTTATGATATATGTTTTTAAATCGCGTACCATTCAGTGGAGACGATTGACAGAAAAGACACTCATTTAATCGTTATAAGTTTTTAACTACCTAACGTTCTCAAAATGTGGTACCAAGGTGAAGAAGAAGACGAGGAAGATCTTATGTTTTCTCCAGCACTGCTGGCGCGAAGGGCTTCTGAAAGCTGGATAAACGCTCCACTTGTTGAGGTATAAAAATAAGAAAAATAATTTACAATTTCCTCACTATTACAATTGAAGTGTTTCCATTGTCGTCTGTTGAATTATTCCATTTCACATATTATAAGAATTGTATTGTTTATGTAACATATTTACGACTGTTATTATAACACGTGGCATGCGCGTGTGTATATAAAGATACAATGCGCAGAAATCAAAACCAGAATTTAAAATTAAACTAGTCGACTTAATGGACGTGATAAAACTAAACATTTTAATCAGTGCTTTATTTTAAACAAAATCGAGTGCGTAATCAAAAACACTATTTTATGAAAATGTTTAAAATTTTAAATCGAAAAAAAATTTCGCAACTTAAAATTGACAAAAAACGCATCATTCTTAAATTTGTATTATGTCATTATTATTTACAATATTGATTTTATTTAAATCAAGTGATTAAAACCCGTCCCAGGACGGACCTAAACAAGATATAATTTAAATGATCATCTACCTACGTAGGTACATAGGAAATAATTTAAATAATTAACTGTCTAGAGTATAGTTTTCTAATTTTGACAACAAATATGGACTGGTTTGTTTTCTATTCGAAAAAGGACCATTCAGAATCGATGACATCAATCTAATTCGTAATTTATAGTAAATTGAATGTAATACTTATATCAATTTCCCTGCGCGTGTTAGATAGAAGGACATTTCTGGGTTATTACATATGTATCTAGGAAAATATATCAATGTCGGTGAACAAATCACACATCGCGCTTCAGCGTGCACGCCGACCTGATTTCGAAACGGGGAGAAGAGAATTTTTTTTATTTCTTTATTACACTATATCATAGAAATAATAATCTGTCTTAACCTGCCACCGTTCCTGTCAAATATTAAGCACTCTGACAGTCCCGTGCCTATATCATAATTAGTCTCACTTAAATTTTGATATGGGGCATTGGCAATTTACCTACCAAAATTTATATTTTGCTGTGAAACCGCAGAAATATTAAAGATTGATTTATGTATCTAAATCCGTAGTTTAAATTGGGAAAAATGTTTGACTAAAAATATCCAATCCACAAAATTAAATCACACGACTTCGATCTCGCCTAAGATCGTTCTTTCTGCAAACCGTTTACGTATTTTTTCCGTATTAGCCAACTAATTGCTTTGCGATTCCGCAAGAACCAAAAAGTCGCACGTTTACCCTCCACAGTGTGTGAATTGGCAATTTCTTAAAAACATGTCATGATACAGCAGATTTCTGTTTTAATTCTTAACATAAGTTTCCTATAGAAATCGCTAGATGGCGCAAGTTGCCGTATTTTTGTATCCGACAAGGCCACAATAAATTTTACACGGATAATGGGCACTTCGAGTTCGAGGCTATTTCCCACTTCCCGCGTCCAGCACGCAGCCGATTAGTGTTAGTGATGAGATAATGGTTCAATTCGGCGGCGTCTACACGTGGAGATATTATTCATAACAATCGTCATTAGTTATTTACACAAACTTTTGGAAGGTAGACACATACTGCACTGTTTAGATAAATAATAAAGGTGAGCACGCGCAGTAGGGAAACAAGGTTTATTTTATTTGGTTGTGCCGTGCACGCGATAACAGTAGATTTTTAAAATATGTATTCTTCAAATAATTATTAAATAGCGATCATTTACTTAACGTGTAGAGCATAGATGAAATTAAGAAATATTGTATTTTCTTAATTTTAAGGATAGTTAATATTGAATACGTGAATTAATTAATTTACATTATTCTTGTAATTATTTAACCATGCTAGTTTCATTTAATAAAGATCTTTCACACTTGTTAAAAAGATAGCATTAAATAATATATTATATAGCGATCGAAATAATTCATTAAGCGTAGATTTGAAGTGCGGCACGTGTTGAAGCTTTAAAATTGTCAACCTTAAATTTAAATAATTGTTTTAGTTATTAATAATTAAATAGGTGGGCGTTTACGTGTAAAACATTTGCGATTCACGGGTACGTATGTATGTGTAATATTATATATTCCGAGAGAAGCTAGGGTTAATGAACATTCTCGTTTTTTGTCAAACCTGCTTGAATAATATTGTTGTTTACTGAAAAAAAAAACACGTGTATGTTTATATCGACGCGGTTTTATGACGGTATCCACGGCTTGAAAAGATTTGAGCGTAATATAATATTGTTATTCTTGGCCTATGGCCGCGTCCGTGCGCGGAGCGGATGAAGTATCCGACATCGTTAAATTTATTGGAGTGAAATTATTCTCTCGCAATTCTTAGTTTCTATTGCGAGTGTGCCGCCTATCTGACAGCTGATCATTCGCGCTTCACATGTTCCGCTGACTAAATTATCGCTCACCTCAATTAGCGCGGTACTCGTTTTCTCGCGTGACGCAAATTTTAAATATTACACATTGAAATTATTACATTTTTAACAGCTTTTCTATTAAATTACGTCTAATTTCTTCACGTGTTTTTAATAATACCTATGTTGAAAAAAATCTCAAATACCAATTTCGGTGAATACTAGTCATTTTAAACACGATAAGAGTTTCTGGTTTACAGATCACTTGTGTCAATACCGTATTATTCAGGGCCGACCTGAGACCGGTGCAAAGTGTGCAGCCGCACCTAGCACCGCGTTCATGACGGATAAAATAATAGTTTTATTAATTTATTCGGTTACTGTTTAAATAGGCGGCCTTTTAGTCTTGTAATTTGTAGTATACATCAAAGGGATTATCTGCAATTTTCTGCATACAAGTAGGTACCTACATTAATACTTGCGACAGTGGCGTGCAGTAGGCACAAACTTAGGTTATGCTGTTACCGACGATGTTAACTAATTACATATACAATAGGTAGGTACTATTCTAAATATTTTCTGTAATTTCTCTTTCGGACATCGGATTTAAAATATTTCATTAACAGTGTTCAAAAACATTTATTTAATTAACTAGCTTTACAAATGAGCATAGCCGAAACTCGCCGACAAGAATGCACATGAAGTTGTTACAAATGGTTCGCAAATATCACATAGCTAGAAAAAAGTCGTGGGTTACGTCCTAGACAAGGTTACGCTAATCCGGGTAACAACAGCAAGAATTTTATATAGTTCAAAATACAATGATTACTTAATTTATTTTTATTTTATAGAATTTTTAGTAATGTACAGCTTTTTTCCTTGTATACAGTGCACGCCCCTGACTTGCGATCTATATAACCTTTATTAGTCATGTTGTGTTGTTAATGGTGGTTGGTGTGATTTGAAATTCACTCGAAAAGTAAGGGAGCTCGTTTATTACAATATTCTATTATCACACCCTGCTATACAAAATGGGAGGGTATTTAAATTTATCAAATAAATTATGTCAAGTATACGATTTTCAATTGAAATCATTTGGAATTTAAGTCCACAAAGCCTAATATTGTCATGTCCAGAAATTATTATGATTTGTACGGAAATTTATTATCCAGTGCTCTGTATTTATATTTAAAAATCTTATTTAAAAAAAACAAACAAATGCATAAACGTACTAGTTTTCAAATGTGAAAACAAATCTTTGCAATTTACAAATTTTATAATTTCTTGAACTGTACAAGTGTTTTCGACATGTGCCTAATCTTAACCATGTCAGAGATGTAAGCATTTCAAACAAATCGTAATTATGCGATTATTTCGATTAATTTAAATATTTTATTGATTTCAAATTATATATTGAATACAAAAAATTAAAGGACATCGAATTTCGAGCAGCTAGACTATTTTTCGATAAATGATTTTGGGCTTGAATCAAAGATATAGATTAATAATGGAACAATTTCGCAAATATTTATTTCTAAGTACGTAGAGTTCAAGCTTAATACGATTTTGTAAAAATTTCAAATAATTATATCTTTCGCAACTGTGCAGATTTTCACATATTCCTTGAACATTTTCGACTCGAAATATAGTCAGGTATCCACTCATAAAATATTGTGGATTAGGTCTGTTACACCCTGTATATTTGAAACCGTGTCAGAAAAATCCGCGTTGACAGAGGTAATAATACTGTAGAACGATTGTTCATTTCGATCCACCGTTCACTTTCGTGTAATATCGCGAAATCTAGTTATTTTCCCGCCAAATGCCAGCCACATAGAAAATGACGAAATTTTCATTAGCCAATATACTGTATATAATATTCACCGAAGTGAACAGTTACGATGGTGGTGAAACGTCTACATATATATTTTATTACATTGTGTAGTACCTTAAAAGATTCGTTTTACGAATTATTATGCTGACACGCGCTAGTCAGATAACATCAGGCTGGACGCAAGTCGGTAGAAAAAGAAGATTAAAAAGTGAAAACATATTTTAGAATGTTTTTATATGTTCTTATATTATTACAATAAAAAAGCTACAAATATTCAAGTAGATACCAAAGGTTCATACATACTAATAGTATTTGATGGTTTATAAAGTTATTATTAATAAAATATTCGATACATACAGTACCGACTTTATTATAAATTGTTATGTATATTTTTCGCCAGTCGCCGACCTCAAGAGCATGTAGGCCTGCTTCAACAAAAAACATATTTATACATAAACGAACTCTAATTTTGAAATTAACACAATAAATCTTTCTTTCAATATTTTAATTAAAAAAGGTTATTACATTTTATCACGAAATGTTCAGTAAATATCGCAATATCCGTAATGAAAATTATTTTAATATACTTGAGGAACATTAAAACAATATATTTTATTTAAAAAATATATGTATGTATCTGTAACGCTTCGATAATCTAAACATGGTATTATATTAATTAGTTAGTATAGTATTTCAGAGGTAATTAAGTAATATTATTTCACATCCATATTTATATAATGTTTTCATGATTTATCATAATAAACATTTCCTCTTAGAATGTTTACATTATAAAAAAACATTTATTATTAATGTTAAACATTAAGTATAAGTACAAAATACAAATATTTCACGTCTTTGATAGGTGCAAATCTAAATATCTATGTATAACACGAATGCCGTCTAATTTTAGGATGAAAAAATGTAATATATTTACATTTTTAATAAATCACTCTTAGTCATTTTAGACGCAATAGACAATTACTGTAAATTACAATTTTTAATTATGTCTAACCACAAAGTTAACGCTACAAATATCAAGAATAATTTTAGTTATTTAATCGCAGATTTATTTAGATTTTAACACATGAACTTATTATTATTATAAGCACATTTAAATGCCTTATTAGCACATATTTAAATGCATGGCAACAGGTATATGTTTTTGTAGACAATATCTCCATTTACAACAAGTTGGACTGTGTGTGAGCACAGCGGTTGCTGGCTGTGAGACGAGATAAACTGCTACTCTTAACCCACTAGTGTGTGTGTGTGTGAGGAGTGTGATTAGTATTCGATCAGTGTCGTAACTAAAAAATTGGGCCTCGATCAAAACAAAAAAAAACCTGTATTGTATATAAAATATAAAGATATTTAAATCTACGCGATTTTATTCTTTAATAGCTGTTGCGTTTAAGCATAGATACCGGAAGAATGTCAGGTCAAGAAAGAGTTTGAAACTCACCACAATCTGCTGGCATCTCCAAGGATGTGGACCGTATACTGTTTAACTCACTGTTTCCGTCAAGGGTTCACACAGATATACAAGTATAGACGCGAAGTCACGAGATTAGTATAACATTGTAAACTGTTCCGTACACGTTATGACCGGTCGCCAATAGATTGGTCGCGGCGTGCCGGGAGGGGAAGGCACAGTGCATTATTTTCGTTCAATAATTAATATATTTAAACACAAACAAATATATGTCCCAAACAATAGCGATATAAATCTTGAATTCTAGTCTCCAATATCGCACTGTAAAAAAAAAGTATTTTTAGGCATTTAGTCCACTCCCTAATCCGACATATTAGCTACTACTATCGTATAATATATATGTATTTTGGTAATATTTTCACGTATATTTGTCATATGCATAATTTATAAAATGTTATAATTCTATTTCTTGTTGTGGTAGATTTAATATATATCAAAAGTATTCGGACGAAAATTTTTGAGCCTCATTTTAGCGCATTGACTGCAGCATACGCCACTGTATTCGATGACGGTGATTTAAAAATGTCTGTCATCACTGTTATACATATCATATTATATTAAGTAAATTAATAAAACAAATTAGCACCCAAAAAAGTAAATTAAAACATATCAATATATAGCGAATCACTAACAAATTAAATTATTTATTAAACAAATATAAGATATCTCATAGATACAAAGCTATTTTTTATTATATTTAATGGAAAATATATGGAAGCACGGGGTAATAACAGGGCTTACGACCTGTCTTTGGCTGGCTTAAGTGATCACTTTATATATGTATATATATAGTTCACCAATTCTGACCCCTCGATTATCTCCACATTTATCAAATTTTTAAAAGTTGTATATATGCTAGTATGTGGACTCGCTTCGAGTACCACTACACCAACGCCATCCATTGACTAAATTTGATGATTCATGTTTCCTTTTTGAATTAGATTTATTTGAAATTATTTTAAAGCAATATTCTTTATCTGTAAAATGTTTTTTAACATATTATACTAGAATACGCCTAAAAGATTAATATTTTTCTTTTTTTATATATTTTCTTATTTTTGACCTGTATATTATATTAGCAATATTTGAATACGTCCAAGAACACACAATTACTGGATTTTTACCTACATGCTAAATTATTCGTGTTTTTTAGTTGACAGTATTTTGACAAGAATCACGAATAACGTTATTTTCAGACACTTCACTGCCAGTGATTGTGATTTACTGATATAAGTGATTGATTAATAGTTCGTGATATTGACGTCATCGCTAATGTATACACTATATGTATACACGTTGTACTTGTTTTAATACAGAAAACCTGATTCCCAATTGATGAGATGCTAGGAGGAAGGAAAGTTAAACACTATTAGTAATTATTTATTGATAGCGAGGCGTGCTCAGATTACTCAGCACAGTGTGCGGCAATGCAATAAAAAAAACCGGTTCGAAACACTTCATTGGCGAGATTAAACGAATTAATAAACATTAATTCCATTATCTCTGTCCAGACATAATAATTCGTTTGTCCCAAATTGATATCGCCCGCACTAGGCGATGACCCCGATACGGCAGTGGTGGAGAACACGCGTCATTATCGAGGGGTCACCAGTTCGATCACCGCGTAGAGTGAACACCTACATTACCATTTTTTCCTATTTATAAATTAACTATTTGTTCGATTTGGATGACGTCAGCGTTACACGTGTGCAATTAAAATAGATACTTGCTTTATCATAAGAACAATTATCGATGACTGTTAACAGCGACATACGTGAATTGTAATCTGTTATTGATATAATAAAGATCTATCCGGAATGCTTGAAGCGAAAAAAAAAATTGGGTAAATCTAAAAACAGCTGTCGCCCCAATAGCGCTTTATTATTCTGATTTGTAATAATACAGGAATCGTGTTATTTTCATTTTTCTAAATAAAATGAAATGCGTGCCGTAATAATTATTTTAAAACACAATAGTTTTATAACAGTTCGGAAACGTTATTTAAAAAATATGACCGTGCGTGACACTGGTTAATTGTTCTATCAACGAATAGCTTTGATTTACATAGATGAGATTACAGTGGCGGTCGGTGACTTTTTGTAGAAGGGATGCCGGATAACAAGTTTATACCTACACACTATCAAATGTACAAATATAACACATAATTGAAGGATATTCAATGTTTCAATAATTCGGCTTCAAGTATATCAAACTGTCAAACGTCACACAAACAAATTCCTCAAAATAATTCGCTCGCTTCGTAATATGTATGCTATTTTGTGCATTATACCCGTAATCATTAAAGTCGTTTTTTTGTACGTTGGATGCTGTTAATTAATGCGTATGCAGTATTCGAAGACCTTGACAAGCAGAACTGAATGTCGAATACTTTCAAATTTATGGATACGGAACGAATGATAGAATCCACTCTTGCTGGTATCTGTGTATTTCTTTTTTACTCTGGAATACGAGGGATGCGGAGCATCCAAAGCAAGTATGAAGCGACCGCGCCTGGTAGGTACCTACCATTACAACGTAAATTGAATACGTCGAATAATTATTATAGTTTAATAACATTGCAAATTATTTATTTATTGAAACATTTAATTATACCACTATACTTGAGGTGAATTTCAGTTAGAAATACGTATAATATATTTTCAATAAATTGTGAATTTGCAATTTTAGAAGTTAGTTACTTGATAAAAAAGAAATTAGATCAATTAGATCACAAATCGTCGTTCAACTATTAAAAATGCGTATCTCGTTCTTTGTTAAGAATGAGTTACGACGGGGGTTACATTATCCAAACACACGTCCATAATTCATTCAAACGGGCACATCTGTATTTTATTAATATATTACATAAAAACATTTTGACGCGACCACTCTAATTTAGATGTGTCATTCTTACAAAAGGCAATAATAAGTCATATTTATGGAATAAATACATCTCACGCTGTTTTAAATCAAAAAATATCCGAAAAAACGGTAAGATTTTTTTAAATCGTTTTTCAAGAGAAAATTTCACACAATTAGTTAATAATATAGTCTGCTGTAAAAACAACAAATTTGAGATACGCCTCTTTGAAAGATGGATGATGAAATACATAGAAAAAATCTAACGAAAAACACGTATAAAATCATAAATTCGACGTGACACTAGCAAGAATTCGAGTTCCGATGGTAACTATATATTTTTTCGATGGATAGTGACTTGTCTAATTTTTTTGAAATATTACTATTATTAAATACATATTAATAATTATTATTAGACACTTTTTATTTCAGATACATTATAAATATAGTAGATTATCACTATTTTATTATAAACACAGTCTTGGCGGTAGGGTTAGGTTAAGATGAGTTTAAATAAGATTTTATTCAGAACTTCTTTCATTCAATATCCAGAAAACTTCTGGATATTGAATGAAAGAAGTCTAATAAACAAGTAATTTTTTTTAGAAGTTTTTATGGTAAATTATCATATAACGTAAAATAAGCATTTAAAATGGATTTTTTTTATGGGTACGTAGATCAAAATTCAAAATGCACAATAGTCGACCACAATTGCTGCACACCCATTGGCTGCAGAAATCGAAAGCGGAATGAGATTATTCCGTAAACAAACCTTGAGTAGGCTTTGACCTTCACATTAATTCTATTGCGTACAGTTTGAAACGAGATGTATAAAAATGACTCTTGCGATTTTATTTACAGGCGTTTTTTTTTATTTTTTATATATGTTTTGTTAATTAAATATTTTTACATTATTTAGAAAAAAAAATCGGGTGAGTACAATTGGTACTCTTAGTTAAATATGGCGTGGATGTGTGTTGTGTGTACAGTTGACTGCGAAGAAAGGAAGGAATTAAATTTTATTACATTTATTTTTAATGTTTTAAAATTTTTGTAGCGTAATCTAACATAGTGTAAACATAGCGTGCATGTGTTTAGTGTATACAATTCACTAGAAAAGGAATGAATTTTATTATGTTTGTTAGAAAACGGCTGCTGTGCTTATTTCTTGTAGGTATATATTAATTTTTTATTTCAAATTTTTAGAATACTGAATTTACAAAAAAAGTTCTCTACCTACCTACGTTAACCGTCATGTGACTGATTATAACTATAATTATTTTTATCTGAGATCTAACGATAATTGGTAACTAGGATTTAACTGTTGGTAATTTACTTTCTAGTGTACCAGTTATTGGTCGAATAATTACGAATAATCAGTTAAATAACGGTTTAACCATGGCTAGTGAAAGGACACATTTTAATTTTCGAACATGTCAGCGTTGTGGTTTTATGAACACGCGAATTTGTGACATTTATAAGTATTGAATCAAATGTGTTTCACCGTGGTAACGGGTACGCCGTATTCTCTTATATATTTTTTCGAGATTAGTCTAGAACGATTTTTTTTAAGCGAGGGGGTGGACTAAGATCCTTACACACCAAAAAAATACTGTGTGAGGATGATGATAGTTTGACAAAAACAGAATTAAATTACGATAGCGATGTAAATAAAATTTATTGTGACGTTGCGCGACGTGTTTTAAAAAATATATATTATCTGCTTTATCGCAATTCCGCCGCGAATTTCTGTATGACGAATGAATTGTATAAGTTTTGAAAAAGAATATAATACATATTTTTTTGCAATGTACGCTTAATATTAAGAATTATCCCAAACCCAGCAAAACTATTGATTAAAGATTTCGTTTACGTTCCCATTTTATTTGTTTACATTATGCACAGGTAGGTATTGGTTACTTGTGTTTTTTTTTTTAATGAGTTTTAATTTAATTAACAACTCTACAAATCAATATTTTAGTCAGAAGGATACAATCTAAATACATGGTGAAATATCTAATACACTGAAATTGACCCAAAAGCATGCGAAATTCACATTATTGATATAATAGTGTTAGATATGAATTCGAAAGACATACACAAGGTTAGAATAATTTACATTGTTCTAATTTTTGAATTTGATGATGGTAGACATTTGTTTGTTTACTAATTATTTAAAAAATGAAAAATATACCTTCAGAAGAAAATAATCACATATCCACTTAATTCAAAAGAAATCAATCTAATGAATCCGATTCCTTCAGAATTTCTCCACGCGTGACGCATACACCTACATTATATATATATATATATATATATATATATTATTTGATTATTTAGATATTGCGATAAATTATTGTGAAATTGGGTAATCATTAAGCAGCGTAATTTCTGCAATCTTATCACAGAATGGTTGATTAAGATATTAAATTGTAGTTTTAATCAAACGTAGAATTAATCGCATCTGTTTTGGAATTTTTACAGATCCCTACCTGTTCTGATTATAATAATATCGAAGCAAGTGCGAAGGGTGCAGTCTAATTTAGATATTTTTATATATCATATTTTTTGTCCATTTTGAAATAACGCTTTTTGGACGTTATTAAATTGTGTTGGCCGTTACGTACTCGAAAAATAATGAAACTGTTCATTGCAATATTTTATGATCTGTCTATTACGTATAATTTCTATGAAAATATTTTATTGGAATAAATACGGACGTTTTATATTTTAATGAAATCACAATGTTGCATACTAAGACATAGTTCTTTGATATTTAAAACAAATTAGATTAAATTTTATCTAAAGAAAAAATATTTGGTTATCACACGGGACCGAATTACCAATTATAGGTACTAATTTTACGTCGAATTTTTGACTTTACATATGTTTATTTCGATAGATAGATTTTGTTTGTTTGTGAATGCATCGAAGAGTTGATAAATATTGGAATCCATAGCTGATCCTCACCATAGCTATTCAACCAGATCATGAGATCCGTGAGAGTACCGATCGCGAACAATGTGTACACTGTACGGTGAGAGAACGAGAGAATGTGTAATAATCAACAAAATCAATAAAGATTTGTTAAACATTTGATGAGACCCCAGAGACCACCTTTAAATACAAAGTAAAAGAACATATTCGTATCAAATTTTTTGTTTCCTCGTTATATTATATTATATTTAGGTATTATGTTTAGGTAAGTAAAAATAACATATTTGTATCAAATTTTTTTGTTTCCTTGTTATATTATATTATATTTGGTCAGTTTCATTTTAAATTTATTAAATTTCTCTTCCTTTCTTTTGTTTTCTGGCATTTCATTAAAAGTCTTCGATCGCACTATACATCATCGACTTCTGAGATTTGGCCTTTTTCCTGATTGGCAGTCTCAGTCTATCCCTTCCTCTTGTACGATGCTCGTGCTCATGTTGATTTGCATCAATTTTTCTTGTAAATTCCGTTAATATTTTCTTATTGAGGATTTTGTTAATAAATTATTATACTATTATATTAAAATATATTTCCCGCTTAAAGGTCATCGTACTTGCGAGTATATCTATTTTTAATTATTGCATTTCTTCTTCATTAGTCAAAAACAAAATGCTGCCGCAGTAGTTGATGTGAGGAATAATAACAGAATTGTAAACTATTTTACAAGATTCGGTACTAATAAATCTTCTGATCCTTCCCAGAAGAGAGATTTTTTTAGCAATATTTTTAGTTACATATCTTGTATTTTGCGATAAATTATAATATTGTAGACTAGGTCTATTACATCCTGTAAAAATTGTATATTTTTTCGAAAGATTGATTTATAATATTTATATCTCTCTAAGTAATTTATTTAATTTATTTTAACTTTATTTATAACATGATTTATAAGCATGTCTCATCACTCTAAATGGAAATGACTGTATATTATATTAACATACCAATTATGTTTAGAATAATGCATACTTTTAGTTCATTAACATCTTCTTATATAATTTTTTCCCCCTTGTTATATTTTATTTATGAAAAAAAAGTTGTTTAAGTATGTAAAAGGTAATCCTTGCCATAAAACTGCCATGCAATTTGGCAAAAAATAAAATTACAATGAATATGTGATAAAGTTGAAATAAATAAAAAAATCACCAGGATAACGTGTCAATTTTATATTTTATCATGATAACCATTTTTTCTGTATATTCTAAGTGATTTATTTAAATTGTTTTAAGTAGATTTTAAATGGATATTTTAAATCATGAAAGTGTTCGGGCAATACTTGGTCTAATTCACCCTTTCGTTTATGTTTATACATTATATAAATAAATAAATAAACAAGGATGCCCCGCGCCATTTGTCCGCCCCTGTAAATAGGTAATAAAATAATGTATATTAAATGAGTCAGCAATAAAATGAAAGCGTTCTGAATCATTTTATGCTAAAAAAATTTGCTACGGTCAACAAATTTTGACGGACAATTCAGAAGCCTTAGTATACGTATAAAAGTATGCTGTGACCTTAACCTAGAACAGGATGACGTTTTAATTGACGTAGTTATGACGTCAAATAAAAGACGCGATAATTTGGTCACAGAAAATATATCATGGATAATTTGGTCACAGAAAATATATCACGGATAATTTGAGCATAGAAATGAGCCATAAAAAAATTATTCAAAAATTATTTTTCGATATTCGTTTGTATAGATCTGATTATTTGTTGTCGATTTAAATATCTTCCAGGAAAAAAGCATGCCGTTGAAATATGGTACTGGTTAGTGATTCCATATTATCATTAGTCGTTAGTTTTTGTTGTGAAACATCTTAGAGTAAATCATTTAAAACGTTACGGAAATCCTGTTGTACTTTTCATGCTGCACAATACTTACTGCATCTATGGTACAGTGCTATATGCTAGTATGTATGCGTTTATAGCTCGCGCCGATCACACGTTCGTCCGACGGACTGACTGTGAGTGTAACGGCTAAACGCTTAATTGACAATAGCTTCACTGTTTGCGGCCCGATTTAGACAAAATAAACTGCATTCAACATCAAAATAATCCAGAAATGAAAAGATTTCATCAAACATAGCCAATGAGATATTAGATATGTATTAAATAAAATGGATTATGAGATTTTACCGCCTTCATATTCGGCTCACAATTAGTGTTCAAGATACTTTAATATTCACCTTGGTTTGAAATACGCATTTGGATAGTAACAAGGCGTAAACTGAAAACACAGTACTTACCTGAAATACACTGAATTTATCGACCAAATATATACAATGAATAGCGCAGATATGGAATATTACGAAGTAGATAACAAAGTACTAAGATGTACTTTAGATATCAGCAGGTTTGTTTTCGACAGAAAAGTGATCGCAGCATCGGTCGGCCCACATGGACAGCCTATTCCTGGCGGCCGTGTACCGCACCGATGTTACTACCGACGTGCTGCCATTGCTAGATGCCTCCCTATGTACACTTAACCATAATTTCGACAGTGCTAAGTTCAACACTGACAGCTCATTTCTCTCTTTCGTATTCGGAGACGATCCGCGTAATAATCGAGAATAAGAGCGAAACGAGATCACTCACAAAAAAAAATTGTACCCTATTATTCATACATTCATGCTTGGCTATCAACTTTAAACGTACATTTTCCATATCTATAATATTTTGTTTTGGTTTGATTTCTGAGAATACTTATGCAATATCAATGTCAATAAGAAGTACAATAATATTATTATTTGTTTACTTCCTATTAAACAGGTGACGTCGTATATATGTAGCAGGTGATTCGTAATTTTTTCACTTGAAAGAAAAATATGTCTTACGTCATATCGCTGATAACTATTTATAATATCATATCAAAGCATATTCGTCGACGATGTTCCTTATGTTGACATTCTTTATTTTCACCGATAAAAAGCGACATTCTAAAGATCAAATACATTGAATTGAAGTCTAAAAAAGTCTTGATCTAACATATGTCGCGAACGTCCTTCGACAATAAATTTTTCATGCACACGCACTCGTTAATCTAGTTCGTTATAATAATAAATCACAGAACCAATCGCTACATGAAGTGGAATGTAACAGAACTCTGCATAAAAACGTATAGTACCTAAATATAAATATATTATAAAACCTATAATACATAATGAGATATAAAATTAATATTTTAATATTATTATCTTTAGTGAAGCAACACGCGCTGCCGAAAGACAGTCCAAAGTAATAATTGAATAAGTATATACATCATTCAGGGCCGGTCTAGAATTATAGAAAAATATCGTAACTAGTCAAAATATAACACAGACTAATTCATAAATACTAATGATTTGTTTAGATAGACTTGCGCACGTTGGGTCCTGCGCGAGCTCCTTGTAAAATTTGACTTGGATCAGTGAGCCCCTAATCATATAAATTAAATCCTATAATACCCTGATAACTGTCTGACACATATGAAAAAAGCAATGGGAAATTCATACAATTCGTTGAAGAGAAGTGTCAAATTGGTTCTACTACCTTTTTGTTTCGAGTTATTATTTTTTTCAAAATAGTAAACAAAAATATTAATTTATGATGTTACAAATTTGAATATTGTAATTGCATCAGTAATATTTCTAAAATTATATTTATATTCAACTTTGTTTAAACCACTGCGTTGTTTTTACGTCAACCGGTTTCGATACTGATGTATCTTTTTCAGGGCTGATAACTAACTGAAAACAACACAGTAGCTTTAACAAAGTTAAATATAAATACAATGTTAACGCTACAAACATCAACAGTAATATTTCTGTGATATGAATATTTTGTAGGTAGGTAATTATTTATTCATTTTTAAATTAACGGCTCCAAAAGTGTATATATATATTTTGTTCATAAATACGTTAGTTATCAAAAAATAGTTTGTGGTGTTTGATTAATATGGAATAAGATCTAATTCACAAAAAGTTCTCGGATGATATCAAGTATCTTAGACTAAGAAAATATAATATTCTCAGATTAAATCAGTACCATTTCGTCCGTTGGTATTATTAAATTATCATAGAACATAAAACTTATCGTAGAAAAAAAGAAAAATAACCCCTAGGAATAATTTAGAGGAACTCCCTTCCAATGAACATAACTTTGCTATTCATAATTCTTCGAGAAATCATTAGTATATTAGAAACTAAACCACCAACAGTTAATATCAGTTACCAGTAATCATTACAGTCGAACTCAATAATGGTACGTAAAAATCTTCATATTGTTTTGAAATTTCGGCAATCGTACATGTGTAAAAGTGTTGAAAATTTTTTTGTAATTATTGTATATTGTCACTCAGACCAGAATTTTCAAACCGCCGAATACGGCACTGGCAATATAAAGCTCTTTAAATATGCGCACACGTGCTATGACTGCTCGTCACACTTCACACTCCACATGGCGAGAAGATTAACCATTACGCATTAACTATTTAACATTCTTCACACGTGTTCCGTTTTGCGAGGGTTCGTATTCACAAAATTCACTTCATAGATGTTTTGCAAAACCGACCAGTCGCTGTGTTTAATGAACGGACATTTGCGGTGGTAGGCCCAAAAGCGTGGAACTCTTTGTTTTCCATCATAAGAAATAGTGCATCGGAGACTAAAAACGCACCTTTTCAAAAAACCATTTCAATAAGTTTAAATAACATTTTTTTAATACAAAGATAATGTGGGACTAGAAATGGTGATTTTTTTTTACGAAAATGACACTATAAAAATTATATGATGTTATTTGACTTGCTTGATTCAACACTTGTGTAGTGGTCAAGCGGTCAGTGGATCGAGCCTACCAATTTAATCCTATTATAATAGCACACGTGTTCAGCGTAGTTTAATCAAGACTAGTTGTATCAAGACTATTTATGTGACATGTATTCCGTTCAAGGATCTGTATTTAAAAAATACATTCGTTGAAGAATCTCTGTTCTCTACTCTGTTTCCATAACGTGAACTGCTTGCTTTCACTCTTCGCAATCTTGTAACGAGGCTCCGATCATTTCTCGGACTCGGTCTGTCCATCTTATTGGAGATAGAACTCTCTCTTAGAACTCTTTTACCCCACGTTGTAGAGAACTTTATTTTAGTGCGGTGTTTCTGAAGAATGGAGACATTCGTTTGTTTCGCAGTCCACGGTACGCGTAGCGTGCAACGCCAACACCACACCTCGAAAGTATCAAGCATGTTCCTTTCATTCCTTCTCAGGGTTCTTGTTTCAACTATCGATCCCATGCAGAGCTGTGGAAAAATATAGCGATAAAATTATTTTATTTGAAGAATACCGACTAGATAAAATGTTATTATTCAGTAGCAGAAAGCGGTCGGCTTTAGCCAGTGCTATTTTGTGGCCGATCTGCCTTTATGTCACAACGAAACTGTGACTAGTATTTATAAAAAAATATATTTTTTTATAACGAATCTCGAGTCCAGAGTAACGCGGGTATAACGTAAAATTTTATTGCCCTCTAATTGGGTTCTAAGGCATTATGTGGGAAAATATTTTTTATTATCCTTAATTATAATATTACGCTAGGAACGCCACTAATACTAGTAGATTACACCAAACATAAACTTTAGCTATGAAAGGCAGCGCACGCATATCGCGTCACCGCCGTATTGGTACACCTTATGTTATACGTATTACGTTTTTAAATAAATTTAAGAATATATCTGATTAGCTATATGTTTGCGTTAATTGGTTAAGCTAGGTTACATAATATTTTTTGATATTAAAAATTTTCAACACTATCACTAGCACCAAGAATCGTACATAATCGTTTGCTTTCTGCTGGTCTGAACTTAATTTGGAACCGTCTGCTATAGTATATACATCAATAGGTTATGAGTAATGTTCCCTCTAAGGTGTGCGATTGGCATCACAGCGCACACTGCGATACAAACATTGGTACGATGTCTGTAATATCCAGATCCCATCAGTGGAGCTATAACCGAGCTGTATCGTATTTAATACGTAATCATTACATTTTTCATTTATCTTGACCTTTATTAACATATTCACCTCAGTTTTTATCCATAACACATATTCAATAAACAAATGATTAAAAAGCTCGATAAGATTAAAAGTCTTTAAACTTTTTTTTATGTTACTTATATTGGAGCAGTCCAGTGGCGGTGTGATATACTTATGCCCGACAGGTGCAGGTTCGATGACCCAAACGAGTGTGACTACCATTGTTTAGCATTAGCGTTAGTACTTCCTTGTTCCTCGTTGAGATTTCGCGCTTACGTATCAATTTATTGCAGCAAACAATAGAACTGCATTTCCCACAAGTATTTGATGAAAAATTCACGCAATTAAGTGCAAGGCGATATGTGCAACGGAAATTTTCACTACACTCGAGAAAATCGTCAGAGCCGAATTAATCCTTGAAAGGGTCCTGGACTAACACAATATGTATTATTGAGATCACAATAAAAAAAATTTCATCAAAATCATTGAAGTTAGAGCTATCAATTTATTAAAAATAGAAATATTTACACAATATATATATCACATCAATATTATTTTCAAACTGAGTTAAGCACTTGTCCTATGAAAGTATGATTAATTTGCTGTTCTTTAAAGACCAGACCATGACAAAATATTGAACTCGTATTTTGACCGATGTTGTACTGTTAACGATTTTTAATTCGTGACAATGTGGACAGTTATTCTTGTCAAGTAGTTTACTTTTTAATGATGTTGGAGTGAAATGACAAATATTGTCAGAGGACCGAGGAGCACAACGTCGGGAGGCCTTCATCCAGCAGTGGACTGACAATGGCTTATGATGTTAATAAGAAAAATTATCAAAGTTATTTTCTCGATAAATCTCATTATATACCATATATGTATATACATATATGTAGACGTGCTGAGATATTGATTTGAAGATAAACTCAGAGATCAGCCTCAAACCCGCGTACATGACGTTCAATTGATCATAGATACTTATAACATTTATTCCGTTTTGACTGCTGCTGGGGAGATTCAAATTCACCTAACTAACGAACGGAACATCAATGGTCAATGAACATGGTGAAGCGAGGCGCGAGTCAGTTTAATAGCGCTGATCAAATCTCTGAGACATATACATATATATACGGTGTGTTTATGTAAATGCCTTCGATAGCTGGTTCCCAGGTTTCCGATTGACAATAAGGGTACATGATATATAACACTACACTAATCTTTTTATTGTGTTTGCTGTCGTTCTGGTCCGATGTTGTTGTTATTTTAGCTGGGTATATTTTGACCGACCGAAGTCCGCACTGATGGTTTATTTGGACCTCTGAACCGGTCAAAGCGCGGGATATAATTGAACCACCTGTCGTTTACCGTCTTCTTGGCTCTCCGAGAAAAGGCGGCAATATTCACATATACATTACTATAAATCAGGAAACCCAGTGGTGAGTGGTAAAGTAACAAGACGCGTAAATATGGTGGATTATAAAACCCGAGAGCTGTCTCCAAAGATTCTCATGAGAGCATGATCCTTGTCTCGAGTGGAAAACCTCATAAAAGTATATACAAATCATTTATGATGTGGTTTATTAAAGTCATCACAATCGTGCTCGTATAATACTAGTCGAACGCTCCAATCAGAGAGAGGCATTTGAAATTAAATGATGTTTGTAAAGGAAGAAAATTTTCGGAAAACATTGCAGTCTATTACGGTCTGTAATGTATTATAATTCGTCTAAGCCATTGCGATCGCAACATACAATTTTATTTGTATGATGAATAAGTGACAATGAACACAATGAAATTTGCTTCAATAACTATACAAAGAGCTTTATAATGGCCGTGGGTTAATGTATATTTAATTATTTGTGTAATTATTGTAGTACCTACCCGTTCAATAACAAAATTTGGTGATTTTCCTCGTTTATTGAACTCGCGATGTTCTAGATATTAACCTGCCGTTAGTCGCTAGGATAGCCTACGTTAGGCACCGCACGTACTGCGGTTATTTATACGCGTTTTTTACCCGCACGATATTGTGTCAACCGACACAAGACTAGCGATTCGCAATGGAGTCCTGGTACCGACACTGTTGTATGGAAGTGAGGCCTGGAGCTGAGAGAAGAGGAACGAAAGTAGACAGTGGAAACAAAATCACTTTGGCGTTTATTTGGCAAATACATTTATGACAGAGTAAAGAATGAAGAAATAATAAATAATGTAAGAATCACTTAGATGGTTTGTTCATATGGAACGGATGAATGGGGAGAAAATGGTGAGAAAGATATATGACAGGATGATGATATATGATAATGATGGCACTAGAAATAAAGGACGTCCGCGAAAGACTTAGCTCGACCAGGTAAACCAGATACTGGAAAATTGACCACAATAACCGGCGAGTTTGTATGAGAAGATGTATGAATATGGATGAGGCGAAAATTGTGTGTCAGGGCAGAAGAGTAAAGCGCTCTATCCTCTCTGCCTATCCCCGCTGGGAAAAGGCCTGATTGTAAATTACAAACTTGCATACAAACCTATCTCATAGATTTGTATGCAAATGCACGCACCTGACTGATTTTAAAAACGCGACCGGTCACATTTTACTCCGCGGTTTAAAATCGCGCTCGGATTTGTAATCTATGGAAATGTACGATGGCGCCCGCGCAGCAGGTAAATGCGGGTGTTTTTTTCAGTCAATACTAGCGAAGCACAAAACTTCATTTCGTAATGAACGCTTCACGAAATGCAGGTTCACCAAAATGAACGCTTCATTTGAAGTATTCCCGATGCAGGTCGCAATCGCTTCGCACTTCATATAGTACAATGAAGTGTGGTTAAGTCGTTACTTAAACCGTTACTTCAATGAAGTGTCTGAAGTGCAAAGCGAAGAGCGAAGTATGTAGTGTGATACTTCGCTAAGTATACTTCAATGAACTACGAGAAGTGAGCGGTAAATTCTTTCGTCTCTATATATACACAGTTCGCAGTTAATTGTGTGCGTTGTTGAATGAGAGCTTCGTTGCAGGCAACTAAGTTATTCGCTAGTATATGTGAATATTGTTGTGAAGTATTGAACTATTGAAGCGTCAGCACGATTTAAAACGTGCGAACTGTGAAGCGTGTGTATAAAGAACTAGTTCATTGAAATACGGACCCATAGCTAGTCAATACACGTTGAACCAACGGAAAGACCAGACGTATCGTCACTATGTCGTCAACTGACTCCTTGTCTATGTTTGCGGTGACATCGGATGAAAATCTATCAGGCGAACTGTATAGTAAAACATTACGATAGTTGAGTAATTTTCGCAATTACGATTAACAATTATTATTATTACAATACTTGAGGAGAACACATTTTTTCAAAACATAGTTCTGTGATATTTTAATACAAATTAGATGAATCAACTTGAAAGATATCCATAAATAAAAAAATTATTGCAACAAAATTTGTTGCTATCGGTATACGAACCCGAATCTCTTTCTAGTACAAAAAAATATAGATTTTTTTCTGTATATCTTTCAAGTTGATCATCTAATTTGTATTGTATTAAAATAAAATAATTCGTTATAAAGTTGTTGTTTTTTCAAAGTAACAAAGAAACGTTGTATCATGGAACATAAAATAAAAACCCACTTCTATTAAAAAAATTTCAATACAATTTATTAACATTCTATAGTAATTAAAAACTTATCGGAATGTTCTCGCATATAATGATAGTACAGTTTAAAAAAATAACTCTTGGAATGTTTGATTAGTTAACAGATGATTATGTGGCGATTATTTGTTTACATTTCTGATAACCAGATATACAACACAAGCTGTTATCCGGAAGTTCATTTTTATACTGAACTGAAAATACGCGGCGTACTAGGACTTAATGCAGTTAATTACATATATATTTAATGTATTTTGTTCACGATTTTTAGTCGGTAAATTGAGGATAATATTTTTCTCGGTAGATTCTTATTTAATACAATAAATGAAGTCAGTCCACGGTTACTGAAATACTGTTTATCAAGTACTAAAATTGTTTAGTTTTTCTTACGAAAAGCGCCGAGTTTTTTTATTTAACAGCATATTTTATATTTTATAAAACACCTAACTAACCTAAACATAAAGTACTCTTTTTTACAATTTTTTTTTTTAATATCCGATTTACCTATTTATGATAAACATGTGAAATATGTCATATATTTCTAATTCGGAGAAGATCAGAAACTTGTTCATAAAATTTTCGTAGTCCCTACATATTATTACAATTTGTTGATTTTCTTCATTTATATTGAACTGGCGATGTCTCATATATCAATATGCTAGATTAATGATGTTATACAAAAAAGTTATCAATCGGTTTGATAAATAACCACTCATACACCACACAGAGTAAAAGCATTTTAGTTATTATTATCGACTATGTTCAGTACAGTGGAAAGCATTTAACACGAAAATACTCGTATATCTGATCCATACAAAATGTCACGTGATTTTACATATTTATTTCCTTTCAACATGAAACAAAATACGTTTAACATGAAAAGATTTCGCATCTTAGAGGAATAAAATAACCACGTCGTCAACAAATTATTTACTATTTTTAATCAACTCAACTTTATGATTCACAAGGTTTCTTGCCGCACACCATCCTTACCATTTTAAGTTTACTCGGATTATCTATCTGCCACGTCGTCACCAAATTGCTTACTTTTTATGACATTACGATTTATCTTTCTTTTTATCAGTTTCTATGGTTTTATATTAAACTATTTCCACTATATATCATTTATCATGTTTTGACGGTCTTAAACGTTATATATTATATTATATTACGTGTTATAAAAAAAATGTCAGCGACAAGAGGTTTGGAAAGAAGTTTCCAATTTTAACAATTGGTTCGCGTGAACCAGTGCAAATCCATTTGGGAATATTAGATGTCACCGTGCCAGATGCACTGAGAGATAGATCAGTTCGCGGCCAAATTTATGCGGCCTGGCTTCTAGATTCGACAACTGCGATCACGATATGTAAAGGTAATTAATGATCCATTCAGCTAGGTCCTACTTACGAGTATATGTATATATATATATATATATATATATATATATATATATATATCTGTATATATATATATATATATATCTCGTCGAAACGTCAATTGCAGCAATTACAAGGCCACTTCCTCTTCATCAACACCAACAGTCTATTCTTATTCATTGCCCCTTATTGCTTAAAATTCAAGTTTTACGTCAGCTGTTAATTTTCTAGGCTGTCCCTAGATATTGTGCCGCCCTGAGGCAAGTTAGAAAATTTACCCCTCATATTGGGCAATAATTGACACAAAATGTAGGAATTTTGTTAGAATTGATTAAAATTCAGATAAAAACTTCTTATTGAAATTATTGAATTTTTGCAAGCTGTTATTAAAACTTTATAATACAAATTAAATAATATACAGGAAAATATTTTATTGCACTATATTTTTTTGATAAATTGAATTTTCCTGTATATCTTTCTAATTGATACATTTAATTTTTATAAAAATACCATATAACTATGTGCAATTTAGTAATTAACTTTATCAATAATTTCACAACAAGCTCCTTTTGCGGTAAAATAGCAATTTAATTTTTATAAATTAAAAAGTAGCAAATGTAGTACAATTTTAAAAACTCCACAAAATGAGAAACCTTTTAAAATAGCCAGATTAGCGTGGTACATTTTTTTCACGGTATGAAGAGTCGAAGTTAGCTAATAAAAGAAATATTAACTCACGAATCGGGCTAAAATGTTATTTTACCAAAATTTATAGCATTATTAGTTTTATTTTGGAATGAGATCAATATCATTGTTCTCATATTGCATAACAAAAATTATAATCTTAGAATATTTTGTAGCTGTGACACTGATCTATGGTGTCGATTTTCACGAAGTTCGTAAAGTGCCAATATCTCGAAAACTATGTTTTTTATTAAAGTCATATTTTGATATTCTGGTCAGTCATCAACCCTCCAAAGGATGACGTTGACTTTTGGGATACTCTGTACATATTTTTTTATTATTGTGTATTAGGTATACGTAAAATTTTAAATCGTCAAACGGTTTAGAGATTTTGTTATATATTATATTTATACCACCACTGGCTTTGGAGTTCAGTTTCAAATTTCTAATACAAATGTACCTTGGTTATATGTACATTATATTTTCAATGGCGTAACTTTACTTTAGGGGCATGGAGCATGGAGCTCCTTCACGTAATCATTGCTATTAACTTGGTGAATGCTAAGAATACTAAACATTTTGACAATGCTAACAGGACATACGCACTGTACAATTTAACAGATAATGTTTGTACCCTTTTTTTATAAGGCAGTCGTAAAAAATATGTATTGGATATCCAGCTTAAGTAAGACACTCGCCTTGTGATAAATTGGTCGGGGGTTCGAGCCTTGTCGCGGGATTCCACCAAGCAAAAGTAAAATGATAAGAATATTGATGTTACATGCATCTCCATATAAAATTAAATATATTTAAAATATGTACACAGTGAAACCTCTATCTATCGTTTTTAAAGGGACCTATTGAAATAAACTATGAATGCGGGAATATAGAAAAAAGTTACATTTTTCATACTTAAATGTTTAACACATTTTCTAAAAAAGATACATATTTCACGTGTAAATGAATTTTTAATAAAAATAAAAATAGAAAACTGCACAGAAATAACTTTCTCTCTCTCTCTCTCTCTCTCTCTCTCTCTCTCTCTCTCTCTCTCTCTCTCGGAACGAATTATGCAGGTTTCACTTCTGAAAACTTTTATTGCATTCAAATAAATATCACATTTTCTAAAAGACTTTTCATCTGAGAAGAGATTTTTCATCTGGAGTTACCTGCGTCAGAGTGCACTTTCAATTGATGTTGCCAACGTATCACAGCTTACCATAAATATATGGCTCTTTATATTTTTTATATTTAATGCAAACTTTACATTGTGTTTATTCATTTAAATATTGAATTATTTATTACTTATTGTATATGAAAAAATAGTTAAAAACAAAGCAATAAATAATTAAATATGTTATTAAGGAGAATACATTGTTATTGTGAAGTTGTAATTATTCAGAACTGACGATCTGTGACATTTTTTTAAATAAAAATAAAATGTATTAATTAGAAATATATTCATATAAAATCAATTTTATCGAGAAATGTTGTTGCTACCGAGATTCAAACCTGGATCGTTATTTAATCAAATACGTTACTCTTTATCGTGATTAGTTACGGTACTGTGTATTATTTAACAGGCAGCGTTGTTGCGGGTCGAGATGATACTTATATGAATTGAATGCATATTAGAATTGATTGAAAATTTACCGTCGGTCCCATATTACGTGTACATCAGCTATTATATGATTTATTCACAATTCAACATTTTTTTGATTTTACTTAAAATCAACGGACTATTGCGAGACTGCTGCGACGAATGTGTTGTTAAAATAGGCATCATTTTAAAATTACACCACACAGCGTACGAGTAAACTAAACAATTGAAAAGATCATTTAAATCAATGCCGACACATCGTAAAAATTATTAAGTGTCTCGAAAACATTGTTAATATTTGTGGGAGATATTTTACGCTTTGTTTAATTTAATGAGACACGCTCGTCCGGGAATGTTATTGAAATGATTCGAGTGACGAACGAATAAGAGATGAAACAGGAGCCCGTTCAGAAGAAAAAAAGTAAAGCCAACGGGCCTATGGTAACGGATTTACGGTGGCGTAAAATTTCGCACTTGATTTGAACACATTATGTTGTTGTGATGAAACGCGGCCTCGCCGTCGATTTCATTGTCCATTTGGAAAGTGCAAGAGAAATATTACAAATTAATTTAATATATTTATATTATTAAGGAAAATTAATTATTCCTTAATAATATATGTTGTATCAACGTGTCCAAAATTTAATAAAAATGAATTGATAATTCTGGCGTCTGCAAATCGGTTTACTCAAAGGTATTTGAGATTCTGTATAAATAATGTAGATGGCTATCAAATAATGGAACGACAGGTGTATTAATTTGAAAAAATGTAACATATAGGTTCGAAAATTTGTCAAGAAAAATACTGGCGTTATAGCACAAAGGTAGTGCACTTCCCCGGATTGGAAATGAAGATCCAGGTTCGAATCCCGGTGACGCTAAAACAATATTTTTCGACAAAATTGATTTTATATGTATATATTTATAATTAATACATTAATTTAGCATTTTATATTTATATTGTTAGGTGATTATTTCAAAAATGCATCAACTGCTTGTTTCTCGTCTATACTCGCGTATCATCAAAAAATATATTACGTCTGTCTCAACTGTTTTCAAGTATTACATGACTGTTAAATTCGTAATATTTTTTTTATACTATGCGTAAAAATCCATTAATTAGATCATAGATAATCTTTAAATTAGCTTTTAACTTCATCCATAAGAGTCCTCTATTCCTCCGTTATGTTTCTTGTTTTGATTCTCTCACCCAAATTTTTATACAAAATACATTGTGTGGTTTTGAATTTGACAAATGTTTTAATTAAATCGTTTTTTTTTTGCAGGCCGCCCCCGCCCCGCAGCCCCTGCAGCGAAAGAAATCCCTCCCTGATGTCCAGGCCTTCCCCCGCGTACCGGATGCCATGTCCAGGGAGGAGGTCTCCATGTTGGGCTCAGCCCGTAGAGAAGAGATTCGCAGAATGGCCGACGAATCCGAGAGGTTGAGGGCTAACCCGCTACTCTATCTAGTATCCCCGCAAGTTAAGGTTCGTCCCTTTTTATGTTATCATGTTGTCCATTTTGTGCTTCTAATGAATAAGTGATTCCACTTACCTGCCTTGTTCTATTCTGGCTTGACTGTTAAAGGAAACGGTTACTGGAAAATAGATATTTTGGGGGCTAGATTCAGATATATAGGGTGATCCAAATTGAACCGTTATTTTAAACATCACTCTATCTTTCTATCTTCTATGTGACATACATGTCAGACAAAAACCATGCCATTAACGAAAATGAGTCGATACATGATTGAGCAATGCACTAAAGTTGTGAAAAACAGTTCGAAGTGCTTTTGGACGACAGCAGGATGGGGCTACCTGCCACACAAGCCGGAATATATTCTAGTTATTATATCATAATTTTTTTGGGTGTATAAATTCTCGTTTCAGTGACATCGATTAATCATCCAAGTATCCAAGCACTTGAGGTCAATATCCGAGCTGCTATTAGTGAAACAGGACCTCAATTATGCAAAAAAATAATTCAAATAATGGTTGAGTTTGGATCATTCTTTATTAACACGTATAATATAATCCAATGCTGAGAGGAGAATCGAGCTCTCTTAAAAAAATTGGATCGTACTATATATTCTAAATACAAAATAGATTAGAAACTGAAATGGACCAAGGATTTTGCAGCTTGCATCTTGGTATTTATTTGCTCCTAGGTGGATTCGGGTAAGACTCTGTTTAAAAAAAATGTGACCGTCCTCTCTTTTCCAGGAATGGTTCTCCCGCCAGCAGCTGGTAATTTTGGTGCTTTTCATCAACATATCCCTGGCGATAATGTTCTTCAAGCTGCTGACGTAGCGCCCGCCCCCCGCGCCCTGCGCCCGCACCGCCCCGCCCCGCCTGCGGGCATCCCGACATCACTGAATCATTAAACTATGGGATTTTTCACGCTGATCCTTCAGCCCGCTCGGTGAGACCGCTGTTGAACAGTCAATTCGACGATGCGTTGGCAACATTACTCGTCCGGTTGGCAAAGTTTACAAATGAAGGTCCCAACATTTTTTAACTGTGGGTCAAAAGATTGATTGCGGTGCCCTGTCCTGCAGTTTATTAACTGTAAAGGTCTTCATCAATTATACATTATATACCAACTCAAGTTTATTATCGTAAATTTGAAACAAATTATCAAAAAAAAAAAAAAAACATTATATATGAAATTAATCATTGTTATTAATTTCAGATAAATTTCATGTACATACAACGGGACATTTTTGATCAATTATTTGAGTAATCTGATAAAATCTTTAAAATTAAATAAATAATAAAAAGGACTTTTAGTAGATTTCCGTTATATATCAAAACGGATAAATAAATTTTATCATTTTCGTCATAACAAATATACTTATTTTATCAATCAATGTAATTTGAGTAATTAAAAAGCTGATAGATAAATCGCTTTCATGAAACACTCGCCTTACATTTCCTGTCGCTGAGAATGTTTTGTATTTCAAACGGATTTGTAGTAATTTTTAGGAATGTGTTGAACACATAACGAAAAATTTTATATAATATGCTGTAAAAAATATCGCATCTACATTATATAATAAATTTTCGAGTTTGCATATTCTGTAGGTATACAAATAGAGTGTATCAAAAAATCTTAATTCACTCGGATCTGCCAGAAAATGACAGTAGTTTGTAAAATATTCACTTCATTTCAATCGATGAAATAGTTTTTGATGCAAATTATATAAATATATTAAAACGACATAAAAATATTCTTGGAACTGCCCAAAGACAAGAAAGTGGATTAACACGCCTAGTTTTGTGATTATAATTTTTTTTTTTTTTAACCTTTGATATAGTTCGCCAATAGGTGACTTCGATCAAATCGTTGATTATTTTAGTCGCCAATTTATTTATTTTCCTGTAATATGTGAAGAAAATGCGTGTAATTTTTATTTTAACGAGCAACATTTACACTGATAGCAATGTGGATAATTTGGCTTCACATCGGAGTTCTGGCAAAAAACTGTGTAAAAATTCAATTTATATTTCAAAGTGCATAGATAGCTAAATATTTTATAGGCATTACTGAATCTTTAATCGATGCCAGAGAATCGAAATATTTTGGAGATAGTAGTTTAATATTTATATCATATCGAAGTAATCTTTTGGCAGAGTACTGCTGTGTTTATTGATATATTATATATAATATTGTATGGATAGTGGTGAGGCCTTAATTCGGCATTTTATAAAACGATCTGTGGTGTTTCGGAAACCTTTGAAACTGCTGTTTGAGAAACAATGTCAGTTTAGATATTCGCACAGCTATTGGTTCTCGCATAATTTAATATTTTCACTCAATCCCGAGACAGTTAGAGGCCCCCTTAATTGTCGGCAAATCGAGGTTTCGGTTAATTGCAGCGTCTTCAGGCCCTCGTAGACTTACGAGTTACACGTAGATAGCAAATGTCTCCGAAATGTCACACCGTTGAAACTACATTATTAGTTTATATCTTATAATATTTGACATAGAAAATATTTTTACACCAAAATATAACTTACCTTTATGATAAATGAATTTTTCAAATCTTTGAAGCTTTTATAATAAAATTATCTCATTAATGTACTTAATAAAAATGTAGTGTACTTTTAAATTAATAAATAAATATACCAACATTATTGTTAGACGAAGCGCGGAAGGAGTTCGGCCGGAGGTAGGGGGAAGAATTGATTGTTGGCATTTTTTAAAACTTAAAACTTTTGTACACGTGAATGCGAGGAGTGACAAGCGAGACGTCGAGAGGAATTATGACAAAATATGAACATTTTACAACTCTTTATTCATAATTATTATTAGCTCCCGTTGGATTCCGGAACTGTTGAGGAGAAGCCTGCAGAAGTGTGCCTGCAAACTGAGGGATCAACACGAACCCAACAATTTTTAACTAATAGAATTACCTAAGTATAGTCAACTCTTTTGGTCGATCATCAATCATGTACATTATTGCGTAAAGTTTTAAAGACTCCTCCTATAGTAAACCGATAATTTAAAAGTCGTTAGAGTTAAGTTTTGTCAATCTTTTAAATTTTATAAAATGTATGCATATCAAATAAGCGATTATTTTGCGCTGATACAATATTTCTCTTCCTGTTAAATATAATTTTTTGTTATACATTGTATCTAATATATATTTAAAAGAGCGAGTGAATATGTGTGCCTTCTGATTGCAATTTTCCTTTTTTTTTTAAAGCAGATATTATAACTACTGTTAGAATCCATTTCACAGAGATATATAGTCACGTTTCAAAACTATTTGTGATCATAGATGCCAAATTTCTTCTTATTAAATGCAATATGTTCAACTAAATCATGTTAATAAATATTTAATGTAATATTTTATAATTTGTTAAGGGAAATTACGAAACAAAATACACATTTTTTTACCAGATAATTAATTATTTATGAGTGTTAGTAAAAAATATATAATTTCTAATTTAATATATTTTCATTTTAAAATCGAGCAATTTATTCTAAAGTCGTTCTATAATATATAAATATTTAATTCATTTAAAAGGATCAAAATTATTAGAATTTTTTCTCGCACGTATTTGGATCGAAGATTATTTAATCTAACACAGGTGTTTTATACATATTTACAATACAAACAAATAAAGCTAAAAAAAAATATAGTGGAAAATGGATTAAAAAATACATCATAATCACTTTTTTTTATCAATAATTAAAATGGTTTGAAAAAATATGTTTTATGTATTATCTTCAAACTTTGCAGGCCAATCGCCAAGTATTTACTTACTCAATTTTCTGTCCAAGCAAGATTATGGGTCCGATTTGGCTGGAATTAACGTTTCCTTAAAAATTTACATTAATACGTTTTTTTTTTTTTAAATTAATGTGATCTTTTATAGAGCACACGCATTTTAAGATGCAGTAAGAAAGTATTTTAAAAACATAATAAAAACATTTTTTTTCTTGATTTTTATGTGTAAGATAATTATTTGTTTCTTCGCCAGGTGAAATATGAATATTTTATATCGCATTGTTCCAAAATAGCAAAAATTTAATCTTGTTTTAAAAAATTCTTAATATTATTTGTAAATAGCGATTGTACCACGTGATAAGGAATTGTATAAAACAATTTATAGAAATGACATGTTGAGGTGCTACGATGTTCAAAATAAAGATTATTATTATTCATTTTATTACTTTTATTTGTCTTCCAATCTTTCTACCCACTACTCTATGTGTCAACTGACCACATTTTCTGATAGCAAAATTAGTATATTGATCATCACCGAAATCAGAATTAATTAGTGCCAAAAGGGACCAAAGGGAAATGACGTATTTTATTGTCAGTTGTAAAAAAACATAATTATTTCGATATATCCATATATATTTTTTTTTAATTGGAAAAAATCAAAAAATGTGTAGCAAAATTAAATTTTAAAAAATTAAATCACGTTCCTACAACAATTCTCAATGATCAATAAACAAATATTTTTTTCAAATACATTATTACCTATTACAAAAACTTAGGCAAATAATAAAAATATTATTTAAATAAATGAATGGCGCATCATGTTCAGTTTCGGTTTAGTTGACATATAATATGGTAAAAAAATTAACATATACAATTAGGTTATAGAAATGCAGTAGTATTCAAAAAAAAGAATCTTTATAGTTATGTCCATTAATTATTTTTTATAGACTATTTAACTTCGTTTATGATGACCATTTTATGAGTATTTTAAAACACCAACCGGTTTCGGAAAATATCATTTCCTTCTTCAGGATGATAAATAAACTAACCAAAAACATATATATCACGTTATTCTAATATATATTTTTTAAATGAACACAATAAACCACAAAGTTTAATTTGCAAATATTAAAAATAATATCCATTAAAGTTAAAACACATCCTGGATAGAAGGTCTTAAAATGTTGAGTTTGTACTGTAGACCGGCAAATGGAAAGTAAGGGAATTCATCTGTGTGCGCATCGGTACAACAAAATTAATCTTATTCTTATAATAATAATTAATACAAATAATAGAAACAACATTTTTAAGCTTCTTCACATATTGTATGATGTTCTAATAAAAACATATTAATCCAAATACGTATAAAAAATCACATTTTTCATTCTCAAAATACAACAAAAAAGTCAGGTGCACAAAAAGCAGCTGTCACATAACTATACCGTGTGTCATCGAAGGTAAGTAGATAAGGTCTTCGAGTGTATGAGTAATAATTGAATGAATGCAGTGGGTATCAGGAACATTTACATTTGTTTTTATTGTAATCTATACAAATTTTAAACCATTACACAGCCTGAAAAATCAATTCTGTACTGAATAAATCAATATGTCTAGTCACTTTATTTGTACAGTATAAAATAATGAGTGTATGCTGTCTACTGTATGGAGATGTATTATTAATTGTAGCAATGTAGGGTTAATAAAGCAAATTGCAAATTCTTCAACATTTGCAAAATTACTTTGTGGGAATATATTATATAAATAATAAGAAAACCGCTTTATTTAAAACCACTATTTATTGATATATCAACATGTTTCGATACCTATGGTATCTTCTTCAAGAAACAATGTATAATGTATAATGTAGAAATTTTCATTAGATTTGAGATATCTAAATAGCAATAACTATTCTGAATTCACCAATCATCTTTTGGAAACAAACCATTCTTTTGATATTAACAAGGGTTTAGAAATGTTACATACAAATACTTGGGGTTTACTGTTAGGCAAATTTTAAATTTTAGAAATAAGAAAAAAAAATTTTAGCAATTTAAATATTATAAATAACCAAATCCTTTTTGCAAACAGCCACCTATAATATTTACTTTCGTATTAGTTTCTAATTAGTAACCATTATTGTTGTATTAATAAATAGTGGTTTTAAACAAAGTGTTTTTCTTATTTGTTATAAAATTGCAAATAGTTATAGAGGACAAGAGCAAGAGACCATCTCAAAACTATCACAGACATCAACAAAAAAATAATTAACTAACCCACTATCACACCGTTCTCGGAAGGGGTGAACAGAGAGAAGAGAGAACGGCACACTCTTCAGGTCTGGCACACCACTCTTGTCTCATCCTTTTTCGTAAATCGTCTCATGCACGTTTTTGTGTTTTTGAAGCCTTGGATGGAGGCGTCCACAAGTTAACTAGCCAATATCTGATCACTCCAGATCTTTCGCAGACGCCTTATATTTCTATTGCCTTTGGAGGCAACAGGAATAGAGGCACAAGCACTGCTTTACTACCCTCTCTTCGTTCGTTACTAAACCATCTCAGCAACCTTTTCTTAATTAATAATATTGAATCATTTTTATTTAGCCATATTCGTAAAAAAAATCACCTCAACGGCACTTTACATATAAATTGTTTATTGTTCTGCATTTTCTAAGTATTTAAAATTATAAATTGTTATTTTAACTTATGGAAATGATTTTTTGAAAAAGTGCGTTTTTGGTCTCTACTTAAATAAAGTCCCTGAAGCACTGTTTATTATGACGGATAGTAGAGTTCAACACTTTTGGGCCCGATGCCGTAAATGCCCGTTTACTAAACTTAAGACTTCTGGTAACAGCTGGTCTTTTATACAACCCTTTCTGCGGCTGAAGTAGAGGCTGTCATGAAAGCCACAAAGCTTTTAAAGATGCAGATGCGACATGTCATGTGTCACCTTGTACACCAACAGAAAAATTTAAATTTAAAATGTAATATTAGAGAATTTAGAAACTCCATATACCGTGTTACAAATAGTTATAAATTATTATATAGCCCTGTAGTCCAGTAAGCATGACAATAGGTTGACATACAATGCACAATGCAGACTATACATTTATGTTATTTTATTAAGCCTAGATGTTTTTCTAATAAGTTGAAGTAAGTAATTCGACAAGCACCTGAACGATCAAATTTTCAGGATGGAAAAGTGTTGCTCTCTATCCTCTCTGCCTAATCATACAGCGTGATGGTAAATTAGTTCTGCTTGGAAATTAGCCTTTTGGGTAGTATTATCAGCGGGAGCCGTCACCCCTGGCTGGAAAGCTGAAAAAAATGAATGGAGCCATTTCCTTTATATTTATGAAGGTTTTTATCATGACGAGTCTCACGGGACCGAGGGTTCAGGCGCTTGTGCGCTCTGTGCGCATGCGGCTATGAGAATATCCACTGCTGCCCTGCGGTACAAATATATTATATGTAAAGTAATAAAAGTAACTTAGGTAGGTAATTGGCTGGAAAACTCGTCCTTGGAAATAATACTTGAACATATCTTCGTACTTAACTAAAATTTTTCAGTGCGAATGCGAATGAAAACAAACTTTGTTTTTTTTGTAAATTCTTTAAATAATATGATTACCTCTCTAATAGGCGCTTACCTAGCTTCCTACTGAGATTTATAAGTTATTACTTTATAAGTAAAATATGTTTCAAAAATAGAACTCATAAATACGTAGTAAATTGCTCATTTCGGTTTATTACAAACGATGGTAATCCGTTACGTGATTGTGATTTTGACGATGATTGGTAAATGAGATTTAACGATGTTTGGTAACTAAGATTCAACTTTTTTAGTGTACCAGTCATTTCTCGAAGAATTACTTTAATTAGTTATCAATTATCATTACAATCAAATGCTATCAGTCACAATAACAGTTAAAATAACAATTTATACATCACTACTTATTATCAAATTTTATAATAAGATTGTCTATACGTACCTATTAGTGATCCCCAAAATAATTCAATCATTCTTTTTTCGATTTTTTTTAACAATAATTGCAAAATTCATTTCAAGTTCTTAAATAATAAATAAAAATTATCGGATGTTATTATTATTAGAGTTGATGCAGTTATCGAGAACGAAAAGAGTTGGCACAGAATATTGATCGATGGAGAGAGATACAGCGACAAAGGAATGTCCATTAAGAAGAATAAGGTGTGTATGAAGCACTCTCAAAGTGAATGTTTTACTAAAATAGTTGTATTTTATTAATTAATTATTTTTTATTACAGTCAATATTGTTTCAATCGATGATTTTTTTATTTATGCATTTATTTTGTAAAAGGAAACAAAATATTTGATTCTGATATACCATACACGGTACAGGAGGATAGGTTTTAATAATTCAGTTGGTCGGTCATGGGGTCACGTCCAATATTAGAATAGAGTACACATTCTCACATTAAATGAGCACTTCAGATAATGTTCCGGGTGAAATGAAACAAACCAAATATCAGTAATCTGCGATTACTTTATAAAGATTATAACAATTAATCATTAATATTTTTTGTTTTAATTATAGTTCGGTTAAAATTAAGTATGTAAAACAACAAAACTTCAATATTTCGGACATGTAATGAGACATCCGGAGAAGAATGAGATCTTGTACATCATAATGCAGAGAAAGATTGCTGGATGTCGGGGCCCTGGAAGAAAGATAACATCATAGCAGAAGAACCTGAGACAATGGTTTGTCCAGTCTGCTGTAGAGCTTTTTGGATCACAGTGAATAATGTCATGATAGCCAACGTCCGTCGGACGGATAGGGCACAAGGACAAGAAGAAGAATAAAATTAAATTTGACAAAAGTGCAAAATATTTAAGTCGAGTCCAAACATAGTTAACAAGCGCTACGGCAAGAGAGTGCCAATTTTAACAAAAGGTTCTTGTGAATTCTTGCGAACTTGTAACGGGATATCGCTGGTAGAGACAAACTTTTCTCGGATTGTTCACCCGTCTAATACCATAATGAGGGTTCTAAATCTTTGTCATTTAACAATGCCACGAAAACATTCTTATCATTAACAATGACTAATTTCTACTATAACCGTAACAGCTGTTCATTTATATATATGTTTGCGCAGATCTCGTATTTGTCGACTCGAAATAAACCATTGTTTATATCTGACAAAGAGTCAAATTAAAAACTAAAACAATTTATTTAACTTTTAAATCATAAATGAAAAGCGAGTAGATATTCATTGTACATTGTGAATATGAATTTAGAACTTTTAAGAGGCATTGCGTATTATATTATGTACGTAGTTTTTATACCGTTTAACACACGACAAGGATCGTACGGATCTAACACCTTTAAAACCAAATCTTTTAATTGTAGAGCGATACAGCGTTTAGATTTGCGCTTTTAATTGTACAGCGCGAAAAAGAACGCTTGGGAGAAGTGTAAAATGTGCAATTTGGAAATATTTATCTGATTCTAGACAACAAGCGAAAACACAAAATCAATACAAAAAAGCGGCTATTGAAAGGAATGAAATTAAAATTTATATTACTTAACTATATGTTTATTTTTAAAAACTCTTCTTAAGGCCTGTGATCTCTGAAAGTAGGTAAAGGCACGTATGTACTGGATATATCATTCTAATCTGGAACTGAAACACATGTGCTAATGATTCATACAACGTTTCGCGCTGAATTCTGTATTGGTCTTTACCCGTTTTCGAGACAAATCTCCGAGATAAATTCTATTTGTCGACGCGGGCCATTTTACGACAGATACAACCTTTCTAAGCATTATGTACAAATATTCTTTGTAAGCTGCACGCGTGTGTGTAAAAATATTTTTCCAACATACCCAAAAAAATATACTTAGCTCACAAATTTTAAAATAATAATCAACAGAAATGTCAGATTACTTTAACAACATGTACAAATATCTTATTATTAAAGTTTTGTATATTATTTAAATAAATAATAAAAAGTAAGTAATGTTTTTCGAAATTTCTCCCCCAGCGAACAAATTATAGCATAATTAAATATTTGTAAGAATGTTGATGATTAAGATGCTTCTGGGACCCTTCCACAATTAGGAGCCCTGAAAAAAACAACAAAAATGTCGAAATAACGTAAAATCAGACATGGCAAAAATAATATCACCGCCATTATAGAATTATATTATGTAACTAACTCACCAACTACCAGGAGAAAAAAAATGTGAACAAATAACGAAAACTGCCGAGAATTTTTCTTTTTTTTGAGTTTAACACATAGTTTGCGGTGGTCGGTCAGATTTGACCCGGGTGTTTGTAAAAATATGAATTACGCTACAAATATTCGTGTAATGCTGTTTTCCTTCTAGCTAATCTTTTATTAAATATTTCCAAATAATTTGAGATACAAATAAATGCTATCGGACGAGATTCAAATGAGTTATTGATAAAAATGTGAAAAAAACGCTCAAAAACTGACCTAGGACAATCGGATCGAATCTCAACGCTTACGCCAAAACATATACTGTCAACATTTTGAGCGGGTAGACAAAGGATACCAGGTATGCGTCCATGTATTTGTTTTGACTTAATTTCGTCTGGCGGCCCCTAGACAATACCAGTAATGTAACTATTTGAGGGGTACTGAGCCTACCTGTAAGTTTTATGACACTATCTGCTAGGGTTCCGACGAGAAGATACATGCTCAGTGGATGTTTGTATTTTGGCTGTGTAGGGCGTCTATTGATGCGTGAGAATATATACATTTTTCGTAATATTTTTTAATTTTTAACTTTAATTTTTTAGCAGAAACATTACGGCACATCGTGCCATTTCATTAAATCATATTTAAAATGAAATATCTATAAAAAATCTCCCACAAAACGGTTGAAAAACTGAAAAATTGAGGTGGATCTAAAATAACCCACCACCGCCGGGAATGCATACCGCTGAAAACGTGGCTTAGGTTAACCCACTGGTACTGTTACAAAAATATTGTTTTAGATGGTCAGATAATATCAGACAAGCTATTGGGCAAAATTGGAACCAAAGTGCAATAGACAGAGAGCTTTGGAGGCCCATATATAATAGATACTTAAAGCTAGATGGTAGATAAGAAAATCAGAAAGGGAAAAGGCACTTTACAATGATTTTAAATGTACAATAACAAAACTTTTGTAGTTTAAAAATCACGATTAACGCAGTACTAGGATGAGTAAAAGATATAACTCGTGCTTAAGCTTCCACTTTAAAAGAATAAATTATGACTACGTAGTCTTGATTGACACCTTTTGTAATATCAAGCCATGATGTGAATAGTCCATTTATTCTTACATGTACTACTTTCCTCAAAAAATGATAAAATTGCCTGTTTAAGCTTATCATTCATTCTATACCTAGACAATATCTTTCATAACCATACGCTAATAAATAAATAAATCTCATAAAGATAAATAATTTCGAATACGTAGGTTCTCTAAGATCGTTAGGTTATCATAAATTTTATGCAGTGGTATAATATCTACCATAATTATTATAATTATGAAATTAATGGCTTTTCAAAATTGGCTGGAAGAGGTCCTTAAATGAACAAAGCCGTTTTCGTCTTATAATATTAAGAGAATTATGAGTCAAGCCGTCTGCCTCTGTGCCAAACAGTCTAGAGAAATGAATTGAACTGTTTATGGCCTCATTCAAGTGTCGGTAATATGTAATATAATAAATAAAAAGTCATTAAAATATGTAAGTTGCTGAATGATACCATATTTTTTAGAAAGTAATGTTATTCATTTATGCATTTCTTTCTGCTGCAGTTTTTATTTTTATTCTTTATTTCTTTTTACTTCTTGTTTATGTATATTTATTTATGTTTTTACTTTTTACTTCATTTTTATTCTGTGCTTTTTATTTATGTACATGTCAGTATTTTGCAGAGCTATGGAGTCGTTGAAAAAATTACCGACTCCCTACTCCAATTCCAACTCAACATCAATTTAAAGAAGTTCATCTAAAAATTTTCTTTTGCGTAATCTCACTGTCATATACTTGTGTATAAAATTGTATTAAAAAATATTGATTACACATTAAAAGCTGACACATCTACCTAATATGTATATAAATTCAAAAAGTAAGTAAGTATACAAATAAATTAATTTAATAAAAAGCTTTGCACATCATATGCAAATATTGCAAATATGTTAAGTATTAAGAAAGTATATATCGTAACAATACAAAAGTAATGTCACTTTAAAAATCGCCCTATCATAATTTTTAATGCCAATCACGAATAACGCCCTCATGTTGGTAATGCGAGCGGGCTTCAAGGTTATAAAAACGGTCGGAGTCTATGGTTGAATTTAATTTAATGTTTCGCCCGGAGCTGTCAGATACGCGGCTTGCTGCTGCGGCCAGCGAAGCTATTTATCAAGAATCCAAGATGTAACCGTAAGGATCAAACATGTAACCGAAGGGGAACGAGATTGTTTCCCTTCGGTCTACATTCATTTTCATTACATTATTTTTCTTTAATTCTTTCTACCAATCTCTTGCGTCGGCTTGGGACGCCGAGATAAATAACTACGACGATGGGTCACGGAGATGCTCTACTACGATGGGATGTACACGGATGAGCTTGGATTTGGAAGTTATGCCATTTTTGATCACATTTTAAATCTTGTTGTCACCAGCCTGCCACGAAGAACGTCTAACTCACGCTCAACCCGACGAAATAAGGATTATTTCATTCTGATTGTAATTTATTCTAATTTAACCTGTGTTTTTTTTTATATTAGATTCCGTTAGTTAACGTAAAACATATTTTCATTTATCTCTCCCAGGTATTATTAATAAATTTTCCCAGTTTGGGATGAAGGCAGAATGTGATAAACTAAGTATGCGTTTCTGAGATGAATAACTCGCCGTTCTTGTGTTCTCCACTGACTAGCCGGTGAAGAGGATAGAACGCCGTTCTTTACTCTCACAATGTGTATATATATATATATTACAAGACAACGAGCACATCTGCATGTGCTAGCGCGAGAAACTTGTCCGCACAAATGAATTCGGTATTAATGAATCACTCTGTTTCTGGACTTTTTTGAATTCAGTTATTATAGTAAACATAACGTATGATTAAAACTGAAAATATAACAAAAAGATGTCGGAGTCGGCTAATTTTAGACAACTCCAAAAATATCATTACTCCACAACTTCGACTCCACAGCTCTGGTATTTTGGAATATTGGAAGCAACAATTAATGAATTTTACGATTTCTAATATAAATTAAAATAGGTATTTTGGAGGAGAATCAAAACCTTGTATAAAACTACAATTTAATTTATTACATCATTATTTATTTCAATGTTTCATATATTTTTAAATTTATTTTGATCGTTCTTTTGTCTCTGATTTTCTTGTTTAAATGTATCTTGTCACCCACTTATAAAGAATTAAAAGTAACTAAGTGCGTACAAATAAATTATATTTAAAAATAATTTGATTTAATATAAGCAAATTCGTAAACTTTAGAATCACGATGAATTGATATTTAGCCAATAAACTGAACATTGATACAAACAATTTTGAAAGAAAATGGGCGACATGTCACATTTATAGATTGTTAGTGAATGGCTGAGTGGCGAATGATCGGCCTCGATCTTTGATCATTATTATCGATTAATTTTCCATCAAAATCTTTATCTTCACAAGATTACAATAATAATATAATCTACCTGAATATTAGGTAATTATGTAGTATGGAGTTATATAAACTATCTACAGAAACAGGACTATATATAAACGTATAAATATTTGAACAATATTTTGTTTCTTAAATGTTTTCTGAGAGGTAATCGAAATATTTCTACACCTCTTATTTTATGATGGCGGTACTGGCAAGAACTCTTGTTTTGTTTTCTTCTGACAAACCCCCTTCCACACCCGAATGCCTACATCACCCACCCTGCTGGGATAATATTACGCTTCACCTCATCCTCCAAGGCTTACTACCGTCGAACGGATTAGATCTCTTCCTAATCTTTTGAGATCTGATATAAGCTTTTCTGAGATCAAAAATTGTTTCATCAGTTCGAATATTCGACAAACAAAAGCTTGATCAGTTTACGTTTCTTGGAGTGATCTCGGAGACCAATCAAGCAAAATCGTTTGTTTTGTGTCATTCCGCCCCTATCAAGAAGGCTTTTCATTAGTTTACCCAAATATTAACAGACCCAGAAATATGATACTTGGGGAGACAGAAAATAATAGTATATTTTGTACACATACACGAGCTTTGCATAGCCGTTGGATATAATAGATAAAAATTCTTCTGCATTATTCTGCCCTAATATGGCTACCGAAATGTGACTCGAAACGTTGGTTACTGAGAATAATGCATAATAAATTCATTTTTTAATTTTTATATCTATTTTTATTCGTCTTCTATTTTTCGTTATTTTTTTGAAAAGTTTTTTTAGTATTACTATTTTTATATTATATTATACATTAGATTATATTATACTGTTATATATTAGATACTGTGCAAGCTAGAAAATGTAGCCCTTATATTTTAACAATCGCAATAATGGACATAAAATATTTTTTTTTTAAATTAAAACTTCTCGTAGAGCTAACTGATAATAAGCTCATTGTTTTGAATTCTAGCAAATATTTAAAAAAAAAAATTAAAGTTTTTTTGCATCGCATACACGTTGCTGTTTAAGTCAGAAGTTCTCAATCTTTAATTATTATTTATTTACTTTTATCTTAAATTTGTCCTCTAAGGATTTGTCTTATTAACGAAATAGTTTAGGACGACCCTAATATTGCGTAACATTCCGATCATGAAACGTAGTTAAAGTGGGTTATATCATACATACTAAGTATGATACGCATTTGTATGTTAAGGTAATAAATTAATAGCGCTATTGAAGCGACCAGAAATACAGAAAAGCTCAAATAACGTTAGCTCTGATTTAAAATAATTTGTATCTGGTGATTTTCGTGTTTTAGTTTCGAATATTATTTATTATTATAACTACGCTAAAGGATTTAACAGTTAGGTTTTATAGAACGAAGGTACATAGTTGGTACTAAAATCTCATTCATTAGAGCAGCTGTTCATTCTAGTATTCATTGAAATTTGTATGTTTGTATATTTAGAGGCAATCCATTCCAGACTCACTGCCTAGAGCAGAATTCGTCAAACTTCTGAGAAAACAGAACCAAATATCAAATAACCAGTATAGTTCTTCAATGATCTACAATATGTGTTTTTAAGAGCTAATGGTAAATAAATTTAAATAAATCTCATACTAGGAACAGATTTAAAATTTATTAGGAGAAAAAGTTTCCATTCAATTAACTAAAATAAATATTATATATCAATACAGTTATACGATTAAATAAAGAAATTAAACAAAGAAAAGGTGCATTCAATTCCAAAATAAACATTTTATATAAATTTATAATTATTCATTTTTATAGTAAATTTTACATCGGTAAAAAAAATCAAGAGTTAGGTTCAAAATAATATTTTTTTGTGTAATTTTATACTAACACCACATCAATATATGCGTATACTTAGGTATACACAGATCACAAGCATAGTTATTATATAATGAAGAGATTAATTGTGATCGGTGCGCTAGATCTCAATAGAATGTAGGATTAATACTTTTTCCTAACTGAAATAAAGGAATAGATAAATAGGTAGGAATAATACAATTTATTTTCAATCCCAATATTTGTAAAGAGCCACGCGAAAGCATACACAGAACAGCATGCGGCTCGGTAGTCACGATTTGTCGACACCTGACCTAGAGCAAAATTACTACTCAACACAAACATTTTAACAGGAAAAATATAGTACATAATTTGAAAAAATACGTTAACAAACCATTTCAAATAAAAATAACAGAAACAACCGGTATGTCACTGACACGTAGTCATTTGCAAGCGCGAGCTATTACTGCCTCATCAAAGCGTGTGCTACGTTGACAATAGTATTTTCCCACGCGATTCATTGTATTATCTGTGTTCGTTGCAGCATCTTGATTTTATTAACTGTTCGTTGTAACATTTCTCGTTGGAGCATACCGGACGGTAATTGACGATTACTTACTTATAGTCTAACTTCATAGTCTGTCGGGCTTTCGAGAAGTTTAGATAAATTATTCACGTTAGCTGGTTGGCTACTTCGTCAACTTTCTGACAATAAACAGGAGCAAACAAATAATCTATAATGATACACTCCAGGTACAAGATCTGTTCTTAAATATTAATAATAATAGTACAATTTGATAATTTCTATGGCGCCGTACATATTTCACAGTACTCGGAACACGCTAAAACGCTAAAATTTAAATTTATATATGCTTTTAAAATGTTTCTGCGTATTTCCTATCTAAAATATGCATATTTTCTTATTCCCGAAGGCAAAGCGTTCCTCGCTTCAGGGTATTCTACAACAAATGTCTGTTCGGTAAACTTGGTCTTTTGACAATAGCTGATTCAATAACTCTTCCTGCGTCTGAAATTCAGGCCGACCTGAGAGTTTGACTCTTATCATTTATTCAAGTTGTTTGGGATGTAGAACTCCTGAAGAGACAGGGGCGTCATATTGATAGTGTACATCCCTTATCAATATCCCATGATATGTGTTGATATATATAAAGGATGTTGACACCGACGTCCCGAGGTAAAGTGCGCCCTTAAGCAAATTTTAAGATGCCGCCTGTACTATTATTAATCTATCCCTAACTTATTTCTACAAATGTGTATTGTTACCATTCAAATTAAAATTAAATTCTTGTTACCTTTCAAAATAGTATTTTTTTATGACCGGTTAAAAAAGTACCTCCCTGATTAAAAATGCAATGGTGCCACTTTTTTCCGCATTTTTACAGCATTGTTTTATAGACCTTGCAGTTTTAAATTTTCTCAATATATTTTTAATCGGATTATTTTTGCAAAATTCTGAAAAATGGATTCTTAAAGTACCCCTTAATATTTGTTTTCTGCTTTTTACGTGCGGTTCGATAATTCTAATATTTTTATTAGCTCTAACACATCTACCGTTCCTTAGAATTTACCGCCTTTAGGTACCGCCTTACTTACCTACGCCTATGGGACGCCCCTGGATGTTGATGTATAACACATTGATATTTAATATGTGTGTAGGTGTATCTAGGTGCTATTGAATCAATAGAGGAAACATAAATATACAAAATCATTCATATATATGTCGTCATCATTATCATTTTCTCTCCTTTCCTAGGAGTGTCGGGGGGGGGGGGGATAAAACTTCAATAAAGGGCTTCCATTTTCCCCTGTTGTGCGCCACTTCAATACTTTCTGATCAATCTGTTTTCATACAATCATTGATGCTGTTTATCCCAGCTTAGTTCCTCCGAAGTTCTGAAGACGTGTCCAAGCCACCTTAACCTATTTATATATATATATATATATATATATATATATATATATATATATATATATATATAGAAATAGGCGATTCATTCATTCATTCATTCAGGATGTCAATACTAACTAAAAACATGTGTTATTGTTTTTTTTTTTTTAACATATACATCCTGAAGAAGAAAATTGTATTTTTCGAAACCGGTAGATGTATTTAAACTAAATAAGTGGTTAATACAACAAAGTTAACAAATAAAAATAATGAATTTTAACCATAAAGTTAATCTTACTCATTTCAAAGGTATGATTTTGAATCACCCCAGTAACGGTGAAAACTGAAAAAATGTAACGCATTACATTAATGTTAATGTTAAAGTTTAATAACTTTTTAGGTAGGTAATGTAGGTATCTAAAATGGTTTCGGATGACGTCTGTGTGCACATGTCAAATCTCGCTGTCAGATTGAACGCCGTGCACACTGGTTTAAGTTTTTTGTCTTTTTCTACCAATTTTATTTCCAGATTAAAATCTTAATGCGTTTACCTACATAGTATTGAGATGAATCTCAACAAAATATCTGAGATTAAGTCATCGTTTCCCCTTCCGTGGACACGGGCCTTAGTACAATAATTTTTAGGAATCTCGACTTCTCAAACAATTTAAAAATCTCTAACTTACATATACGATTATAAAAATATCAGATAGGATCGCTACTGTTCAGTCTGGCTAACCTATTCTAGAGCAATAAAGTTGTGTGATGATGTCATATAGTTCGTAGGTTAATTATATTAATAAAGAAATAGTAGTGTTACAGTAGTCGTTAAAGTAATTGATGAGAATTATAATATTATCATTGAGAAATTTTGCACATATTTGTTTTAAATGACAAACGAAATTTTTAATTTTACCTAGTTAAAAAGTTTCACATTATTTGATTTTGGTCTCTGTACTCTTGGATGACGCTTCCCCGCAATTTAAGGTTATAAAGGTTTTAAATTTAAATCTTTCATAACTACATTATACAAAAGTAATTTCTCACTATTTACAAGAACTCGATTTTTGCCTAAATGAAAAGGCTAGTGCAAGCTAAACTACTGGGATGAAAACCCAAATCAGGCAACTTGCATTTTTTTATAATACGTAGAATACGTGTTGTATGCATATTTTTACTATTTGCAAACACTTGTTGAACTTGGGACTGCCTAGTCTCTTGGAATGAGGCTCGAACCCCGAGTATCTTAACCACTGGACCGACAGGAACATCTACCATTTTGGACTTCAATGAAATATTACGGCGGACGGTGTGTACTTAGAATTAGACAAGTTTTCTATCCAAAAACAGTACTTCAGGACGAAACAACAAGGAGAACAATGCTTAGCTGGAGTGCGAATGGAAGATTGAATACGGTATTTAAAAGCATCAGTGACCCATCACTTACCCAGGCCCGTTCTATGAGCGAATGCTCCCATATCTGTCATTCTCATTCGCCGCCAACTTGGTATTTTTTAATGCTACATGTGCCGTGCTTCGCCGACATGCCGCATATGTAACAGGGCTAGGGTTGTCAACTTTTTCTGGGACAATTCCGGAATAAATAGCTCAAAACTCAACTTTAACTAATTTAACGTTGTATTTTTATGAGTTTTTCCAATAATATTACGGGACAGCGATTCCAATTCCGGGATAATCCCGGCCAATCCGGGACGGTTGGCAACCCTAAACAGGGCGGTGATACACATCTACCAGACAAAATAAATCCTTTACTGTTCCCCGCTGAGAAACTTGTTTATTTTTAGTAGGTAAGATGACAATTTTAATTCATAGTGTAAAGAAGCAGGGCCGGCCTCGGGGTGAGTGAGGCGAGCGCGGCGGCCGCCTTCGGCGTCGGGTCGGGGGCGCCGTGGCGGATCTGCCAAGTCACGACACTGAATGTGGAAAGAATTGTGACAGGAATGATGAAGGAATTTAGCACAATTTTTAAATTTCTCTCTGTATTCAATGCCATATTATTATCATGACAACCATTTTTAACTATAGAATGTATCACATACCACAGTAGCGAAATATGCATAAACTTATTTTTACGCCTTTTACTATTTCGTTAAAATTATATTAATTCCATTATATAAAATGAAGGAAAACGTAACGAATATTTTTATGAAAATATTGTTTAATTTGGGGAAAAAAACATATTTTTTCGCAAAAAAAAACACGCAGGACCTGCGAAGAAGAACGTGTTTGTGTAAAAATATACATTTTTTAAAGAATTATTAATGAAATTATATATTATTTATCGGCGATAAAATAATGTTTTTAGGAAAATTTATCGCCCACATTATTGTGGGCGATAAATTTTCCTAGAATTTGCCTTTATAGGCACAACGCACAATTTATACCGCAAACACAATTTACAGCTCGTAATTCGTAGCCTAAATACAAATTTTATCTAAGTGCAGGGAAACGATAATATTTAGAGATTAATTTATAATATTATTTCTATTCCTGGCCAACCTGACAACTGGCAATACTGTGTTATTTTATGTTTTTACGGGCCATTTTTTATTTTTCTTCTCGAGAGATTGAAGAATTTTTTGTAAAAATCTTATTATATATAATCAGACATTCAAATAAATTAAGTACTGATACCATATGTATGATGAATAAACTACATTCAATTTTCAAACATTACATTGCCTCTTATAGGTGTAGTCTGTAACGTTCTCAGTTTATGATTTTAGTTTTCAAAATTTTCTTGTGAAATTTTTTGAAAGACCATTTTAAATTATATTAAAGAAAAAAAAAGCACTATTTACTTTCACTAATTTGTTATTTATTGTAACGCTGACACATCTTCTTCAGTAATGTTACTAATTCTAAACTTAAAGGGGGGGGGGGAGAGTTCGGTGGGTGTAGGGGCGTAGTCAACAAGCGCAGGAGAGGGGGCGTAATATAAGATGTTTGAATATTAATGACATTTTTGTTACAATTAATAGTTAAGTTTTCTAAAATATCTAGTTTATTTCAATTTTTTTTACAAATTGTACGTTATCACTATCGAAGCGATGACCCTCGGTTCTTGCGTGATCCGCCATTTCCGAATTGATGCTGATTTTATAGGTACTAAGCACGTTTCCTTTATAAAATGTTGATGGAGAGTCGTCCTTCATTCATCCTTTGGTTTATTTTTATTTCAAACACATTTATTGCGTGCTCCCATATAATACCAGACTTACCACACATAAATTAAAAGTTACCCAAAGAGTAATCGAAAGAGCTAAGCTTGTAAAATCTCTGAGAAGAAAATAGGCCAGACGTAAGAAAGATAAAGTTTTAAGACGGAGGCCTCCCATTAGTACAATGAGTATATCCTACAATAGAGAGACACAAGTGGACGATTGTGAGGATGACGATGATGTGGAATACACGAAGGAGAAATGGTATTTATGTGTTATATGTTTGTAGCGATCAGAATTTATATTCACCGCCATCTCAGTCGGCATCGACCCTAGCGACAGCGCTGCCGGCTGCCACCACAAGTCTGGCTCAAGCAATCTCTCCAGTTTCACAACGGCGGTCTTGCCGGCTCACGCGCGCCGGGAAAGACCGCCAACTCGCTTAATTTCATTTCATAATACACGTGCATCTTCTACATCTTCATTTATTCTTTAAGTCTGTCTTCATTGTTATATCCATCACAATAAACACCTCAACACGCAATTGACACGCCTTTCATTTAACTACCGTCCTAACCCCCAAATATTAAATTAGATTTACCAGCAATTCTCGTTGTATAGTCCGGCACCCAAACTATATAATTCTCTCCCTAAATACATAAAAAAATATTAAAGCGCAACAAAATTCTGGCTAAAAACTCAGACCGAATGTATGCTCATTGCATGGTCACCCCTTCAATATGAACACATACAGAATCAAGATTTCAGACTCGACACCAATGAGTGTGCAGCCTATGCATGCGCGCGTGTGTGTGTTCTGTATTACTTAAACGAATGTGTATTATCCTTACAAATTTCAGGTATACTTACTTACACTTTTTATTTTTTCCTTATTTTTATTTTTTCTTATTCTAAATTTGGAGTTGATAATCTAATTATGTATAATATGAATGTTGATTCAAAATGTAAAATATTAAATATTAAAATACTTAGTGTACTTACTATATATGATATTAAATAAATAATTTTGGTGGAATTGTGTCACCGACAACTTTCGTCGCGCATTTTATTGCCATGAACGTGTTATCGTTGTACAATTTTACGATGCTGCTGACAAAATTATTTCCGTTCAAAAATCTTCTGCGATCGTGCGTGCAGATACCCGAAAATTGTGAGAGATATGACGTCACAGTTTTCTGCGTCATTATTTCGATAGAGAATGTTCGGACAACCTTTCGGTTGTTTATTTGATTGTACTGTAACCTATTTAAATGGTTTTACATTTAAACAATCGAGTGTTGTTCGACTGTCTAAAAGCGAAACCAAACATTGGCGTAACTACCCGGGCCCCGAGAGTGCCAGGAATTACTGAATTACCAAGATCGCTAAGCAAAACTACATTGAAATAATATCCGGTAAAAAGATACGGATACGATCATTGATAACTGAGATTTAACTGTTGGAATAGTTTCTAATGTACCAGTGATTTTTCGAAAAATTAAGAATAATCAGTTCTCAATCATCATTACAACAGTTTAAATAACGGTTCAACTATCACAACGGTTTAAATAACGGTTTGACCATTACAACGGTTTAAATAACGGTTTGGCCATCGCAACGGTTTAAATAACGGTTTGACCATTACAACGGTTTAAATAACGGTTTGACCATTACCAAAATGAAAATAAAACAAAAGAGGTCACACCCTGGAAAATGTTATTGATTATTTATTTTTTTACAATATTATATATGATTTACTAAATTCTATTCCAAACTCATCTTAATATTTTTTACATATTGCTGTACCTTTCCAAAAAAGAGACTTGTTCTTGTGCTTGGAGAGGGAGGATGAACAGAATTAATTAATTAGATGCTTGGTCATGTGGAACTAATGATTTAGCAGAGGATGGTAAGAAATGACGCGGATTTTGATGGCACCAGAAATAGAGAACGTCCGCGGAAGACTTGGCACGACCAGGTAAACCAGATACTAGAAGATGATCCTGTTAGAAGCATCAATAATCGACGAACTTCCATGAGAAGATGTGTGAACGTGGATGATGCGAGAATTGTATCAGGACAGAAGAGTGTGATGGTAAGTCATATACATCAATTATTTTTGCTGTAAATTAGCAATATTTTTTTTACTGCATCATATTATTATTGTGTTACGTCATTTCTTTTGGACAGTTAGTTTCGAATGGAGCGTTAAATTTGCACAAATTGGTTCAACATATTGGTGAGCGACGTCGACGTTTTCATTGGTGATAAAACAGACAACGATTACTACGCGACGTGTCGTCAGGCTTGAAATATTTAAGAGCAGAAAAAATTAATCACTGCTTACGTATAAAATTTTTGATAATAAATTGAGCCATTTATGATATTGGTACAGGTATTGAGGCAGGTGTAATTGTTTATATCGAAGTCATTTGCTAAAATACATAAAGGTATTTAAATATATAATTTATTAATTTATCTCATGTTTATTTATTTATTCTTAATACAGTGCATACATAAGTATATTTATGTGTGCTTTAATATAAACAAGATTAAAATCAGTTATTATTTAGACTATGTGAATATGTCCAAGATTATTGGATTTTTACCTACAAAGGTACTGTTATTAAACAAATATAGACAAAGCTATCTTTTATTATATTTAATGGAAAATATATGGAAGTATGGGCTAATTACAGGGCTTACGACCTGCCTTTGGCTGGCTTAAGTGATCACTTTATATAAATATAACGATCACCAATCCTCATCTCCAAATTTATCAAATTTTTTAAAGTTTCCGTTTCTATCGGACGCACTTCTCAAATACATAAACTCGTCTACTTGTTCCAAACATTCATTACCTACAAATATTTTGCACGTTGTCTTGCTTTCCTCCTTCTCAAATACCATCACTTTCGACTTGTCGACATTCATAATAAGGTCGCTTTCCTTGCATACATCGTACATTCTACTTACTAGCCTCTGTAATTCTTGTTCATTATTCGCCATTAATACTGCATCATCGGCGTACAGTAAACAGCATACAATCAAATCCTCAATTTTCGCTCCTACATTCATATATTCCAGTTCTTCCACGCAATTATCCATATACAAGTTGAACAGCCATGGAGTCATTACACAACCCTGCTTGACACCCTTTTGTAATGTCAAACCATAGTGTGAATGATCCATTGATCCTTATACACGCGGAACTTCCTTCATATAGAGATGCAATTGCGTATATAAGTGTGCTATTCACCTTTGCTGAAAACGAGAATTTGATTTTATAATAAATATAAGACAAGGTTCCCTTATTAAAAAGATAATTTTTAAAATTAAATCTAACAATTCCATAAAATATGACAGAAAGAAAACTGATAACAGAATATTCATAAAACATTAAAGAACCAAAAATTGTTATCTTCACAAACAATTTATTTCTGTTAAAAATCATAATATTCTTAGGCACAATATATATATATATTTATTGTGCCTAAGAATATATATATATATATATTTAATAGAGGTGCGTACACGGAATACATGTCACATCAATATTCACAAACTAAGCTAAACCCTTATACTATGAAAATAGGGTTAACTTGCTGGTCTCCTGGATCGAGGCGTGAACCCCTGACCACTAGATTAGCAGGCCAGCAAGCTACTATTGGATTGGTTTTTCAGCTATTTCACAATCTATCAAGTTTGCATGTTAGTGATTTTATTATCTTTAAATTTAATTATCTCACTTATAACTATAGTTTTTAATCAATTGTAGAACCAAATTTATACTTTCCCACCATTTCCATTCCATGTCCAATTCATCACCATAGATACCAAAATATTGCGCACCATAGAAATCAAAATTATTATTATTTCTCCGCGGAACAGTGTTTAGTAGCGAAGGACAAAACTTCATTTCATAATGAACGCTTCACGAAATGCACGTTCAAGTTGGAGCGTTCAAAATGAACGCTTCATTCCGAAGTGTATTGGTATCAACGGTTGGCCCACTCCCGATGCAGGTTGCAATCGCTTCGCATTTCATATAGTACAATGAAGAGTGGTCAAGTCGTTATTTAAACTGTTATTGAACTATACTTCAATGAAGTATCCGAAGTGTGTGCATTGCTGAGTGAGAGCTTCGTAGCAGGCAACTAAGTTATCAGTTAGTGTGTGTGAGTATGGTGTGAAGTATTGAACTATTGAAGCGTCAGCACGATTTAAAACGTGCGAACTAGCGTGAGTATAAAGAACTAGTTCATTGATGTACTTCATACAGTGTGTACCCATCGCTAGTGTTTAGTGTAAGGAAAGCGTCCAGGCTACGGTAACGCGCCTTTGAGGTGAAGTTTTTACGAAAATGTTATGTTATGTAAATCGAATATACAACCTTATATTATTATCAACATTGAATATGATTAAACCTAATTTGGACAGACCCCCGTTTACCCCAGCGTTTTAGACCGGCCCTGGAAGGCCGACTTAGTACTTATGTTTGAGCAAGTTCTATGGGTGACCATATTCGTTTTACGGTAAAGCCAAATATATTGTCTTTTAGTGCACTTTGTCTTGGGGTGCATTGCAACCCAAGGAGCCATAAAGGTTGAAGATTCTCTAACAAATAGCTTGTTTTTTCTATTGTCTTTCGTAAGGATGTATACCTGCCGAAGCTACAGGCTGAAAGGTATGGCAGTTCTGTGTTTATTAGCAAAAGAAATTTGGCAAAATTCTTGTCAGACAAAAATAGGATTTATCTATTGTTCTCGAAACAAAGAAGTTTGTCAAAGCTTATTATTTAAGATTTTTCCTAATAGCTGCTCTTCGTGTTCACTTTTCACATGACCATTGTAAACGACCATCTATGGAGTTAGATATTTTATGACCACCTGGTAAATAAATAATATATATAGCTTGATAAAGGGTGTGCAGCGGAAAATTTTCAAGTTTAATATTAAATAAATAAAAAAATACAATGTTATTCTCATATTTCATTTATACATAATGGAGTTTAATGATGGTAATTTAACGTTTTATAAACAATATCGTCTAAATTCCGTCCATTTCTCTCAAGACACTCTTGCAATCGGACTCTTAAATTTGCGAACACGCGAGAGTAAAGCGTTGATTCAATGGCGACAACTTCAAGGCGGATATTTTCTTATAGGGCCTTTATTGTTCGAGGATTGTTGCTGTAAACTCTTGACTTAAGATATTCTCACAAAAAAAAGTCGCACAGTGTAAGGTCCGGTGATCGAGGTGCCCAGGGTATGTCTTCGTACTTACTGATTAGTTTATTGGGAAAAATTCCCCCCTGCTTCTCCATTAAAAATCTAGCTGTGTGGAGTGGCCCCGTCTTGCTGAAATTGTGTTATGTTGTTGAACCCGAGAAACAGCTGCAGTTGCGGTACCAAAAACTCGTCGATCATTTGGCAATACGCGTCAGCAGTGACTGTCTTTCGCTGGTTAAAAAAATAAGGGCCATTTATCCCTCGAGCAATAACACTGTCATAAATTATAAATAATATTTATTATTCCTGCTGGACCAACAGTTCGATGAATTCCGCAATCTACCGGAAGTATCAAGAAGACAACATAATAAAAGCAAAGTTTTTAAAAAACTGTATTTTTAATAAGTTAAAATTATTCGATCTGATTCGTAACTTAGACATCCTAAAAACAAAAGAGCTCCATGGTTCGCGTCTTCAACGGTGGAACCTTATTGAAACGGAGTAAATGTATATAGAAAAAGAAGTCGGGAATAAAATTTATTTTATAATGATTTATTTTTGTAATTGTATACCACTTTTATTAGAAGAATTTTAACATCCGCAATATCAGCGGAGATTTTTAATTACTCGTCAGTTCAGTTTAGTTGCAGTCTGCACGAACCAAGTCTATATGCAAGTCTATATGCAAGTCTATATGCAAGTCTATATATACGTGCGAGAAACATTTGAGAACATGAACATTGCTAGATAAAATAAGACAAAAGTAACGATAAAGCGAAGTGGAATGTGTGCTGACCTAAAAGCTGCAGCAGCTTACAGGTCTTCAGGGATCCTATCATATAATTGTTCTTCGTCGCATCTTCCATCACTGTTGCTGTCCAGCATGTTAGTGTCATTGCTAGTAAGAAAAATATACCAAAGTAACGAATATGTTAAACGTGTTTTAAATATATCTAGGTTAAGATTACTTAATTGTTTTCTCTTTTATGTAGTAAAATTAATTAAATTTATATATGACAGTACGCAAATATATATTCAATTTGAAATTAACTGTATATTATCTGTATTACGAGTAATAAAAAACATATATTAGCGAAATCCGACTAGCAAGAATATTGACCATCTGTAATCTCGCGTAGTCAATCATCTATCAAATAGATATATGATCGGAATGTTTACGTTTGTTCAATAAATATTTATTGTAAAAATGATCCCATTTTTTCAAGAATGTCTAAGTGGAATGATGAAAAATAATTAATCAGATTATTTTGTAAATTGAATTGAAACACTGTTTCATTCCACTATATTTTATTATATTAAACATTAGAAAGTTTTCGGGAACATCTTCCGAATTCCACTAAGTTTCACTAAAAACCTTTGAACGGTTAATTAATTAGATGTATATAATTCAAAATTGAAACGTAAGAACACCATTTGTACAACTCTAGGGAGGGCAGGGGAGGCTATTGTGGCCGCTTCACGGTCCGTGGTGACCACTGCGCGGCCAGGACTTCCATTGAATATAATAAGGGCGCACAATAAGCTATTATTAAAGCAATATAATAAGGGATTTCCGCATTGAAATATAGATTATATGGAAGTCCTGCCCATGGTCCTGGATAGCCGATTGCTTTTCTGCTAGTGGTATATTAAATTCTATTGCTTCCTATGTGAATGAGAAATATTATTAAATAAAATCACTCGTATATCATATTTCAAAAAAATTGTTTTTTGATATGCAGCCCTTTTCCTCCCGATGGTGGATGGTGGGAAATTTTTGCAAAAAAATTAAATTTAAATTTAGAAAAAGCACTCTTGAATTAATTTTTCTCTCTCTCTTATCAAACTTATCGAACTCTTCTTATCATACGTGCCATCTAGAGTTTCTGAGACAGTTTAGTTTCACTATCAATTAGAAGATTGTATTGGTCAAACACTCTTCTCTTAAGCTGCAATGGCATATCGCAAAGGCCGTACTCATCCACATTATTATTAGGTAATAATTTATTGATATAATGAGGAACATAACTAACTTCGGGAATCAACTAAAGGCTGAGGGAATGAACGCGGATCCCGGTGGGCAATCTGCCAGCGTACCATAATCTAGCCGCGTCCACTGTGCCATCGCGTCGGTGGAATTTCTATTTATATCTCAATTACATTCATACATTATTGTCAGTGAAAACATTGAGAGAACACTTTATGTAAAAAGCGTTATTTTTATATAACAGCAAACTGCACACTTGCTCACATAAAACAGAAGTTCGATAGCAAAAAGCTTACTTTCCGAATCTGTTTCCCGACCCAGATCCAACCTGTCCTGTTGACAAAACGTGTAAATTATCTAAATAAGATGTGGCGTTGCCTATTCTGAGATATTCTGATACCTCTGAACATCTTCATTGAAATTTGAAACACGGAATGATACAAAAGGTGCAAACGCATTAATATTAATGAATACATTAAAAAAAAAAAAAAATTATTGTACGAGTATGAAACGGTGAAATCCAATAAATAAATGTGCAGAATAGTTAATAGGTTACTAGCAGAAAACAATCTTCTCATGCACGCTCGTCGATCGAAACATTTATCTATGGAACCGTTTGCTGGTGAAATAGCTGAGAAAAAATAACTAATTTATACTCGTAGTATGAACTTGGATACAGAGCTGATGATGGATGCGAAGCATTCTGCGACCTGTCGCGAGATTATAAACGTGTGACAATACGTCACGGTTTATGTATGTGGTGTGACAGCATATCGATGGTTCATCTATTTTTTTTGTATCTGTAATTATAAGACTCGTCTTTGTCTTCACTGTATCATATACACTCTTATCATCCTGCTCCATTTTTTAAAACTCATTAGCTATTTGACGAAATACGGAAAAACCACGATATTTTCAAAACGGTCAGGGTCTCAGTAGAATCCATATTTAAATGAGGGAATCCATTATTATATTGATGCATCAAATAGTGTACTTTGAATTTATTACCAATATGAAAAAAAAATACTATGTTACAAAATCACGCAGCGGCCACAATAGCTGCCCGCAGGTCTAACAGCTAACCGATTGCTTCTCTTAACGTACATCGTGTATATTGCCAGTAAGAAATAACACGAGTCTTATATAAGTATGTCGAACGTGTTTTAAATATCACGAGGTTAAAATTACTTTATTTTTTACATATTTAATAACACTTATTATACATTTACATTACTGTACGCAAATGCACTAAAGCACTGTTTATTTCTTTTAAATCTACTGTCATCTAAATTAAATGTTTTTTTTTACAGAACTTTCCTTAAAACAAATCACACGTAAATAAAATCTCGATGTAATTAAAATTTATTCCTAGGTAGCTGTCAAGAATGTAAAGCTGATGTTAGTATAGTGAGTAAGATTAAGAAAGGATCACTTAGGTGGTTTGGTCATATGGAAAGGATGAATGAGGAGAGAATGGTAAGAAAGATATATGACGCAAGTGTTGATGGAACCAGAAATAGAGGACGTCCGCGGAAGACTTGGCACGACCAGGTAAACCAGATAATGGAGAATGGTTCTGTTAGAAGCCTCAACAATCGGCGAGCTTGTATGACAAGATGTATGAATGTGGATGAGGCGAGAATTGTATGTCAGTACAGAAGAGTGTGGCGCTCTATCCTCTCTGCCTACCCCCACGGGGAAATGGCGTGATGGTAAGTAAGTAAGTAGCTGTCAAAACGAATGATAATAATGATGATGTAAGAATCGCGGATAAACAATAATAAACACAAAAATGTTATTTTATCAGTATAAAGAGCATTTAAGTAAAGACGGAATCGGACGAATGGTTTTCTCATTCGCACATAAAATTTTTTGGTTAACCCTTCCCAAACCATGCAGTGACACAGGTCTACCATCATAATTAAACCTGTAATATTTCGGTAAGTACATGCAACATAAAATTCATATTTTAAATAATCCTAAAGAAAATATTAGCGTTTGGGAATGACTAGTGAAAAACCAATTACGAAAAGGGAATCGTACAAAACAATTATATTTTCCATTCAATCCGTTGTAAAATTAATACATTGGTAAAAATACAATTTTCGATTAGGGTTGCCAACCGTCCCGGATTGGCTGGGATTGTCCCGAAATTGGAATCGCTGTCCCGTAATATTATTGGAAAAACTCATAAAAATATAACGTTAAATTAGTTAAAATTGAGTTTTGAGCTATTTGTCCCGGAATTGTCCCAGAAAAAGTTGACAACCCTATTTGTGATTGGAAAGTCAGAGATCACGCACTATTTTCACAGTGAAAAGAACAACAAACATACAAATCTCTTTCTCACTAATTAAATGAAGAGAGATAAGAAGGAAGGACACATTATATAGGACTTAATGAATGCTCTGAATTATTTTTTCAAAATTGAATGGTCAATATTTTGAGTAAATTTGTGCCATTAAAGCCACTTATGCTAATAAAAACATTTTTTCTAACTGTTATTTACGCTAACACGAGTTGACAGCATGGCTGCGTTGAGGTATTTTATATCATGGTATGGTAAAGGTTAAGTATAATGAATTATTCCGGTGCAGATTTTGACAAATACATACAATGACATATATATTAGGTTGTAAAGATAACCAAAAATTATATTATCATAACCAACAATTATTCAGTTGTCAAAATTAGTACGATTTCGCTTTTCTTACTCGTGATAAAAACAATGTACACGCAATGACACTACGGTCTGAGTCCAACACAGTCCAGTAAGTCATGGATAAAATATGGGGAAGTGCAATAATATTATGAATGTGGGGTGGAATTATGAACCCTGGGGGCAAGGGAGAGAAGACGGATTGATACCTTTGAGATGCAGTGCTGGAGACACATGGACGGCGAGACGCACGAATGTCTCTATTCTGCAGGAGGTGAACATCGAAGACCGACTCTAAACTATTTGCCTGAGACGAATCCTCCAAAGGAGAAAAAAGAGATTTGCTTGGAGAGGCATGTTGCGGTGAGTCACGTCGAAAGACGAAGAGGAAGAGGAATATCCCCCACACATAAGAGACTAACATGGCCTCTTACGGGGAACTATCAGCCGCCTTAATTAAATGACAGACGTATACTAAGAGCTGTGGCGTAACTATAAAAATTGGGCCACAATGTAGAATAGAAAAAAGGATCCCCTAAATAAATATTGGTTTAATTGGAAAGATAATTTGGGTCCACCTTAATACTACGCTCCACTGCAGCAACAGCTTCTTCGGTGCGCACTGTACGTCTCTGCGGATGCGTATTATCTATTAACGTATGCGTGAAAACGATCCATGGTTATTCGAATTACTTACTCGGATGGACGATTACGGTTGGACGATAAGTTTCGCGAACTGAACTAGGATTTTCTAAATAAATTTGCACAATTTACAAGCGTTGTTTTGGCGTAAGTCTATTCATGATGAAATGGCAAATCAAACTGAGCACAAATCAGCTGTCGCTGGAAAAAGTGTTGTCAATTCGAGAAACAAAGCTATAAAAAAACATCCCTTATACATGAACACGTAAATTAATTAGCACTACGTGATTTATCTATTAAATAGTAAGAATAAAATTTCTCTCTTTTCTCATTTAATATTTTATATTTACTTTCCAAGGTAATTTATATGCGCTAACGTAAAAATACTTGCTTCGCTGTAAGGCGATTTTCACTTTACTGTGATGCCTATGGTCTATAACCCGACATATCAGCGGGCTACTATCAATAATGCTTTCTTGTTTGTTTTGTAGCAAATAAGTGACAAACTTTTAAATCTTATAATTCTATTTACTGCTTTGGATTACTATAATCCTGTGAAAGGTGACGATACTCGCAAAAATGTCGATTTCAAATGGATTTTAGACCGCGAACTTTTTGGGCCTCTGTCTAACGTGGTCCCCAAATGCATTTGCTATGTCACGAGAAAAGTGTACAGTTGGTGGTAGACGCGATTCTAACACAACAAATTCGACAATATTGTTACAGGTAACCGTATTTTTTCTTTGTAGTCGTCGCTATGAATTCTTACGCAATTAGAATATTTAAAATTTATAAACTTGGCCTGAAATTAAGCGAATAATTTATTCTTGCAAAAAATGAGGTTAGATGCTTGCTGTCTACATACTTGCAAAATTATGTCATAAGTCATTATATACATTATATATTACATACGTAGCTGAAAAATAATTATTCTACTAGGCATGCCGCGTTTATTTTGATGAGTGCTTATATATTAGCGAAATCGGTATAAAGATACCATATACATATGTATACGTGTATTTAAAAAATATGTTTCGGGTTGATGTATGTGTAATTTCGTAGCATTTTTGTTTCTTTGGGAAGAAAAAAGAAGGAAGAAATGCTTTAATAAATATTTTGAAGATACGGTGTATGCATCAATACTACAGGAAATGCAAAAAAAATCATAAATATGTTGTAGATTTTGAAAAAAATTTATAATTTTTATATAGGGATTTATCACTTTATACCATTTATAGAGGTGTTTGAAACTCGTATTTTGGAGATATTTGTCACTCATATTTTTTGATCTTCTTTAGCACAAACCAATGGCATGCCACTAAATACTATTGGTCAGTTTCATTATTGAGCCGTTTAGAAGTTAAGTACTCGATTGTAGAGGATTTTAACATGAAACATAAAATAGTTATTGTTTTTCTATTATTTGTGATACAGTGTTTGAACTAACCACGAGAATATTTTTTTTCTAATAAAACAGCATTCAAAAATACATTTTTTTCAATTTTGATTATAGAGGGGTTTGAAAGTAAACGACTCAAATATATCCACCCCACGGCCATCGGTCGGTCAGCAATCTCGAGTTCTAAGGGTCTACCTACTAAGGGAATACAAAAGAAATTTGCAGATATATTGGAAACTGAGGAAACTACGCCATAAAATAGTAAAGGAATATTTCTAAACTTATCTATGTATTTATTTTCTTACATGCTATTTATACATACAAGCACATAATGCTGGTAGGTGCCATTTTGCTAATTACCGACTTTTACATGGGTAATACGAGCAGGTATAAAAAAAATAGATTTAGCAGTACAAACATATTATTTAAAAATACATTTGTGTTACATACACGATGTGCGCGTAAAGATCTGTTCTACAATTTTAAGGGTCTAAATCTATAATTTGTACGCTCTGTGAAAAATAAGTAATACATACTACTTACAGGGCCTGGGTTGGGCAAATTACTAATCAAGGTATTAAGTCAAGGAATGGATGGATATAAATGAAACAATATTATTACTCTAGTTGAGCTTATTAGCACTACTCGAGTTTCTAGTTAGTTTAATAGTTGTAGTTAGTTTAATACTTCACCTGTAGATGAGAGTTACTGTTTCTCCCGAAACACGAATATGTATTATATCTTCTAATAATAATAAAATAAAAAATATACAGCATAAATCAACATACTGCAACATGGTCGCCAACCTTCGATAGAAGGCGGCACACGAAGAAACAAAATTGTGTGTGCGCTATATTTTTTTGTGTGGGCTATGATGCAAAATCGTGTGCGAGCTCTCACCCGCACACCTTAGAGGGAGCATTGATTGGTACCTTAATACACAGTAAAAGTTAGTATTTAATATTTGCAAATTGAACATTGTGGTTTATGTTCATTTTAATATAGATTATTTAACTTTGTTTTTAACCATTTAATGAATTATTTTAATACACCAACCGATTTCCTTCATCAGAATGTCAAATTATCTAATTAAAACTATAAATGAAGCGCGCTTTTTAAGTAAGTATCGGATTTTTTTAAGAAATACATAATTTTTAAAATACTTAACTTTCTTCAGACGCTACACACCTTACACTACTACACCTTACATTCATTTATTTTTTTCTATACCTTCGTCACGGAACGACGCCGCCTGGGATGAAACCCATGCCTGTACTCAGTCTTTGAGTTCAGCATCATCATCAAAACCTTCTTGCTTGCCACCGAGGAACCGCTTCAAATAAAGGAAAGTATGGTAATCATGTGCTAAATCGGGATACACTTGGCGATGAATGTCAGCCGGTTTCATTATTAGTAGTAGCGCGCATTCAAGAAACGAATCACGGACCGTATCTCACCGTCGGCGGGCTGATCTATTGTCTTGAACATTTCAACCATTCACTAAAAGATGGCCACATTATTTGAATGTCTCTAACGTCGCATGTGGTAAGTCAACAGATGAAGGAAACCATTGCGCATGCGCAACATCGCAACGATACTTGCTCAAAAAACGCGCCTTGTATGTCACGATATTCTAATGTTTTTAAAAATCTATTTAATAATATAGGTATATATATTTAAAAATAAATCTAGTACTTAACTTAAATTGTTACGATGATGAAAGATGTGGAAATTGACTTAAAGATAATCATTACCTGGTTAAAAACAATGTTTAATAATCTATATTAAGTATTTAATTTTTATTTGAAATAATTTTAATATCTTTATATACATACATTTCATGCAAGACTGCAATTCTACAAAAATACGGAACGGTAGTTATTACGTCATCCACATCGGCCGATAGTTCTTAAAGCTCTGTCTGTGCGCGGCGGTAGTGGCGAGTCATCGTCTTCAACTTTATCTCGAATTCCAGCGAACCGATCTGGAATAATCAAACGTTGTTCTTTTCATTCCATAAAACTGAACAAGAATAACTAAACTATATATACGAGTATAAAGAAGAGTGTCTGTTGGTTTGTTTGATTTTTATACAAATCTTCAGTTTTATTCCGAGCATGATGAAATTTTGCACACTTATCCTTTGAAACTTGAGGAAGGCCACTGTCTACATGAGATTTCTAAAAACCATCCCCATCCCCGTTTCTCACCACTTTAAGCAGAATTTTGGTCTTGATGAAATTTTGTACACTTGACGTTTAAAATTAATGTCTACGTCTGATTTCGAAAAAGCGAGATTTCGCAAAGTTAAGGCAACGCCGGGTACTTCAGATAGTTTGAAATATGTATAAATGAAAAGAATATGACATAATTTTTCGAATATACGTATATCAGGCGCAGTGCATTTATCTTATTCTATATCGCCAAAAGGAGGGTTGGATGTCTATATTTTCCTCAGGGTTCTAGAGTTCAACTGGACAAAATAATTTTAAATGGCGTTAAAATGGATAGTGGGAGGAGAGTGGGAGGAGAGTGGGAGGAGAGTGGGAGGAGAGTGGGAGGAGAGTGGGAGGAGAGTGGGAGGAGAGTGGGTGGGAGAGTGGGGGGAGAGTGGGGGGAGAGTGGGGGGAGAGTGGGGGGAGAGTGGGGGGAGAGTGGGGGGAGAGTGGGGGGAGAGTGGGGGGAGAGTGGGGGAAGAGTGGGGGGAGAGTGGGAGGAGAGTGGGGGGAGAGTGGGGGGAGAGTGGGGGGGGAGAGTGGGAGGAGAGTGGGAGGAGAGTGGGGGGAGAGTGGGGGGAGAGTGGGGGGAGAGTGGGGGGAGAGTGGGGGAGAGTGGGGGGAGAGTGGGGGGAGAGTGGGGGAGAGTGGGGGTAGAGTGGGGGTAGAGTGGGGGGAGAGTGGGGGGAGAGTGGGGGGAGAGTGGGGGGAGAGTGGGGGGAGAGTGGGGGGAGAGTGGGGGGAGAGTGGGGGGGGAGTGGGGGGTGAGTGGGGGGACGTGAGAAACTTTTAAATCTTATAATTTCGTTTATTACTGTGGATTACTATTAATCTTGGGAAAGGTAACAATGTTCGCAAAAATATCAATTTCAAATTGATTTTAGGCCGCGAACTTTTTGGGCCCCTGCCTAACGTAGGCCCCAATGCACTACATTGGCATAGTCACGCCATTGAACACCATACTATCCTTTCATACCACTTTCATACATTTTCTCTCGCGCGGTACTCGACTATAGAACCCAAATCTTTCGTAGACGCCCTCTGTTTCTTTTTCCTTCAACACTTATCGCATATCAGTGGCGTAGCTATACCAATGCGGCTAATACAGTGTATATAATGCTTTAGCGATTATGATACTTTTTTTCCAGTGCTAATTTGAGCTAATTTTTAAAATACACCACAATAAGAAATATATCGTAAAATATTAAAGATCGATTCTCAAGTGTGTAATGAAAGCATGTAAAAACATTATCGATGTATATAGTATACAATACATTGGGTATATGTATGTTGTGTTGGAGTATATAATACATTAGTCCAGACAATCGCCATGAAGCAATTAAAATGTTATAATATTGAAGTGGTAGCTACAATGACTTTATTAGAAATATGTAAATTGTCAAAAGAGAGTGAATATAATATGCATACAGAAGAATAATATTTTTTAAAAACACTACGAATATAAGACATTGAGAAATATAGTTCTAACAGTTGTAACAGTTGATAATTTAATTGTTTTATTTTTCAATAATCGTGTTCAATAATTATATTTTTAATCATATGATTAAATTTATCAGCCGGTTATTGTTATCAAAAGTTACAGGTCCCATAGTAATCACAATAATAGTAGTATGAATAAAATGAGATAAAAGATCAATTTAATTTAATGGATAAAACCGCATAGTAATTAATATTCTTGTATCATATATATACAAGTACAGGATTCTTTTTCTTTTTTGCATTGGAGCCCAATTTTTATAGACATGCCACTGTCTCATATAACGTCTTAATCATCCTCTCCTTATTCGCATTCGTACGTTTCACCTGCCCAAACCATGTTAATTCTATCGACTATGCTACAAATTCGCTTCTAATTTGTTCATTCTTCACTCTGTCGTAGATATACAGGGGTATAACAGACCCAATCCACATTATTTCATGGGTGGATACCCGACTAAATTACGAGTCGAAAATGTTCAAGGGATATGTGCCTAATCTCAACCATGTCAGAGATATATAAGCATTTAAAAATGAACGTTGCGATTATTTCGATTGATTGAAGTATTTTATTAACTCCAAATTATATATTGAATACAAAAAATTAAAGGTCATCGAATTTCGAGCGTCTGATTTAGGGTCTGAAGCAATAATATATGTTAATAATAGAACAATTTCGTAAAAAACATATTTCGAAGTACGTAAACATTAAGCTTAACACGATTTTGTAAAAATTTTAAACAATAATATTTTTCGTAACAGTGCAGATTTTCACATATTCCTTGAACATTTTCGACTCGTAATTTAGTCAGGTATCCGCACATACAATATTGTGGAATAGGCCTGTTACACTGTATATATTTTTACACATCCGCCTCAGTGACCGGATTTTCACTGAATTCAGTCTGCTTATGTTCTTCTTTGCCAATAATCCGAGCACCTTTCATATTAACATTAGTAAAAAATATGATACAATGATTCGTATTTTAAATATGTTTTAAATTTAGATTCTACAAAGAGATATTTATTATACGAACTTTCATTTTGTGAACTTCTTGGAATTGTGGGTGGTAACCGAAATATGTATTACCATCTGCCATAAATCAGGATTATTTTCCCCGAGGCTAAAAGTACCTAACTAGAAATCCGTAAAATATTACCTATTATTTAGATTGCTAGAGAACGTCTGGTTTCTTTATGTTGGAAATAAGCAGAGGTTTTTGGGTATTTCGTGGCGTATAATGCCACAGCTTTATACCCTAAGTACATATGTATTGGTAGTTTTTTTTTATCTTACTAACGCCCATACACATGCTGGGGTACATATGTACATACATACATATAGATCGACGAACCCTACAACCATATTTTTTACAGCAAAAGCTAACACAATCTCTATGTATTTGTTATCAACATATGTATACATATGCAGTTGTAGATACTGCCCATAGACCCTACCCCAAAATCTTCCTAAAGCCTGTCTCATTTGGCCCTCAAGCAGTGGCGTAGTACATATTATGCAAAATAAACAATAGTTTACTATTAAAATAAAATGTGAATTACACTAAACTGTTTGATTCTGAACTCAAATTTTCACGATAATATATTACAGGTTTATCTATGAATTTGAGTTGATATGTGCTACACATGTTATATATATATTTTTTTTCAGTTTCTTAACTTAATTAATTATTATAATTAAAGTTACGCATCAGTATAATTGGACTGTTCGGCTTCTGGTTTATTTTATTATTTTTAATATTATATGGTCCATGAGTCATGAGTTTGTGTATTTGGGAAGTAAGTTCGATAGGAACGGAAAGTCTGAGAAAGATATCGAAAGGAGGGTGACTGCAGGGAACTTGTCAACTGAGGCAAGACTGTTCACAATGGAGTCCTGGTACCGACACTGATGTATGGAAGTGAGGCCTGGAGGAACGAAAGTAGACCGAGTGCAGTGGAAATGAGATCACTTAGGCGTATATGTGGCAGACTCATTTATGACAAAGTAAAGAATGAATAAATAAGGAAAGAATCTAAAGCTGATCTCAGTATAGTGAGTAAGATTAAGAAAGGATCACTTAAGTGGTTTGGTCATATGGAACGGATGAATGAGGAGAGAATGATAAGAAAGATATATGACACAAGTGTTGATGGCACCAGAAGTAGAGGACGTCCGCGGAAGACTTGGCACGACCAGGTAAATCAGATACTGGAGGATGGTTCCGTTAGACGCCTCAATAATTGTGTGAGAGTATGAGATTGTATGAATGTGGATGAGGCGAGTACTGTGTGCCAGGACAGAAGAATGTGGCGCTCTATCCTCTCTGCCTACCCCCGCAAGGAAACGATGATAAGTTAGTAATATTGTATGAATAAACAATGAGTCATTAATGACCCTGATAAATAATCTTATAATACAGAATAAATTTTTTTATGGTTGAATAATTAAAAATACTTTAAAAAAGATGTATTGCGAATTGATAATTGAGAAGAATAAACAAAATTTAAAAATTATCGTACACGTACAGAAGCGCATGAGTTCCGAGGTTTCGTGACCACGTGACTCATGACAGTCCTCGGTCTTCAAGGGTAATTACTTTGTGCGAATTTCGCTCACGGTTAGGACGAATTACGCGTTCGAACGGTTGTCTACCGCGTATAATATAATTTCGCTTTTAACATGACTAATTATTTATAGTCGATTGTCGCGCCGTTTGCATACAAAGCAGAATATTTAGAAATCAGCTTCTATAAAGACTTGTCGTTGTAAACCAATGAATGGTACCTGCATTTAATCAACTCTTTAATTCGCCCCAAGGTCCGAACCTCTTGAAAAAATCAAACTCTTATGACGACATGCTATCTTATGTCAACTCTTGATGCAGGTATATTTATTATATTATTTAATTTCTTCACTTGCCGCGAGAGAGAAAAAAACCGTAGGGTTATATCCAACAGCATTAATGTAAATGGTTTTTTTTTTTGTATCTCACTAAAACCGCGTCAGATGAAGGTTATTAGATTAAAAAATTATCCTAGCGTAAAATAAACTTTGATTTGTAATGTAAAATAAAAAATGATTTCAATGAGATTTTAAATATCATACCGCTACATGTTTAGGGTAATGATTAAAATGAAGATTACTCAAAGAAATCTTGGACGTCGATCTGTTACATTGATACAACTGTGACTATTAGTCATGTTTTATTTCGATATTTGGGTATTTTAGACCTAACGCAAGTCACCTCTAGAATAATATTAATAATAATTAGTAATTTTACGATAAAAATAATGTTTTAGCAATTTATTATAAAAAAAAATACGATCACCGTGAGTAAGCACAGCAAAATAATTATTGGCAGAGGGTAAAACCCCTACACACTGTGTTCGTGTACGCCTATGAAGTTTTCTGCCTGATATTTTGGTTTTGGCGTCACGCATCTTTTTCCAAAGTTAGATAAATATTTCGGTTAGAGTAGCACAGTCCAAAGCGAACAACGGTTGGCAACTCTCACTCTGTAGCTATTATAATATTGGAGATTAAACAACGTAAAATAAAATACACGTGTTGAATTTTGCGTCACGATTTATTTTAGTTTCGATTATCCGAAACGAGGTAGCGGTTGGTACCACTACTTATCAATTCTAAATTTTGTAAACAAGTACGTATTTGAAATGTCTTTACATTTTAGTTCAGAACGCGATACGCCGCCGCGAGGATGACACGTGTGTTAAAAGTTTGAATTTGTGAAAGTAAATTTATAAAATGTGTATAATTGATGTAAATAATTACGGTTCACGTAAATATGTTTCAAAAAATCAATACATTTTAACACAAACGTCAAAAGTATTATGTAAACAACGTTTAATTAGTTACGAAATTTATCGCGTATAGTTAATGGCAGCACTATCGATACGGTTTCAGTGACATCTAGCGGCTTAACCGAGCGGTGACCATTTTCTGACACTACAAACAAAGAAAGAACAGCGTCAGCTGATGCTTGTGTGACCTCAGCGTTCACGGTAAACTTGTGCTTCGCAAAATATATCGTAATATCACCTAGCAGTGACCAAGCCTGTTGCAACAAATGTTTTAATTATAAGAATACTGCCATTTGCGATGCCGTATAGTTTTTGCATCGAAATATGGCTGGAAATCTGCAAAATACTCGAAGAAAATGTAAGTTCACGCTAGATATTTGTGTATTTCGTCGATCCTTTCGTCAGACTGAGAATCATGTTTTCTAATATTTTGTTGTCCATTAATTTTATTCTCCGCAGTCAGTTTGGCCTTTGGGGATGATTTTCTTTGTTTAGGATAGTTTTACCTTTGTTGTTATTGGGTGTCTACTCTCTACCTTGTTCGCACCGATCCTGTCATAGACCTGTAAATACAGAAATATACATGTATATTATGTACTTGAGTACGGACTATATGCTAGAATTTGACGTTAGTCAGCCAGCCGCCCAAAAGTAAAACAAAATAGAGGATATGAAATTGAATGCAGCTTTCATCGACAGTTTACGTCATTATATTGATTTTGTGTGTTGGTTGATAACTTTTTTCACTGATGCGATGTATTACTCATAAGCTTTTCGCGTGTTTATATTTTAAATTATGTAATGATATGATACAAAATATTTTCTTACATATTTGTTTTTTTGTATAATATTATTGAAGGTCTTTGAAAACCTCTTCTGAAAAATCTAATAATATTATTATGTTCAATTACGAAATATTCGGATTTCGGTTTCGGATTCTTAAAATGCAGGTATCCAATATCACTATTTTAATCACCTATTCATTAAATCAATAATAAACTGTTGATATATTTGTATACATTAATTCATTCACTCTGCAATCACCACACTAGTAAATATTTTTTTTATGGTAAACCTTTTTTGTTGTCATGAAAAATTTCTCCGTACATTCTATATATTTTCTAATTAAATTATATAGGTAGGTCCCTAATTACTTACAGGTGTACATTTATTTGTATACGTAATCTTAATATTATTTAATAATTCAAATTTTAAAAAGAACATGGGTACATTCTGTTTTTTTTTTTTAATGTGTGCATACCAAATTTCCTTAAAATTGAGCAGTGCCCCATGTTTTTCAACTAACATTCATCTTTAGAGCATGCACACTTTGGTTTACCACTCAGCTTTCTAAATTTTCATTTTTAATGATACTATATTGTTTGTGGTTGAATTGAAATCATGTTATCAGTTTTTTCTTTTAAATCTCTTAATATTTCTCATTGTTTGTTTTATTATATTTATTATTTAGATGATTTCTTTTAAATTTTACCATATTTTTATTTATACATTCTACTTCATTATTAGATTCTTTATTTTCTTGTTAACACATCTTTATATATTTTTATTTGATTTTAAAGATATTTCGACAGTTCACTTAGTTTTGTTTTCATTTGCAGTGTATGTGTTTATTTGACAGAGCATTCAAAAGAGTAAAAATTTGGTTCTTAAAAATAATAAATAGTTTATACAATTAATGGATAGATTAGACCTTGACATTCATTAACCTGGATTCTTTTGTGACATTACATTTCTTCTTCATAAATCCATACAGCTTTTGCCCGATAGATAAACTAGACATACATAAATCAGTGTTTTTAACAAGTATATCTTTTAAAATTTGAGATGTAGAGAATTTAGGAGATAAAACCAATGTTATGTATGATTAGCCCTTTTCAGAAAGGAACATTTTAAAATATTGATAAATTTTGGTATTACCATTTTTAAAAAACAATATAAATTATTGGAATAATTTAGTTCAATTATGAATCATGAAAGCAGTTCACATTTCGCTTGCCTTGTGTATAGGTACTTAAGTAAACACTTTACTTTTATATACATCATTTGGCTTAGTCTGCCCCCCATGCAAATAAAATGAATGACTCAGCACTAATCCTGTAGTACAATTTATTAGCACTAGTCTCAACATGTTTTTGGGAAATATTTCATCTATGGACACACTTCCATAGGTATTGCAATGTGTAAACAAATTTCCAAAAGTGGCAAGAGTTCAACAGTCTATGAAAAATATTTTCCATTGTTGATTTATTAGTCATGTCATAAAATAATATCAAAGAATGGAGAATTATTTAAAGATTGCTTTTTAATTTTTTTTACTTCAATTAGAGAAATTTGAGAAGAATGTGGAATTTTTTTTCTTTATGGGTGCTGTGAATTAATATTTACAAAGGATCCTTTACGACACTTTTTGAACTTTTTATTAATCTCTTCAGTTCTTTTCATGATCTTTAAAACCCTTTATTAACTTCCATGTTTCTCTTTAAACGACTACTTAAAATTACTTACTAAAAATGAACAGAAATTGTTCATTTTAATAAAGAGGTGATTAATAATAATCTTCTGAAATATTTATTTATTGTTAATTATTCAATATTTCACAGTCAATAGTCACTACATAATAATGTATTGTATAAATAAACTTTTTTTTTTAAATTCTTAACATAATGTATACATAAGCACTCCTACATATGCTCTAATATAAACAAGATTAAAGTATTTTATTTTAATAAAACTCATCTTTTACATATTTAGTCAGTTTCATTTTAAATCTATTCAATTTCTTCTCCTTTCTTATGTTTTCTGGCATTTCATTAAAACTCTTCATCGCACTATACATCATCGATTTCTTAGATTTGGACTTCTTTGGTAATCAAAAATTCATAGTAGAAAAGATGGCTCCCATATGTTCTTTTTTAAATTGAAAATGTTAAATGGCATTCTATATTGCGAATTTAATTAGGTACTGATATAAAATTTATTTATAATCAACCATTCCATTGCTTACTCCTAAACTGACAAAAGTATTAAAAACCCAGTTGAAATTGTATTTTTATCATCATCATCTTTTGCATCTTGCATTCAGTACATGACTTATGCCTTCCCCAACTTTCAAGCTTCTCTGTTGCTGGTATTGCAGTCCTGTCCATAGATCAGTGGGTTTTCCTTCCTGTATCTGAGGTATCCACTCACCTTTTTACCTGTTGTCCTCTCATTTGCCATTTCAGCTATGGTGCTCAGTTTCCTACGTTTTTGAATTGGGTTTCGCTACGAATCCGCTTACTTGTTTTTCATTCACGTTGCGATATCTCGAACATGGATCTTCAATGGCTCATTGGGCCACATTGAGCATTGTCACCATGGTATGTCCAAGTTTCACATCTGTATGTAATGGTAAACCAACTACAATTGTAACGATGATTGATAACTAAGATTTAACTGTTAGATGTTTATTTTCTAATGTACCAGTCATTGCTTGAGGAATTACGAAGAATCAGTTACCAACTCAGTACCAACAGTCACAATAACGATTTAACCACCACTACAGGGCGGGTAGTACGCATTGCTGAAAGATTTTATTTTTAAGGTGTGTTGTGCCATGTTTTATTTGAAGGCAATCTTGAGGTTTCCAAAGTTTGCCCAGCCTTCGAATACTTTTCGGCTCTTGACTTCTATTTGTTTTGTCGAATATGTTGACTTTTTTTTAATGAAAATTATTTTTATGAGTAAATATAGTCATTTCAATCGAAAAATATGTCTTATTATTTTTACAACATATTTATTAAATTTTTCATTGCAATTAGTTGGCAGGCAGAAAAATTTATCCGCACTGTAAAAAACACTGAATGAATACTGCTCGATTTTTGATTTATTTTTGCATTCAATATGAATTCTTCATCGTCCCCTTTATTCTAATCAGCTTGGGGGCAAACGCTTGGACAGCACTCTTCCACCGCTCTGTCCTGCGCTGTGCCTGTTACTTGAGGCCACTGATAGTTCCATCTTCGCAGTCTATCCATTCGCCTTTTCAAGTTCTGAGTCGTTCTATAGGTCTTCTTCCCTTTGGCACAGATGAGAAAATCTGTTTAGGCGGTCTTTCGTTTTTCATGCGGAGGATATGACTAAATCAACTTAACTGAGATTTTTCTATTTGAAGCAGCATCGGGTTTATCCCAAGATCCTCGGATGATATCGTTACTAGTTTGATCTCTTCACATCACTCTCGTTACTCTTATGAATCTCATATCTGCAGCCTGGATTATCAATTGATTCCTCTCCGTCAGTATCCAAAGATGAATCTTAATGTTGAGCTCTACTTTCCTTATTACTGAGCTATATAGTGACTGTAGAATGTTGCTAGCCAAGCCTATCAATTTTCTTGTTCAATACTAATTGAACCTAAAATTACAGAAAACGTTACGCTGGCACGTGTTACTGCCGTGTAAATATTTTATATACAAGTGCGTTTTTTAAGTACATACCATTGCCGGATATTCCCGGTGTAGTGGCAACCGTAAGGTTACGATGTTGCACATGCCCAATGGTTTCTTTCGTTCAACCACCATGCAACTTTAGAGACATTCACAGTGTGACCATCTTGTAGTGAGTTGTTGAAATGTTCAAGACAAAATAGATCAGCCTGCTGACTATGAGATACTGTTTGTAATTTGTTTCTTGAATGCACGAAACATGAAACCAACAGACATTTATCGCCAAGTGTATCCTGATTTGGTACCAAGTGATTTCTATTTTTTCCTTCATCTGAAGCTATTCTTTAGCGACAAGCATTTTGACGACGATAATGAACTCAAATATGTAGTACAGACATGGTTTTCATCCCAGGCGGCGTCATTCTATGATGAAGGTATACAAAAATTGGTGCTCCGTCATGACAAGTGTCTGAATAATGGTGGCGACTATGTTGAGAAGTAGTTTAAGGTGTGTAGCATCTGAAGAAAGTAAAGTGTTGTAAAAATATGTGTTTTTTAATTTATTCTGGTACTTAAGAACGCGCCTCGTATTACTAGCGTAAAATACGACTTTGCCCAGGTGCATTCAAACTATTTATATTAAATTGTGAGTTATCAATTGACCTGCGATATATGCCCTCACAGACTTATATAATTATTACTTCCAAAAAAGCTCTGATACATTGTTTCAATGTATATCTCTTATACTTTAGCTACCGTATTGAATTTTAATATACCTTATGTATTATTTTATTTTGATTTGCACAATGTATTTTTTCTCTGCTTGATCTCTTAATGTACTGTGATCTTATAAAGCTTTAAACCACAGAGAAATTTTCAGTAATTTGGAGAAAAGTGCATCAAAATCAGTTCAGAGATTTTCGAGTGCTAAGATTAAGAGACATAACATGATACATGTTGGCTTTCATAATACATACATAGAGATATTACATTACATAATCATAATTACAATAAAGCTTAGTTCTTTTGCAAGTATTTTATTAAAACAACCATTGTACTTAATTGTTTATTTTTTTCTGTTTCAGTATTAGCAGTTGCAGATGACATCGGCGGACACTGACCAAAGGAGATAGACATAATAAGTTTACGAAGCGAAAGCTGACATTGTGAATGCATTTATTTATTGTTATTTGTAGCACATAATAATTGTTATCAAAATGCTTTACGTATTCCACGTGGATACTGGAACCATGATGACGTTTGATATCAATTTAGCATTAGAAAGGTAAATATTATTTAATTATATTTCTACTAGCTAAAATACAATTTAACTGATAGGCGTTAGTGAAATTATATGCTGCTCTAAACTGTCAATTTGACAGTTGTGAAATGTCCATTTGTGTGTTTTTGTTTTCACTTAAAGTACGTGTTTATGTTGATTAAAATGTGAAAAAATGAAAACATTCAATCTCAGTTATTTTGTCATCATCTAGTCACCAAAATAGTGCTAATTTTTTATAAAAATTGACTTTTTTTTCATACCATTACTCTTTAAAATGAAAGTTCTAAAACTATCACCAACATAACTATCTTTCAAAACATTACATGTTCACCAACTAGGGCTAAAATTTTCCAATGTCAGATGGCATCAATGACACAAACACATAACGCATGTGCGGCATATACTTTTGTATGTGTACCTGATTATCAATTTGTGAACTAATGCAGCTTCACTGATACTGAGCAGTGAAATTGTGAATCAATTATTTGATGTATTTTAACTGAGTTAGTGAAATTATATTTATACTTGTGAAAATATAACTTCACTGATAATCAAATAGGTCAAAACAGAATTTTGTAAACCTTTAGCAGTTAAACAATTGAACAATTGAGTTCTCTAATAATAATAATTTTTATAGCGTCATTTTCATAAAAAATTCACCTCAAGGGCGCTTTACACATAAACTGTTTATAGTCCTACATTAATCTTTGTTATTAAATTGAAAAATTGTTAAATAATTTTTTGAATAGGTGCATTTTTAGTCTCTTATAAATAAAATAAAATCTCTGATGCACTGTTTATTATGATGGAGGGCAAAGAGTTCCACGCTTTTGGGCCTGCCACCGCAAGTACCTTTTCACTAAATTTAGACTTCTGGCAACGGCTGGTCAGTTCTACAACCCTTCCTGCGGCTGAAGTAGAAGCTGACCCGAGAGTTGGTCATCTATTATTTAAATTGTCTGGGATTCAAAGATCTTTAATATACAGAGGTACCATGTTATGTGTCATCTTGTACATCCAACTAGCACAATTTAAATTCAACCCTTTTATGGAATCTAAGCCAATATAGCTGATGTAAAAGGGATGTTATATGAGAGAATTTGGAAACTCCATATATTATCCGTGGTACCGTATTTAGAATGGATTACTGTAATCTATCCAGTTGAAACATTGGCAAACCAGTATAGATGTTGTTATAATAGTCCACGCGTGATACCACAAATGCATTTATAAGTAGACGGGCTGCCTCAGGAGGAACATGTCTCCGAATACTTTTAATCGGTCTCAGTTGATGTCAGCATGCACTGACAGTTTTTCTGATTTGTGTTTTCATTGAAAGATCTGAATCAATGTGCACGCCCAACAACTTAACTGCAGATTTAGCATTCGCAGACATTGATTTCTGTATTAAGTTTTGCTTTCTAGGTTTTGTTGTTCATAGTAGCTCTGAGTAGTTTTGGATGGATTTAATGTTAATCTGTTTTGTGGCATCCATTCTCCTATTTTGATTAAAGAATATTTGATCAACAAATTCTGTAATAAGTTTATTGGTTTAGTAAAAACAAGCTCTTGCTATTGAAAATCAAACAGTATTTCCCGACGTTGACCTCATTATAAGTTTATTCACAGCACAATATATCTCTTGAAGATGTTTTAGAATTTATTACAATTGGAAGTTAACTTGTTTTTTTATTGACAATTTAGTAAACAATTTTTTTCTCTTACAATAACACAAACTATTTTTATTTTTTTATGTCCATTCAGCATAATTTTGAAGTGATTCATATTAAAATTACGTAAGTTTACATATTCTATGCGCCGGTTATTATGATCGCATTGGTCCTCGGAGAATTTGATACAAATATTTGGCAATTCTATTATCCGAAAACCACAATATACATAAATGTTTTCAACGCCAATATTAATTCATTGTACATATATTAAACGAAAACAATATCATACATTTTATATTTATAAAATAGTCCATTAATTCGATTTTATATATGGAACAACATTTTGAGTTATCATACACTGACATAGATTTAAACTGCTATTATCTTTGAGAAGAATGTGTCAAAAAATAATCACATCAACTGATGACTTTTGATAAAACAATGCAGTGCTTTTAACCAAGGTCAGAGTGTCATTAAACATATAATTAAAAGAAAGAAATCAACTTTAATCATCTGTAGTCTTAGAATTGTGAGAATAATTCCTGGTTACATGGCCTGCCAGGAATTACACAAGGAATTAGGTACCTAAAAAAAAATTGGGTGACATTATTATTACTCGTTATCTCACTCCTAAACATACATAGAAAATCTGATTCTAATAACCAATAACCTCAGTCAAAAAAGAGAATGTGTTTTTGATGATTGATTTCGTCCATTGCAAAATTATACAATTGCACGTTAAACAGCTAATTCTCATAACCATTAAACACACTCACTACCCAACATTTATTTTACATACCTAAAACAATATTTTAATTGTATTTTCAACTGTCGTGTGGTTGGCGAATAAACAATTTGGAAATAAAATCCACGCAAAAGTAATATCCTATTTGAATTGTGTTATAAATCAATTTTATCTTACGTAGCTAGTAATCATACATTGAAAATTTAGTTACTATCTAAATATTGTAATTTTTTTTTCATAAACTTGCAAAAGTTTAGAAAGAGCTCCTTATGTATTTGCAAATAATTCCTCGGAATACATATATTAAAACAAATTTATCGTTAATAATAATTATTTGTTTATTTTTAGAACACTATCCTAGCTAATATAATTCATACATATTTACAATGTTATTGCAATTTGTGTAAAAGTTTACTCGTTATTTTAACAACTAATGAGCGGTTATCTGTAAGAATATGTGTGTATTTACTAATTAAATAATAATGTATATATATATATATATATATATATGGTCATGAAATTTATTATTTCTACCGATCAACCTAACTAATTAATTTTTAAATATTTAAATATTATTTGATGACTTTTCTAATTGATTTGATAGTTTAACCGGCAGTTTAAGTTATCTCCGATTAAAACTATACTTTTAATCAGTGATAGCTTAATAAAATATTGAGTTGCAGATAGTAGTTACTTTTTTTCTTAACATTCTGATACATCATGCTGTCTCACAAGGGTCGACAGAGAGGATAGAATGCAATACTATTCTATCTTGGCGCACCACTCCTGCCTTGTACATCTTCCCATGCATGCTCGTCGATTGTTGTAGTTTCTAACTGTGAGGTTCAGAATCAAAAGCAGACACGTCCACTTGACCTGTTTTTAAGTAAAATGCAAAAAAACATTGTACTACAACTGTCACATTTGGGATCATACTGAACATGACCAGTAACCACAAATGCTGTTGAGTATTGGCTGAAAACATATTTGTCTGGGTTTGAATTAATTATCTATTGGACATATCTGCGATTGGAGTTATGAGCAAATTTTAAATGCGTTTTTATATGAAATTCAGTAATATTTGTCAGGTAATAATATCAGGTTTACCTGATCATGCCAGGTGTTTGGTCGACCCTTTTTTTTCTGTCAACACTCACCTCACATATTCTCAAAATATACACTCTTAATTCTATTAGTATTAACAATATACGATAACATTTTCCACTCATAATTTAGTCAGGTCTGTTTCACCGTGTAAATACATTTTATAATTTTAAATAGGAGGTCTCTCGACATTGAATTTTACAAGGGAGGGCGGATCCAAGGAATGATGATAAATGCAGAAAAGAAATAAAATCCTGCAAATTTATATCATGCAAATGTAGCGTAACCATTTCCAAGCAATCTTTCAATACTGAATACTGGTGTTGCTCCTTTATCAATAGTTTTTTTTATGCTCACTCCTATTACAAGGCCACCTATTTAGAGACTTTCTCCAAGTGCAACCACGGAACCAAATTGACTTATATTAATGTTGCCATTAAATAATGAGACCAATATTAAATATGTATTACAGTATAATGATTACTATTTGGGATAAAAATATCCAAGACCTCGAGATAGCTTTTGTCCTACTGCCCTTAAAATATTTAAAGAACGAGATGCAACTAGATGCATTGTACTGTTTTCATTATATTGATGCACATTTTCTTATCCGTGTATGTACAAAGAAACAAGGTCGTAGACTTGCAGCAAGAATATTTATTTATTTATTTGATGACTCAATTTGAAATATTGTCTACTTAAGTGCATATCAATTATATTTTTTTATCAGCGAAAAATGCATGTTTGAATTCCAAATAAGAGTTACAATTTTAGCTTATCAATATAAAAAATATAAAAATGGATATATCAATTCCAGAATAGGTGTTTGTGGATAATAAATTTTTTTTTTTTAAATCTAAACTTGTGTATTCCAAGCTATTTTGAATACTTTTGGTTTAAAAAAACCGTGTCTAATTATTATAAAAGATAAATATACACTACATTTTTATTCATCCATTAATTGATTAGTAGCCACACTCAACTCAAACTAAGATATTTGTCATTATTGATTTGATCAATTTTTTTTTAAATATGCGTGCGCACGTCATTGCAGTGTTGCAAAACTGGGAGAATTATTAAATTAATTAATCAAGGTATAATACTGGAGAATGCATATTAATTTGCAATAATCCCAAGAGCTTTTTAAACATTTAAGCGAAGAAACATAAAATATAATTTTGGACAAATATTTCTTATTTCAGTCACAATATCAGATAAGATTATTTTGTTTATAGACAATGCACTTGATTATTTCATTGTGTACACAGATAATAATACCTATTAATGAAGTATTAAAAATTAATATTATTGTTGTTAAGTAAACACAGATTAGAATATAATTGCAGAATTTGTATCCATTTGTATGTAAATATTGAAATTCATACCAGAATATACTTAACGATATTTATGTTAATAACAGTGACATACAGTCTAGACTTTAAAATAATCTAATAGATTCAATTTACTTGCACGAGAATGATATGTTGTTTTTATAGCCATTATCAGTAACCGATATGGGTCCCTAAATTATAATAGAAGAGTGCAAGGGAATCCTCACTCGCAAGCTCTAGTCCACGCTGTTATTATCTGACCTGCGATGATAAATAATATGGACTTCAGTAAATATGATCACCTTATTATTGCATGTTACTCATGTATCTCACAGTACACAAGAATTATTGTAAATTGTAAACGCACAAGATATTGCGATTGAAAATCCAAAGGAATCACTATTGTGAATTGAAAATGTATATACATAATTCATACACAATACAAAATTTAAAAGAAATACTAGACAGCAATTGTGAATTTTTTAAATTAGTCTATACGTTTGAATTAAGACATGTCCATAGCATAAATTTATATTCACGTGTAAACATTCTCCCTGTTTGTGATATACATATATGCTAATGCGTATGCATAATGTGTAAATCTATTGAAGATTTAGACAAAACTAAGGCCTACTCCAATTGTAATTGATAATTATTAATAAGCATCTAGAAAAAGGTTGTGGGTGTTGACTTTAAGTATATGTTTTTACGTAGAATATAATACAATTTAATCCCAAGACCGCCCGCATCGGAAACTTGCGACAGAAAGACACAAAGCGATAAATGTCAGAATGTCACTTTGGTTATCATGGCTATAGCCGACACCTACATGACAGCCCGCGACGTCTATTTGCCACCGTAAATAACGGATGATATCACCGGCACCGCGTATCGGATTTTAAACCGAATTATTTTTTCCAGTAGTGATATCATACGGGGCGACCCATAGAAATATTATTCAACTCAAGAACACCACGAATTACGTCTGAAATTAAGTGTAAAAATCATCATTTTTTCTCCATACAAAATTGACAGTTGGTGCTCGCTTTTGCGTTGCCAGATTTATTTTATACTATAGATAAAAGTGATTTCTACAAAAATGATCGCAATTTCAATTAAATTTGAAAATTTAATACACATTCTCATGTCGACAAACTGTTGATATTTTTACAGTTGATGAATTTTCGAAAAAAAATTTTGATTTTATTTTTACAAAATGGCGGAGAGTGACTTTTTCGTTAATGGAGATATTGCAGACTTTTTAGACATATGCTTGTTACTACCACAGAGTCCGATGGTGAGTTGGATAATGAGAAGGATGCAATAAGCTGAAAAGTATTTGGAACATTTCAATTTGAGTATATTGTCAGATAGATTTTGACGTACGTTTGCGATATTTTTGTTTTTGTTGCCAAGTAATTCAAGTGAATAAAATATTATTTTTTTATTATTAAAATAAAAATACAGGCGTTTTACTATAAATACAGTGAGAGTGTGCCGTTAGGTGTTGTTAGTGCCATGTGTAATGTAGTAATGTAGATGTGATGTGAAGTGCTAATATATTTTTGTTTAAAGCATCACATTAAACATAATAATATTAATAAAATCTGATGTCGTCCTTCCATAAAACAAATATAAAATAAATAATAATGGCCTGACAACACTATAAACTTTTATTTTTTCCTTTTTTTCATCTCAAAACTGTACGAAATTGCGATCGATGAACGCTTATGATAAAATAGTACCTACTTTTTTTAGTTATACCAATGTTTTCATGGTTTTTTCCTTAAAATAAAATTCGAAAAAGCTAGCCTGTGAATTTTGAATTTTAAGAATTTTGGTGCCCAATATGTTGGTATGATGCTCTTTCACCTAGGATTTTTTTGGGCAGCTAACAGGTTAAAATCTGTTTTGCAAATGCCGCGACATGACTGCCTGTATTATTATTTATCTTTTCCTGATTGTCACCTGATTAAAGAATGGTTCCTTTCAATCTTCTTTTCAACCTTCACAATCCCACGTAAACTTAATAGTGTATCTAAAAGTAAGAGATCTTAAATTGATTTTAGTTTTTTTTTTAAGGTTGAATAATAAATCTAAAAATTTTAATGATACTATAAGAATTTTTTATTTTACTTTTAAAGAAAGTATTTCAAATTTAACTCTTGATTTCATAAATTAATAAGTTTTCTTTTGTACTGCTGGCCAAGTGCGAAAAGTATACACCCTAAATTGTATGGTTATATTTTCAGTTTTGTTTATCATTTAAGAGAAGCACATTAATTTATTTGCAAATTATTATTTTTCATTTCCCAGACAATACATCATAAATTTATTCATATTGTATTCATTGTATGGCAATTTGCTTCTCTGGGTTAAATAGTCTTTCTTGAATGGTCTGTATATGTATTATTTGAAAACAATTTTTCCTCGAAAGAAAGTTTGAGTGACCTTTTACTGTGTTATTATAATTGCAACACAGTCGATTGTTGACATTTCTTCTACATCTTGGCAAATATTTTTTATGAGACAATAATTATTTACTTCTATTTATTCCAGTGTGGTTTCGCTAAAACTGATGATAGAGAAAGTATGCCACATTCCGGCCAGCTCGCAGGTCCTGCTTGTGAGTGGAGGGGAAGTGCTGAGGCCTGATGCGAGGGTGTGTTCGTACAGTGCCGGCACGGATACGAACCCCATATATATGTTTAGTAAAAATATCATAGAGTCCTGTGAGCCACCGCGATCCTCATGCGATTATGGAATTGGTATGTATAATTTTAATTAAATTAATAATATATTTTGCAATTCAGAAATTCACATACTGCACTTTTTTTTTTAATAAGAGAAATATTATTAAAATTGAGTGCACCGGGAGCATTGTCTTGACTTCTGACACTGCAATCATCTGAAGTGTGCTTTATGTTGCATCACAATTGCAGTGTTCGACTTGATTTATCGTTTTAAGATTTCACAGAGCTAATTTCCGATACATTGAATGCATTGATCCCAAAAATTTATCATGACAAGTTTATCTTATTGTACCGGCACATTATTTTTAGTCAACAGTCATTTACCTCTGATAAAAGGCACAATAGAGATATGCAATGATTTTGTTCATATTTATGAAAAGTAATTAATACCTGTCTGTATTTATTTAGGTTTTTTGTAATATTTACCAAAATTACAATGCTCATTATTAAATACACATTGTTTTGTATTGTTGACATATCTCTGATTAATTCGAAATTCTCTATTTATTCATTTTTACATCTTGTTTTGCAATTACTCTTTAGTTGCCACGCGCAATTTTTGGATTTTTATTGGCCTCTTTTTTAATGTAATCGCAAATTGAATAATGCATATCTTACAAGTCACATTTTAATAGACAAAGATTAGTCAATACTATTCCACATTCCTTATTCTCACCTATTTTCATATACACATGAAACCCTTTAATCATTATTCCTCATGTAATTAAAATATATATTGTTTCTTTTTCATACACTAATAAATAATATCAATATTATTTATTATAAGTGAAATTTATAAATCATATCTAATTGTCTGGCATATTATTCTTACAAATAAATGTTCACGATGTTTGCTTTGATACAGGCGTTCACCTAGTAGGGTGGATGCGAGCTTTTCTAGTTATGTATTTGTTAGCATAAATTTCACATCACCGCATATTATATTTTAATATTTTATTCAAAAAAATTATATGATTACATGGAAAATATTTCACATCAATATTCCTATTATTTTCAAATTAACCTCAGTGCTTGTGCTATGCAAATGGGTCTAACTTGCTGGTCTCCTTGGAATCCTCTACCACTTGATTTTTTATATACTTAGTTGCCTTCAATAACATTTAAATGTAACCTTATTTCTTACATTTGTTAACATTAGATGATAGATACATTTAAGTATAATCCCTTCCCCTAATATCTAATATCTCAAGAAGAAAGTGATTCCTCTCACGTTGAAATCGATTTTGATATCTCTCTTGTCTGTATAAATCTATTAATAATATTTGGATTGAGGAAATGTTTGCATAGGACTTGTTTCGTAACACAATTTTTTAATGTAAGAGGAAAAATTCTAAAATCTGGCAATTGCAGAAAGAAAGTTTCATAATGTCTTATGTAAGTTAAGAATTGCGTCATCTCATTCAAGAAAATAAATCCCAGCAGATAATTGTATTTTCAGATGACTTTTTCAGTTTCTTAGTTTGAATGTCTCCATTTTGTTACTCCTGAACTTGTAAATATTTAGACGGAACATAATCATTTGGCAGCTTCCCAGTTGCATCTTATCTTCTGAGAGTTTGATACCCCTTCACTGAAGTGATTATTTTTAGAAGATCTTTTTATTGTATTCAATCTATCCATTAATATAACATTGAAAGATTATTTTTAAATATTGAAAGCAATTACATATTATGTATTGGGAGTATGCATTAATTCATGCGGTTTTCTAAGAGAGGGCGTTACTAGTATTATTTCGCGCCGTGTTCATCCGTGACTATATTCATTTGAAAGCTACTGTCATTGCGCGTCTTTTTCAGTATATGTCATTTGATTGAAGTGTAAACAACATTTTTTTCTATTCATTTGAACATGTCGAACTTTGTGCCAGAAAAAGTGTTTTTGCGGGGAGTTCTTCTTCATTACTTTAACATGAAGAAAAGTGCTACCGAAAGTCATCGTATTTTAGTAGAGGTTTATGGTAACCATGCTCTAGCTGAAAGAACGTGCCAGAAGTGGTTTGCGCGGTTTAGAAGTGGCGATTTCAACTTAGAAGACAATGAACGACCCGGACAGCCAAAAAGGTTTGAAGATGAAGAATTGGAGGCATTGCTTGATGAAGATGCGTGCCAAACGCAAAAAGATCTTGCAAAATCATTGGGAGTTGATCAAGCAACCATTTCCAGACGTTTAAAAGCATCGGGATTCATCCAAAAGCTTGGAAACTGGGTGCCGTATGAATTAAAGCCAAGAGACATCGAATGCCGATTCTGCATGTCGGAAATGTTGCTTCAACGCCACAAAAATAAGTCATTTTTGCATCGGATTGTCACTGGTGATGAAAAATGGATTCATTACGATAACCCCAAGCGCAAGAAATCGTATGTGAAGCCCGGCCAACCATCAACATCCACGGCAAAGCCGAATATCCATGGCGCCAAGGTAATGCTCTGTATTTGGTGGGATCAGAAGGGTGTGTTGTATTATGAGCTGTTGAAATCGGGTCAGACGATCAAAGGGGACCTCTACCGAACACAATTAATTCGTTTGAAGAGAGCGATTGCGGAAAAACGACCAGAATATGCAACCAGACACGAATCCATAATTTTCCATCATGACAACGCTCGGCCACATGTTTCAAGACCGGTTCAAAACTATTTGGAGAACAGTGGGTGGGAAGTTCTACCTCACCCGCCTTATAGCCCAGACATAGCCCCTTCTGATTACTACTTGTTCAGATCAATGCAGAATGCCCTCACCGGAATACGATTCACTTCAGAACAGGGTATCAAAAATTGGCTTGATTCGTTCTTCACCACCAAGCCGGAGAAGTTCTTTTGGGATGGAATCCACAAACTGCCAGAAAGATGGGCAAATGTTGTAGCTTCCGATGGACAATACTTTGATCATTGAGTATATAACCATTTTTTCACAATAAAGCCTTGATTTTCGAAAAAAAAACGCATGAATTAATGCATACGCCCAATATATACACACTACCATCTCTTCAAATATTTGTAAGAGTTGTTATATAAAACAGAGCGCTACATATTGATCATTTAAAAAAAGTGCTGTAGGTAATTTCGCTCAGCCTAGTGTATCATTCTCAAGATGGAGTCCACCACAAAACTCCTACATTGATTACGGTCCAACGCACGTCTTTCTACTTCTCATCACGTTAATTCCTTGTCCGAGTGTAACCAGTGTTTAGTCATTGCGAGATGATCAAGATGCCGGGTTCCTAAACCAAGTGTAAATGAGAGACACATTTGGTTTAGGCATCCACAAAATATTCACAATATTTTGTTTTATATATGTTATAAGAAACCCTAGGAATCATTTTGAACCACCAAAACAATTGTCTTTATATTGTATATTACACTCATCTTGACAGTATTTAATACTTTTAAGTCCCGGAAGCTACTAAAATATTTTTTGAAAAATTGATTTTTTCTGTATATCTTTCTAGTTAATTAATTTAATTTGTATTAATTAATAGTCTGTTCTTGCCGCTTACTTCACCTTTCAACAAAGTGAGTGCATTTCCACTGCATTCATCCTTCCCTTGCAAGTTTTTATCAGGAAATCTTCATACAATTGATGATGTTATTTATTTGCTACTCTGTACAGATTACCATTTTGGTAATTTGGCATTCAAAATAAATAATTTTAATTTGAAGTGTATCTTAATACTTTAGAAATGTGGTACTGATTTTTTATAGCTCAATTTAAATGGTATTTATTGTACAATCATTAATTCTTCAAGTAAATAGTAGTTCTGTACCAAAGTGTATTCTACCCCATGATGTGTTTATTTTGGTTAAATGGTTTCTTTAATGCGTAAAATGAAGCCGACTAAGAAAAATTGGACTTGCTCTGTTCGTATTATTTAAATATTTAATCATCTATTTAGTTATTTTAGTTTTAGTCCTGTCTTGTTTTCTCTTGCAGTATAGATAAATATGGCATGCCATACAATATTATTTTCTATAAATAAACAGATTTCCACGGATTCAAATTATAATTTCTCCTTTACAGACTTGGACTTGAGGGATCAGGTGGAAACTTGCATGTCGATGGCCGCGACAAATCCTAACTACAGTACGGTCGTAGCATGCTCTCAACTGGCGCAGCAGTTCAGGGAGTTGGCGCGTGAACACACACATGTCTGCGAGAAGCTGGTGCACGATCAACATCTACAGCAACAGGTAGACTTTCTCAGGACTCTCAGCGTGTATTGGAATTTCCAATAATCTATGACATACATGTAATTCTCTATTTACGCAGTAGATACAGTAGCTTTCAGAAAAACTGGAAAAAAAATTCAGTTCTTATGAAAAAATAGAGGAATGGTTCTAAATATAAAAATCTAATACAAACAATAGTTATTTCTAAACAAATTATATTGAAGTAATTGCTTAAAACTCCATTTAATTTTTCCATCTTCACCATTATCATGTATTTTGTATACAATGACAACTTGGTACCTAATTTTGTATTTGTATTGAAAATTGACTTTTTAATAGAACTGAACTCAAACTGAAATTTTATGAACAAGCCCCATTAGGATTAAAAAGGGAATTGTTTCTTTTTTCAAAATCTTAAATTAGAGCTAGCACACACTGATTTTCCGTTGTATGACAGTTCTGTCATGGTGGCGAGGACTATGTGAATGTATGGCAGTGCGCACACCGAACCGTCAGCGGTGCACCCAAACAGATTCCCGACGATTCTGTTGTGCAACTGCCGGGCGCCTCACTAAACACATGAGCATGCGCACAACAGTTAATGTCATACGCCGATACAATCTGATCACGTTATCAGTAGCGAAGACAACATGTTTTATTATTTTTCTGGTGTACAAAGTCACTAAAATGTTGCGTGAAGACGACATAGATATTTTGGTAGATTTAGTGAAGATGTGGCCAATCATTTACAATAATAAATTGATTTAATTTGAAAATATGAATGAAACTTTCTAGGGTGATCCAGAAAGCTTTCGTAGAGTGTATAAAATTGGTCTTTTATTAATCTCGATATATATAGGATGCACCCAACATTGCCTTCTTCTTTTGTTTCTTGACCGTAAGATCAAAGCACTCGCTGTGATCTCTATAAAATCCATTTTCCATGATATCAAATTACTGTCGTTAGTGTGCGCTGACATTACAACGAAACTGTTCTACAATTTAACTGTCATACACCCAGCCTGACAACATACGACTGGTCTGTACTCAGTGTGCGCCAGCTTTTAGGTGTTATATGTGTCGTAACCTTCAATATTAACCACTTTTTATAATATGGCCTTCATTTTCAAAATTTTATATTTAAATTCACGTAACATTGTGTTGTAATCACTCGGTTTTATATTTTGATGCCAACCGGTTTCAGAACAACAGCTCTCTTTTCAGGGCGAATAAAAGTATTTCTTGAAATTAATATCTCCAGATGTGCATTCAATTTTGTCTAGTCAAATGAGTTCAGTTAACGTTGTCCGACATATAAAATACAAATATACAATTGGATATAAGGCAGCAATTTCAGAGTAAACGAACAGTAAAAAAGATAATATTAAAGTATAATAAAAATATTGAATCTTTTCAACAATGTTAAATTGCTAATACTGTTTGACATTGTTGTCTTTGTGATTGCAATACTGCCAAACTTGACAAGTTGTAATTTTGCGAGGGATAAATTTAATCCAAAATATTTTATTATATATTTGTTTTTTCTCCTTTGTAAAATGACATATTCTATATAGTTGCGATATTTAGTCTCAACGATGAACTCTTCTTGTTTTACACTATATGTCAGATGACCGTACTCAGATAATGTAGGTTTATATTAATTATTGTTTTATGATGTTGGCAGGGCTGGGCAGCTGTTGTTGCGAACATGGAAGATGTAACAAATGATTTCCAAGAAAGGGCAGAGGACTTTGAGCAAAAATTCGAAGAACATCTGAAGAAAAAAGATGATTATTCAGAATGCCTTTCAGCGTGAGGATTATTCTTAACAAATTAACAGAAATATATTTATTTTTTATTTTACAACATTATCTAATTATAATTAAATTTGTTATTGATAGGTTCAATGAAGACTTGGAAACTCTGTCCAGTATTCCTATATTACCCGCTCTGCGATTAAATGCGGCGTCTAATCCCTTCACCGCCTTTGATGACCTTCATGCAGATAGCGAGTCGTATAGTGAGAAGCACGAGTCGGATGACGAGGATAGCGAGAACAAACTGCCGTCGCTGGAAGACGGCCAGAAGGAAATCATTGGGGTCACTATTATACAGACAGATATACAAGGTAACGATAACATTTCTTATTATAAGAACTTCACTCCAAATAAAGTAAATTTATTTCAGAGTACTCAATATTGTTTGATAGATTTTTACCAATTATTAAATTTTTATGAAAGTAATTAGATTAATTCTTTATTATTTAAAATGTGAAAACAATTTATGCTGCCTTTTATTTGCAAAATCAATAAATAAAAATGGATTTTGCAGTCTTGAAAATGAATGAGTTGTAAACTGATATACAATAATGCCTTATGTGTATGATCTTTCTCTCAGGCAATGTGCTCATGACTGAGCATTGTGATCCTCTATTCTGCTTCCACAATGCAAACTGCTTGCCTCCACTCTTCGCGATCTTGGTCCTTGTTTAGAGTGAACTATAGCGAGTCTCAAGTCATGTTTCGGACTTGGTTTATCCATCTTATTGAAGGTCGACATCTCACCTTTCGTACTTGTACATTCCTTGTGATCACCAATTTCTTCAAGCTATCTCCACCTCTTCTACACCAACCCACCCAAAGTATGAAAGAATTAATTTCCTACGTGTTGTGAAGAGCCTTTCTTTAACACCGAGGTCCTGAAGAATGGAGATATTTAATATTTTGTTACTTTGTTTCAATCGAGATTTGTCTTCGTAATCTTGGCTTCAAAATTATGAGAAAATATATTTTGTTTATGCAATAATCTACCATATTAATATAATTTTGTTACACATGGAAAATGCATCTAATGGTTGCGGTCTTTCTTATAATGTTTGTATTGTGTTAATTATCGCAAATAACATTCAGTTTATTAATTTTAAATTAATGTAAAGGTCCTATCTAAGTAATAGTTTAAAAAAAGTCTAATCTAATGTATAACTTCAGATATAAATGAATAATAAAAATCCAATTTTTCGTAAAAAACATGAAAATTTGAATTATCATTTAATGATTAAAGTGGTGCCTTAACAAAACTTATAAAAACAATAATCTTTATAGACAGATTTTATTGAACAAAGACGCCAAAGATTATAGAAAATTACGTAAAAAATAATACAGTAAAATCCCGTTTATTCGAAGTTGAGGGGACCGAAAATCAAGAAAAAAGTTTGAATAACGATTTAGGATAATAAATATAAAAATTTCAAAAATTTAATTCTTTTTTACATATTAACTTTTTCATAGCAACTTGAAGTAATTGTATACACCTATCTATATCCACACATTTAAAATTAACAAACAAGTTGTCAAAATACAGTGTAAACAAATCACAATATTATTTTTTTAAAACAACACTATTATAATCTTTTCACACCATTTTTAATAACGATGTAATAGTCGAACTTGTCAACCTGTCATTTCTCCGCTGAAGCGACAAAAGTTTCCAGCGCTTTTAAAATATTTGTTTTGTGGTGGTTGCGGCGGCATTTGGCATTCGCCTTTCAATGTCAAAGTTCTTTCTGTCATCATGTTTAATATTGCCGACAACCTCATTAATGGGGTCGCATATTTTTCTGTTAATTTTGTTTTGGATAATATTTTTTGTAAATCTCTTGTATTTGTTCGATTTTTAGCAACTGTCGGCGTTTTGTACGAGTTTCGCATTAATGCTATTATCGAGAATATAAAATTATCAGTCAAAATTATAAAAATGTTTTAATTTAAATTTAATGAAATATGGAAAAGTCTGTAAAGTAAGTGGTAAAACGCAAACCACGCATTTGCGAATTTCAAAATGTCTAACACATTAGAGAAAAACAAATAATGTTCTTTACATATAAAACAATGGCAATAAAATAATTAACAAGATACAAGAAAATCTGAGAAACGCTAACTACACATTCTTTAAAATGCCTTGACACTAAACTTAAATAGAAAGAGAAACGTCTGTATTAAAATTAATACAAATTAAATAATTTATAAAACACTGAAAAGTCTGAGGAACTCAACCGCGTACTAACGTTTGTACAATAAAATATACAAACGCTACGTAAACAAAAGTAATGAAGTAATAATACGGAACAGAAGATCGGCAAGCACTGACATCGCAGCTAGCAGCTGGGAGAACTAGAGAACTGCGTTACCTATAAGGGTGCAAAGATAACATTTGCTATCTTTTTCTAATGTAAAAAAAACGAGCGAGAAAAAAAGCATGCGACCTTAAGTTAAAGCGTTGCGGTAAAAAATAAATATTTCAAATCGAGGATGCATAAGATATATTTGTCATCTTTTCTAGTTATACTGAGAGTGAGTGAGAAAACAAACAATGAGAATTAACTTTATGCGTCGTTAATCGCTATAGGGGCGGAACTACCCATTTTGATGGTCTTGGAGTTTGGGCAGGCACATCGCATAGCGCATGTGTATTTTCAGATTGCTGACATCTGACAAAAAAAATTGAATTAGGCGAAAAATAGATTGACAAATTCATCTGATAGGGTCCAAAAATAGCTTTGAATAACGATATTCGACTTATAAGTATAATTATTATGAAAATTTTTATTTTTTTAATTTTATACCAAGGATGGCGGTCCATGAAAATACAGTATCGGCACCATCTAGAGTCAAAATTGAGAATCTGCAAAGGGATGATGTCAGAGAAAAATTTGAAAGGAAAGTGTGTGAAAAACTGAGTGAACAAGGAGCGAGTGATCTGAATATAGACAATGCATGGGAATACATTAAGGTTACTAAGGAAACCTGTGGCATAGCTACCCAAGGAAGGAAGAAAGGTGATGCATGGTGGGACGATAGCATAAAGGAACTTGTGAAAGAAAAGAAGAATGCGTGGCGCTATCTGTTGACAGTAAATGGGGATGAATATACGAGAGCAAAAGTCCTGTACAATGCCTGTAAGGAAAAAGTTAAATCTGGTGTGAAAGAAAGGAAAGAGCGGCTGAAAAGAGAAGAAAGAGTGAAAATGACTGAGAATTTTCAGGATAATAATATAAAATTCTTCTGGAAGGCGGTCAAAAAATCTCGATGTGGTGAAATGATGGTATTGTTATTTCTCTGGCATTAGTAAGACGTCTCCAAACCACCTTAATTGAGATCTTTATATATGTAAGAAAAAATAGAGCCTCCCTTATCTCAGTATTTCTCACTTGGTCCAATTATATCACTCATGCTACTTCTTTAAGATGTTATTTATATCATCACATATATATGTATAAAATATGTGGTTCAATTCACACGAAGAAGTCAAAAAATGAACTACCTTTAAATCAAACCAAACTATAAAATCATATTTGTTTCTCTTATTTAATGACTTTGTTATCTTTAAATATGATACATATTTTGCATATAATTGTACGTATAGTAATAGCAGCAAGCAGCAGCAATCAGTGTACTGGTTTTTTATACTTTACTCATTTTAAAGACCCGTTATGCTTATGATATTTTAACATATATGTACATATAATATATACACACTTGTAAAATTCTTAATGTAAATTACACAAACATAAAAAATTTATACTTCAGTTGTGGAAGGTTGAAGAAATCAGAGATTATGTTCAGAGCAGACTTGAAGAATAGGATATGTTCTATTATTTAATAGTTTGTCAGTAAATCACCATCATCGATAATGTGGTAGTATGAAAGGTATTAAGTCAGTAAATGGAGAGATGTTAACGAATGAGGATGAAATAAAAGATAGATGGATGAAATATTTCCAGGAAACGTATGAAAGTGTAGATAATGCAAATGAGGAAGCACCTGAGAGGCTCTCTGGGGTAAGTATGAATGAGGAAAACGATATAAATGCAATAAGTATGGAAGAAATAAAGTGTGCAATAAAACATATGAAGAATGGTAAGGCTGTGGGGTATGATAACGTTGCTGCAGAGTATATCAAGGCTGGTGGCCCATTAGTTATCTTGTGGCTTCATACGCTCTTCAATCAATGTTTGGAAGAGAACCACACCCCGTTAGATTGGAGGAGGGCTATTATCATGCCTCTTTACAAAGGCAAAGGGTCGAAAATGGAATGTGGTAACTATAGTCTACTGGGCTCTGTAGATAAACTGTATGGAAGAATTTTAATAGAAAGAGCAAGAATGGTGACGAAAGAAAAAGTATGGGATGTGCAAGGGGCATTTGTGGGTGGAAGAGGATGCATGGATCAGATCTTTTCTCTACGAGTGATGACAGAAAAGTTTTTGGCGAAAAACCTAAAACTTTTTTGTGCCTTCGTAGATCTACAGAAAGCATATGATATGAGTTATAAGAGAAAAGTTATGGAAAGTACTCTCTGATTACGGGGTGAATAGTAAACTTATACGCGCAATCGCATCCCTATACGAAGGAAGTTCTGCATGTGTAAGAATCAATGAAGCACTCGCACCATGGTTTGACATTACAAAGGTGTCAAGCAGGGTTGTGTAATGTTTCCATGGCTGTTCAACTTGTATATGGATAAATGTGTGAAAAAATTAGAATGCATGAATGTAGGAGCAAAAATGGGCGATTTGATTGTATGCTGTTTATTGTACGCCGATGATGCAGTACTAATGGCGAATAATGAACAAGAACTACAGAATCTGGTGAGTAGAATGTACGATGTATGCAAGGAAACCGACCTCATGATGAATGTTAACAAGTCGAAAGTGATGGTATTCGAGAAGGAGGAAAGCAAGACACCATGCAAAATACTTGTAGGTAATGAATGTTTGGAACAAGTAAATGAGTTTGTATATTTAGGAAGTACGTTTGATAGAAACGGAAAGGCTGAAAATGATATCGAAAGGAGGGTGACTGCAGGAAATAAAGTGAACGGCACTTTGAATGGAATTATATCTAACGAGAATTTGTCAACCGAGGCAAGACTAGCGGTGCACAATGGAATCCTGGTACCGACACTGATGTATGGAAGTGAGGCCTGGAGCTGGCAGAAAAGGAACAAAAGTAGACTGAATGCAGTGGAAATGAGATCACTTAGACGTATTTGTGGCAAATCTATTTATGACAGAGTAAAGAATGAAGAAATAAGGAAAGAATGTAAAGCTGATGTTAGTATAGTGAGTAAGATTAAAAAAGGATCACTTAGGTGGTTCGGTCATATGGAACGGATGAATGAGGAGAGAATGGTAAGTAAGATATATGATGCAAGTGTTGATGGCACCAGAAATAGAGGATGTCAGCGGAAGACTTGGCACGACCAGGTAAATCAGATAATGGAGGATGGTTCTGTTAGAAGCCTCAACAATCGGCGAGCTTGTATGAGAAGATGTATGAATGTGGATGAGGCGAGAATTGTGTGTCAGGACAGAAGAGTGTGGCGCTCTATCCTCTCTGCCTACCCCCACGGGGAAACGGCGTGATGGTAAGTAAGTAAGTAGTATGAAAACTTTCCAGAGGGACCACATTCTGCTCTAAAACTTCGACTTGCGGCGTATTTCGAATAAACGGGGTTTTACTGTATGTCTATTTCAAAACAAATTTAGCTAAGATTTTTTTTATACCCTATCCTGAAATTGTTTTGAAAGTTTCTCTTGTTTTAGATTCATCAATATTACATTAAATTGCATATACGTTGTGTAACACCGTTAAGATGTATTATTAGCACTTCTATTTAGTTCGTAATGTACTGTCAACTATCTGTTTGTACTTTCCAATATCGGCAGTACCCGCAAAAAGGCAAAATTGTGGTAAATATTCCATTTTCCAGACAAAACTTTTGTTTTTCAGTCAAAAAATCTGTTGGCAATATAACCGTCTTAAACCTGTAAATTTCTTGTATAAATTAAAGTAATAAATTTTGTGTATTGGTTTTATAACAACTCTCGTAACAATATATTTTGTTAGCATACAATAGAACAAGATTAATTTTAAATGCTTCACAATTATAAATAATTGAAGTTGGTGGGGTGGACATGCTGACGTGTTTCCACATACCTCAATTGCTTTCTTATTCTACTAAATAGATCATGGAATCTAATCAACGTCATTGTTTAATTTCAATGTTCGTTGACCTGTATTACCTGCTTAACACCTATTATTCATCTATCCCCAGGCAATAACACAGGCTCCAATGATGGTTCATCCAAAACATCCAGTCTCCAGGGAGCCGGTGGTAGCACGGCTTCTGAAGGGGACGAGGGGATCGAGAGCTCTCGAGAGGGACAGGGCGAGGGCATAAGTAGTAGCAGTCATCAGCCGAGCGGGCGACTGATAAGAGGCAGAGGCAGGCAGAGCACCAGGGAGGCGCTCACACTGCTGCACTGGATCACGGCTAAGGAGAACCAGGAGTCTCTTAGAGACATAGCCAAGTATTGCAAAAATGCATTGGAACTAGTGAGTATTATTTCTGAATTTCATCTCTTTTCTCTTTCAGTCGACGCTCTCATGACTGAGTATTGTGGTCTTCTATTCCGCTTCTACAGTGTGAACTGCCGAATATTCAGCTGATAATATATTATGAAAACCCTCAATAAAGAATACAAAAGAATATCAGTCTTTCTACACCTTGTCTAGTTCATGATTGCGAATTATGGTAGAATTTAACAGCTTGGAATTTTTCACTTTGTATTTTACACCACCGCAAATGCGCACGCCAAATACTTATTTTTCCACGGCACTACGTCCCAAGGTGGAATTTGGCTTCCTCCGCAAGTGCTCTCTACCGACTACTATCCCTGACTATTCTCCAGTTCCCGTACACTCCCATCCTGCTCCAATCCTTTCTCACACAGTTAGCCAACCTCTTCCTCAGTCTGCATTTAGGTCGCTACCACTGGGGTATCCTTTCATTCTTTCAACATGGCCAGCCCGTCGCAATCTTCGGGACCTACAGAATCTCACGCTAAATACTCAGATATTTTTCACCTGATTGCAATTTTTAATAATTGAAAGTTAAAATTGACAAGGATAGATTTTTTGTTGTGCTTTGGAAGCTCATGCTGAGTGGTTAAAATTCAATAAGTTTGTTTCCTATTCTAGTTTGACGGAAGTGTGATGTCAACTCTGCGATCGGAAGTGTCGGAGGCGATGAGCAGTGCCGGGCAGGAGGGTATGAAGAGGATTAAAGGACTGGAGGAACGTCTCAGTGGGTTGGAGCAGCTCATGTGCGAGGCACGTCGCATAGAGCTGGAGCAGAAAGACCTCGCTTTCTCTTTTGTCCAGGTAAAGTATACAGCAAAATCTCGTTAATTCAAAGAAAATCAAGAACAAAGTTTGAATAATGACTTACGATATTAAATATGAAAATTTAGATTGTGTTTTATGTACTAACTTTTTTCATTACGACTCAAAGTAATTATGTATCCATATTTCCGCACATTTAAAAATAATAAATAAGTTGTCAAAATACAGTGTAAACAAATAAATAAAAATAAAAAATTACTCTAAATTGAGTTATTTTCACTTAGTGAATATTTTAATTATAATTCACTTAGTGAATTTATTATAAAAAAACATTAAATAATATCTTCAAAATCATGATTACAGCACAAATTTAAACATAATTAATTTAAAAGAAACATTATAATGGATTATCTTTTTTATGCCAATTTTAATATTTACATAATGCACAAACTTTTCAACGTTCGCTATAGCCGCAAAGTTGGCATTGTTTTCAGCGCTTTTAAAACTTTGATCCGTGGTGGTCGCGGTGACATTTCACACTTGCCTGTGACATTTCGTGTCACGATGAAAGCTCTGCGGACTTTTGTCCCATAACAATACGTCCACGTCAAAAAATCCATCTGACAAAAGCTCCAGCCGACCATTGATCTGTGCGATATTAGATCCAACGACATAACGGTGACAAACAAAATTTCAAAATGATTTTTTAAGAAAAGCTTTCAAGAAATCGATGAATCGAGGGATGACTAAAAACTGAGGGATGAAAGATATGCATATATCCTTTTGCAGATTATTAAAAATTTGTAACCGATCATAACAAATCTGATGCGAAATACAAAATTTACAGTGAGAAAGTGAAATTCTCGTATTACAACACATTTGTATTGCACTACATTTTTTCATCAAAGATGATTCACTTCTGACATATCAAATTTTTTTAAAGTTGTGTTCCGTACAGGAAACAAGAATGTAAACAAGGGTGGTTCGCCGATCTCAGCTTCTCTCAACCAGCGATGATGATGATGATTATGAGGTCGAAAGAAATGAAACACAAAAGATGTTCAATACAGGCGCACTGTGGTTTCAAAATCGAGAATGACCTCCGCCTGCAGATTACTCTGTTTTTGTTCAGATTCATAACAATACATATAGTCATATTTGCAAGTACCTACACGGCGACAGGCCGCCATTGTAACATCTAAGACATCTTTGTTTTCCTGAAATCTATCCTACGGGTTTTTTGGCACCACGCCGATGATTACACCTTTAAATTATTGACACGTGTCTTATCATATCAATTGTATGGCGCCTCCTTGGCGAGTAATTCTACACGATACAACTTGTAAATTGTTCATTTTTTCCGATCATCACTCTGATTTTCATATTGTAACTTCTTTGAATACCTTTATTGATTTGAGTGTTGTTGATCTGTTTTTCCATGTTTATTATAACAACATTTTGTTTATTATGTCTGTCACCCATTTTGATATAATCGCGGGAGAGGGTGCAGAAAAGTGATAAATCTCAATGATGTTGAAAAGGGAATGTCACTTCACCCAGATGCACCAGACAGATTTTGCTATAGATAAAATACAACATGTGATAGGGGGGATTTAAGATTGTGTTTAAGATTTGTTTAAGACTGTTTTTCAATAATCCTAGAATATAACGCAAATGCTTTTTATAGAAAAATATTTTAGGTAAAAAAACATTGCCCTATATTCGGGATAATACAGTATATCTAATATTTTTTATAGAAAAACACTTAACATTATTATTATTATATGTTAGCCTCACAGACCAGTAAATGAATAGACATGAAATAAAGTGTAATAGGAGAGGATTTTGGAACATTAGTTGCGGGATGAGGGACATTCTACACATATTCTTGGTGAAAACGTGAATTCAATAGTACGACAATAAAAGTATTTACTCTTTAAAAATTAAATCTTTGTGTAAACAACATGTATTTTTTACATGAATGCTTATTATATTAGTTCATGTCTATATATTTGGTGGTCTGTGGTTAGCCTGTAGTCTATCCTAGGACAACTTTAACAGGTTAAAATTACATCAGTTGTCGGGCAAACACCTGCGTCCAGTATTGAATATAGGCCTCCTTTTTCCTGCTTTCTACGACTCCATGTCACTTGCACTTTGTTTCCGATTTTGTCTGATGTTTTGCGTTCTAAGATGGGGCGGTCATATATCAGATAGGCACAGATAGACACATCATCTTATGTCGGGTAAAAGGCTAAAGCTTAAGATTCCCCTTTAATCGTGAAGTGATATTCAATGGTCAGCGGCATGATTGTTGTTTGGGATTGGAATTGACAATAGTTAACCTACTGTCAAAAAATAACACCTGTGAAATAACATGACATGTTTGAAGCTTTTGTTAAATCATGATATAGCTAAAATAATGTGGTAAACTTGTATAACTATCAACTGAATAAAAATAACCAGTTTTCAATTATTTTGAAATTGTCCAAATAACTGGTTAACTCCTTGGCCGCCCATGTCGGAAACTTGCGACAGAGAAAGAGACAACGCGATAACTGTCAGAATTTCACGTTGACTATTGTGACAGCCCGCGGTGTCTATTTCCTATGGCAAATAACACATGATATCACCGACGCCGCGGATCGGATCTTTATCCAAATTATACTTTCCAGTAGTGACGAACATCACAAATTATGTCTGAAATTGAGTGTAAAAATCTTTTTTTCCTCCTTACAAAATTGACAGTTAATGCTTATTTTTGTATTGCCAGATTTATTTTATACCATAGATAAAAGTGATTTATGCAAAAATGACCGAAATTTCAATTGCATTGAAAATCTAACACACACTTTCATGTAGACGTCAAAGTGCTGATATTTTTAATTATCGAATTTTTGAGAACTTCTTTAATTTTATTTTTGCATAATGGCGGAGGGTGACTTATTTCGTTAGTGGAAACTGCCGACGTTTTAGACATTCCCGATATGCTTGTTACTACCGTAAAGTCCTATGATGAGAAGGACTCAATAAGTTGGAAAGTATTTGGAACGATCCAATTTGATTGATAAATTGTCAGCTAGATTTTGACGCACGTTCGCGATATTTCTGGTTTTTATTGCCAAGTAATTCAAGTGAAGAAGATATTGTTTATTAGTTTTTTTATTAATTAAAATTACTATGCAAGCATTTTACTATAAATACAGTGAGTGTGCCACTAGGCAGCATTGGCCATTGCCGCGGCATCATTTTGTGCGCGTTGTTAGTGCTATATAAGTGCGATATGTAATGATATGTAGTTGTGATGTGAAGTGCTAATTTTTGTTTTAAGCATCACATTAAACACAATACTATTATTAAGAGAACACATTCTTATTGTGAAGTTCTAATTATTCAGAACATAGGTCATAGAACGTATGGTCGCTGTTGCATAGTTGGATGATGCACCTTTTTCAGTTTGGAAAGAAATCCAGGTTCGAATCCCGGTGGCGCAACAATATTTTTCGATAAAATTGATTTTATATGTATATCTTTTTTTTTTTTTTTAGTTATACCAATGTTTTCACAGTTTTTTTGTCTAAATAAAATTTGAAAAAGCTAGCCTGTGAATTTTGAATGTTGATGCTGTTTCACCTACGATTTTTCTGGGCAGCTAACGGGTTAACCAGTTTCGGCTTAAACTGGTTTGGAACTTCTAAATTGTAGGTTAATAAAAAAATACTGTTTTACTTTTGTTGACTGAAACTTGAAACCTGATTGTTTTAAGTAGAAAAATGAAGAATGGCAACTGAAAAAACATAAAATCTGATAATGTAAAATCTAGATGCCAATATACATATTTGAAAACAGTAGGATTAGAAGGTAATTCCCTTAATTTCACTAGTTAAATAATACAATGTTAATGACACAACTTATTAGAATATTTGCTTCTTACACCAGGGACCACAGACTCAATTCTATATATAATATTTTATTTTTATTTTGATGAAAAAATGTGTTAGGATATTTGTGTGCAAGATTACATTAGAATATAACTGAAAAGTTGTATTGTGTGATATGATACATATTTGACTCATCTTGAATTTTGCCATTAATTTAGACTTTGTTTTTGAGGATTTTGTGAAAAAGTTGAGTTGCAAGCTTAAGTATTTTCCATTTTTTTTTTATTATTGTTTCTGTGTAAAACTACGAAAAATATGTTCCTTATGTCCTTTAGATAAAGTACATATTCCCTGATCACCATTAGCCAATTCCACAGAACATAAATCTGACTTTATTATATTTTAAATACTAAATTAATGTATTAATTATAAATATATACATATAAAATCAATTTTGTCGAAAAATATTGTTTTAGCGTCACCGGTGACGCTAAAACAATATTTTTCGACAAAATTGATTTTATATGTATATATTTATAATTAATACATTAATTTAGTATTTAAAATATCACAGACCTATGTTCTGAATAATTACAACTTCACAATAAGAATGTGTTTTCCTTAATAATATATGTTGTATCAACGTGTCCAAAATTTAATAAAAATGAATTGATAATTCTGGCGTCTGCAAATCGGTTTACTCAAAGGTATTTGAGATTCTGTAAAAATAATGTAGATGGCTTTCAAATAATGGAACGACAGGTGTATTAATTTGAAAAATGTAACATATAGTTTCGAAAAATTGTCAAGAAAAATACTGGCGTTATAGCACAAAGGTAGTGCACTTCCCCGGATTGGAAATGAAGATCCAGGTTCGAATCCCGGTGACGCTAAAACAATATTTTTCGACAAAATTGATTTTATATGTATATATTTATAATTAATACATTAATTTAGTATTTAAAATATCGCAGACCTATGTTCTGAATAATTACAACTTCACAATAGGAATGTGTTTTCCTTAATAATTTATTATATTTGATTAATTTCAACAGAATCAGCAAAAGGCAGCGAACCTCGGCGACATATCAGTGCTACGTATGCTGTGCGAGTCTCACTGTCAGCAGCTGCAGTCTATGCTCAAGAACCAACAAAAGCTGAGGGATGTTCGTGGGCGCTGTGCTAGGGCCAAGGAGGAGTTGGCTGTCAACCTGTACCACAGACTCAAGTGAGTAATAGCCCTTAATAATATGTAATGTGATAATATGGGATCACTTAAGAATTGTTGTTTTTGTAAAACTGTTTTATGGAGAATGCGCATTGTTCCTCAATGTAGTGATCGATTGCTACTAAATTTCCAAGGACCAAATTCCCGCACTCGGTCGCCCGCATGCTCTTCCTTCACGCGGTTCCCGCGCAGAAGTGATTTAAAAGTGCAAAAGCTTATTGCTCACTAAATATTGATGTTATATTTTTAAAATATTTCTAATTTACAAAAAGTCCATCTAGTAAATGGGTATTTCTTTAATCCGATGCTGGTCAAGAAATCAGTAATAGTAAGGTTGTATTTGTATAACTGTTTTCCAACTATTGAAATTTTTATAATATCCTACACGTTACGCTTCTAATTGAAATTCAACTCCATATATGTCATGCATAATAATTTAATGTCATTTCCTAGTTATATTGTGATCTAGTCATGAAGGTGAGCCACCAGTGTCTGTTGATGGCCATTATTCAATGTTACATACGACCCCAGGCATTTTGCAATCGGTAATGTCATTTCCTATTTCCATTACATATTTTATTTCATTTGAGAATGGTTTTTTTATAATTAGGTATTTATAAATGACATGATCATCTAACATTTCTCATGATATCAATTATATTATCACTGTTTCACTATTATGTAAATAATTGTCTTAAACATATCTGAATTAATTGATTTTTATTTTTTATCACTGTTGAACTGCGTTAATTTGAAGTTCAAGGGACTAAAAAAAATTAAATTAGTATTACGCGGAACCCCGTTAATAAGAAATTCAAGGGATCAAAAAAGTTTTAATTTTATAAGTTTTGCAATACGATTGCGTAAAAAATTGCAAAAGTTGTGAAAAAAGCCGCTAATCTTGTGAAAAGCATACATATGTTGGCATTTCGAAAATGCAGTATTTATTATACTAATACAAAATCCTGATGTAGTTTATTATATGTATGTACTGCTGAAACTAATTAGGGTGAATATTAAATCTATATCTCATAATATTTAAAGATTCTACGTTCTCAGGAAATTAAGCAATCATTAAATAAAATACACAATAACTATAACACTAAATTAAGAATAATATGAACAAATTAAAATTTTTTTAATTGTCAGGGATGTTTCGGCTTGAAAAAATCATCAATTTTTCCTTCTTAATTTTTGACACTTCTGCAATATAAATTTTACCACCGCATCAAGCGAGCACATGTGTCTCGGGATCACTTGAAAAATTTCACATGAAATAATAAGATAAGTTAACAATAATGTAATTCAAGGAAAATGAAGATTATTAACACAACAAACACAGTTTTTAGAAATACAATTGTTCATAAATACAGTGAAACCCTCTTAATACGTTTTCCAAGGGACCGCCAAATAAAATCTTCTTAAGCAGGAAAACTTATTAACAGTGATTTCAATATTTCCATGCTTTACTTGACCATAACATCTAATATTGTATTTTAACTAAAATTACGATAATTAAAAAAGGAAAATATTTTATTTATAAAAAAATTATTATTATATAAATAATTACATATAAAAAAATTACTATCTAAACTGCAAAAAAAAAACTACTAAAAAGTGATTATAAAAAAAATAACTAAAACGAAATTAAAATTAAACTTACATAAAATATCTAACTACCTCAATTAAATAAATCGACATAGCAAAAGTGAATATAAAAAAAATATATATAAAACGAAATAAAAATTAAACTCATAAAATATCTAACTACCTAAATAAAATAAATCGACATAACAAAAGAGAATATAAAAAGAAATTAAAATTAAACCTGTAAAGTATCTACCTAAATAAAATAAATCGACGTAGCAAAGAGTAAAAGTAGAACCGCTGACAAGACCAAAACACGAAATGATTTCAAATTCTAATTATTCGGCGTTTTATAGTAGAATATGGGTAGGTCAAAGTTATTAGGAGATAAAATATGTCACCTGTAAGTCCGACGAAAGTTTATACTTTTTACAAAATGTAAAATTGTTTGCACGACAAGACGTTCATATCTTTTTCTGGTCAACTTGACGAATGCACATTTAAAAAAAGTACTGTTCGTAAATGAAAACCTGAGTGCATATCTAAAATTTATCCCTTTTGATGAGTTTTATATAATTCCATATAATTTCGAAATAATCACATAACTAGGATTTTTTTAAACACTCGTATTTCTGACATGATTGAGATTAGGTACAGCACACGCATCTTCAACATTTTCAATTCGTATTTTTAATCCATATGTATCTACCTCTAAAATATAGTGTTCCACTCAATATACATAATAAGATTACACAAAATTTATTCATTCAATTATAAACTCAAAATTTGATGAAGCAATTCGATACTTGGAATTCCCAAAATAAATTAAAGGTTCAGGCCAAACATAATTAAGGTAATATGGGCAAACAGATGAAAATGTCAATGCACTACATATTTTGTTATTTTATCTATATGTTATCTGAAAATACAAGCTTGTCATAAAATGAGATCTAATTCAATGCGTAATTAGACCTCATTTTCATTCAATTCATCATAAGAGTTAAGTAAATTGTTGTTCATCTTGTTCAAGAATTTATTCTAAGGGTTTTTCAACAATTTATTCTAAGCAATTAAGAATATTTAAAGGTAGATATTAGTGGAAATAAAACAAAATTACCAATGCCCCTCTGGTATTGTACATGCTGAACTATTGTTTATGACAGCTGGGGTTCTGTTTTGTTGATTTTTGGGATTTATTTTGCTTTGGCATTATGTTTTATTGGCCTATTCAAATATTACCATTTTTGTAAATGGATAAACTTTTATGATACATGGAAAAACTCATTTAAAGAGAGTTCATTTTATTGCACCCATTGAAAGAATATCACTTTCATTTTTATAAATGTCAAACAAAAAAAATTCTGCGAAAAATGTATTACAAGGGACATTTTGTACCGATAAATTGAGTTTTGTCAGAAATATTTTAATTTATTAGGCAGGAAACTTATTATTTGGAAAACGTATTAAGCATAAAAAAAATACGTAATTTGTATGGAATTTTTCGGGACCAAAAAATGTAATTCTATTAGGCGTGAAAACGTATTAAAGGTGATCGTATTAAGAGGGTTTCACTGTACGTGAAATAATACGAAAAGTCAATCTTTAAAAAAAACATTTTAAAAACACAGTTGTTAGTAAAACTAATGGAAATGGGAATATGTCTATTCTGTGACCAAACTGCCCAAGCAGCCAACTGAAGAAAAATTTCCCCTATTTTATTGCGACATAATATATACATAAAGGTGAGGGGTTGCACACAAAGTAATCTTGGGCGATGTTTATTTTTTATAACTTACTAAAAATTTTTGAGTTATGTGACGTAAAAATGTATTGATTTATGATGCGAGGGTCTGAAAATCATTTTGTACTACATGTTAACGGGGTTTTCATGTTAAAGAGGTTGATTAAGTTTGAAACTGACATTTTGAGTCTTGAATTGTTTGAAAATTTTGAATAAAAGGGATTTGAATTTTCGTGGTTCTACTGTATAAGGTATGTATACTATTAACCACAATAACATCCACTTATTAATTATTAATACAAAATATTGTATTATATAAGAGATGTAACATGATTCTATAACATGTTACTTACAGAGCTGTGGACTGTATTTCTAAATTTGTTAATCATAATAATTGGGTGGGGTGTTTGTCACAATGAATCAGTAGATCCTTGGAGAAATTTCAGATTCTTAATATATATTTTTTTATGTCACAAGTTTGTCATTCAATTTAATTGATATGATTCTCAGATGGATCGTGTATGTGGAGAACCGCATGTTTGAGACTGACAGTCGCCTGATGTTCTACCACCGTTCTCTGGCGCGGCTCAAACGTCACCTGGCCGTGATTGGTCAGCTGCACAAAGCACCGAGGTTGTTTTGCACCGCGGTACATGAGATTGTGAGACGGAGAACATTCTCGCAAGCTTTCCTCGCTGTAAGTTGTTACTGTACATTAATAAATTGTCAGGTTTTCTTTTAAACTTCTTTGATTTTGTGAATGTTTTATTGGAGTTCAATTAACCTTATTTAAATCTTATATAGTCTCAGGATTGTTCATTTTTATGAAATATTATTAAGGAAATATTATTTTTATTAAATATTATTAAGGAAATATTATTTTTATTAAGGAAATATTATTTCTAGAAACATTAATCTAAATTGATTCTGGCTAGCTAATATAAAATATTAAATACATAAATTAATTAAAAAAACTACTTTATTTATTAATTTTAACAACAATTTGGTTTTACATTATATTGTAAATATAGAATACAAGATGTTGTTAAATAACATGAAATCGTGTGAAAAATTTCACATTATGAATGATTTTAATTTTAATATGTGATCTCTCCAGTGGGCCTCGGACCTTGCCCGCCACCTGCTCACGATTCACAGCGAGGAGGTAACACGACGTCGTACCTTCAATGCCTTATTCTCGGGACACTTCCTATGCGGGCTGTTCCCTGGCACAGATGACACTCCCCCCACATTCGCCACGCAGCCCCCGGCCGAGTTTGACACCAGGCTGCCGAGGCTTTCGCAGGCAGACCTGCAAACCCTCGCAGCCAGGATGCCCAACTTGACGCCAGATATTCCTCCGTACGACATGTCGAGCGTGACACGGTTCTTTGTGTACAGGTCAGTGAAAATTTTCATTGATTTTAATTAATCTTTCAAAACTAACCAACTTTGTATATTTCACATTGATTCATTTAACATTGACTGCATTTTATGTAATTTAAGAAAAGTTTTGTTCAGAAAATAAATTTGCTATATGGTGTGGTAATATACAATGTTTACTTGATATGTATTCAGCAATTTGTTATTGTAAGACAGAATTTTATTTTATAAGAGTTAATGTGCCATGTGACCAATCCCTAACTGTGTTCTAAATGTATGAGGTAGTGCAGAGCGTAGATTGATGGAAATTGTATAACAATATATTTTTGAAATTGTCATTTTAGGTCAGGGAATTCTGAGAAAAGCGTGGAGCTCCCAGTGGTTGATGAAAAAATTTTAGCTGTCGTTAGAGAGGCTGGTGTAGATCGGTGAGAATTATTTTTCAATATTAATCATTAGTTTTTAAATATTCACATTAATAAGTCTTTCAAATGTAACTTTTGACGTGAGTATTTTGCAAGTGCAAAACGGAACCTTAATAGACATTATTAGCAAACATTATAATAACACATTAATTTTTCTTTACAGTGGCTTTGAATCTGAGACTGACACTGAGGAGTTTGAAAAGGTCATTCAAAGCCCGATGATTGATCGAACTGGCACTGTACCGTCTACTGTTGCCCCCGCTCCGGATGTTCCACCCCTGGCTCCTTCGGCTGCGTGCGATGTCTCCACATTGACAGAGGTGCGCCCCCAAGCTGTGCCGCGCAACCCTCCCGCCAAACCTCCTAGAAAATCCATCCTTGGAAAGGAAACAGATGTTCCGCTCACTCCGATTCCTGAAATAGTGTCGCCGTCCCGCAGACACGATGTGGACTGTCTTCTTTCTCCCACTTTTTCGCCCACAAATTTAACATTTTCTTCAGAAGGGACAAATTCATTTTTTCCGCAAGGAATGCCCGATACCTTCCTTCCTTCTCCATTCGAGGTGCGAAATTATTTTTCTCCTCTCGAAGTGGGGACATCCTTTTCCCCTCCAGGGCTGCCGCCGTCGCCCTCGTCCCCGACAGGGGCACTCGGCGAAAGGGCGGACTTTGAACCGGCCGAGTTTTATATCGAAGAGTCTCCGCCGACCAGCCTTCACTGGGCCTCTTCACCGCTGGAGTCACAAACGCTGGCCTCTCTGCTGCAGGTAGAGAGAATCCTGATGATGCACCGCTATCACACGCATCCGTTGCATCCAGAGCACTTAGTGTCGCTACAGTGACTCGTACGCTTTTGTCAGTAAAACAAATCTCGCGGCTGCATCAAATCAAATCAACAGTAGCTTCTTTGTAAATTCATTTGTAATGTTCTCACAGTCATCCGAGATCTGCATTATCACCATCTGCAAATGAATAAGATACTAGGAGTCACACAAGCACTTATTTAGTTCATCTCATTTTGTATCTAGGTATGTCACAAAACTACTGAATCGTAAATCTGATTTGTTTAACTGACGTGATATAGTGCTAGCCACGCATGTGCCGATAATGTCTATTTTTCTCAATGATCCGTGATACCCAAATGCTACATTATTATTACATACAAATGTATTAAATTCTCTTAATGTAGTAATCTTTGTAATTCTGCAAATTATTGTAGTTATTTGGTGCATCATCCGCTCCAGCTGTTTGGCTTTATTGTTTTGCTATTTCTTGGTGACAGCAATTTCACCATTCGGCGGCCCGTCCTTCTCCCATCCCCCTGTTATATATATGTATATACAAGCATTTCTCACATATATCTAGTGCTAAAATTACATATTCTTAAACTTTGATGTTTTGCATGATATACAATAAAAATGAAAGTGATTAAATATGTTAACTTTGCTTCGTATACATGTATTTGTACATTTTTAAATCACTGTTTACAATGTTTTATTATTATTTCAGGAAAATCTCGGATCTCAGCGTAGTGAAGTGGATAGCCTCAAAGAAATGCTCTCTTCGGTTTCCACCGTGTGCTCTCAGTCAATATATATATTAAGAGACGAACTGGGAAAACTGAAAACAGAAACACTAGGCAATAAAGAAGCCTTAAATAAACATTGTAATGATATATTATCGGCTTGGGATAAGTGCAATTTTGAAAATGCCGTAAGAGAAAGAGAAATCCTCCAAAGGCTCACGGTGGACCATGAGCTGGAGCTTAGCGATATCAAAAAAACTTTAACGCAAAGAGATGAAGAAATCTGCGCACAGAAACTAGACTTTATTAATCTTCAAAATAAATATACCCAAACCGTTCAGGAGATGACAGCTAAAGTTATTGATTTAGAAACAATTATTGGAACCTACGATGAATCAGCTAAGGAAGCCAGTAAGAGAGTGGAAGAGTTGGAATTATCGAAACAGAAATCAATGAAAGAATTGCAAGAAAAAATGACTCACGAATTTAAAGCCGAACTGGAGTCATTGAGATCTCGTTTTCGTCTTGTGGCTCTGACCAGTATGGACCGATCCCCCTCAGAATCCAGCTTGGAGAAGATCGAACGGTCTGACATGATCGAAATAGCCAATCATAAAGCTATACTTCTTCAGACGAAGGAGGACATGGAAATTGAAAGAGAGGAAGCTGTCAAATTTGCTTTAGACAAACAAGAGGAAGAATGGAAGCAGAAGATCGCTGATGAGTTCAAGAAAAATGAATGCGAGAAACAAATCAATCTGAACGAAGCGGTGAGGAGGATTATTGACGAGAAGGAACGCCAGCTCGATCAAAGTCGAGAGAGAGAGTCCATTTTACTGAGGGAGTGTATGAAGTATAAAGAAACCATCCAACAATTGAGTGATCCGGAGACCAGTGACTCGCAGAGTATGGCCTTCTTGCAAGCTCGTCTCGATACTCTGGAAGCTGAGAAAGCTTTGCTGCAAAAAGAACTTAGTGAAAAATCTGATCTCGTTAGCACAGATGTCAAGGAACAGCAGACGTGAGTTTAATTTTTAATATACAGCGGTATCTCGGTATACGTCCTTAATTGATTTTTCTTTGATCCATCCAATCCAGATCTTTGGACTTATACCAAACAAATTTTTTCCATAAGAAATAAAGGGAAAATGATTAATCCATTTCCATGAATAAAAATCCTATTGCTATTATTATACATTGATGGGGTTGTATAAAATAATTTAAACACTTCTTAATACTAAAATATATAAATACAATAGCAATTTAGCAAAGATTTAATAACGTCTTTGTTTTTCACAATCATAGATACCACCGTTCTCGGCATATGGTATGCAGCAGCTAAGTCCCGGATATGCATGCCACCTTCATACCTTTTATCTCTTTTTTCACCTCCATGGTGAACCTAATCATTTTCTTTGTGGCTTAGCTCTTCTCATTGAATTTTTTAGAACTCATGGTTAATGAATTTATAAAAAATTTACGCATAAAAACACAATATCACGTGAAAATTCACAGAGAGTTATAGCGCAGGTTGTTCACTGAATGATAGAAACAGTCGCACTGACGTTGAGATGCCCCTTTTCCAAAAACCGAATTCAGCCGAACGAGAACAAGGATGTAAGCGCACACCATTTGACACAGTTACAAGTCGTATTCCAAACAAAGGTCTTATACCAAAAAAAAAATTTGTATCCAAACAGGATGTATATCAAGATGGACTTATTCCAAAGCAGACATATACCAAGGTACCACTGTATTTCATAAAACATGCTAATTCTACATTTTTCTAATGTAGTTCGACGGAAATACTGACAATAACTAATATAATATTATTTTTAAATTTCCTACATGTTGAATAATAAATCTAATATCTATTCACAATTTGCATTTAAAATTTTTTTTTTTTAATCTTCCAGTGATAACGTGGAGCTTAAAGATTCGGCCACCAATCCTGATCCGAAAAGTCGCCCAAAGGTGTCCAAAAATCAACTTCCTGTCAGTATTCCTGCTGCGATATTTAGCTCGACATCTTGCAATGCAGGCGACACTGTCCTTATTGTTTGGGATCATGACTTTAATAACTACACTATTGTTCAGGTAAGAATTTTTTTTCCCTATTTATCCATGGATCCGTATGACTCTTTTGATAATTTTTTTTTTTAAATATTGAGTAAAATGAAATATTTAGAAGTATTCTAAATTATCAAAGGTTTCAACGTAATGAATCTGTCATTTTCACAGTATTGCCATGAGACATGTTTTCGACAAAGTATTGCATGCCAGTTATTTCGTACAGTAAACAAGAAGCTGTAGGGATGGTTTGCCAATTCGCTCTTCTTCAGTGGGACAGACGAAGTCTGCACGGCAGTGTCCAAAGAAATCCAAATCGTAGTCCAGGTGGCAGCCAAAGTTAAAGGGTCTGGGTTCACAATCAGTAGGTAAAAGCAGGATCAAAGCGAGGCACAGAAATAAAAACTCAGGTGTGTATTCTTGGGGAGCGCAACAGCGAGAATGATCTTCTTCAACCGCCATCGCCCTATTTATTCTTCACCAGCAGGACCCAGCCACGCTAGGCCCCCCGTCCTGCGCCAGACCAATGGGGTGAGATTTTCACTCATAGCCCCGCCCGTAACCGGCCTGGTACCTTCACCACTTAGCGGTCAAATGTAAAAGCGACAGGTTTCTCATTTACTCTATATTTTAACAAGTTAAAGAAAAACTCTTACAGCTAAAAATATCTCAGGCATTTTACTCATTTATTATTATGTTTGCCTGCGATATCCTATATGTTACATAGTGGGGGCGATCCCCTGTGATTTATTTATTTTACATTTAAAACCAAAAAACATTTGAAAACCATAATTCACATATAAACTCATATACGACATCATACATCATTTCACGGGCGATTACCACACATTACTCCCATCTGGCAACTGACTCCAGTGGCGGCCGATGGTTGCTGGCTTTTTCCAGTGACATATCCTTTGAGGCATACCGGTACTTGACATACGTCACATCAGCAACATCAACCATGATGATGCACCCTGCAATAGGATCTGAAACATCGACTAGGAAGGTCAGAAAAACTCAGAAAAATGACAATCTGAGAACATATCTAATGTAGTTGATTAATTAATTGATGTATTCAAAAAATAAATGACAATGCTAAAAATTTTATTTATATTAATACATTATTTTGTTAGTCTTCTTACCAATATAAATGGCAATTCTCAAGGTGAAATATATCATTATTGTCTCGATCATTGATTTATTTTTAAATTAACAATCGGTTCACGTGAGCCAGTGGGAAACGTATAAAGGGACATCGCCGATTATTACAGTGCATATATTATACACGGTGTAACAGACCCAATCCACAATATTTTATGGCTGGATACGTGACTAAATTACGATGTTTAAGAAATATGTGCCTAATCTCAACCATGTCAGAGATATATGTATTTCAAAAGAATCTTAATTATTTCAATTTATTGAAATATTTTATAGATTTCTAGTTATTTATTGAATACAAAAACTAAAGCTTAACATAATTTTGTAGTAATAATATTTTCCGTAATGGTACAGAATTTGCATATATTCCCTGAACATTTTCTACTCGTAATTTAGTCAGGTATTCACCCATAAAATATTGTGGACTAGGTTTGTTACACTCTGTATACACAATATATAGGTTAAAAAAATAAGTTTATTCTGAATATTTTACTATCATCTCGCTCTTTCGATACATCTTTCTTATCACAACAAATAAATTAATTAAAAAATTAAATTAGAAATAATGCACTTTAAGATTTTGTTTAAATATGAACTATTATAGTAATAATTTTGACGTACTGTGAAATATGTATACAGAGAATTCCAAAATTCCAAAAATCCAAAATTTTGAACTGGAATGGTGAAGTGGCTAATAATTATTAGATTAATTATACATATTACAAAAAATTAAATGTGTATTTTTTTTATTCTTTCTAGGATTCTCCAACACTTTTTCTCCTGCACATTGACTGCCTGGCAACCCTCGATCTCAAGCAACCATCTAGAGATGAAATGAAAATTCATTACTACATTGGCAAGGTCGACCACAAAGATTACTGCATTGCCGTCAAGGTATTACCAAAAAAGACAGTGTGTATTGATCTGTTTTTATTTTTATTAAATTCTTCAAATCGACTTCAAAAACTATAACGTATTAATGTAAAATCCCATTTATTCGAAGTTGAGGGAATCAAAAATCAAGAAAAAGTTTGAATAACAACTTACGATAATGATAATAAAAATTTGATTTTTTTTTTTTCATAGGTACTAACTTTTTTCATCACAACTCGAAATCATTAAATACACATATTTTAAAATAACAAACAAGTTGTCAAAATACAACATAAATTAATCACAATATTATTTAAAAAAACCTGATTATAATGGACTATCTTTTCGGGTCGTTTTTAATAACAACATAATCATCAAACTTGTTAATATATATTAAAGTAAGCAACAAAAGTTTCCAGCGCTTTTATAACTTTGTTTTGTGGTGGTGCGGCGGCATTTCGAACTCGCTGTGACGTTTTGTTATTTTTCTTCTTCAATCTCCGCTTCCTTACTCCTTTTCCTTCCACAATGCTAAAATTCTTTCTGTTTAATATAATATTTAATATTGTTGACAATGTATTAATGGGGGTTCGTGTACTCTTCCGTTAATTTTATTTTTGATATTTTTTGACAATCTCTTGTATTAATTTGATCTTTTAGCAACTGTTGACGTTTTGTATGGATTTTACATTGGTGCTATTTTCGAGATTAAAAAATTTTCAGTTAAAATCATAAAAATGTTTCATTTAAATTTAATGAAATACGAAAAAGTCTGAGGAATGCGAACCGTGCATTTGCGCATTTCTAAATATCTAACACCTAAATATTAGAGAATTACAAATACATAATTGTCTTTACATATAAAATAATGGCAATAAAATAATTAATAAGACTTGAGAAACAAAATCTGAGAAACACCAACCACACATTTTTCAAAATACTAAACTTAAATAGAAAGAGAAATGTCTGTACTAAAATAAGTACAAATTAAATCATTTATAAAACACAGAATGTCTTAGGAACTCAACCGCGTAGTAGCGTTTGTACAACAAAATGTATAACCGCTACGTAAACAAAAATAATGATGGTATTAAAATGTCGAAAATTGATCATATGTACTGCAAATTGAATAGTTTAAACTATTAATTTTTAACATTTTACTGATTTATTTCAATGCAGATTTATCTCCGTAATCTTAACTTCAAGATTATAAGAAAATAAATTTTGTATATGCAAGAATTTTATATATTAAGGCAATTGTGTGGAACGCGGAAAATAAATTAATTATGGCAAATAATATTCAGTTTAATAGTTTTAAATTAGTGTAAAGGTCATATTTAAGTAATAATTTTAAAAAAAGTCAAATCTATTGTACAATTTTTGATATAAATGAATAATAAAAGCCCATATTTTCATAAAAAAACACGGAAATATAAATTATTTTTGAAAGGGAAACCTTAACCATCAAATAAATTTATTTGGTAGATAGTTATTTGGCAGTTTATCTGCAGGTAGTGAAACATCCCCTAAAGACCTGTTGTTTGATCAGTGGTAAATTTTTACAATAGTAACTTTTTACCATCGCCCGTGGTAAAAAACGTTTGCAGGTTGTTTAAACGTTGAGTTTACTACTGTCAAAGTTAATCTCACCTAATAGTAAGGCGAATACCTAAGAATTGTACCAAAATTGGTTTATTTTAAATATTCACCATTAACAATACATGTAATTTTATGCTTTATGTATGGTTTTATTCACCATTGTGTTTGATGGTGAAAATCTTCAGTCTATGTGCTAATATAAATTCAACAGCGAGATCATCATCGGACGAAATCTCGACTTGCGTCGTTTGTATACCCAACAATGTGATAGATGAGTTTTGTAACAGCTGTGAAGAGTTTGATTTACAGTTTTTACCATCCGACATTGGACGATACAATTAGTTTACAATTGAATGTACTTTTGATGAGTAAATATATTATACAAACAATCGAACGATCCGTTTTCACAATTTTTTTTACTAAACTAACTTTTTTTTTAGTATGTATAGTAAAATTTTACGACTGATCAAACGAACGGCCCTAATAGTTTAGTATGTATTAGGTAGTTTGATAAACCGTGATAATATAATGTGACATTTTAGCCCCTGTTCACATTCTGATTTTGGTGCCTTAGTGGTGCCCTTGCGATCCTTTCATTAATTTTTATTTTATTAATTTCTCAGAGAACAATCTTCAATGGTACTTCTACGTGTATTGCTTTGTTGAATTTGATAATTGTAGGGTAAATGGATCATTTACGCTAAATTTATTTCATAACAAAAATCAATACCATTGCCAAATTGTGGACTGCACCAGAATATAAATGAATTTGGTTGATTTATTGATTAGTTATTATTGGTTAGGTTAGGTTGGTGAGTAATTAATTTTGAACTGCTAGAACAAGGCCACACTATGGCATTAATGTTTATTGTGAACAGTGGAAGGTTACGCCGGGTAATCTCAATTAAATGGGAATAACTGGCTGCACGAGACGAGAAAAAAAAACAAGATTTTGACATATTCTTCATTGTCGATTCTCCATTTCCATCGCATCGCATCGCAAAATGTAAGAGTTGTGAAGCATTAAAAGGTATTGATTTATTTAGCAAGTGACTCGGAAGTATATAAAATTACAAATTTTTACTGGTGTTTTCGAATTAACAAGTACCTAGTACAAAATTGGTATTTTTAATCATTTAATATTTGAATATGGTAGAAATCCTCTTACCGATCTGATAGGTACCAGCGGTCGCACAGTTAATCGAAAAATCGCTTAAAGTGTAAGATTGTATGTATAACACATTTTATTATAACTTAAAACATGTACAAAACTGAAACTTTTTAACATTAAACACTTTATTATATATAACCTAAAACAAACTAGTCTCTTTTTTGGAGAGGTAAGCAATTTAAAAAAATATGTTATTTTAGTTTTGTAAAATACTCAAAAGAACTCGTATTATAAAAAATTTCATAAAAATAAAAATTTATTCTTACCATGATTTCTCAGTATAGTAGTATTATGTAGTTTTTCAATATTTTTGGCTGCTGCCTATTTTTGACTTTTTATTTTTTTCAATTGCTTCTGTCACTGACAAAATACGGTTATTAGCCGTGCTTCACGTCAAACCAGGCTGCCCATAATCACTTGGCAGCTTATATGTAACGTGTGAGATAATCCTGTGAGTCAGTTAAGTGAATGTCTGTTAAGAGGGCTTCGACGAGGTCTAGGATACATTTTTCTAATAATTTTACTTATTCACTGACCTTGTTATGGGATTGTTTTGATATTTGAGTGTGTCTTTTTAAATTTTGTTATTGTTTTTCATTGAGTTACAGTAATACAGCGTAATAACTATATTTATACAAATCATAAACTACTTTGAATCACTTCTTCAATACATATATAATTTATTATAAATAATCAAATCCTTTTTGCAAATACAGTGGAACCCTGATTTTTAGTTTTTGACAACTAAGTCCAATAAAAAAAAATGTAAACAGAAGGAAAATGTAAATTAAGAGTATTAAAAAAAACAGATTTATTTTTTATTGATTAAATCAAACAATGTTTTTTTTTTTTTTTTAAATAGTTCTTTCAATATTATAAATTAAATTAAAAGTTTCTTGTGGGACAGTGCTAATTTGTATTAGTAAAATATACTTTGAGGCCTTCAATATGCCTCCTTTGTAGGAACTGGGTTTATGGGATGAGCAGACACTTCTTCTTTGTAGGAAGGTTCTTCTTTTGTCAAGTTTTCGTTTATGCGACTGCCCACTATTTCATCAATTTCCACTACGCCCAATGTTATTATGTTGGAGTCAACGTCTAAGTAAATCAGCAAGGGTTATTCATAAATTGTTTCCATTTATTCATAAATAAATGTTGCTCTTAATTAATTACCCACCGCTTATACTTTTATTTTTATCTATACTTGCATTTTTAATTTTAGTAAACACTGTTTCCTCCAGAAGATACCATAGGTGTCGAAATATGTTAGTTTATCAATAGATAGTGGTTTAAACAAAGTGTATCTTATTATTTATATTTTGAATCATATTATACTGAATCATTTTACACTTTCTCCTGTTTTACAATATTTTTCCGAATTCACTGAAAAATCAGTATCTATTTTGAGGTACATGGCACTCATTTTATTTTGGATTCTTTAAAATCTTTTTCATGTCTTCTAAGTAAACCGTCCTTAGACATTCATTAAGTCTATTTATCCTTGAAGATTAATTGTCTATAATATTTTCTCAATTATTGTAAATTTTATGCGATGTGCTTTGTGTATACATATATCATTATTGTTATTTGATTAATACGTACTGTTTTCATATTCATTGCAGATCCGTAACAGGTACAACGCACCAGTGGGCTCTCGTTTCTACCGAGTAAAAGTGAGACCGCTTAAGCCTACCGAGATCCTACCAAGGGATCTCAGATTCTGCTGTGAAATATCTTTATTAAAAGATAAAGGTATATATATATATATATATTTTTTTTTTAAAATTAAATCCATTAATCTGTAATATGTATCATTGATTGTACAATGAAATTTCTTTATACTATTATTAATAAAAATAAATTTTTTTTTAATTAAAAATTAAAAAAGCAAACGCATTTTTGTTGTGAAGTTGTAATTTTGGAACATAGTTCTATAGTATGTTGAATACAAATTAAATTAAAGATACAAGAATTATAGTTTATTAATTTAATTTGTATTAATTTTAAAAATGTACTCGAGTTTTTACGACAAAAGAAATAAAACCATTTTTATTACATTTTTGAACAACTCAAACAAAAATTTCTCCAATACACTTCTAAATTTTCTGTTATATTTTTGTATTTATTGGTTACAAGTTACAAATTTTTTCTTTCTTATATTTTGAAAAAAAAAATTATTTCAGATTCTAGTCACCATAAAGGTTCGATTACGATGAGTGCGTCGGCCATCACAGGCAGCTCCGGCGGTTCTTCCAAATTTCGAGAGTCTCCAATGACGAAAAGTGTATGCACGATTCCGATGACCAAACGCTCGGATGAAGTCGTCACCGAGGTTATAGTCTCGGAAGAAGCGTCGTACTGCCCCGAGGAGCAGACTCGAAGCGAGCAACCAGATTCAATAGAGCTCAACAATCCGAACGCATCTCCCGCTAACGACGACCAACAAGTTCCCTGTTCACAACTCGAAATGTCAACTATGGTTTTAAACGTTCCGGAGGCATCATCTCGTTTTGTGCAAACGTCAACAGTTTTCACCGTTCCCCCGGAAGAAAGTGTGCCTTATGAAGTAACAAAGGATGAACGTATTAATGAGGAGCTGATCTCCGAAGTGGCTGAGGAGGCCGCTCCGTGATATCTCGCACTGATAAAAATTCTCTGGAAATTCCTTATCTCTTATTATAGTAATGGTGAACTCAAACAAATTGGATGGTGCTTGTGGTTATTTTTCGAGGCTGAAAATTGAGCAGCCCCGACTGACTGAATCATCTTTTTGATAGATTAAAGTCTTATGCTTAAAATATTGTGTATTTGCTTAAATTCTTCTTTAGTTTAAAAGGAATTTCAAGAGGTTTTTGAGTGAAATTTTATTTAAGTTAATCGGAGCGTTTATTTATTCCGGAATTATACCTTAAATATGTGTCTAAAAATAAATTTATCGGGAAAAATGCTGTATTTGGAATAATCATTATCAGTAAAGTCTTATTTAGAAACTTTGAATTCCGAGAATGCTCTCAGATTAAAAAAATATTTTTATACTGTAATAATTTCACAATTATTATCTTTGTCGTAAATCTCTCGTGAAATTATTTATTTTTTCATAAATATCGGTTGTATTCTGACATTTATTCTTAATGTGCGTTATGTTATGAAAGTACGCAATTTATTAGTATATAAATTAAATAGTATGAAAGTGTGCATGAAAGCCTTACCGTTTCCTCAGTAAATGGTTGCATAAATGTTTAATCTAGATACATATCTTTATATTTTTCTTCTTAGAGTTTAGCCAAATCACACTTTTATTTTCTTTACCATTTTATGCTGTTCCTTGATAACAAAATTTTAAATCTTCTCACCAAAGGGATGGAAAATTATCAGATATTTAATACCGTCAATGGTGTGAACGATGTCTCCAATCGTTACATTTACATTAAAAATATTCGCTGGTAGAATGTGAAAATTTATACAAATTTTTTTCCAATCTGTTTAAAAATTTCTACCTTAAAAGTATATTTTCATTTGCTGAAAGGGCGAAACAATTGATTTATAAGTCGGAACATTATAATTATTGGAATACTTAATTTATATTTTATGTACCTTCATAGAGCACTCTATGTGACTTTTTGCACAAAAAAGGTTGTCCTTTATATCCTTGGTAAATGTTTTTTTTTTTAGACAAACGTCGTTAAACTGACTAGTGTATCTATTAACAAAAACTATAAATGCTGTCAGACTGCGTTCATGGATGAAATTTTACTTTCAAAACCATTGTAAAAAAACAGTACAGAATTGGTGCTAAGCATTCGTCATCTGCTGTATTTTGTATGGAAAGCAGACCGACTAATTGTTTGATACTGACCCTTTTCTGCCGAATTTCTGAGTCTCGAGACTAAGATTTCATTTGTGTCCATGCGCCTTAAGGTATCCTCATTGTATACCTTAATTGATGCATAATAAGAAGTATTATTCGATGCCTGTTACTGCATCGAAATAAGGGACATTGTTTTCATCTTGATATTTGAGTGCGTAGAATGAAAGTGAAAAAATTTGAATTTAGCGGTATCAAAATGTCAATATTGTATATTAATATTAGTGATGAGAAAAAATCCTACTCTTGACTCACTGGTGTCATTGTTATTTGATAATATCAGTGATTGAAAACTATGACTGTGATTACAGTTCCATTACTGATGCGAACGCGTCGCACAATATCATAATTTATGAAATAAACAAGAAAACATAATTTTCTCAGATATTCCATCGCTGATAGTGAGTGTAACTCAAAGATATCAGTGATTGATTTACGGTTCGTGATTTTGATCTCATCACTAATTAATATCCTTATAGCAATTGAATTTCAATAATAATTTGGCCTGGTAACTGCCACTGTAACTGGAAAGTGGTTTAAAATAATAATTATTGTAAATTTTTGCATCACATGGATTAAAAAATTTTTTTTTCATTTCACTAGTTTTTGTTATACTAGTGTTACATTGTAGTTTTCTTTTGTAATATTTGAAATGCCTTATATTTACTTAGGATGTAATAGCTAATTCCGCTTTCCAGTTACCTCAATCCGCTAATGGCGCGAAGAAAAGTTCACAAATCTTGAATATTGGAAAGCTTTGTGTGGAATAGCTGTTTGCTTTATTGTTTTTGTGATGTCTGTGAATCGTAAAAGATTGAATATTTTCAACCCTCACCTATGTAGTGAAAGGGTGAATGTGTAAATAACATTTATAGAAGTTATATCTCATCTCAATAATCTTATTACTAAATATTTATCTACATATTTTACTCGGCTTTCAAATAATGTAAAATGTACGGTCCGTAATGTGGCTTCACAAATAAAAATAGTTTTTAAAATATCCACTGATAGATCCTTAAACATTCATTTTGTGCAATCTGAAATACAACATTTACGATTGTGTTAAAAAAAAACTATTTATATTTCGGTACAATTATTTAATATTTGAATTTTTACGAGTGAGACTTACCTGACAGAGGAATTTATATTTTTATAGATATTAAAAATACTTGACAAAAATAAATATTTGTGATTTCTCTCAAAATTAGATTACCAAAAAGAAATATTTTAATTTGTGGTAACATTTGTGCGCTACCAAGTTTTTTTTTTGTATTACTATATTGAATTTATTAATTTGTCATTAAGCGCCACAGATATTAAAATATTTTCTTGCCTATTTATAATTTTATCGTGACGCACCCACAATTAAAGACCCGAAAATCAGAAGCGGTTTGACTAAATCAAATGTATGTTGAAGTTTTGAGAAGTCATTGATTGTATCACTCTACAAATATCTTTTATGTATCATTTCACGAAAACAAATTACTTCTGATTCTGAGGTGTTCAATTGTGCGTAATAATTATGACCACGTAATACTATAAATATTGGCACTTGTGATAATCAATTTGGAAAGTTTATATATATATTTATATATTATAGATGTGTTATATTATAGTGACAACAGTATAACTGTGAGTGAGAGAAGTACAACTGCGAATTGAACGTCAATAATTCGTACACTCCATTAGGTTTTTTCTCTTTTGCAATAGCTGTCACGTAAATTTAATCACTTTCAGATTTTAAATATTTTTGACGTCCGTTGCTAGCCGTAGTAGCGTTAAACTAGAAATAACAATGCCAGCGCTTCGGCTCTAGTTTTGGCTGTCTGCACGATGCGCGAGTCATCCAGAATTTACGAATACTACCACATAAATGTTAAGCGACATCTTGTATGTCTTTTGAAATTTTTTCTGCTTCAAAATGGTCAATGCATAGTTGACCGCAAACCTAGAGAGAATGTGAGCTCACATTCTGGCCAGGTATATTACACATATTTTATCTTCATTCTCAGGTCATTCTTTTTAAGATTTATGTTGAATTGTAGTACGTGTATTTAAAATGTGCACAGCAGGATATATTCAGCTGTCATTGCTTACTATGTTGTGCATTGTAGATTTGTAATATTTTTCATATCTTCATACTGTACTTTCATGTGTACAGAGTACCGCTAGAGACACCATTTGATGACATAAAGCGAGGTTAAGTTAGTCCAGTACATCACTATATCATTACGGCTCTTGCCTGGCTGTCATTTGCTATCCAAAAGTTTTGCCCTGCCTGTTAGGCCGCGCTGGTGATTTTTTAAAATCATTAATTTTATAATTAATATGGTTCTTAAAAAACATCATGTGCTATGGCTGTATAACTGATAAAAAAATAATTTTCTTTCATTTTTTGCTTGACCCTTCAATCTATTTAATTTTGAGTTTTTAAATAATTGTATTTATATAAAAACGAGGCAGTCACACGAACCGATCATTATAAATATTTTGTAAAATATTTTTCGACCATTATTCTTCCTCACTGATTGATAATCACCATTTCACCCATGTACAAAATAAATTATGACGCTTGACTTAACATGAAATGTTTGCTTGTTTTGGAAGCAAACTTTTTACACTCGCATTAGAATAACGCTGGCATAATTATTATCCATTATTCGTTAACATTTTCTTTTATATCTACAAATATTAGTAACATTAAAAATTATACAGAATATCAGCGGTTTCCAAGCGCTGAATGGTAATAACAATTCAGAATGTCAGTGATTTCCAAACATTGAACAGTAATACAATGTAGCTAATAGATTTGAAGGGTATGTGATGTACCATTAAAAAACAATAAATTTTTATACAAATCAATTTTTCTTTTATTTCTTCCCTATTTACATCTTACAAGAACATATTTACAATAAACTATTTACGCAACAATTAGTTATGACTCACCGCAGCAAATTGACTGAAATGGTGCGGTGATCTGTACTGCGTTTGGTAACACTCGTCGAGCGTTGAACATCGTAATCTAAAATCACTGCCGTTTTGTTCGGTAACTCGGTTGACTTCCATTAATGGATCACAATTTTCTGAAGAGATTAAGTTGGCATTTTCTGTATTGTGAATAATTGGCTCGTATAAATACTGCGCATTGGATGCATAATCGATTGTGGGTATTTCGATCTCCGATTCCATAGGAATATTTTGAATTCCATCGATTTTATCGCTGAGCAATCTACTGTCGTAAGAATATCTGTATTGTTTATCCGAACAATCGTTTAAGTGATAATCATTTCTCAAATAATTATTTGAATATTGCTCGGTATTAGAACAGAAATATTTTGGATCCTGCGATATGCTCTCTAATGTCCTGGGTGATGGGAGGCCGTCCTGATCGCTTCCCTGGTATTGAGTGTAATAATTGTTGGACGGCGGTAAAATAGCCATGTCTTTATTTTGATTTTGCATATCGAGATGTTCCGAACCGAATTGAAGTCTCGTGTTGCAGGAAAGTATTGTAGGCTGGTGTTCGATGATATCATTTTGCATGAAGCTTTCCGGGGAGCAGCTAGTGTTGAGTTGACTGGAATTACTTATATCAGAGTCGTCATTAGATATGATGAAATGTTGGGGATTTTGTTGACAGTGCATCCAGTAGCCTTCTTCAGATTTGAAGTTGTCTTTGTGTATTGCTCCACTTCCTAAATCTATGAACGTTGGCGGAGAATTGGCTAGTTCACTGTTGTTGTGTTCGTTAAATGTTTGATAATCTGGTCGGAGTGGCTGGTCCAGTTGGAAAATCTCTTCCGGTTGGAATATGTCTCCTGTCATCGGAGCAAAATCAAAGTTTTGATTACCGGTTGTCTCGTGAGTTGTTGAACTATACTGATAATTGTTGCTTATAATATCCCCATTTTGTGGATGTGCAGATGTATCTGGAACGCTCCAGAAAGCGCTCTCGACTGGTGGTGCTTGCATATAATTTTGGGAAGTGTTATGTGTGTAGTATTGGTTGTTTTGATTGTTCTGTCCACACATACACTCAAACGGTGAACAGGAACACGAGTAACCTAGAATTGAAATAAATTAAAAATGTTAATAACAAAATATCATTAAATAAGTTGTGAAAATGGAAAATTTATTGGAAATTTAGATTAGGGTATTATGTAGTTAGAACTTTCTAAATAAATTTTGAAAGTTTAGATACAAACAAATTAATACAATTAAACTCTGATTTGTAGATTCCTGAATCGTATTTTATAGTGATCTCCTGCGGCGAATCCAGTAGCTAATTCTTGGCTCGCTAGATTTTATCAGTTGCTATCAATAGCACAGTCGCAGCCTGTCAGCGAATGAGATAATTTGAATACGAACACAGAGATAGAAAAATACTTTTACTATCTCTTTAGATGGCTCGAAAGACAGAATGACAGATGAAAAAAGATTAAACCCTTCATTTACATCCATAGTCTATTAAAGCGTACATATTGTGATTGTGTATAAATGTATAGGTTGATTCAAACCCAACTGTAATTTTAATTATTCTTTGCATAATTGAGGGCCTATTTCACCAATAGCAGCTCGGCCTTAAGTGCTTGGATTATTTTTGTATCTTTATCTTACACATAACTTCAAAGAAAAAAGTTCAGAGGCATTAAATAGCACGATCTGGTCAGACAACCGATGTCTCCGAAACAAGAAACTGCGCGTATAGGAAATTTCTGATGTAATAACTCAATTGTTTTTTAGCTTGTGTGGCATGTAGCCCCATCCTACTAAAAATAGACATTGTCCAAAAGAAAATATATAATTTCTGCAGAATTTTCACCATTATTGTAGTTAATTTTCTCAATTTCAATGCGCTGCTCAATCGTGTATTCACTTTTTTCTTTAATTGCGTCATTTTTATTTGACAGATGTCACATATAACATTCTAACCCTGAAAGATTAAAAATAGAGTGATATTTAAAAGTTGCATTTACCTTTATATACATAAAATCATGTTAAAGTTTGTTATTTTTAAATATTAGTAGCAATGTGTTCAATAAAGTATTTTAGTGTGTAGTAAATGCCTCTTATTTTACTATGAGATTGATTTTCCAAATTTTCAATTATACCGACTGTCCTAAATTAATCCTGACAATCGGGGTTTTTCTATGTTAATTGTTATTAATAATATAAAAAAATACTTCTATTATATTTTAAAATATATACATATAATATAAATATTTTATTTATATTATATTAAAGTAGAATATAAAATAGTTCAAATCATCTTTATTTGTATTAATCATGTGCACACAGTACACTATAGAGATAATAATTTGTATGGATAATGATTTGCTTGCCAATTAAATTTTTTTTAGTACAGTTAATAAAAAATCAACATTGTGATCAACAATCAAATAAATGAACTCACCTTTGGAACTATCTGCTATCAGTGGTGGGGGCAGCATGGGGATATTGGTGTTCTCTCTCTGCCTTTTTGGAACCCGTAATGATAAGAGCTGAAAAAAACAACTTATCAATAAAATTGAATAATTAAAAATATCAATAAAATTCGCTACGATACTTCAATTGCTGCAAGATACAAAATATGCAATAATCTATTGATTCGGTTATTTTCTCCCTTTTTCTTAAGTACTGTTTTTTTTCTATTGTGAAGAATATTCACTTTTAAAGATACAACTAACAATATATTAAATTTTTATTATTTTGAATTTTTTGTAAAATAATTATTTTATTTGGACCTCTATTTTCTGTTACCAAAATAACAATAGTTTAAAAATGGAATCACAGATGGCAGAAGTGTTTAGACAATCTGAATTTCAAGTGCTGAATTCTAACTCTATTTAAAATTTATGTAGGTACGAGGGCAGTTTAATAATTTTTAAAATTCATCATACCAAGAAATTAACCTAAAATTTGAAATACATTTCTCACAGGTGAAACATTAAAGTATTAAAATTGCCATAAAGTGAAGGCATTTTTTTGTTGGAATTGCACATAAACGCATAAAAACACATTTTCGCTAGCATTTATAGTGTATATACGCCATAATATGATTAAGTCTTTAATACCGCTTACAAGTAAAATTATTTATGCAATCAGTAAATGCATTATTGAACAACATTCCCTCTAAAGGCACGGAAGAACACACGAGATAATCTTAGAGATTTAATTCAAATTATTGGCAATGCGCTGTGAAAGACGTCACTAACGCCAGTGTTATGTAAATTGCAAATATCGTAGGCGCAGACTATTTATACGTAATAAAATAGGTATCTTCGCATTTAAGATCACGGAACCATAGATTTTATCCGTTTTAATTACATTATGAATATCAAACATGACACTATTAAAATTCTGGATACACTGGCTTCACGTAAAGGGTAAAAACAAATTTGATATCTTGTCTTGTATAATATTCACACGTGGATGAAAAAAAAAACCTTGCTTTGTTTTACGGCGATTTTCGCTTTGTGGTGATGGACTGATCCCTAGCCAGACGTATTAATGGGGTACTACTGTATACAGCATGTAACATACCTAGTCCAATATATTAGTAGATACCTGGCCAAACTGTGGGTCGAAAATATTCACGGAATATGTACAAATTCTATACCGTTATGGAAAATATGATTGTATGAGATTTTTACAAAATCTTGTTACGCTTTAAGTCTACGTACTTCGATATAAATATATTCGAAATTGACTATTGCTTCAAGTTCTAAATCATCTAACAAAAAATAGTCTGTCGCTCGAAGTTCAATTACCTTTTAATTTTTGTATTCAATATGTAATTTAGAATCAATAAAATATTTCAATTAATTGAAATAATCGCACAAATGCGACGACTTTTTTAAACGTCTTTATGTCTGGAATAGTTGAGATTATCTGTGTACATCATTAAAATATTGTGTACTAGTATATTTATAATATTATTGCAATTCAATTGAGAAATAGATTTTAAATTTTATAATCGCATTTCTTGCTGTGGTGTATTTTTTAAATTCATTATGTCATATTAGCGTCGAGAAAAATATTGATTCTCGCAAGAGTGGACTTTTTAGGCCATAATCATATGACATCAATTGCCCACGTGAGATACGGACCCTACATTACATTTGGTAGCAATATTTTTCGCAGCGTGCTTTTATTTATTTTTAAATCTAGTAAAATAAACATGAAATTATCAAATTTAAGAATTATTTCTTACGTGTATTACAAAATAAGTTAAGCGAAGATTTGTACAATAATGCCCCGCGAATATGTTGTGTCAGTGTCCAGACCAGCGTCACAAAGTGAAGCAAGGGTTTTTTTCTGTTGCGGAGTCTCTAAATGCGCACTTGTTTTTATTTTTTTTCGTGAAATTGTGAATATTATAGCAGACAGGAAGGAAACCAATTTTGTTCTCATTATGTAATGGATTAAACCACGTAATAATTCATATTGTTTTATACAATAAATATACAGGGGGGCCTTTTTCCATTTTGTATCGGGACCCATTTTTATAGTTACTCTACTGAGTTTAATCATTAAATTCGTGATCCTAAACTTAAGCCTAATACAGCTTGTATAATGTACATTACGTATTATGCACATCGGTAATTCGGACGTTTAATACTTAAACGAATTTATTGTACGTATTTTACTAAGAAAACCTCGTTCGTCGTTCCGAGAATCGTTCGAAATGTGAGATTTGGCGCCGTAAATAAGTAAAAAAAGACAACATGTAATTAATATGTCGATAGCTTGGCCTCCCGATGTGAGGTCTTTGACTCAGCGTATTTCATTTGTTGTAATTCATTAGGTTGATTGCTCTGCGGTGAAACCCGGCCATTACCAGACGCTTCTACTTAAATATTCATGAATTCCATTGTAATGTAAGGATGGTACGACCGAGTATTTAAAACCAGCCCGAGACCACTAAAATAATATCACAACACTGTTGTAGGAGTTCCCTACTTTGATATACTAGCGAGTAAGTGAGCACCTATCGATTTCCTTAGGGTATGACGTTGCCCAAGTTCCTATTCGAAAAATACACGATTCTTAACGTTTGCAGGCAAAATTGACAGTTTATTAACGAGTAAATAAATTGAATTGAAAATGTACCATACCATGGAAACCGAGGGCGTGCACTCTGTACAATAAAAAAGCTGTGTTTAACTATAATTTCTGCGAAATAAATCTGTATTAAATTTATTTGATATATTATGTATTAAGTATGTAGATCCACGAGCAAATAATTTAAAGTTTAATGTGTTAACTAGAACTACCTAGTGGTAGAATTTAAAATTGATATATAAAGCTGGGCATGTGTTTTTTCGTAAAATTTGCCCCAAATGTATACGAACTGGCGCAATTCTCGCGCCGCGCGGTATTCTAAATACACGTCTTACCTTGAGCAGACGTGTTGCAAAACGCCGCAAGTGTGTATTTGAAGTGGTTTTAAGTTTCAATACTTTTAAACATGTTATTTTTTAATTGCAAAATTAAAATTTGAAGAATTTTTTAAGACTAATAGTGATATATATTTGTTATTAATATTTTCCAAGAAAGTAAATAAACTCACACAGACATATTTTCATATAAACATCCATCGCTTTTACAGCATCGATATTAGCAGCATAACCTAAGTCCATGCCTAGTGCACGTCCCTGTAGTAAACATACTATTATGTACTTTTAAAATTAGCAATATTAACTTTGTGGTTAAAATTTTTTTTTTTTTACCGTAGAAACCGGTAGATGTATTTAAACTCAATTCAGTGGTTAATAAAACAAAGATAATAAATAAAAAATATACTATTATGTAGGTACAGTGCAAAATGTTCAAAAATATTGTGGTCACTATGTGATTTCATACATTTATTTTCTTTTAACGTGAAACAAAAACGCTTCACATCTTAGAAGAACAAAAAATATACTAACTACTACGTCGTCATCAAATTATTTACTGTTTATGACTCAATTTTCTATTGACAAGGATGACGTCTACCGATGCCGCATGCTACACACTACCATTACCATTTTAAACTGTACCCGGATCCACTATTTCTTTCAACAGGAAATTCGTTTGAAAATTCTATTAGCAAATTTTAAAATATATTTTTGATAGGTTTTTTTTTGATTTCTTAAATAAATCTTCGTGCAAATGCCGGTGAATCGTTTCATGTACATGCAGGTTGTACAATGCCAATAGCATGAAAAATGAATTCAACATATTTTCCAACACATTATTCAGGTACATAAATCTTTTATATGACAATTTTTCGTGAAATTATGTAAAGATGATATATGATATGTTGGTACAAATTATAAGACTTCTATATTTATAATTTATATCTATGCTCCAGGTTTTATAAAAAAAATATGAATATTTTAATCGATCAATTAATTATTTTAAAATAATAAAATCTTCAGTAACATTTTATTTTATTAAAATAATCAATATTTTTCTATTTATTTTTCATGTAAAGATTATAATACCTGAATAGAACCTGATAGATAATCCTAAATTAAAAACACAGTAGAAGATTAAATTTATGTTGCATATTGACAATTGCGGAGAATGAACAGATATTAAAAACTATCGCACATAAGTACAAAAGCGCATGTGTTACAAGGTCAACGAAGTCCAATCACGTGACATGCAAACAGTCCATGGCGCTAAAAACGTGAAGTCGGTTTATAGTAAGCCCGTATTACACATTTGAACGACCATTACCCATAAATAAATTTAATATTAGTTTTTAAAATAGTGGGCGGTCAAGTTATTATTCACATTTTCACTTTTTACATTCTGTCAACAAAATTTTAATGTTTTCTTCCATAAATATTATATTTAAATAAAATAGAGAAACATGATTCTATTTAAAAAAAATCGTAAGAGTTATTTTTAATATACCTTACATATTTTATAGATTTTTTACATATAGATATCCCAGTGTAAGCGACCTAGAGGTGGGTTGACTGTGTGGAAGAAGACTGGAGCAGGATGGGAGTCCGGGAACTGAACAAGAATGGCCGGGGATATGAGTCGGTGAAGAGTTCTCGTGAAGGAGGTCAAATCCCATCATAGGATGTGGTGCCGTGGAAAAAGAAGAATAACATATTTTATAGAATTTTCCTGATTGAATATATATATAATCTATTATTTATTCAACACCTTTTCACTCTAGCTGAGCTACTTACCAATTTTTGTGAGCGTGCGCGGCCGTTTAAACTAACTAAGTACCTACACACCAAACGCCCAAACCGAATTGAATTAGATTTGCAATATGTGTGTAAAACGACCAGATTCAAATTGCTTATTTGGAAATATTTCGAAAGAACATAAAATTATCCATGATACAAAAAAAAACAGGGGTGGATTTACAGATATGCTGCTATGGGTCATGGGACCTGCACTGTCACGGGGCTAAGTATTAATTTATAATAATATTTTTATCAATTTAACCTGAAAACTGTTTGTTATACTAATTTATCAACAGACAACAATTGTCATTCTGATTGAGAAAAAACGTTGTAATCAAGGTAAGGTATCTATTTAACATAATATATATAATTTTTTCATTTTATTTCTGGTATATCTGATAGTGTGAACCATATACTAGAAGATCGATCTATTAGAATCGTCAACAATTGACGGGCATGCATGAGAAGATGTATAAATGTAGATAAGACGAGACTTGGACAGAAGTACTAATCACTGATCCCTCCATTGAGAAATCGATACCGAGCAACAGAAAACTGTTTAATACTCTTTGGTAGATTGTTTATGCAGAAATAGGGTGGCTAAGAAATTTTATTGATATTTTGATTTATCTCGAACTTATAGGGAATATTTGGAGTTTTTCTAAATTTCTTTACCAAAATTGTAAAATATTATTGGGAGTTAACTAATTTTCCATTAGTAGTGATGTAGTGATTATGATTTCCGCGGATGTCCCCTATTTCTGGTTTTTGCAAGAATCGATCTAAGGTTTTTCAGCACGTGGTACTTATTTATTATTTTAAAACACGTGATTTCATGTGTTTTAAATTGATGGGTATTTTTGGCTTTTAGTGTATTATAGGATAATATAAGAGTAAAATAGTGGCATCATAAACGGTTTTTTGGCTATGGAGGAAATGATAATTAAAATAGTAATTTTCCATAAAAAGTAAGACTATTAGATAAAAAATGATCGTTCAACTCTCACAAATAGTATATTAATACACGGTCATCACCTTATTACTGAGGGCTGTCTCCCTGGCCAGGAGCACCGCGAGGGAGCGGACCCGGCGGCCCGCGCCCAGCGAGCGCCTGGCCTCGCTCGCGCCCTTGGCCTCGGGCCTGGGGTGGTCGTGCGCGCCCTTGGCCTGGAAGAATACGGCGTGCTCCGTGTGCCTCCAGAAGTGCGTCACGGGGTAGCCGCAGTGCCCTCTGCATGGCAGAACTTCCAGCCGACCTCCTGAACAGAGGCGGTTCGGGCAAGGCTTGCCTGAAACAATGGAAATGTACTTTTATTAATCTTTTAACTGTCAAAGATGTTTGACACGGAGGATACCATGTCTGGTAGGGGCAAGGGTCTTTTTCTTTATTTCTTCATGTCAGTACTGACACATTGTGGCATCAATCAGATTCCACACGAGTCGTAAAGCATCTGCGTAAGCGCAACGCAATGACAGATGCAACGCATCCATCCACCGTTATGTTATTCTTCCGGGTGTTTTTTGTCCAAAAGTTGTGTCCTGGATAATTTATTTTTCCAGGCTGTCATATTGACGCATAAATTATAAATGAAATATATGATATTGGAAATATTTAATTCTGTTTCGGCAAGATCTAAAATGCGCGCAAACACGCTTATGGCTTGGCGTGACATGCAGAGTGTGGCGTGTAAACTGACTTGTGTCATTTAAATCGTATCCATGATGAAAATCAAAGTAATACTTTTGGTACGTATCACTTGATTAAGTATTATTTAGAGATATTAATCCTGCACTTAAACGCATGCTATCCATATTAAAAATATAAGAATGATAAATTAATCTTTACAAAACGATAAAACAAATCTATCAAACATTACAGCAAAAATGACATCCAAGTGTAGAATCGAGTGACTTGCGAATCAACGGAAATATTGGGCAAAATCTAATTTGAAAATATTTGTTTATCTAAAAACTATAGAAATGGGCAATGAAAGAAGAGCACCGACATCTAGTGGTGAACAACATCATTAAAAGCTTTGGTATTTCAATAACAGCGATTGCTAAAAGTCATTAAAATGAAATTTTAATTAGTCTAAATAAACATTGATACAATCTGATAACACTTTCGCGTGGGTTTTTTTTTTGTATTGTTATTAATACATTTATTTCGGACTTAATATTTGAGAAAAAGATTATGCAAGAAGGTTAGATTAGCCAGCAATATTATTGTTTACATTTAAAAGGCAGTGGCGGATGTATAGAAGTACGCAAGTCGCATTTGCGAGGGGCCCCGCTTTCCAGAGGGCTCCCGAATCAGAATTGAGAAAATGGAAGTAAATCAGGAGTAACAGGTAAAATAGGAAAGAATTAAAAAATATATTAGATCTGAGATAGCAGATCTGATTATGTTCGATTGTCGGCGGGTATTCGTAACTTTGTGTAAGCTCGGTCTTTATCAGTTCGGGAGCTCTAGGGTCCAGTTTGTTATTATTAATTATTTCTATTCGCGTTCACGATGTGTTGTGATATTATCATTTTGGGAGCCACTTAGCTCGAGACAATGCCCACCCCAGTTAAAAAGATGAACCTTTTGCAATTATAATGTATAAGTTGGGTAGGTTAAGTTAGGTTAGGTTACCTTGCTGTTTTTTCCTCGCTTTGTCGCATATGGCAGGTCTCAGGTGCACCCGATCTCCGCTGGGCAGTTTGCAGCGAACCGAGCAGACCAAAACTCCTAAACAGCTCTTCTTCAGGATGTGGACGTTGTGATTGTTCGTGTTTCTCATCGCCCAGCCTAGAACATTCAAACCATTCATTATCTTCAGAAGAAATTAATTCAAGTGAGATAATTGAATTAAAATATGTACGAAAAACTTGTTAATCGATTGTTTCTTTTGATTTTTGTAGTATTAAGCAGAGGTGGAACAATCTGTGGATGAGGAAGGCAGCGGCCGCCCCGTATGCAGTTCTGATTGGGACTCGGATCTCAAAACTGACCATTTGTTGAATACGTAAAAATTATTATGTCGAGAACCGGTAGATCAGAAATCGTTATCAACGATATAAATTATTAACTGGGCACTAAAATACGTAGTTCCGGCACTGGTATCGAGTAATAAAACAAATAAATAACCATTATGTATGTGTGAGCACTGAACCATGGAAACATCGACAGTACGTGTCGACTGAAACAAAATAATTTGTCCACCTATCACTTATTTTAGTTAGCTCCATAATTTTGAAATAATATACAAGTATCAAACGCCAACCGGGATAGTTACAACCAAGAAATTGTTGACACGTGTCAAAACTATTTTTAAAAATTTTGAATTTCAGATATCTGTATACTTTGTAAGGGTGAAATGTGATGTCCTTGGAATGGTATAGATGTGTGTGTATGCGAGCACTGCACCACCGGGGCGGGATGCGTATCTGTGGGCGTGTGTGCGGGGATATAAAGGGCGACGCGCGTCAGTCGCGCTTTCTCTCTGCGTGCTCATCTGCTCTATCGTTTAATTTGTACTAGTGATATATCTTGTATCATTATAAACGTGTAATTGTCACAAATAGTTTCTCTTGGACCTTCAACAATTGCGAGGTGTACACTGAAGACGTACTTAAGTATGTAACGATAACTGACATCATTGTTGTAAAAATATTTTTCAATCCATGGGTTGATAATAATTTTAATTTATTTTCATTTATAGAATCTGCGGAAACACTTGTAATAAGACAAAACGAAATGAATTTAGAAATATATTATAATTTAGCGATATGATTATTAGTTAATCTGAGCAGCACAATGAAAAATATTCCACTCGCAAAAGTTCAATTGATTCGGTGATTTCAAGGCGTGTAAAAAATGAATGATCACCGTAATGGTGACCTTTGAAAAATCAATTTTTGTTATTAGTTTTTATTCGATCAACGAATAATTTTAATTCAATGAAGACTGCAGAACACTAGATTTATTCTATATTCAATATACATTCTCAAAATTCAGGACAGATGTTATGTTATTTTTGGTCTATTTAGTCTAGTGAGAGCTCGAAATTCAGTTCTCCAAATATCACAATATTATTATTGCTGATGCTGATGCTCAGGATGTAGGTACTTTAATGAGAATATTAGTGTTCCCTTGTATGGAATCGAATCCTAGACCGTACAAAAAACGTTTCGAATTACCTGCATAACATGCAGCACATATTTTAAGACCTGCCGGTTTAAAAACCATATTCTCTAATTCTTCATCTTCTTCAGTCGGCTCTCTCATTACTGGGGATCTGAGTGACCTCCGGGTCGTCATCACCCTCCTCACCTTCTCTACAAGTTCAGAGTCATTCCAATTGCATAGTCGGTAACGTATTTCATCTGGTTGATCCAACGAGTCGGAGATCGTTCTCTTTCTCTCCGTCATTTCTAGTTACTACTAATTTTTCCAGGTTATGTTCCTCTCTGCTAGCGATATATCCGAAAGATTGAAGGATGATTCCCAGACATATATTCGACAATCTATGTGAGATATTTAATTGTTATAAAATTCTAAATATTCTCCACCAGTACCACAATTAAAAGGCGTCAAATTTATTTATTTCACTTAGTTTTAATGTCCATGTTTTTACTCTATAGAGACAAGTAGAAAAACACAAGGGACTAAAAGTATTTTTGTTGTTATGGTTATAGATCAATTTTTTCTATTCGTTTCATGGAAACATTTCAGACACTTTGACATCGAGGACGTTCTACTAGATGTCTCCAAAGATTTTGCTATAAAAAGAAGGAATGTAAACCTACACTGCTAAGAAGTGGGAATGCAAGTCAAGTAGCTAAATTGAAAAAGAAAGGAATGTAAGTCTACATTGCTAAGAAACGGAAATGCAAGTTTAATTACTAAAAAGTGGGTATACAAACAAAGTGCTACATTGAAGATGAAATGAATGTGAGTCTACATTGTCAAAAAGTGGGAATGCAAGCCAAGTTGCTACATGAGAGTACAAATTTAATTGATAGGAAACTGGAAATACAAGTCGAGTTGCTACATTGGAGGAAGAGAGAATGGAAGTCCGGAAAGGCTCGTAGTGTTGATAAATGTGCCGTCGTAGAAGGATAAGATCCCGATATAGTGGACCGATCAAATACACGAGACAGCAATATCTATATTACATGGAGTAATCCATTTTACCGAAGACAGAATTCTAGATAGTTTGATTTGTTTTGAGATGTTCATGACAGTAAAACTATGACTGAGAGAGGGATGAATTTTAACATGTTTTAAATACTAATGAAGCTTGAGGGCAGTTTGTTCCAAAGGGTACGATCTGAGAATTTTGTAGATCCTCAATATAGCAGAGTTAAGAACTGCTACTGGACTAGACGATTGCAATATAAATAATAGAGATTGAACAATCAATAAACAGACATTAGAACCATGAAAGCATCTTTAACCTCAAAAGAAAGAAAGTTTCCTAACCTGAAGCGTGTCTTTTGGCCTCCTCGCTGTGCGGCGGGTACACCAGGCGGCAGTGGCCGTCCGCCCAGTCGCTGAACTGGTCGAAGGAGCTGACGCGCGGCACGGCCGTATCGTTGATGTCCCAGTCGGGGGCGGGCCCTTCGGGGCCCCCGGCGCCCGCGGGCCCCTCGACCCCCGCGCCGGCCCCCTGCGGCGCGCGTTGCGGCGAGGGGCGCGGGGTGCTCATCGACGTGACCGGAGACAGGGTGCGTTTCCTGGAACAACCTCGTCAGGTTAGATACATCACATTTCGACACGCCGTAATGTTTGTAATTTTGATTAATAGCGACAATTATTGAATATTTGCAAACGAGATCTATTCCCTAAAACATGTTTTACGCCAAACTAAACGTATTTGATATAATACCTCAATGAAAATACATATTGATTTCCTTATGGATAAGAGAGTTAATTGTATTTAATGTTTGGTTCAAGCTCACTTTGAAAATAACAGGCAGAATAAGCCATGCATGTAATTAATTCCTTTGGATCAATCCATTTTTGCTAGAATCTGATGGCATTGCACACGTTGCTGAGAACATTAGCTGCCATTGGCTAAAATGGAACGATTTGCCTCTAAAATTTAAATAAAATAGAAATGAGCTTCATTTGAAAATAACACGATACTTTAATGCAATATAAATTCTTGTATAGTATCAAGTGTATAGATTCGAAACTGCGTTCTTACGTACTATTGTTTTCTTTATAAAACAACATTTAAATTAATAATTCATAATAATGGGACAATTTTACGAAATACTCTTAAAATCTAATATAATAATATTTTCCGTAACGGTACAGATATTGTATATAGCTACTGCTTAAACATTTTCGACTCATAATTTAATAAGATATCCATCCATTAAATATTGTGGACTAGATGTGTTGCACCATGTACCACTCTGTATCGTATTTTACGGCTAAAATTGAGGCAATATGTGAGATGTTTTTGTATTATCTTCAAGAAATAATACGGTAGACAGTTTCGTCGTGTTTTATTACCTGTAAACTTAGAGAAAGCAAACAGTACATATAAAAATATGTCGAGCAATAAATATATTTTGATTTAAATTATGCGTAATCAAATCACCGCCCTAATTATATTATGCAACGATGCAATATTTAAATACATGTTATATACAGCGAGTTGAAATAATAATTTGCGATTTTATATAATATTTCAAGCATATTTATAAATGTAGAAATTGATATGATAGTGTGAAGAAATTTTTAATATAGATTATTTAACTAACCTGTTTTGGTCGGTGTATTAAATATTTTATACACCAACCGATGTCAAATTAACTAAATTTGTCAATTTGACATCGTTACTTACTTACTTACCATCACGCCGTTTCCCTGCGGGGGTAGGCAGAGAGGATAGAGTGCTCTTCTGTCCTGACACACAATTCTCGCCTCATCTACATTCATACAAGCTCGACGATTATTGATGCTTCCAACAGGAGCATCCTCCAGTATCTGTTTTACCTGGTCGTGCCAAGTCTTTCGCGGATGTCCTCTACTTATCTATATCATATATCTTTCTTACCATTCTCTCCTCATTCATCTGTTCCATATGACCAAACCACATAAGTGATTCTTTCTTAATCTTGCTATACTAAGATCGGCTTTATATTCTTTCATTATTTCTTCATTCGTTACTCTATCATAAATGAATCTGCTACATATACGCCTAAGTGATCTCATTCATTTCCACTGCATTCAGTCTACTTTCGTTCCTTTTCTGGCAGCTCCAGGCATTGACATTGTATTTTCAGAAACCAGTTGGTGTATTAAATATAACTCATTAAGTGGTTAAAAACAAAGTTAAATAATCTATATTAAAATTAATGTAAATCACGTAGTTAAATTTGCTACAAATATTAAAAATATAAATAGATATATATCCAAGGTTTATTTCGTTATTACAATTACGTTTTCTAAGTAAAAAAACAAAATCTTCAGTTTCAGGGATGAATATCAAATTTAAAACCATAGATGGCTACAGCGAAGTTGCAGTTAAATATTTTAAAGATTTCTACATGGTAACACATATACATAACTTCCAAAAATTTGATAGATGTGGAGGTTTATTGTATGTAGAATTGGTGAACGTAACATTGTGTAAAGTGGTTACTTAAGTCAGCTGAAAACAGGTCGTAAGCCCAGTAATACCAATACTTCCATACTTTCCATATAATATATTATAAATACCTTCGTTTCTATGAGATATCTTTAATTTGTCTTAAAAATGATTCCATTTGAACAAACTATTCAATTTTATTATAAATTTGTTTAGTCAGTGTTTTTTGTACACGCGGTAATAATTCTGTCAATTTTCAAACAATAATTAATTTCTAGATATGTATCGTTTATTTCTAGTAGAATACACTTAGGTACCTATATAATAATGATAATGAGTAAAATATATTTTTTAATAATACTATAATCAAAATGACACAGGAAAAAATATATTTATATGTGACGTTGAACGCTTTTAAAACCTCGATACTTGATACCATTATGCCTGCTTTATTATTCCGAATAAAAAGCAGGAGAAATAGTGGTACTTATATTAATTTTAGTATGAAAATAATTATACTTTGAGCGTGTTGCTAGAAAAGATTTATTTATTTTACATATTTAAAAATAGAATAGAAAAATACAAATTTAAAAAATAAGCAAAACAAACTGTAAAAACAAAGATTCAAGACAGAAAAGACAATAGAAATTTAGATTTGACACAGAATGGCTGAGTAGCTCTTATATTTAAACACTGAGTATTGGAATATATTTACAAGACCGTAATTTTTCCCGAGCCTATGAAGTCTTTGTGTGGGTGCATTCCTATAAAAATGAGTATATGATGAATATACATGAAACAGCACCGACGACCTGGTACTCCGCGCAAGAACGTGGTATACAATCAGTTCAGTTAAATTAGGAGCGTCCAGTGTGCCATTTACTATTTTAAATAAAAATAATAAATCACTTAAAGTTCTTCTACTCAACAAGTTAGTTAAATTAAGAGTGCTCATTAGAAAATCATAATTCAATTGTTCAGCAGATATACACAGTTTAAAGTTAAATTTATGCTGAACCCTTTCTAATTTTAACTCGTGCACCTTATAGAATGGAGACCAAATAGTTGAATTAAATTCTAAATTGCTACGAACCACAGCTGGGTATAAAACTTTAAGCGATTTAAGTGAATTGATATCTTTCACCGTTCTTAATACAAAACCGAGACATTTCATAGCTTTATTCGTGATTTCATTAATATGTGGAATTTTTCATCAATAATATGCCAAGATCTTTAATTTGAGATACTTTTTTTAAGAGTAACGGTGTTTATACTGTAATGAAAAATAATGGGTTTTTTGAATCTGCATAACGCTATAGATTGGCGTTTATCAATATTTAAAAAAAGTTTGTTGTGTGTGCACTATTCATGTAATTCGTTAAGGTTAGATTGAAGATTGAGACTGTCATTTATCGACTCAATTGTTCTGGATATCTTGAGGTCATCAGCAAACAACAATATGACGACTTTATCAAATGTAGCAACAATATCGTTAATAAACAATAAAAATAAAACTGATCCTAAGTGTGAACCTTGAGGTACACCATTAGAAGCCTCAAATTGAGTCGACGTACAACCAAAGATTTTCATGCATAGTATCCTGGACGATAGGTAACTTTCAAACCATTTTAAAATATTCCCAGTGAAACCCAAGGCTTTTAATTTACAGATGAGTATAAAATGAGAAACCTTGTCGAATGCTTTGGTAAAATCTGTGCACTAAGTATCAGTCTGAAAATTATTATTATTAGTTTCAACTAGTCGATGCTCACGTATCATAAGATTACTAAGAGTTAATCTACCCGAAATGAATCCATGCTGAACCGGTGAAATAACTTTCTTCATTTCGGTGTCAATAACAATGTACAAGGGGAGGGCGATCTTGCGGATGAGATATTGATTTTATATCATACTTATAACCATATTTAGGACCACTACGAGATACAGATAATCTCGAGGCATGGGCATTTCATGAGTAAACTCTTCGACTTCAGATTTGTCCGTAAACCGTGGTGTGTTTGCGCTCAAGTAAGGTAGACATCCTCATGGAGCACATTCTCTGGGACTGGGTGATTATGAATGATGCACGTGAGATGACCTTGATTGCGGGATTAGAAGGAATAGCTCATCGGATCCCCCGGAACGATGACCTATTAAGAATTGAAAGGAATCTCGGACATTTCCGGGAATTATTACGGTGTGGGTCTCTAGCTGGTTGCTGGGATGGACGATGTCGGGAAGAGCAGTGGCTAGAAAGACCTGACGGAGCATTCTACTGGCTCTCCCGCGCACCTCTTGAGATCTGGACAGGGTGAATTTCTGCCGGACTGTGATCGAGTTCTGCGACTGCAACACATAAATGTAACGTCTATCCTCCCCTTTTGGGGGGTGTATTATTTCTATAGCTTCTCTCTGACTGCCGTCTGAATTTAATGTGATAACGAGTCTCACGTCAAATCGTACAGGTATGGCTCTGGTACGATGATACTGGAGCCAACCTATGATGGTATTATGATGATAATGTTAATAATGACTGAATGTAATAAAATAAAAATAAAGTAATATTGACGAATCTAAACAACTCTAAAAACGATTCGGCATAGGGTGTAAATAAATAAATAAAAAATCATATTTATAACTATGTATGTACATTATCAGACTAAAGTGTGTGATCTAATAACGGTAATTAATACATCAACCAATCTGATAAAGTGTTGAGAAAAATATATAAAGTACACATACCTAATGATATTAAAACATATTAATACTTAGTACTTATAAAGAATATTCGAATATATAAGAAAGTACCTACTCGTAAGAAAGTATAATATTCAAATAAAATATAATCATTGATTCAGACTAAGTTTTGTCAATACTAGATTTCTACCATCCAACTATATAAATTATTCATACAATTTGTTTGCAGTTTGAACATAGTATTTAAAGCTGTATATACTTTTAGGTAAGTACAATATAATATAAACATCTTTAAACACAGTATAATACATACCAAACCTATATATATATATATATATATATATATATATATATATATTTCGTGTAGATTTTAAATTAACTAAAAATAATAACACACGTATGGCTCAGTTATGATCTAACGATAATTGCTAATCCTATTCAATCATTGGTACAATAGAAACAAAACCTACCAGTTAACAATCATCGTTACGATCGAATACCAATCACACAATCATAATCACAGTATCTGTTTAGCTTATCACCAGTTGATCTTGTCCATTAATTTCTTTAGATATTTCATAAAAATAAATGCATAAACCATATTTTAGTTATTTATATTAATAATAAAATAAAAATATTTTTCATCCGTTGCCAAGATTAACCAAAGTTAACTGTACAACAATTCTATACAGCATCACGTGCGATCGCGAGATTTTCATATTCCTTCGATCCGAGTGAGTTCAATGCGAGAGAAAAAGCAATCTGTTAAAAAAGATTGTCCGCACGACTCGGATTAAATCGTCTTCACTTTTATACAGCTTGAATGTTTGCTTAGACCCAAAATCACAGCCCAAATATACTAACAAATCAAATCATGCGCTCTATCCAAATAAATGGTGTTATTTATGGCTTCATCGGGCGTAATTAAATCATTACGATTAGGTACCGGGGAATAAATCTTGAATCGGAGCCTGCAATTACTACTGATACCACAGCAGTACTTTAATCATTCTTCATTGAACAATTACACGAGTATTTTATAATTTGTATATTTGTTCTAGGAAATTCTTTTTAAACTTCCGGTGATCGTTTCACTAAATTTCAAATAAAATTTACGAATATGTAATATTTTTTATGAAAAGATTTGTATCCAAGTGCAGCAATTCTTAATCGATCTACATTTTAAATTTATAATATTTTACTTGTATTGTACAAGAAGATAATTTGCTTCTTTTTTTTTAAAATAAGTTAACTATGATTTATTAAAATCACTATTGTTTAAGTACATAATTTTATATATGTACATGCTTTTATCGTGGTACATTTGGTAAAGTATCTATAATATAAAATTTAATTCGTTTTTATTCGTCAGTGATATAAATAAAGAATTAAGAGTGTTACAGTGACGGTCCTGTTCGTGTCCCACAGACATGGCCGTGTAAGGAATCACCTGACAGCCATGTAGTGCCGAAACGCACCGTCCAATAGCGGATGTCAATTCATCGTGTCGGACGAGTTCTAGGAGCTAGCCACCCACTTCTCTACAGACCGTTATTTCGTCAACAATTGAAGCGGGCCACTCCAGTCTTCAACATTATTTGCGTAATTAATTTTATACTCATAGTATCTGAAAATAAACGCCAACTTTTGCAAGTTCTATTTTATTTAAATACACATCATAAATACTCACACGCACATTCATATACACTGCGACATGCACCAACACGCGTGAGACTAAAAGAGAGTTAGGGCTTTCAGTCTCACCACCATGTACAAAACCTTCTGATCCAAATCGGATGACATACAAACATCGGTCACTCCATCCGAGTGACTACAACTCACGATTCTCACGAGTCAATATAAGCCTACAACTACTACATTACTAAATTTAATTTTATCTGCACCCAACTCATATAAGAACACCTTGAAGCCAAATAATAATAAATCTATTAAAATAAATACATTGGTATTTAAAAATATTTTTTTAAAGTAGGTACATATTTCTTAAGATAATTTTCATATGACAAATTTCATGGTTTATGATTGTGCAGGGCCCTATAAAAGTGAACGCGTCTCGTAACACTTGAGTTATTTCAAAACATAATTCTTAATGTAATTTTTTAAACTATAATTCTTAATGCAATTTTTTAAACTATAATTCTTAATGTAATTTTTTTTGCACAATATTTATGTAATCAAAAATCATCAAAATACCCCATACTGCATAATCTACTGGGTTTAAATCTGGGCCGTTCGGTGGCCACATGCCCAGCTCGATGAAATTAACATTCTCACGTCGAGGAAAGTCGATTGTATTTCTGGCTGTGTGAAATGAAGCTCAGTCCTGCTGTAATGTCCAGTTATGCCGTAATGTCTAGTTATACTCCAGGCTTTGTTTTGAAACTCTTATTATTTTCCTAGCACCCCGACGCTTTTTAATTCGGAAATTTTTCATCAGAATTCTTCTGTAGTGATTTTTGTTATTCTGGGTAACAATTTGAAAAAACCAAATATAAACAGTGTGAAAATTAATAACCAAAAATGGCGACCGGAAATTGTTGAAATAAAACGTAATATAAGTAAATAGGTAAGTAAGTAAATTAGTAAACTATTTAAGCTATTTTTGATATAGTTAAACTAATTTTGATGTAATTATATCACATTTTACGAAATGTTCTCAATTTTTTGGGCCAACTGTATATTTACAATTATTTATATTTTCATTTTTTTATTTGCACTTGTGCAGTCCGGCGTGTCTACACTACTGCTATTTATCGTACATAAAAACTTATTAAATTTATTATGAGGTATTAGGGGGAATTAAAAACACATATAAATCATATAATAATAGCAAGCTATCATCAAATTATGAACAAAATGTATAAAACACTTAAAAATCAAATCATCAGAGAAACTTAAAAATATTCTCAGATTTTTATAGTCTATCAGAATCTTTTGTGTAGAGTTTTTTGGGTTGTTCTATGTGCCTCTGACCTCTCTAGCAAACGTTTCGGATCCCATTGCTGGGTCCATAATAAGGCTGATGTCGCAAACTTATTTTCACGTCACTATATCAACCATAACAAAAAAAAAGCACTAACTATTGACTCATTGTCACAATTGTTATTAAGTGTTTAACCCTTTCAAAACCATGCAGTAACATAGGTCTACAGCCCCAATTAAAACTTATTAATTAACATACACAACATAAAATTTATATTTTAGTTAATTTTTAAGAAAAATGTTTATGCTTAGAACTGACTAGTGAAAAACCAGTTGTGTAAATAAATAAATAATAATAAAAATAATTATTTTTTAATTCAATTTTAATTTAATTTAAAATTAATACGCTGGGGAAAATACCATTTGTGGTAAGACAAATAAATAGAGATGGTATATTAATTACACAATAAAAATAATAACAAACACATGAACATAATTATGATCTATGTTTCTCACTAATTTAATGAAGAGAGATAAGAAATAAGGTTGTATTGTATAGGACTCTATGAATGCTTCGAAATATATTAGGATATTGATACAATTTACGTAATTAATCCTCAATATTTAGAGTAAGTTTATAGGATTAATAATTTTAATTTTAAAGCCATTTGAACTAATAAAAGCTTTCTTCACATTTAAAATGTTAATAATTTCTTTCGGTAACACGAGTTGACAGCATGGCTGCATATGGGTATTTTTATCACGGTATGGTAAAGGGCATTTTTTACCCGAACAAACTGGTATACATCATACACCTGCATCGACACATTTTTGGCGCAGATCACTAATCATCGCTTAATTCTAATTCACATTTAAAATTCATTGAACTTTTTTTACGCGAATATCAATGAACGAATATTACGAAACGAATATTAAATACACGCATTCATACATACTTCATTATACGCCACTATAATTATACATTAGTTTTAATTACAGTTCTCCCGTGAGATATATTTTCAAAGTACAGACTAGAAGATTTACTAAATATTGTTACAAAGTGCCATTCATTGTAAAGCTTCAAGTTTACCCCGCTCAAAACGCACAAGAAATGTTATTTATGTGGAATATTCACGTCTTTTATTCTTTATATGGACATCAATATTGGGGATTGCCTCCAGGCAGTAGATTAATTTGTATTAATTATTGTTTCATAATAATATAATATTTAATAGTATGTTATCTAGCAGGTACTTTTTATGTCTCGTAACTGTGGATGTGATTATTTATTATATTTTCATCTCGAGACAGGGATGCTTCCATGAGATTCTTTGGAGACAGCTCTCGGCTTTCGTACATCAAGTCTCAAAAGATAAGAGCACCCCCACTTGCAGCCGAGATAGGGTTTGATATTAATTTTATCTTGTTCCTTACTTCACGTTTGTTGTTCAAACGTTAATCTGTTGATCGTTGATGTTCCGTTCTTCCATTGGGTCAATTTAAATCAAACCGTAAATGTAAACAATATCGGTAAATCGTAATAAACATTAGTAATTTTAATGCCTTCTGTTTATCAAACTTTTCATAATAAATGTGTTTATGTGCACGTTTCGAGTCTCACAGTCAAATCGAAAGTCGGGCATATGTCTTAGTTTTGTCTCATCCCACCAATTTCAAGCAGTGATCTCGAGATCAATCAACATGTATTCATGGTACTCAGACTTATCTCATTATGTTTTATTCCGTAGACACGGGTTATTAGATTTACTAATCCTTTTCAATTGAGCGACTGCGGGAAATAAACTGAACTAAACACAATTATTACGCCAATAGAATTTGTCAGAAATATGTATGAAAGGTGTGTTTATTTTAATTTTAAAAGAGCAAAGAATCACTCGCTTGGAAGATTTTTATAAAACAATTTTATTTTATTTATTAGATTTTATTAACATACATGTTTTTATTGTAACAAAGGTGAATATATTATAATATAACATGATAAACATAAGATACAATTATATTGCAATTAAGTATATTCTCGTAGTTTATTGTGTTGGATGGAGTAGACTCCACCTCTGATATACGCAGCATTGTCCTGGCTACTTTGCTAGACTGCCGTCTGTGTTAAAGTAACCAGCTTTTTTTCGCGCTGTTGTGGTGTTATTTAATTCAAGAAAGAAAAAGTTTCGACAAGAATTAAAATAGAGAAAAAAAATGTAGCTAGATTGTTGTAGAACTAGTGTAGACACTATAATGATTAGTGTAGACACTATAATGATTATTTTATAATATTGGATAGCAATACTTTTGATTGATCACTATCCAATTGAATCGTATATTGGGTCCATATTTGTGTAATCTTATTGGAAATGAACGATTTCCAGTTGGTGCTGAGTGTGTTGTACAGTTTCGAAGCTAAGAACATGTAGAATCTTTAATAAAATGTTGTTGTTGCTCTCGGAACTGGCGTGTAGATGTTCGTTGTTTGTCTTGCATTGTGACCATGATTTATTGCTTGGAGTGAGTTGTTGTTAGCATGGAAATATTGGATGAGACTCAACATATAGATTTGTCTTATGTCGAGAGCATTTTAGTCTTTAAATATAAGATCTGATAAATATATGTATATAATATCTTTTGATTAATGAGCAATGGTATACATCATACAAATTTGTATGTTTTGTGTATTACGTAATAAATTATAGATATTTTTATTAATAAATAAAATAGACTAAGATGAATTTTTAAAGAATAAAAAATCTCCCAAGTTTATAAGAGTTAAATAAATGTGATGTATAATTATTATGGAATTCAAATATTTATTTATTTTTACTGTCTGTAGAATTTAAATTATTTTAGGAATATTATTACTGAGCTTATAACTTACCTAATGTAATTTTATAGCATAGGTAAACTTTCAAGAAGGAACTGGTATAATATGAGCATTATGCATTATAAATCATCATCATCATATCTGGTTCAACAACCAGGTATAGGTCCTCGACTCCTTAAGATTATACCTCCTACCTATTTGCTTCCAATTAATTGCTGACACCAATAACGGATAGATCTTTATTTATGCTGTCCTGCCGCCTCATTTTGGGTCTACTAAATCTTCACCTTCATTTAGGATTATTAATGAGGAACCATTTTGGAAAGCATTCGTATGGCGTAGCCATCAAAGCCTACGTAATAAATATTTAAAACTAATCTAACGCATAATTTATGAACTTAATTAACATCACGATTACCATAATAGTGGAATATGATAAAACACCAAACTTATCTTAACTATCACCACATCTAGATCTATTCTTTTCATACTAATTGTCAAGAATATTTATATTTTTGCAATATTTAAATATCTCCAAGAACACACAATTACTGTAATTTTTACCTACAAGGCCCTGTTATTAAATAAAAATTAGATATCTCATAGAGACGAAGTTATTTTTATTATATTTAATGGAAAATATATAGAAATTTGGGGTTTTCGGCTGGCTTAAGTGACCACTTTATATAAATATAACGTTCACCATTCCACATGTATGAAATTTTTTAAAGTTGTATATATGTTAATATGTGGAATTGCTTCGAGTACCACTACACCATCGCTACAGCATATACGTCAACTCAACGAGAATCTGATTTTTTTTGAAAATTACTTAATGTATAAAAATAGCTTCGCCTCTGTGAGATACCTGATATTTATTTATGTATTTAGAAAATATATATTTAGTGAAAATATTGCGTTAAATTAATAATAATTTAATTCAGTCAATTTTACATTATTATTATTTCTTTATCACATCTAAATATCATTATAGAAAAGCATTTTTTGACATAATGCAGGAAAAAATTAGCGTAGCAGACAGGCTACAGAATGAAGTCTACTTTTCTGACAAAACCCTCACCAACAATGCTACAGTTTATGTAACGCTATACTCTGTCAAAAATATCAGAAACTAATAAAATAAATAATAATTATAATCAACAATTTTTCAATAGACATTGAATAAACAATATTTTTTTAGAAAATTCTCCGCGGTTGTACAAAAAAACCACAATAACCACGTGATACCCTTAAATGTTTATAATTCATTCATTAATAAATGGTGCATGTTGCGTGCGTAACAGATGTCAGGTATAAATGTAAGCGTGCCGGGAGCCGATTGAACCGATTTTACGGTGGTCGGCTAAGGGCGCCCTCAACCCTAGCGCGACTGGCCCGACTACCTGAATGGTACAAAGTCGAACGGTTCTTAAATACCCCACTTGACTTTTATTATTATTTGGATAGACTTCATTTGTGAAGTGTTAGTTTTTTATCTGTGCTATTAGATGGGCAACATCATCGATCGTATATAATTAATATTACTGATAAATTAACAAATATAAAATGTTAAATATTACATGTTTAGTATATAATGCATCATTTTATAAAATTACTTATTAAGATGAACATTCTCACGTTGGTTATCAAAACTCATCGTACATCTCATAGAAAGGGGTCGTAAGTATAAAAAGTCAATTTTACAGGAGAATTTATACGAAAACAAAATCTAACAATTTTTTAAGTTTAATAACGGTACTGATATAATATATCGTAAGACCTTAATTTATTTATTCATATGTAGTGAATAAATGAGTGTTACTACACAGAAATCGCTAATTCAGATATATTTACTGCGAGGGATAAAGAACCAACGGTCCCGTTGAAAAGAGACACTGGTGAAAGTTCGCAGAGAAGGGGTTAACTAATTTTAATATGGTTTTCATGGGGTGTTCAAAATCATATGTATTACATTAATAGAAACGAAGTACATGCAAGGTTGATTAGATGATTTGGAGATTCGATACGGTTCACTGAAAGGAGAGTGGGCGAAAATAATATTCGATTATAAATGCGACAATTAATTTACTAGAAGGTATAATTCCATGGAAATGATCATCATAATTAGAGATCAATCGATCAGATGTGCAGATATTAAATACAAAGAACAGGATATATTTTTTAAATAAATTGAAATTTTCGTTGAAACTAGCGATCACTTTTGCCCACAAAAGCCACGAGAGTGTTGATATATTCGATCGTCGACTCTTAACATGATTCATTCATGCTCGATTCAAAGAAATACTTTTTTTTCATATGTAAAGCCTCCTAGATCCATACCACACCTGGGCATTGTTACCCTCCATAATGGGGCGGGTTTGAGGCTGTAGCCTTCTTATATCTATTGTCCACCCTAATAGATACTCAGAAATCAAAGAATCGATACAAATACCCGTGTTGCGCAATTGTACAATAGCCGAGAGCTTTCGAGTTGCGAAGTGTCGGAAGAGCTTTTGAACTCGGCCCGTCTTTACGGGATTTATTGGCTTAGGATGTACGTGGCGTGTGTTTGGCCTTTCTGATGTCACAGATGCTTCCGGTCATGTGACTTTTGTAAATGATAAAAGGTTTTGTGTGCAATTATTGTGAATGCAACGAGACTAATAGGCACTCGTAAATTATGTCGTCATATTATCTCGACTGGGATTGTAATGTCAGCGGGACGATACGTTTCAATGAGGGTCCGGCCGTTCTTTTTGATTTTGAATTATGAAAGGTTTAGTAAATATTTCGCTGGGTTGAATGTATAATGCACACTTCAAAAGCTTACTTTAAGATATGTTGTTTTTACAATGTACGATATATTATTGTAGAAGAATCGTGTCAGAATACTAATCTGTAGCTTTTTATTTTATTTTATTCTGAGAGCATCTAATTAGATGGGAATATTAAAAATAAATTAATTTTATTGTAGGTAAATATTTTAATATAAAAATATATTATAGATACCTATCACATGAACATATATGGTAGAACGACTTATTTTTTAACACACGTATTTCTGTCACACACGTATGCATGGATTATTGAATTGTAATTTTAATTAAGAACCTTTGTACATTTTTTAATAAAAAAATTTTTCAAGGAAGTAAAATGTGTTAACAGAATCTTATGAAGAGTATTTAAGTAAAAAACGATATTATTTATTGTACGGAACATTCTGATGACAGAACATTTACGAAATGTGATAATATATATCGAAACTTAAGCAGCAATACCACATATTTAAAAATTGTGCAATTTACAGGAGAGAGACATAACTAGTTTTAAATGATTTTTATAGAATTACTGAAATATTACTTACCTTTCTAGAGTTCTAAAGAGAAGCAGATTCTTTCTAAATTGAAACTGATCTAAACTTAGGTACGATTCCCTTGACTTGTGCGGAGTTGACAGGGAGGTTACAGATGATATATGGTGATTAGATTTCTTTGATTTGCACGCCACTAGCAAATGCTATCGCGTAACTAGCGATATAGAACGATTCCCCGCGAAAATTCAAATGTCATGATATAAATATCTTAATTTGACAAAAAAATTAGATATGCGGTGTTGCTACTGACGGTGACGATATGTTGTCTTCACACCTCTTGCAAATACTCACCGACCAATTAAGTACAAATAAAACGTCGAGATCTATAAAAACATTATATAAATATTGTACATTTGTTTTTCAAGATTATATTTGTTTTTTCCCGAGATATTCCATAATAAGTATACATTAAAATTAGAATTTTCAGTGAATCAATTACTTATATTTATGTGTAAAAGTATTTTAAATTTTGCATACATTCTTAGTGTGCATTTTTTTCAAATGTATAATTGCTGAGCATCTGCTGAATAACGAATATTTTTTATTGATTATTAAGAACGCATTATTATTCTGAAGCTGCAGTTTTTTTCAGAACGTAGTTCTGTGGTATTTTAATACAAATTAAATGTATCAATTAGAAAGATATACAAGAAAATTCAATTTATAGAAAAAATATTTTTATTGCTACCGTGATATTTATACCATTGTTAAATATGTATAATTATATTATTACTCAAGATCTGCATGTTACTAATTAACAAATAAAAATGACATTATTTTAATTTAATCGTAAAGATATGCCTATTATATAATCAGTGCAATAATACTCACAGAACTACCATTTCCGAAATATCTCGTAACAAATCCTGGTCGACACTTATTTCGTATCCTTATACGTTAGAACAAAGTCATTAAATTGGTATTTTACACAGCAATATTAGTCACAGCGTGCCCTCGACAGACAGCCTCCACCAATTAACATCATCACAAGACTATCAATAGGTGGCACTTGATCTATGCACGAGTATGTTCAAAATAAAACGGTTCAACACACGACCCGCGCCGGCGGAGGCTGCGCGCTAACTGAGGCGTTCTGAAGGCTTTTACCGCAGCGCTGCCTCTTTCACCCCTTGAACCGGCCCGCCAATCGAATGCTCGTAAATCACTAGTCACGCCCTCTCCCGATTTCTATTGGTCAAAGGCGACGACGCGTCAGTGGTGGGGGGCATTAGAAGCTTTTTGTTTGCTCAAAAGGCAGCCGTATTAGAAGGTTGTGCAGGGTGGATGTTTGCTTATATCTGGTAAGTTATATTCTCTTCGTCAAATCATGTTTGTACATTTCACCTGCGTTTTCCAGCGAGTATTGATATACATGAAAGCGATTAATTACGGAAAGCTTAATTAGCCAATGTTTGTTTAAACATTAGCCAATGTTTGCCTAAACATTAGTAATGTTTGTTTTAAAGCTTTCGGTAACAGCAATAATTACCTACGTATATTATAGCATTAATAGATACTGAATTTGAACAAAATTTCGACAACCACAAATTTGACTATTGGTGATTGAAGCCGGTATAAAAGGCAAAATAGCTATTTAAGATCGCTTAAACAACATTTTTAAAATACAACAGATAATATATTTTTAAATATGAATTAAATATATTAATTAGAAAGATATGCATATAAAATCAATTTTATTGAAAAATATTGTTGTTGCGCTACCGGGATTCGAACCTGGAACTCTTTCCAAACTGGAGAAGGTGCATTATCCAACTATGCTACAGCGACAATATTTTTACCGACAAATTTTCGAACCTATATGTTACACGTTTTCAAATTAATACATTCATCGTTCCATTATTTGAAAGAGCCATTTACGTAAAAAAAAGAAGATAAAATAAAATTGATTTTATATGTGTATCTTTCTAATTAATAATACATTTATTAATTTATAAATTACTGTATTCATTTAAAAATATTTAATTGAATTTGATTAAACTTTTTATATACTTAATCATTGTCGTTTTTTCAAAACGTTCGTTAGTTGGATAATGCACCTTCCCCTGTTTGGAAAGAGATCCAGATTCGAATCCCGGTGGTGCAACAACAATATTTTTAGATAAAATTGATTTTATATGTATATCTTTCTAATTAATATATTTAATTCATATTTAAAATATCACAGACCGTCTGTTCTGAATAATTACAACTTGCCAATAAGAACGTGTTCTTCTAATGATATATTTTTAATTTGTATTTTAAATCATTATAATGATCGAAAATTAAAACTGAAAACGTTGTAATATAATATAAAAAAACGCATTTTGTATAAAAGTGTATATATATATATATATTATTTTCTGCAAGTACATTATTTTATATAAATATATTGTTTATATGTAATAAATATATATATATATTTATGTATAATGTACTTGCAGAAAATAATATATATATATATGTATATATATATATATTATTTTCTGCAAGTACATTATACATTATTTTTTTATAAATTATTTTTTTTAAAAATTCGTTGAATTTTTTAACCGACTCGAAATAATCCAAGTCGCCGCTAGAATTTGTCCCGTCGGGCCTATCCATCACTGCCTGGTATTACTATCGATTATTTATGTATTGGACAGGATTAGACCTTGATTGAAATTTATAACCTTTCGGATCCCAGAACTCCTGAGGGTGCAGGAGTAAACATTGAACGCAATCCACCCGTCGTGGTATCTTGACTTACATTGTAAGTCACAAGAACAGACCCATTATAGCGGAATTTTATGGTTAATATGATAAATTGGATAATTAATCAGTCTTGTCCATCTAAGTAGGTATAATTAGTTTTAATATAAATAGTATTAGTAAGGAACAAAATCAGTAATTATTTCCAATACCTTTATTGGTGTTTTTTCAAAGTGAATATTTAAACGAATGCGTTAACGCGGTATTGCGAACCTACCTACTTTGGTACTATTTTAGAAATTTCAGTATTATATATGCATAGCATCTAAATCTTGTTATTTCATAATATTAAGTATAAATAGGTACATATGTAAGTAAATAATCAACACTGTTAATTGATTCACATATAGGTATATATAATGTATACACGTACATACAGTAAATACATTCTTGCTAGCAAAATTAATATAGGTACCTAGCAGGGGCGTTCAGAAATAAACTACAAGTAACAATACATTATGAGAAATAAAGCAAAATTAAATACATATTTATGACAGAATATTACGATAAACTAAAATATGAATAAAATAACAAGAATTATAATGAAGAATTTTATCAGATACATATTTTATTTCTCAGAAATTCTTGTTAAGTGCAGCATATTTCAAAATACTGACCGCACGCCGCTGGTACCTAGCTAATACTTATATTTTAAAATCAGAAAATGGTAAATGGTTTTATTTTGGTTAGACATATAACGCGTAACATTTAAAAAAAAAACTGAAAATATACTTACATGTTAAAAAGATTAATAAAATTCAAATGGATCGAATTATGAAACAACCGCTCGTGAGGATTATTTCTTCGAGCCTCGTTTCAGGATACTGCCAAGATAATCCTATTTTTTAGCATTTAACAATAGTAAGAATTTCTATGTACGTATCTCCATTAAAAAAATAAATAAATTAAAATCTGCAATTTAAGAGCCGCACAGTCCTGGTTAAAAAAAATTAAAATTGTGCGTGCAGCAAGTATAAGTGATAAATACAATTTGCAGGTTTTTAAAATTAAGTTGAGATGGTAAAGGAAATACCTATAATTGCAAGTAATCTCCGTTGGTCGCCAAGGGCGTGCATTCTCAAAGATAATATATGTAAATTGCAATATGGAAGCGTGCCAATCTTAAAAATAATAAAATTATCCGCACGACGTGTTTTTACAAATATTATTGTGTTCATTTTCTGTCGTTAAATTCAAGACCAACACTGCAAAACTATTTTATAATGACGGCTATTTAAACGTGAAATTACTTATCAACTTTAATCGATTTCCCTAACATCTAGAAGAATACAATCTTAGCGCTATTTATTATACACGAAAAAAAATATTAGGTGGCAATATTCATTACAATTTTTGGAAAACTGTGCGTTTAAAATTTTTTTTCGCTATTTTATTTCACTTTTGTGGGAGCATGTTTATATAATATATCAAAAAATAATTTTAAAATACATATAATATTGGTACTGTTTGATAGGTATCATTATTTATTATGTTTTAATCAGTAATAAATAATAAGTAAGGGAAGTGTCCAAAATTGACGTAAAATGAAACAAAAGATTTTTTACAGCTTCCTTATTAAACTTTGCACCCCTCCAGAATCCTCCCCAACTGAGCTTAATTGATATTGGTGGGAAATTAACCAAAACTTCCACCGAGCACTTTCAGTCTCAAGCTATTTGTTGCGTAAACATCTATACGCAGAATCTGAAAACAATATTAAACATGCGTCAATTCTATTGTTTATTTTTAATTATTATATACTTAAAAATAATTATTTTAATAAATTATACTTAAAATATTGAAAAGTAAATATATTTTGAATCTTTTGAATATGTTCGAATCTTTGCAGGAATTGATTATTATCATCAAGATATAAATGACAATCCCCCAGGGGGTAAAATCCCAGTAGTTAGTTCCTGCAAAGATTTGGATATACTCAAAATATTGTGAAATATACTGGTCTAAAAATGAAGGTAAAAAAATTTAAAAATACTGCCTTTTCAGACGTATTTTACTATATGTAAATAATTCAAATGAATTTCATATATTCACATAAAGGATATAACCTCGTACTTCAAAAAAATACTCTCAGCTTCATCTATACTGTTACATGAGAATGAATATCTTTTTTTTTTAAATCCATAGATGGCGACAGCATAGCTGATGACAAATAATTGAAATGTTCCAACATGATAACATATATACAACTTCCAAAAAATTGATAGATGTGGTAGCGTGGGAAAATAAGTGAACGTTACATTGTGTAAAGTGATCATTTAAGCCAGCCGATGACAGTTCGTAAGCCCTGTAATGCCCAAAAGACTTCCATGCTTCGTATGTAAAAATAATGGCTTCGTATCTATGAGACATCTGTATTTATATCGGGCCAGACTGGGCGGCTACTTCTCCTCTAAAGTCAGGAACCTTCGACGTCACATTTTAAATTTAAAAAATTATTATGCTTTTTCGAAGAATTGATTCTAAAATAAAACATAATAATATTTATGATTTAAGAGAAAAATAATGTTTCACGACGTTTGGCATATTGACATACCATCCGAAAATGTAACCGACATAGAAAGTCACATCTTTATTAACGTTCCCCCTCTGTCGATTTTTATTGTGTACTAGTAACGGAAATTATCTTAATTGTTTGCAAGGGTTGTTTAAGGGGCGAACAATGGCACCAGCCACTTGTGGAGGAGCTCCCCTCCCCTCTCTCGGGGGTGTCCGTGTCTTGTGACGTCAGTATTTCAGACGCTAAACTTATGCGGGCGCAAGGCGCGCTCTGCCCTTTGTATAATATTTAGACTGGTTTTTGTTTCTGCCAGGAGTGCACAATCCCGAGTTTGCAACCCATTTGCGACACGGGATGTAAAATATTTTATTTCCGTTGACACATACTAATGGTAATATTTCCCAATAAAATTATCAACCAGTTTGTTAATTGAATTATGAAGTAAAATATATATCTAAATAAGCGTACATACGCGTATTTTTGAACTAACGGACAGAAAATGTGTTATTTATTAAAAAATAATATTTGTCAATTGAAAATTAATTTGTTTTAGTAATTATTCCCGAACATGTTTGTTGCACATGCTATCAATAATTTTCGACGCCTTAAGAAAGATTTGAAATATATTATTATCATGGCACTATAATTTGAAACGCATGACAGAAGAGAGGGAGGAGGAGATGCTTTGCACAGGGACTAAAGAGTATCTGCGCAATATTTGGTTTAGACCAATCAACAGGATTGTGTAAAAAAAACAAACATTTTGAATATATGTACTTTTTGATTTATTATTCTGCTTATTTATAATTTATAACATACAAAACGGATCAATCTAAAGGAATTTTCAATTCAGTAAATAGCCATTTATATGACTTGAGTAATTCACTAGCTTAAGGACAGAACTTAAAAAGAGCGCAATAGTACAGCGGTGAAAGTTCTTGAGTTTTTAGAATTGAGCAATTGAAGTCTCTACTGGTACACAGATGGCGCTAATTGAAAAATAATGTTTTCGCTTATGTTAATCCAATTTTTTACATTAATATTTGTTTCCCAGAATTTTTAGTTATGCACAGTTTTTTTGCTTGTATGCACTGCACACCCCTGAAAACATGAATCTTTCTATACATGCCGTCTTGCCATATATTTGAATTAAGAAAAGATATTTTCGTAATTTATGTTTGAAATAGATAATACATTTAATCGAAAAATTTGAAAAATCAGTAAGCAGATGTAAGTTCGATCAAAGTTAAGGACATATTGACAAAGCCTGGCGTGGTCTCCCAGTACATAAAATGTTATGACAAAGGGAGAGTGTAATTTTCATTTGTTATAATTACATATAGATAGGTATATATGAACATATTACGTATATACAATATATATCTACATGACTTAGTTTCCAACAGAAATTTATGATCGTTAAATTATATCATTGCGATCTGTTTGTAATATTCACGACCAGCACAAGTGGTAGAGTGATTTTGGATTTGATCAAATTAAGAATCACAGTATTGAACAAATTTTAATTATACAATGTACATCAGACACTAACGGGTTGCAGTCAGTGCTTGGAAATAAAGTGTATCTAAAGTGCAAAATAAATCGACACAAAATGTACATCTCGTAATATTACTATCACAATTTTGATCATATTATTCAGATATTAACATATCGTAATATTATGTAAGATAAATATTTAATTTTCCAAAACTTATAGTTGCATACAGTTTATTTCAATATAGGTTTTCTCTAGCAGTATTTTGTAGAATGCATTTGTAATAACTTTATTTTTTTTATATTGTATTCACACCCTTGTGGGCTTTTACAAAATTAATTATTAGAAAACCAAGATGTGCTGCCACACAAGTGGCATGAAATATATATAAAACAGAAATTGATAAAATTTATTTAAATGAAAAAAAATTGATAGTCAAGCCAAAAAAAACTACACGATAAAAATGTAGGTTTAACACGGAAAAAATAAAAATTTAAGTTGAACACAGAATGGCTGAATATTAAAATCAATTGCACATTTGACTCAGAACAGCATCAAAAACATTATCTTATATTTAACTATTGAACATCGGATAATAACTAAACTAATTTGGTTTTCAAAGAGACTTACGAGCTTATTTGAATGCTACGTTATTTTAAATGTGCTCAATATTTTTTCTGTAATTTGGGATAACGATGCAACTATTTTATATTTCATTGTTTTTCTTAACCAGTCGCCGATGTTCCCTCGGAGTTTGGATCAAAGTGTGCATATACATTTTTTATAGAGCAATTTTACGGAACAATTCTATTATTTCCGCGCAGGGGGAGAAAATTACAAAAAACATAACCATATCAGCATAAGGCTACTCTTAGGATCTAGTTTGACCATATTATTAATGAAGATAACGTATTATGAGGCATAAATAAGTCAAGAGAACTAATAACAAGTATCAAAGAAAGCTACATACTCCGAACACATTCTCCGTAATGAAAAATGTGATATTTTACAATTCATTATGCAGGGGAACATAGAAAGCGACAGGGGTGTAGGTAAAAATGGTTATCTTGATTGCGTATCCTCAGAAAGTGACTCGATGTCCAACATGTTAGCGATCTTCAAGGGCGTGTACTCTATACGATCAAAAAAGCTATGCATAACTATAATCTTTGAAAAATAAATATAAATTAAACATTTCTTTGATATTAAGTATGTAAATCTATGGAAAAATAATTCAGTTCTCATATTAACGTGCTAACTAAAACTATACAACAAGCGGAAGAATTTAAAATTGACAAATAAAGCTACGCATGTGTTTTTTCGCAAAATCTGTCCCAGACGTATACGAAATAAAACGCAAGTCTCGCACCGCGCGGCGGTCTTAAAACACATCTTCGCTTTAACAAACGTGATGCAAAACTCTATAAGTGTGTGTTTGGAGCGGATTTGACTGTATTCATTCCAATACACTTTAAACGTGGTGTTATTGTATATAATAAAATATTTTAGCTCCTTTAGTTAATAACTTGAAAAACTTCTCTAGAATAATAGTTATAGTATACACTCAAAGGTACACTGACACAAAAACACGCTCCTAAAAGAGTGTATGATGAATTCAACCTATAATGATAATATCCATCGCTTTTACACCATCGATATTTGCAGCATAACCTAAGTCCATACCTGGTGCACGCCGCTGGCTATCTTATACATGTTAAATAACATACTGAAACATGGTCCCTTCGATAGAAGATGACATATAAAGAAGAAGTCTTGTTAAAAAATGTGGGCGCACTATATTTTTTTTTGTGCGCTATGACAAATCGTGTGCGCGCGCATACCTTATAGAAAATATTTCCAGTAACCTCCTTTTATTTTCTAAATGAGTTGAATAAGTTTTTTTCCAATTGCATACACCCGAAATCCTTCAAATCCTCATTTTTATTTTATTTGAACAATAAATAAATAATTAATTTCATTAATAATAAGTACCTATCTATGTAATTTTGTATTTTTTTAAAAATAAAATATATATGTTCTTGTACATTTATAACTCTAAAATCAAATACCTTTTTTCAATGTGGGATTTACAAACTCAGTTTTAATACCCAGTTTAACACATAATCTGAAAATATGTTTGTTTACCTCGAGCGATGGGAGCCCCCGCCTAAGGGATGATAGAGGGGCGGCAGAAGGTACTCGGGGAGGAGGTTCGGAGCTGTGTTGTATCTAATGGTTATTTAATTAACTCCCTTTGGATTATCACGCGCTGCCTGAGCTTTTGTGCAATCGTTTCCGAATTAAATCTATTTGTATTGGAGTACTTGATGCGCAGTGGCGCCTCGTATAAAATAATATTACGATTTTATATCAAAAAAGTGTTAATATAATAATATATTTAATGTAATATTTTTTAGTACTTAGCGGGAAGAAATCGGCTTTCGACGATTATCAAACAAGTTGTCGTTTTACAAGTATACTTAAATTTTTTTTACAATTAATAATTTCCTTAGTAATGGCTTTTTCTTCTTCAGTGATGTTTTTTATTTAATTTATTAATTAGGTACATAATTGGAAATTGTTAATATAGTATTTAAATAAACATTTAAACCGTATGTTGTATTTATAGTATTTTTAATAGAAGATTTAGATTTTTATAATTATATGTATTTCATTTTTAGAATGCCACACACTTAAATGTAAATTCCATTTTTCTATCTAATTATATTACATTTACATCTCGGTGGGTTGGCAAATTAAGGATAAGTGGTTCGATGACCAAAGTCTTATATTTATCTCATGCATAAGAAACTACTGGTGGTGCTACGTAGTCTGAGAGCAGACTAAATACACGTAAGTATAGAGAAATGTGAAAATGGGGGTGTTACTTGGTTGTTAGCTTAAACATACAGATATCTTTAATCTTCCATTAAGTTAGGTATAAAATATATCACATAAAATAATATATTATTATTTACCATACTGTTTAAGGATGTAACAGTTTTTTCTTAAAAAAGAAATGCGGATACAAAAGAATAATAAAACAATGAAAAATATTATTTATCTACCAATATTATTCCATTCACAATAATTAAATTATTTATAATACTTTTAAAAATAACCCGCGAGTTTTCTACGTCCGTGGAAACTGAGCGATGTACAAAAAGGCAAATCGCAAAGGATTTCACCACTCCCACTTTGCACCTCCACCTCCACCTCCACCTCGCTATTCCCCATTATTCCCACAGCCTCTACGGCCAACCCCTTCCACTATATCCATCCCTTGTCAACAACAGCTGATTCCACACCAAGCACCGACACAAAGTTCTACAGAACTGTCTGGCATCTCAAAAGAGGGATATTGAGCAAAAGTATGTATGTATTTATTTATAAATTAAAATAATTTGGTAATATAGGGGATATCATAATAATGATAGTGATTTGTTTATGTGAAACCAATGAATGAGAATAGGATGGTAAAAAGATAAATAGATAAAGAAATAAGACTTGGCATGACCAGGTAAACCAGATACTGAAATATGACATGTGTCACTAGCATCTCATTTCCAGAGCGTGTATCCTGTTCATATTTCTACTCTCACATAGTCCATCTTTTAACATTGGGAAATAAGGGTTTTGTGGTCATTCCAGTGTCTCAATAATGTGTTTCTAGATACACTTGGGTCTTGTTAGATCTTTTTGAGCTTGTCCATAACAGGTTAACTATTTGTTCTTGTTTCTTACTTCTTTATTTTCATAACTGTTATTCTCATGTGATAGGTTCCCATGATAGGTTTCTACACTGCTGTACCATATCTATTTTCACCGTTGTAGCTGTGCACGTGGTAATTCGGATGAATACTACTGCCCACCATTAGTGGATCTTATTTAGTCTAAATCCTTATCTTTGACATTCATGATTTGGGAGGCCCTACCGGTAGTAAAACTACCGCTAGTATAGATGAATGAATGCGTTGCGTCTGGCCGGAGAGATTCTGATCTCAGCTATGAGGGCGACCTTGGACTATGACTTGTGGAGATGCATTACGAGCCATGATTGAAGCCGTAATGCCAATACTAACTACTAAATATGAAACAAACAATACACATAAAAATATATTAATATTTCAAAATGTTCATTCTTTCGAATTGACTTATTAAATATATTATAATATGAATTTTAAAAAATTTGACTGATAAATACAATGAAGGTTAAAAAAGATTTTAAAAAATCTACTATGTTATAAAACTATCTGTTTACTAGTTTGTTTATTATACGATGGGAGTGGTAATGCGTGTCGCATGCCGGGCGCGTGTTCGGGTTCTTCCCCTTTGTGAAGGCTTTCATTACCTGCGCGACCAGGTGGCATTGGGGTAAACCATCGGTAGCGCGCAGCATAGATAATTTTATCAGAGAACACGTATACCATGTTACTGCACTCAGTATTTTAGTGAATTTTTAAACATCACCGTGAATGAATTGATCGTTTTTCACCAGAGGGGGAGAGTTGTTACAAATAATATATGCGCGAGATGTTAAATACAATGATCAGGAATTCGCTTATGTGCAAAAAAATGTGCAGTATTATATTATTAATATGTTACTTTAATCAAAAATGGAAAGATAATTAGAATAAATGCATTTTAAATAACATTACTATATTTTTAAATTTGTTCCACGCAAAGAATCAAAATGATTATTTCATGGTCCATACCACCAATTAAAGCATGATGAGAAAAACATTTTAATTTCTGTATTTTAAAATATAACACGTAATATATTTAAAAATATATATGGAATAATGTTCCTCTCATCTACCGCATTTTTATAACATATACATACATAGGATATTGTAAACTAAACAAGCATAACTTACAGGTACAACATAAAATTCTGACCAAAAAATATTATTTATTAAAAATATACCTATCTATAATTTTTTATTTTCACTTTGTACTACACACACGTAACTTTTTAAAGCCACTCTCACCCTTACGTGTCCCGCCA